>CM069526.1:40870000-41522500 GCA_035773235.1 Eospalax fontanierii | reverse complement strand
AGCGACTCCAGGGACCTTTGTACAGCCACAATATGTAGAAAAGAAGAAAAGACAAACTGAGACTTCCTGAAGAATCTCCCATGATAAACCGTAATAACGCCGGCCAAACTGTTATTTCTTACATGATGCATTATCTGGTAAAGGCAGGCAACGGAAATGGAGGAAACCAGATGTTGTATCCTGGAAGTTGTAGCTGAATATACATATCTGCACTAGTGAGTCCTTCCTGGTACTGACCAAATCAAGGCTGCTTTTCTGTGATCAGCAAGTCTAAACGGATATAGCAGCTGTACTCTGCAGACCTGCTTATTCCCTAAAAGGAGCCTGGTCGGAGATACATGCTCATGACTTAGCATTGCAAATCCTCTCCACACAGTGTAAAATCTAAGTGCAGTCATGATGGAGCTGAGAAATGGGCATCCTCCTCTTAACACCTGGGCTACTTTGTGTGGGGGTGACACAGTCCTGACAGTAGGGTCACCCCCAGGGGTAAAGGGTCAAAAATGCCACCCACATCCTACAAGTACTTGTCGATGTCTAGCCCTCAATGAATACCTACTATACATGAGAGGCTGAGGCAGGCTTCCTGATCATCAGCTCATGTTATGGTGAATGTAATACCACAGTGAGTGTGCTGTTTTCCCATTTTACAGAGAATGAAATGAAGGCTTAGCGCATTTACCTAGCTCGCTTAAAGCCAGACGTCTCAACACAGGCCATGTAAAAATCAGATCTCATGCTCAGGTTCCAAAGCTACTTACTACGCAAACAGGGAAATGTGTGAGAAGAGAGAGTGCTAAAGAATCAGGAGTGAGGGGAGCGTGTCGATTACTTGGAGAAAGCGTGTCACGACTCATGACTAAAGGTGGTCTATTGGTCAGTTGTGTCTACAGCCTGCCACACCTAGGCAAAGCCAACCTGCTTCTCCTTGGGAGTTCCACAAACAGCCACTCCTTAGTAGCAACTCATAATTGTCAAAGGTGAACAATAATTTTTTTTTTTGCACCTCAGGGGGAATATCATGATGCTGGAGCGAAGACTGTATAGAGGGGTGGCTGTGTATAGGTCTCTTCACATGGATAGCTCAGGTCAGAGCCCAAGCTGGCCTATAGCTGTTTCTGGATGGCTGTGAACAAAGGACAGATGTTGCTGATGAAATCAAGCAATGATATCTTCCTGTCTCCTGGTTTAAATACAGATTTTCTTGGCTGAGTAATGGAAAAGTCACTGCTAATGAATATTAAAAGCCTGTAATTTAGTCAAAAACACAATGTCCACACTTTTTTCCCCTCTAAACTATTTCTGTTGTGGTGTGTGTGTGTGAGTGTGCATGTGTGTGTGTGCGTGTGTGTGTGTGTGTTTTAAATCAAGCATAAATGGTAGGTAATGTTCCCTTGAGTGGGGCCCTTAGGCCTTCTCCGCTGAGAGTTGTTTAGCTTGCCAAGTTTAAATATTTTCCGAACTGATCCCAGAACTGAGAAGCCTTCATCACAGCACAGCATTAAACATGATGGATGTGATACATATTTAATACAATAAAATGGCCATTTATATGCCCATACTAGACACAAGGGAAATCCTCACAGGAAAGATTTCTAAAATCAAAAGGGGCCTATTCTCTAATCGATGTGAGGGGATTTACGCAGATAACTCCCATTAATGCTAATGGGTGTTATGAGCTTCTATCTTCCATGCGCCACTGGCAACATATACTCAGTGCCACTAGGAAGGGGGCTATTGCACAGATGAGACTCCATGTGAGTCTTCCAAGGAAGATTTGAGAAGAGCCAAAAGGGCAGGAA
Source organism: Eospalax fontanierii (assembly GCA_035773235.1). NCBI lineage: Eukaryota > Metazoa > Chordata > Mammalia > Rodentia > Spalacidae > Eospalax > Eospalax fontanierii. The sequence continues at coordinate 41,520,698 of CM069526.1, read as the reverse complement.
GGCTGCAGCTCTGGTTTGCTTCAGGAAAGGCCACTTTCCCCTTGCCATGCGGGGACAGCTGGTAAGAGTCTTTTTGATCACGAGCATTGTAGAGCGTGCTTTCAATATTCCGACATGCAAACTCATCTGCGGAGGCTTTTACTGTCATGTGCCATGTTGGTTAATTGCTAAGGTACATTTAGGCAGGTGAATGATAATGGGAAACAATTACTAGCAAAGTTTGTATCACGCAATAGCATCTTCTTTTTCCCCTCCTCTTGAGACAAAATTTCCTGTCCCCAACATCCAGTAAAAAAATTAAAAAGGCAGATCTTGTGGTATGCTTAACTAAAATGGCTTGTCTGAAGTTAATCTGTTCCTTGTTTTTATTCTGCATGATGAGACCAATTTGAAGCTGGGGTCTTTCTGTCTGGGGTGACTGTACTACCCAAAGTGGACTAGAAAGGCATTACCCAATAACGAGATCTATATTCTCCTTCAGTGGGTATATTTTGCAGTCACTGATAGGTCTGTTAGTTGGAAATACAATGTAAATTAACACCTCCATGAACAGAACCTATTATTTACATGATAGTTCATATATGAACCAGGTAGCCTTCCCTTTCTTTGGCACTGCGGAGAAACTGAGCACCAAATGACCACATCAAAAGTCACTCAGAGTGAGGGAATGTGCTAATTACCCAACCCTCTCCTTATGTATTTGTCTCCTCTTTTGAACATTTCTGTCTGGTCGTTTTCGCTCTTGCAGTTTTCTGGTGGCACTCATCACACGTTATCTGGTACTATAACCATTTATGTGTCTGTAGATTCCCTAAACTTTAAGCTCTCGAGGTCAGATCCATTTCCAATTCATCTCACCTTGTCATGCTCACAGTAGGCTCTCAAAAGACACCTGAATGAATGTCTGAAGTCTATCTGTGGCCCATTGGATCTTTGCAATTCTTGTTTTAAATAAGTGTTCAATGATTTATTTCTAAGGTACCTGTGAAGTTCTTTGAAAGAGTTGTTTGGGAAGTTGCAGAGTCTGATACTTCAGAAGACATGGACCTCTGGAATCTGGGTTTGGCTTGAACTGGATTGACAGCCCCACCTACTGTCATCTTTTGCATTGCTCATACATTGCAATACTGTCTAGCAGAGCTCTTACACTGGGATTCTTAAAAGTTACATTCTTAAAAGTTACACCCATACACTGAGTGTGATGTTGCTTGCCTTTAATCCCAGCACTTGGGGGGAAGAGGCAGGAGGAATCTCTATGAGATCCAGTCCAGCCTTGTTTATATAATGAGTTCCAGGCTAGTTGGGGCTACCAAAGACACTGTCTAAAAAAAATTTCACATCCATTGTTTAAGCACACTTATTTCCTTTTGCATTTCATTTCATTTTAATTACTGTTTGTCTCCCGGTGTTTCCCAGATTACCTTCAAACTTGCAATCCTACTGCTTCAGCCATCTGAGTGCTGGAATTGCAGGCCTGTACCCCCACTCTGGGCTGGGAATTGTCCTGGATCACCCTAGACCCTGAAGGTTTGAGGGGGAAAATACATTTCTTTGTTTTGGTTTTTGTCTTTTTGAGACAAGGTCTCCCTGAAGCCCCAGGTGACCTGGAACTCCTAGAACTCACTTTGTAGAACAGGCTAGCTTCAATCTCACAGAGATCTACCTACCCCTCCCTCCTACCTGAGTGCTAAGATTAAAGGTGTGTGCTGCCATGCCCAGGTTTTTACAATTTTTTAGTCTTATTTCTTTATAAACTTTCTCTATAAACTAACTAGGTAACTGGACTGAAAAGAATAATACTTCAATTGTGTTATCTAAAACAGTATAATTGGCTACATTTTATCTCCAGTCATGTGACACAATGCCATTGTGTTTGAAGACAATGGAAGGGTAAGCCTCTCGCAGGCTGAGACATGCCTGTCCACTGTTGGGTTACAAAACTCAGCTTTAGGCTGAGATCTGATGAGGCACACACATTATTCTAGTGATCATCAAAACAGCTGACCATCTGAACAAGTTTCATAAACAACAGCAAAAAAGCTCAGCCTCCAGGTGCCAAATATGAGAAATTACTGATGCACCCCAATCTTCTTTTCCATCCCTTCATTCTGGAATCACATTGGCACATACACTTTCGTTTAGATCTCTCTTAAGCAGGAAATAAAAGCTTTTTGAAAATGGAGTAATACTCTTTTTTTTATTTACATTGTTTTTACCTCAGTAATTGAATTATTTTAATGAATATCCAATAGTTATACAACTAACCAGAACACAGAAGAAAAAATTAGTTTTGCTTTTATTCCTGAACACGTCTTTTCTGTAGAAGTCCCCTACCAATCACCTCTAACCCCGGTGATGGTTATAAGTTTGGCCTGAAGCACAGTCAATGGTATGCAGGAGAGACATAAAGTTAAAATGAAAATTAAGCATTTTATTGACAAGTGGAATTAATATCCCAACAAAAAATAAAATCCATATGTACTCTCTTGCTGAGGGAAAATAATGTGCAGACCACATAGACTATCGATTTGAACCAATGAAAGTTAAAGCAGAATATTTATTGGGCCTTATGAGTATTTAAATGCCTTAAATTCCACTTAGTACCACTAGCTGCTAGCTCTGCAGAATTCTAGAATTGCACCCTGCAGTTTGCACTAATTGGTGGGAAATGTAGGCCTGATGTCAAAGACAACTATAATTGTCTGATGAAAATAACTCGCTTTTGACACCAGTATATGCTGCACTGATGCATCACACCCTCCTTGCATAAGGAGGTGTTGTTTTACATAGTCAAGGTAATTATAATTGGCTTTAATGTATCTGAAATAACTATGTATAAAAGAGTGTTGTAAGAAGGAAGACGCTTACAATGACCTAGTAGCATTCATGACAAAATGGTTGCTCCAGGAATTTAAAAATAAAGTCCAAGGAAAAGCATACGCTTAGATTATGCATGTTTTAGAATGTTAGAAAGCTGTGATTTAGAGCCGATCCAATTTTGACCATAATGCATTTTGTCATGTGAAGATAAAATGCAGGAGATGTTTACATTTCTCCAACCCAATGAGCTTCCACCTCGGGACTTGCTTTTTTTTTTTTTTTTTTTCTCACATCAATAGACAATCTTTTTCAACATTGTACTCCTGTCTGTCTCTCATGACAGCAAATAAAATTTAATAAATAAAATTCTGTATGATAAATATGTTAGATTTAAGGAGCAGCCTTGATAAAGTGTGGACATTTTCAAAAATGATCTGTGAAAAACAAATAAATTTAACAAGGCTAATGTGTTACCAGCTCCAAGTACATTATCGATGACGTGCGGAAGGATAATGACCAAAAGAGCATTTGCTCAGGTTTCACACTGCTTAAATTACTGCCAGGGAGAGCGAGAGATTCTCCAGAAGTTGGACCCATTGCCTCTGTAGATCAACATCTGACTATAGCAACGTCTTGGCTTGTCACGAAATTTCAAATCAACAGCAGCCACAGATAACTTACAAGAGTCTTTTCATTTCATGAGCATCACATTTTGTGGCATGTTTTTATTGTATGCCACCCTCCCATTCCCTATACTAACCTTCTGCCAGGTTGTGAGCCTTCTGACCTCCTGCCTTTCTGGTTGGCTAGCCCCACCCCAGGACCTGAGAATCTTATCTCTTCCATACATCTCTATAGATGTACTGGGAAAGGAGTGAGGGTTCTTCTTTATTTTTCTGCCCTTTGATGTTATACTTTACACTACAAAGTGTTTTTCACACCCCCTTTCCTCCCCAGGCTGGATTGTGAAGCTAACATTTACTTTGTGTTAAAATAAGCCAAGCAATATGCTGCATTTCTGCATATCATGTCACTGAATCCTCACATCAGTTCTACTAGTTAGTATTGTCACCATTTTACAGATGAGAAAACCGAGACTTGATGAGAATGCCTGTGCTCTTCACTGCTTAGTAACACTGCCTACTTTTATAAATCTACAGTTAGTTACATTTATCAGACCTTTTGTGTTTACCATACAAGAGTGAGTATCATGGGCCTGCAGAGATGGCTCAGTGGTTAAGAGCACTGGACGTTCTCGCAGAAGATCCAGGTTTCAATCCCAGCACCCACACGATGGCTAAAAGCTATCTGTAACTACAGATCCAGGGGATCTGAAGCCCTCATCTGTCTCCCATGTGCATTGCGTGACATGGGTGCACTACACTCATACACAATAATAAATATTTTTTAAAGTAAGTATCACGTGGGCTTCACCATGAAAGATACAATTACTGCATGCTGTAAGTGCAAAGTACTTAATGCATAATTTTAATAGCCTCAAATTTTTATGGTCTTTTAGGAATCGTTGGAATACCACAATAATTATACTGGGAAAGTTATGTCAATAGTCTATAATAAGTCCTGGAATAACAAAGTAAGAACTTACAAACAAGATGGGCCTACCGTGATAAACACAGATATAGGAAATGAATAATCTTTTGAGTACTAAAAAAATGATCTTTTTGTCAGTTATGGGCATAGTATTCAAAAATTCCAAACCTTAATGACTATGATCTGGAACATATCAGACAGTGTACATTTGTGGCTGTTTTCTATATATTTTGAAAAATGATATGGACAGTATTTACTGACTGGATCTTATTGATTTTAACATAATCAAGTTCTATACTTTGATAGCATGTCCTTTTTAAGTGAACATTTTAAAAGAGCATTTGATACCTATTTTAAAGTAGAATTAATACAAGTAAAAAAATAAATATTAACAGTGTCTCTCCACAGTAGAGAAGGCCAGGATAAAAAGCAAATTTAGCTATTTTCCCTGTGAAGTTGTGTTCATTAAAGTGTATTGTATTTTTATGGGGTGTTGTATTACCAACACCGTTGTACTGCATCATACTGACATTTAGTAGGGTCTACTTGGTATCCAACACTAACAGATATGACACATTTATAGGTATGGCTAAAGATTCAAAAATAACAATAGAAATCATAGGCAAAATGTTCTGAAAATTTCATACTTCACATATACTGCTCTAAGTTCTTATTCATTAATATCCTAACCATTAAGGCAAATCTGGGTTTAGGCTGAAATTAGAATAGAGAAATGAACAGAATCCATAAAGAATAAATAAAGGGTAAATATTATCATTGGGCTGTATTTTAAAAATAAGAAACAAGCTCAGAAATATTGAAGAAATTTGCCAAGCATCATAAAGCAAGAAGCTAATGAAGCCAAGTGTTAAGTTCTGAATATATTCACTCTGTGAACCTTGCTCTGCCCCTAAGTTATGCTTTCACACTGTACACAATCTAAGATTATTACTACTGTAATCACAGAGGACTAGACACTATATGAATAAGAGAAACTAAAGAGTAATATCTATAAAACTGGATTCCTGATATGCTTCTTAAAAACATCCAACCATTTTACCAAAACTGTCTATTTTAGTTACTGAATTCAAGATAAAAAAATCTTTTAAATATATCTGCTATAGTAGTGAAATTTAGAGCCATTTATTCATTTGTGATGGAAATCTTTAATATACTCCTTTTTATAGATTTTCATGGAAGTCTGTCACTATGGTGTGTTAAAATGGAAAAATAGATATCTTTTATTCCAGCTATGGATCTGATATTAGCTACCTATTTTAATTTTTCTTCAAAGTTTAGTGAATCTCTTCTTAAACACCAGGCACTGGAGAAAGTATTGTGAGCACAAGAGTAGAAAAGAAATACCCACGATGTTAGGTAGCATATAGTCTATCAGAAATAGATGTTACAAGAATAGTTGAAAAATTAGAATTGAGAAGGTTTAGAACAGGGTGTTACAGAAATAAAGATCTACCCAGATTTCCCCAGACCCAGAAAGCCATCGTCACATGTTTTCTCTCATATGTGGATGTGAAATTAGGATCTTCAGATATGTGTGTTTCATTTAGAATACCCAGAGAGATCAGGAAGCCCATAAGGGTTCATGGGGAGGGAGAGGAGACAGAAAGCAGCTCTGTAGAGGGGAGGGGAGAATGGTGGGGTAGGAAGGGTTAGATGGGATGTGGGTGGGAAGACAGGACAGTGGAGGGAGCTGGGGGCAAAACTAAAGGTCCTTTTGAAAAAGTCATATGGAAGCCTACTGCTATAGAAGTCTTTAAAGATATATACATAGACAATACAAAGTTTAAATGGAGTTACCATGTAACAGGGGGATAATGCCCCTACCAGACACCACAGGCTAGAAAATCAAAAGCCTAGTGACAGAACTGAGTTATCTCTCTTGGAGATGCTGGTGAAGCAGGGATGGGGTGACATCAACCCCCCGCAAACATTATTGACTATTGCCATTGCTCTTGGTTTCCCTACAAGCCAGATGGTAAGACCCTATTTCTGAAAATCCTACATACTTGAGTCGTGAAACACAGAGAACTCAAACTGACTCTGATCTCGAAGCTTCATTCCTACTGATTTATATAGTGCTGGGTGGTGCTATTTATGCTACTGGAAAAGGAAAATAATCATCAGTCTTACTGAGCTATGATTACAACTGGCCTGACAAGACATGGCAACTCCTGTAATAGTGGCCCAAATGGTATGTAGCAACCGAACATTTTATGATTGAATTATGATCTGTTCCACAAAACAGAACCAATATCACACCCCACTATCAGGACCAGGAACTGGTGCCAGATATGTTATCATCGATACTAGGAGGGATCCTGCTACCACTATACTGCGAAGTGGATATAACATTAAACTGACTCCTATTGCCTTATCGTTATATCCGTAGATTACTGCATATTTCTTTCTGTAGTAGATGCTGATTAACACAGAGACCCACAACTAGTCAAAGTGCAGACTATGGATTATTCAACCCTAAATCTATGCCAAAGAGATCATTGGATAAGAGGGAGTTGAAAGATTCTAAGGTCAGAGGTGGTGAATGACGAATGACTATAAGGAAGCAGTGTTTTCCTGACACAGGAGGTCAGTTGCACTTAAGAACTCACAGTGTTTGTGTGTGTCAACATACACAAGACCTGCTCAAGCTCAAACCAGACAAAAAACCAGCTTGAGGTAAACAGGTACGTGTGAAACCTTACCCCAAGTCAAGGACATAACAATTGAGAAAGAGGCAGAGTCAGTTTTCTTTAAGGGTGTGGTCCCTGATAGGTTGACGGGGGTGGGCGGGGTGGGGGGTGGTGATGGACCCACACTCAATAGTTTTGAGGGAATAGAAATTAGACTAAATGGGATTAGAATAAAAAGAGGACATGAATTTCAGAGGGTAGGGAAATGGGGTGGATCCAAGGGGGGCTGAATATAATCAAAATGCATCCTATAAAATTCTCATGTTAAAGAACAGAATTACTTAAGGAGATCATTATGGAAATCAAGTTGAGACTGAGACTTCAGTGGAAGGTCACCTTCAAGAAGCTGATGCTCAGCTGAGTTCTTGAGTACCAGTGAAATTTGCTCAGGTTGAGTGTAAGGAAGAGACTTCTAGAACAGTAACTCAGGACTAAGCATGTGTGAGAAACACAGTAAAGTGGGACTGAGAGATGATTCAGCAGTTAACCAGAAATAGTAGCCAGTTAACTGGAGTTCAATTCCCAGCACCATGTCTGTTAGCTTACAACCACCTATAATTCCAGTTTCATGGGATCTGATGCTCCCTTCTGGACACACACACACACACACAAACACAATTAGACACATAAATAAAAATAAATTTAAAAACAAAATAATAAAGGTCAAAATGATCATAGTCAAGGCAGGTGGAGAAGCAGGATTGGAAGCAAGTCACATAGCAGAAGAAGCCGAGGCCAAATCATGAAGGATGCTCAACAGCATTGGTTACTGGAACACATGGGCCTAAAGCTGTTGTGAGGAATTTCCATATGCATCACCAGTAAGGTAACAATGTGAGGCTGGATGACATGTGATTGTTCTGGCTACTTACTCTAGTCTGTAGTCATCATTCAGCTAAGGTCAGCTCTATTTTTTACAGCTCAGATGAACCAAGTCCTATGCTGGGCATACAAAGTTATTTATTTTAAAGTGATTCTCATGGAAGTTATGTATAAGGTGCTGGAGTGAGTCCAGAGTCGGAATGAGTGAAGAGGAGAATATCAGTAATGTAATGGTAAAAAATGTCATTCCAAAGGAATGCACCATGTTCAGAGTACATAGAAGGAAGCCTCCTGATAGTATATCAGTGTCTGTATTAGTCACTTTTCTGTTGCTGTGATAGAAACATTGACCAAGGGAACTTACAAAAGGAAGAGTTTATTTAGCTTTTGGTTCCAAAGGGGCAAGAGTGCATTATGGCGGAGAGGCATGGCAGCAGAGGAGGCTGGAACAGACCCAGCAGTTAAGCACTCACATCTTCCAGCAGGCACAGGAAGCAGAGTGCCACTGGAGATCCAGCAAGGCTTAAGAACTCCCTAAGCCTACCACCCCTAGTGTCCTGCTTCCTCCAGGGAGGCCACACCTTCTAAGACCTTACAAAATAGTGCTACCTACTGAGGACAAATGTCCAAATACTTAGAGCCTATGGGAGACAGTCTCATTCGAATCACCACAGTTACTTATAAAAATTACATTTAAGTATATATCTTTCCATAAATTTTAAAATTTGTACTTTAGGATTTTATGAAACCAACATAGCTGAATAAGAATGCAGTTGGGTAGCAGCAATTTATGAGTTCATCTTGACCAACAGGTGGAAACTATTACAAAGTTCCACAACCAGTCAAACTCAGAGAGCAAGTGACTGGGAGGTCCCCAGCCAGAGGGTTGAAATGCTGCTAGTTAACGCATTCTAGACCTGATAGGGAAAACTACGTCCATGAAATCTCCACAGTATGGCAGCCTAAGGAGATCTGCAAAATGACAAAGCCAGTTGCATGTCAAGGTGGATAGAGAAAAACCACAAGGTTCCACCTCAAGAAGAACAGCTTCAATGGATACTGATGGGGGACAGAATCAGTTTTCTCCAGTGACTAACTCATTGAGAGGTTATCTAATCCAAAGTGGGCAGCCTTAACCACAGGTAGAGGTGAGCACCACTTAATGGTATTAATGCATTATGTGTGTGTGTGTGTGTGTGTGTTTATAAACAGTAATAACCAAGAAAGAGGTCAGGAAATTGGTAATGAAGAGTGTGGGTTATAGGAGAATTTGGTAGGGGACTGAGAGGGATGAAAACAATGCAAAGAGAATACTAATATATGAAATTTGCAAAATTTCAATAAAATAGTTTTTAAAATGTGCATGCAAAATCTAAATGCAGGAAACATCAACTCAAATAATTTGGAAGCAGCTTCTTGGAATGTGGGTGTAAAGGCATCTTTGACTTCTGAGCAACTCGGCAGAAGAATGCAAAGGTGAATGTCCATGTGTGCCTTGGCTAGGAGGCGCCACTATGAACCTGCCAACTCACTAATAACTATACTGTGTGTTGCTCTTATTTCATGTTACAGGATCTCATACTTTATATTCTATTCCCTCCCTTTGGAGATGAATTCTGCAAGACAAGAGGCCTGAAAGATGCAAAATACCCACAGGTTTAAGTCACAAGAATACTGGGCAAAACCCACATCTCATGGATGGCCCAGTCTAGGCCTCAGGGAGCCACTATACTGTGACCCACTGGTACACGGGGTTGAGAGGGATGCGGAAACGGCATGTAAGAAACTACAAAGTCCCTCTGCACCTTCTCATCACCATCTGCTAAGGTGGCACCCAGAGATATTACCAGCTTATGTCATCTAAGTGAGATGATTATACTAAGAGCTCCTGATACGTCCGTGCAGAAAGTTGTATCCTGATTCCATTTTTGTATCAGATAGTAGAAGTGTCTTCCCAAAGTAACCATGGGTGCGATGGGGGTTTGGGAAAAACGGTCAAAGAGAGTGTTGCTAGGAAGCCCAGAGCGAAGCTTCCAGAATTTCATTGCGTCGCTGAGAAATGAGCTGTCCCGGGAATAACTGATATGTTCTGACACTTTTCCCCTGTTGCACATGTTAATTTTGCGTGTGATGTTGTTGTGCACAAAATAATTATGTTTGATTGATAACTTCCATGCCACATTTCAATTTAATTGGAAACAGCCCAATATTTCCTCTTGAAGAGGAAAAAAAGAATGCAGAAAATGTACACGAGGAAAACTTCCTTTCTTTGTAATTTTTAGGCAAATTAGTTTGCTTACAAAGAAACAACTTCTTCCTGCTTTAAGCACTGTATTCTTACATAGAAAGTATTTTTACCAATAATTATAATTTATTGCAGACTAAAGGAAGAATAACTTTTAATGTAGTTCAAATTGAGGTAAAACTATTTTTATATAATGCTAAGCATAATTATGGATTTTTGCAAACAAAAAATTATTCTCTGAGCCAAGTAAATTTTCATAATTGATAATATTAGAAAAGATAGGGGGAATAAGATTGCTTCTACCTTCAGAGCTGTTTGAAATGGTTTCAGTTTGAAAAATAGTGCAACTATCCTTCTCCATCTTTAATTATCTTTATTTCCTTAACTATTTTCTGGGGGAAAAACAATATAGAAGCATAAACAGCCTCATGTTCTTAGCCACAGTATCACACTGTAAGAAATTATTTTATATGTTACTGAAAGTAAAATTAAAAATATTAAATGCAATCTGGGTGTGGTGGTATACAACTTTAATCCCAGCACTCAGGTGACAGAGGCATGTGGATCTCTGTGACTTTGAGATCAGCCTGGTCTATTTAGCAAGTTGCAGTTCAACCAAGGCAACATGATGAGACCTTGTTTTAAGATTATATTAATAATAATAGTATAATAAGTGTACTTTTACATTATTCTGAAATGAGTCACAGAAACATCAATTCCTGAAAAATCATTATACAAAGAGTTAAAACACTAAAATGAACATAAGAACAAATACTTAAACAGATCAGTCCTGTTACAATTTGTTGACACTGAGGAATCTGTTTCAGACAAAGTAAAAGCAATTACAAAGAAAACAATATGAATAAAACTTATGCCTACAGAGCATTTAAATGCAAGTTCTGAGTAAATTATCTGTGCAGTAAAAGCTTCATATATTTCAAGAAAATCATGAAAAGTTTGATCGAAATCTGGGAAAATTTAGTAAAAAGCTATAGAATTCTAAATGTAATCAATATGATGAGACAGTCCTGTTCTATTAAATTAAAGCCTTGTTACCTTTTTCAGAGCCTTGTCTTTTATTGGATTGTTCTGCTATTTTATGGAATATATTTTAATGTTGTACAAAGAAAATGCATTTCACAGATTTGATTTAACAGTTCAGTTTCTCTGTATTACTATCTTGTATGGTGATGGAATTTCATTCTTTTATTCAGTTGTCAACTCCATTATCAGTTTGACAAGAGATATGTGTGTGTGTGTGTGTGTGTGTGTGTGTGTGTGTGTGTAACATCATTCAGTTTAGGGTACAAATCAAGTATTATTCAAAAAAAATCTAACATTTTATTAGTAATGTTCAGTGCATGCTCCCTTAAAACAACATCTGATCAATAAAAATAGATTCAGCACATCATTGGACCTATGCTTTGACAAATGGTTAGCTTAGGAAGCTTTCTAAAACTTGCGGAATACTGGATACCAGGTCAGAGAGCTTATGGAAACCATTTCTGCTTTTTAAATCTTTGTCAAGTTTAATCCTTTTGAAATTCACTTTATTTTGAAGAAAACTTAAATTTGAGAGCATACACTATTTCTGGAAAGGAGTCTTCTAAATAGTGAAAACCAAACGGTGATGCAAATATGCTGACAGGAACAAACACTATGACTTTTTTTTAGGAATCCAGAGCTTTTCAAACTAGAGGCCATTTTCAAAGTCGAAAATATAAAAACAAGAAGGCACATTCAAAAACGTACATCTGGTTCATCTAATTATAAAATATATCATTGGAGCAAATTTACAACCCAAAGTCTAGTCTAGATAAGGTGAGTTTTGGTCTTGAATAGCTCCCTCTTTGACAGCCCCCATTCAGTCTTGGTATTCTATTAGGGAAAATAAAGAACAGCATTAAGAATTAATGAAATAATGGAGCAAAGGAAAGGCAAAGTTCAACTCTGGTTTCATGGGCCCCTCTGCCGATTCCCTCACCTCATCAGTCACGAGACTCCCTGGAGTACACCTTTTAAAACCCTTTTTTTCCTCCTTAAATATGGCCATAATCTTCATAAAGTTCTCTTCCATGTTGTCTTAGTTACTTTTCTGTTGCTGTACTACTAAAGGAAGGAACTTGTAAAAAGGAGAGTTTATTTGATCTTGCAGTTCCAGTTTCCAGAGGAATCAGAGCCTTTCATGATGGGAAGGCATGGTGGCAGGAGGTGCCAGAGCAGGAACAGAAAACACAGGTTCACATCTTCAAGCAAGGCTTAGTAACTCTCAAAGCCCACCCCCGTGTGCCTTCCTCTAGCAAGGCCGCACTTCCTAAAGCCTCCCAAAACAGTGCCATCAACTGGGAACAAAAGTCCAAATACTTAAGAGTCTGTGGGGCATGTCTTCATTCAAACCACCACACATGTTATGTAAAATTATAAATGCCAAACAAATGAAGTCCTGCTGTTTAAAACGAAAAAAAAAATCCTCTAGGTCACTGTACCTAAAACTTTCATTCACCTATGAGGAAATCAAGGCTCAGACATAATTAATGAACTCTCCTATGGTCAATGAGGTAGTTAATACTAAAATCAAGATCACATCTAGACTCTTTGAATTTCATAACACTACCATTTTGCATGTCATTTTTGAAAATCATTAGAGAGACATGTCTTCCCAGTAATGGGACTAGAGGATTGCTCTTGACAACACACCTAGTTAAGATTTGAAAAGCAATGCATGGTCAACTCTCTATCTGTTGGGTTTGCATCTACAGATTTGACCAACTTCATATTGAAAATATTCAAGGACAAAAAAAATTCCTTTAAATGCTAGGAAGATAGATGGTTCAGTAGGTTAGTGCTTGTTGAGAAGCATGAAAACCTGAGTTCAAATCTCTAGCACTCATAAAATGTCCAGTGCTGGAGCAATACAGAGATAGATGGATCTTGGAAGCTCACTGGTTATACAATATAGCTAAAATGATGAACTCCAGGTTCAGTGAGAGACACTGCCTCAAAAATAAGTTGTAAAGCAACAGAGGAGAAGCCCAAATTCAACTTATGGCTTCCACATGCACACACTTGGAGAGCAACGCCCCCCACACTCACCTATGCATACACAGAGAGAGAGAGAAAGAGAGAGAGGGAGATGCAGAGCATATACAATTTTTTTTCTTATCAACATTCTTTTAACAGTGAAGCATAACAACTATTTACAGGATTTATATCATGTGATGTATTTATAAATGCCTTAAAGTATGTGGAGAGATGACATAGGTTATACGTAAATGTTGGGCCATTTCATCTGAGTCTTTAAGAACCCTTTGGTCTTGATCTCTGCATACATGCAGGATCCAATTTCTTACACATACTAAGAAATGACTGTTCTGAAAAAGCATTTGAAAACTTTTATAGACAAATTTTGGTTAAATTTTACCATTCACAGGAACAGGTGGATGACGAAGACAAACTTTTCCTTTCCTGTACCAGGAATGATCTATGGGCTATCTATCAGGAAGAGTATCAGTCATAACCAAAAATCCATCTATACCTCTGAGATCACGATAAATAGTTATTCCAAAAATACCTTAAAAATGAAACACTTTGGGTAAGATAAACTTTTTAAAAAAGAATTGCTTTCAACATCAACCTGAAACATTGTTTACTATGTTATCATTATATAGACTAAGAGAGCATACACACACAAAGTAACCAAATATTTCTCCTGATTCGACGAGAAATATAAAGCAGAGAGAAAATAGATATTTACCTTGAAATTCATGACTGATGAGAGAAAAATGAAGGAATGATTAGTGCATGATTAAACCAGCCTGTAAGAACAATATATAAAGTTCTGAGTTAAGACAATCTAACATGCAAAGATATAAGTATGGTACTTTGGGTGGAAAACAGTGAATAGTGCTGGAGTGCTGTGATACTTGTAGAATTATATATATACATATATATGTATATATATGATATATTTGACCTGTAATAAATTTTGAAACAGGAAATAATGAAAAGATGAGACATGCAAGTCTTTGTTTATGGTCTCATTTCTAAGAGAAATCATTTGATTATTTAAAGTCCAAATTACTCAGAAATGTTTCTGGAAGAAATTAGGGTGCTTAGACTATGATTATCAGCAGATTAGCAATGTACAAAGTTACAGGACCTATTTTGTGCCTCCTATCTGTGGGTTATACTAAGTTACTTTACTGCCAATAAAGCCAGATCCAGTCAGGTTCTTATCTTATGACAAGGGATACCACAGAAGTTCAGTTTTGTTACTTTTTACTTATACAATTGTAATCAAACCTGGAGAAAATACGGAGTTTATTTCAAGCATGAAGCATGCATTTTATGAATTTTTTTGAAAAATAAGGAAAAAGGAAAATGTGTTTCTAATCCATGCATTTCAAAACTGCCACTATTATATTCTGAGTTGTCTTTTAATTAATTCTCTCCATTTCATATTATTCTGAGACTAGTCATTTGGAGAAAATATGTAGAACTCTGTCTGGCCTTTCTGAATCTATTTTTCACAGTTGCAAAGTACTGGTCAAACAAATTAAATTACTGCAGCAGTATGGAGCTAATTTTATGTAAATTAAGGTGTTAATGTTCTGAATCACATTCTTGAAAATGGTCTGTTTTCTCTTGCAGCTTTTCTTCATTAATGATGCTATGAATAGTGAAATCGAAAAATTAATTCCTACAAGACAAAGTGAGCACATTGCTATACTTTGTCCCTTTGAAGAATGAGACCTTTATATAGTTTTATGGTCAGCTCAGTCTATATTTGTCAGTAACCCAACAAATAAAACGACATTGTAAGCTTAATGTGACTAGGGGTGAGATGATGTGAAATAAATTTAATTTTGTTTATACAGAGGGAGAGACCTTCTAGAGCTGATAGTCAGACGGTGAGATATAGAATAAATGCTAAACTGGGGCTTTCAGTGACAGTGTTTGCCCTCTCAGTAAAAGGTATCATCTTACTCCAATATTTATTCTCTGAACTTACTTCAGAATGCCCACATGAGCTGATGGACTCCCAAAGGAATAAAATATTTATAATTGAAAACACCAAAGGGAAAGTGCAGTTAGAAAAGAACACATTTATTATCTATTGAAACAACTTCCAAAGCACGTACAGAAAATCCAGCAGTTTTCTAATGACTTGGCATATACACATACACATTGATTGAATTAAAAGTATTCGATAGAGATGAACACTTAAATTATTTATCTGTTGGGATTTATATCTAGTAAAATAAGCATAGCTCTATTTCCTAAAGTGCATATAGATAAGATAGCAGAGTTCCAGAAACATAACTGCATATTAAGTCTTGTTTTTATTATAAGTGGCAGGATGAATTCTACAGAATCTTTTCCAAATAAGTCATTATAGTTAGAACCAAAATCAAACACATTTTTGTATTGTTTGCAAAATACTTTCTAACAACCTTTTTGCCAACAGATTAATTATATTTTCCAACAGATTAATCTATAGGTAATCCCAACCTGCTTAACTTTTTCAGTCTGACAGAGTGAAAACTATTGCCTTATTTTTCACTTTTATCCTGATCATTAAATCTATTTTTAAATGTGCATATCAAATAAATGCAATGGCAATAAGATGAGTTTTGAAGAATCCCTCAATGAAATGAAATCTTAGGACTTTTAAAACAGTGGTTAGCATGATAAATTGCAAGCCATGAACACACTCAGGCATCAACTACTGAAATCCTTGCTACCCTTGAAAAACACGATACCTATGTTATGTCTTTGACCAGACCAAAATGTAGCAGAAAAAAACAGCATGAATTGGTGTTAAACCAATAGTCATGAGTACAAACCAGGTGTCCTTGACAACATCACAGTTAATACCATTTAAAAACCAGGCTCTGAGGTAAGGCAGTGAGGCAAAAACTATAGAGGAATACACAAGGTCCACATGAGCATGCCCACATATTCACATGCATTCACCACACACACACACACACACAAACACACACACACACACACACCCCACATAAACACACAAATTTTTCAAGAAAATATAAAGGAAAGTAAATGAAATTAAGATGTACTATTCTTTAAATGGGTAAGTCAAATGTTCAATAACTCTGAACTTGTGCTATAGTACATTCGTGACATGCACTATTCCAAATCCTTGTTTAAATGTTATCAACTGGAGCTGGAGAGATGGCTCAGGCTGTTCTTTCAAGGATGTGGATTGGGTACCCACCACCCACATGACTATGGTGGCTCACACCTGTACTTAATTCAGTTCTAAGGGACTTTCTTTCAGCCTTTGTAGGCATTGCACACACAATGGTGCACTTGTATACATGCAGACAAAATACTCACACAGAAAACATATAAATAAAATCTTTTTTTAAATATAAAATGAATTTTATCAAAAACGTTATCTTCCAAGAATTTCCCTGGCCTATTGTGTGTGTATGTATGTGTGTGTGTATGTGTGTGTGTGTGTGTGTGTGTGTGTATACACTGTGGCAAGGATACTTAACATATTTTCCCAACATATGTGAAAATTGCACCACATACACTGCTAGCTGTAAGGTCTATGTGATACAGTAGATATCCAGAGCCTATCTGATATAACTAGAGCCTTATAGCCAGAGAGTACCCATTTATTTCAGCTTCCCCACCCCAACAACTAACATTTTATTTACACTTTGTGAGTTTGGCAGTTTTAGATACCTCATATCTAAATTGAATCATGCAGTATAGGATTTTCTGTCATGGGCTTACTTCACTTAATATACATTTTTCCATGTTCTCTAATATTGTCACAAATGGAAGAATTTCTTTCCTTTTAAGGCTGAATAATATTACACTATATGCATAAAGCACATTTTCTCCATATATCTGTTGATGGACATTTAGAGTACTCTTTTAACTTGAATATTTTGACTGATGTTGCATATAACATGGGAGTGCAAATATGTCTGTGACTTTGCTCTCAGACCTGTGGGATATATCCCTAAGAGTCCGATTGTTAATCATATGGTAGTTCCATTTTAATATGTTGAAAAGCTTTCATACAGTTTCCCACAGTGTTACACCATTCTGCATTCCCATCAATGGTATGGAAGGGTTCCAATTTCTTCATATATTCTTGCCAACATTTATCTTTTGTTTGTGTTTCTTTCTGTTTACATTAATTAGTAATAGTCATTCCAAGAGACGTGGGTTGATAAACAACATCAATTTCAAAGTAGATGGTTAATCACATTGTACTAGATTGTTGCTACAATGCCCTGGGATCCCTGCCATTGGATTACCTTTGATGTAAGACTCTGGTAAAGGAATACGCTTCATATTTTAGTAAACATTCTTCTTTAAATAAATGCCCAATTTATCCTGAACATTTCATTGTAAGACACTGTTTCATAGCAAGGTCAGATGATATTAATTACGCAAATAATCCTAGCAGCTTAATGGAAATATTGAGATGGATGAGAGAGGCAGGCATAGGGAAAATCAAGGATAATTGAGCCCCTACAGTGCTCCAGGCACTGTGCTGGGTACGCTTTCACCTCCAGTGCTGGGCTTAAATCCTGTCAAAATTGTTCCGAGTGTCTCAGCCAGGTGATCAAGGTCAATAGCACCAGTGATATGTCATGCTAATAGTATGCAACCTTGATCTGACATGATGAAAATGGCACTTTCATTCTCTGGTCTTCCTTCCCCAAACCTGTAATCATGAGAAATACCTCAGAGGGATTTCAATAGTAGGGCATCAAATATCTGACCAGTCCACCTCCAGACTGTCAAGGTCATCACAAATAATGAAAATCTGAGAAACTGTCACAGCCAAGAGGGGCCTAAGGAGATATGACAAGTACATGTAATGTATCATCCTCAGTGCGATCCTGGAACAGAGAGAAGGCATTGGGCAAAAACGAAGGCACGTTAAATAAAGTATGGACTTCAGTTAATGGTGTTGCATCAGTGCTGTTCCGCAATCACAGCAAATCTGCCATATGAAAGTGCGAGTTTATTCTAACAGGATATGTGTAGGAAGGCTCTCCTCACCATCTTCTCAGTTTCTCTCTAAATATAAAACTGTTCAAAATTAAAATGGCATTAGTAGGTTTTAATTTTCTGAAAACTCATGTCATTTGCAGAAAAATGCTTGGAACTGAAAATCATGTTAAGTGAAAACAAGCTAGACTCAGAAAGGCACATTCTGTGTATTTTTTTCTCCTAGATGAAGTTTAGATTTTTTTTTTTTAAGAAAGACATGTAAACAGAAGTGGAACTATTTGGATAATGGAGATGAAGATGATCCAAGCACATTTTATGAGAGAGAGGAGAGAGAGAGAGAGAGAGAGAGAGAGAGAGAAGAGAATAAAAAAATCTAGTATTTTGAATAATTTATATATTCTGATAGAAAAATGATATCTCATTTTACAGGTTAGAACAATGTTAAATAATTTCATGAACCTTAAATAGACATCACTTGGACACACACATCTCCACACAAGAATGCACACAAGAAATCTCACAAAGGAAATGTTGAACTGAATGCAGGGTGTTTTGTTTTACTTGGCTTTGGTTTGTGGCTTAGGCTAGTCTTGAACTCAGTACGTAACACAGCTGGCCTTGAGTTCATGATCCTCCTGCCTCAGCCTCCCAAGTGCTGGAATGTGGGTCACAACATCTAAACTCTAAATTGCTTTAAATTCTTGTCAGTTCCTGAGAGCTCTCTTGCCCAGATTAACAAAGCAAACCCCAGGGAGTCACTCATTCACTTGTTGTCCTTATTTTATATGATTTATGTATAATATATATAAGGTCTAATGATATACAGTGTATACTTATAAGCTTTTCTAATTGCTTAGGGAAGATACACCCAAAATAATGAAAAGCTGCTGTATACATGCACCAATGGTCATGTATTCATTCATTCATTCTTTTCCCAGAGAATCTAAAAACCATAAAATAGATAAACTTAAACGTAGCACACTCACCATAGGATGTTCAAATGTGGAGGCTCAGGTCTGTGTCAGAGATGACAAAACAGATCCTGAAGTCATGTCAGCAAGGACAGAGCAAGAGCCAAATCTACAGAAAGGGAAGCGAAAAGTCTCTAGAAGGTAAATTTAACAGTGTTTAGGGCTGTCAGTAAACAAGGATCATCCTGGACAGTTTTATAACGTAAATATTTCTTCTTCCCCAAGGCAGCTAATGTGCATTTTACTTTAAACTTACATGTGTTTGCTTATTTAAGAACCCTACATCTCACAGCTTATTTACCTTCTCCATGAAAATGCCTGCTAATTTGAAAGACTCCATTGTAATGGCATAGAATGATACTATCTGTGATACTGAATTTAGTCAAGATGCGTTTAAGAGTTCATACTCATGGCTGAATATGTCTGAGGAAATTGACAGTTTTATCAACATTTTATTTTTTAATTATAATAACAAATAATGAATTGTCAGTCTTAGAAGCTTTATAGTTATAAAAGGGTCATCAATCCAGATGCAAAGTAAAACCAACTTTTTACACATGAAAGCTGCCTTTAGAATGTCTGTGATAAAATATATTCTACCAGATGAATTCCTGGAATTCCTGTGATATGACTACCAAATGAAACTCTCTCTCTCTCTCTTTTCTCTCTCTCTCTCTTTTTCTCTCTCTTTTCTCTCTCTCATCTCTCTCTCTCAGTAAGGGAAGGAGCAGTCAGTCAGTCTGAGATTTACACCTGATTTGTGTTATAGTAATCTTTGAAATTAAGAAGTGTATCCTTGCATTTCATTAAATTCTGGCTAATGAGATAACTGTCTTCCCAAGGAGGGCATGATAAAGTGCTCAGGCCATAAAGCATAAATTAATACTGCAAGGTTAAACACTGGAACTAACTCATGTTTCAACAAAAGCCCCTACCAGCAGTTAAATTAACTGACATAAATACCATAAAATCTGTCTTTATTTTAGTTTCAGACGATGCTTCTTTTTACACCCCTGCTTTCAGTTTGTATAACTCATCTTTGCACATTATCGCATGCACCATTTGCCATTTAAAGATTCCGCTACAACGGGGGAAAGATTTAAGGAATCAAATACTTGGAGAGGAGAAAGAAGCTGGTGGGTCTGGAGGTATCATACTGAAGATTGCTAGTGCCATTCAAAAACACTACAATGGACAACAGTAGTTCAAAGAAGCAGTTAATTACGAGACGGCCAGCCCAAAGAAATCTACTTTATAAGCTTTTGATAGACATTTTGAAAA
Organism: Eospalax fontanierii; assembly: GCA_035773235.1. Lineage (NCBI taxonomy): Eukaryota > Metazoa > Chordata > Mammalia > Rodentia > Spalacidae > Eospalax > Eospalax fontanierii. The sequence goes on along the minus strand of CM069526.1, from coordinate 41,500,290 downwards.
AAATGCTAAAGAAAACCTGTGGTGATAATAGGTTTGATATATATTCTGGCAAAAATTATATCACATTAATGAGGTGGCTTAAAGGGCTCATGCATCTTGTAGGAGGCATTTCAATGTATTAGTGTAATTAGCAGTGATGAGAAAACTGTTTGGAACTGAATTACCTCTCACGAGTTCATTTGAGCTATATGAAATTACACCATGCAAGAAGGAAAATTATGGACCCATCCAGAGAGAGTTCATGCCTGATTTGATCATAGCCACTAATTGGATGATCATTTTCCTAAAGCTTTTCAAATGGTTGACAGTTTCTGCCTTTCATTTTTTTTTAATGGATGAGCTCTTTATTTCTTGTACTAAGCAACCAAACACAGGTTTGTTAGAGATTTGGGTGTTTCTACGGGGACCTTACAGGTGTAATTGTCACAATCTGAGCAACCTTTGTCCCTTAATTAGCTGTTTTGGGGGAACCCCTAATGAGAGTTGCTGTTCTTGTTAACAATCTTTGAGAAAACCCGACGAGTGAAGCTCTCCAAGCCTGATCTATGTCACTAGCCACCATATGACAGTGATTTAATGAAGTTGAAGTCGGCCTCAATCGGGAGAGGTACATAGCATTGACATGCTTTGGCTTTAGATACTCCCCTTTGTGTGTGTGTGTGTGTATGTGTGCGTGTGTATGCACATGTGTCCATGCTTGTGTGTGTGTCTGTGTGCATATTTAATGGGAAGTTTGTGTTGTTCTGGTGAAAAATAAATGAGTGTAGAAGGAAAAGAAGGAAGATATTTCTCAAGGAGCTGCTTTATGAACCCTCTAGGCAAGACAGTCAATGCGTAGAATCAGGGAAATTAATACTACAGAACCAGTTCTTCATATAAACAGGTGTGTGTGAAAGGCATGACACAGTAAAGTATTAAAATTAGAGCTTTAGCAAATACTCTTAGCTGCTTAACTTCTTGCTGATCTCTGCACGTCTTACTTGAGTCATGATTTGCATTTCGGACATACAAGATTTCCAAATAGATTGAATCACGTGGAATTAAAAAAAAAAAGCCTTGTCACTTATAAACACCAACATAATTTCTTACTATCTTCTACATATATATCCTTATATTTATAGACAAATGTACTTCTCACCACTCATAAAAAAAAAATCTTTTTGCAACAGATGGAGACAATGAACAAAGTTCCACAACTGGTCAAACACAAAGAACAAGTGACTATGAGATGCCCAGCCCTCAGTGACACATCTAAAATGCATCCTGTACACCAAGGTTTGGAGAACATCATGGAAGAGGGGACAGAAAAAATGCAAATGCCAGAGGCACAAGACATTTGCTGCCAGTCAGTCAATTCTAGACACAATAGGGAAGCTGCACCAATGAAAACCCACAATGTGATAGTTAACAAGATCTTCATAGTGAGAAAACCAATTGCCATACCAAGGTGGATGGGGGTGCGGTAGAGTTCCCACCTCAAGATGAAGAGCTACAGGCAATCAGTGGATGCTGTATTGGTTACTTTCCTGTTGCTACGAAAAAACATTATGACCAAGGGAACTTACAGAAAGAAGAGTTCATTTGAGTTTATTCAGTTTGTTTGAGTTTATTCAGGTTCCAGAATGATTAGGGTCCGCCATGGTGAGGAGGCAGGGTGAGGAGTTGGAGCATGAACAGAAATTAAGTGCTCACATCTCAAGCAGGCACTGTAAGAAGTGCTCACATCTCAAGCAGGCACCGTAAGAAGTGACTGGAAATCTGACTAGGCTGAAGAACCTCAAAGCCCTCCCTGCTTCCCCCACCACCTTGACATGGCTCCTCCAGCAAGCCCACACCTCCTACAACTTTCCATAACAGTACCATCAGCTGGGAACAAAATGTTCAAATACTTAGAGCCTAAGGGAGGGCATTTTCATCCAAAGTACATAGATGCTGAGGGAAGGAGAATCAGTTTTCTCCAGGGACTACCTCACTGAAAGGTTATATAATCCAAAATGGGCAAACCTAGACACGGGTGCACGTGAGCACCAATAAATGGACCGAGCACATTACATACATGTACTAATAATAATCAAAGAGGAAGACAAGAAATTGAGAGGGTGGACATGGAGAAGTTGGTGGGAGACTGGGAGGGATGAGAACAACACAAATAAAATAATCATGTATGAAATTCTAAAAACAAAAACAAATTTTAATTAAAAATATGGGTCTGGAGAGATGGCTCAGCAGTTAAGAGCACTGACTGCTCTTGCAGAGAGCCCAATTTCAATTCCAGCACCCACATGGTGGTAACAACTTTCCATAACTCCAGGATCCGATGCCCTCCTCTGACCTCCATGGGCATTGCACGACAGGGGTGCACTTACATACATGCAGGCATAACGCTCATATACATAAAATAAAAATAATAAATAATTGCTTCTAATTTTTTTAAAAAAATATTTAAAAACTACGTGTCTCAGATTAAATGTGTACACTACATGAAAGAAATAAAATCATTAGAAAAAGTTCCAATCAGCTTTTTTTTCTGAAAACAGACAGTATCTAGTTTACATTTTTTTTATTACATGATGTGTTTGGAAGGGCAAAGGGACAGAAGACAGCATGTGGGGGTCAATTCTCTTCTTCCGCCATGTAGGTCCAGTCCCTGGTAAATTTATCATTACCTGCTAAGCCATTTTGCCAGCTCAAAGTTGGTGAATTTTTTTATCTAGTGGGCAAAATTAAATTTTCCTTGTTTTTAAAATTATTATGTTTTCTTTAAATTTTTCATGTATATTAGTGTACGCCTGCATGTATGTAAGTGTGTGTTGTGCAGTGCCCATGAAAGTGCAAAGAGGGCATCAGATCCCCTGAAACTGGAGTTTTGGGGTTAGTCACCATGTGGGTGCTAGGATTGGAACCCGGGTCCTCTATAAGAGCAGCCAGTGCTCTTAACCACTGATCCATCTCTCCAGCTCAAATTCAAATTTTCTTAAGAACTAGCTGAGCTTCAAAATATAACATAAGCTTTTCTGTGCATTTGGGTGCATATTGTCTGTCTATACTCATAGACACACATGTTCAGGTTGTCAAGTATCATTCCTTCTCAAGGTCAGATGCTGCATGTACATCTTCTATTTGAAAGTTCTCTCTCTGCAACTTCTAAGTGTTATGGGACATATTCATAATTGCTGTTTTTGTAAATATTTGCTACAGATATTGCAATTATTGTTCAGAGGATGAAATATGAATAATCTTAAAGTTTTAATAAGTCCTCTGCTTCTCTACTGGCCTTTCTGTGCCTCTAATTTGTCTAGATATACAGAAAAGTTGCTTGATTTAACCACTATAGAGTTGAAACTAAACCTCTTTACACTGAGAATGGTTTTAAAACAGCCTTGCTATTGCCAAGGCATTTGAAATAGTAATATCAAGAAATCAGAATTTAGAGAAGTTGTTTACTCTGAGATCTTAGTTAAATTAATTCAGAGAGCAAACAAGTGTAATTGAATCCTGTTGTAACTTTTTTTTTTTTTTTACTGCTCAAAGGAGTCGTAGACAGTGATGACAAATTGGTAGGTTTAGGTATAAGACAGATTTGTCATTTGAGTCCTTATTTCACCTCTGATATTTATTTTTTTCAAATCACCAAGATATGAAATAACCGCCAAATTCTTGAATGAGAAACCAAAATGATGCTTCAGTCCATTCTTATAGACCTCCTCAAAACCCTTCGGTATCTTCCCCTGTTTTCTGAGTTAATGTACATTTTCTTAGTCTTTACTCTCATATTTGATTGTCAGCTAAGACTGGAAATGTACATGTGTCTTTTTTTCCAGCACTTTGAATACACTTTTGACTTATTATCACAACCCACTGTTATTGATGAGAAGCCTGGTGCTAAATTGATTCTTAACTTCTTAAGTAATTGGATTTGTTTCCCCATAAGGATAATTTTGGTATTTCAATACCTTGAATGCTATTCATTCGGTTTGATCATCATTCGGTAAACGCGTTTAGTCTAAAAAGAAGTCCTTTTTGAAATGAAAATATCTTCTTTTTATTAACTTTTCCTACATTCTTTTCCTTTCTTGCATTGTCCACACACTTGTACAAACATACCTGGGTCCTTCTAACCATGTGGCTTCCATGTCTTCAGTATTTTCCTTCTGTTGACCAATCTCTTCACCCTCTTGTTTTATGTTTTGAACACTCTTACAAGCACCTTTTACTTTGGTTTAGAATTTTTCATAATCTTTGCTGTTTAACATTCTGCTTTTGCTTTACAGAAGTAATGACTTCTTTCATCATTTGGGTGAGGCGGGTGTTGTTTATTCAGAGATGTATTGTGTATCTTGAATTTTCTGTTTTCAGTGAAGTCAAGTCTTTCTCCCAACTTGGCTTTTATCTTTTCCCTGTTACTGTCTAGGTCTGTTTCTCGTACTGGCTTCTTCCCTACATGGGAGAGCTGACCTCTGGCCCTCTAGATATGGATCTCTTTTACTTTGAGTGAATATGAATATCAGCATAGGTCAAAACAAGGTTCAAGCAGCTCCTTCGATTTCAAAGAGCTAGTTCTTCTTAGTCTAGCTTACTCTGATTCCTCGGGAATGTCTCTCTTTTCCTTTGCTATTTCACACTTAGTTCTGATTCCATTGCCAGATGTCCTCAGTGTGAGCCTCTGTTGTGGAAGCTCTTTCTGTGGATGCTTCTTGAGTGTCCTGGAGATGAGACTGCCCGAAGCCCATCAGGTTTCTTCCCAGGGGCCCATTTCAGACTCTGAGATACTGGCATTTCAGTGTCCAAGTGAATAATGGTCAACTAGGTTGGCTATAAATGTTTCCCATTGGGTTTAGTTTTACTATGTTGCTGCATGGCCTGTTTTTAAGTGAGGTATGAGAGACAGAAAACTTTGCTGAGATAGCCATCTTCCTCAAATCCTAGCAAGTCATCTGTAAATGAATTTCTCCTGAAATTTTACTTTTAAAATCTTATCTGAGGGGGCTAGAGAGATGGCTCTGTGGTTGAAAGTATACGCTGCTCTTGCAGAAGATCCAGGTTCTGCTCCCAGCACCCACGTGGAGGCACACAATCATCTGGTACTTCAGTTCCAGGGAATTTGATGCCCTCTTCTTGTCTGCATGAGCAGCTGGCACATATCTGGTATGTATGTTTATATGCAGGCAAACACTCATAGATTAAAATTTTGAACTGAATCTTTAGACTTCTGTTAAAAAATTTTATCTGAATTGGGTGTGATGGCACATGCCATTAATCTCAGCACTTCAGAAGCAGAGGAGGGTGGATCTCTGTGAGTTCAAGGTCTGCCTGGTCCTTGATCTGCATAGTGAGTTCCAGGCCAGGTGGGACTTCAGGGAGAAACTGTCTCAAAAAAAAACAAAAAACAAAACAAAACAAAATCATATCTGAGGATAAATGTCTTATGAAAAAGATATTTAACCTGTTTACAAATCTGCAGACCAGTATCATGGGGTTACTTCTGCAATCTTCTCTTTCATCTTTTGTGTTTCGTGCTACTTACCACAATTTATTTTCCTCTTTGTTTTTGCTTCACTGTCCTTGTTTCTGCCTTTACTTCAGGTTTTGAATTCTATGTCTCAGCTTGTAAATTTGACTCTTGTGAGGTATAGTTTGAAGTCTATTTCTCAGGCTAAGGAGATGGCTTGGTCAATAATGTGCCTGCTTTTCTAAGCATGAGGAGCTGAGTTGGATCTCCATGCCAGTCATCTGCTTATCTCCACCTTCCCAGTCCTGGAATTACAAAAAGGCATCACCTCGCCTCGCTTTGCAAGTTATCACCCCAGACCCCATCAGGGCTTTTACAGCAACATTTATCCATGAGCGTTCTGTACTCCTGACTTATGCATGTCCATCAGATCCCTCCTCCCCAAACTGTTTCATGTGGACTTGGAGGGACATAATCAAGTCATAGCTGATACTATACTTTCTTGGCTATTGTATATGTGTCTTTTAGTTGCCACATACATTAAATGAAAACTTGACTGAGCAAAATTTTTGAGATATAACATTTCCACTCAAGCTGTGGCTTCATTTTGCAAAGCAGAAGGTAAGTACTAATCAGATTTGTATTCTTTGCTCTAGAATTTATTTATGGTTCCTGACCATTTACAGTTGCTTTACTTCATTAACTTTTTTCTGGATCAAATATTTTTCCAGGAATATATCTAGTGTTGACTCAGTGGCCTAACTGATAAGGCATCAGCCTCCAGAAATCTATTTAGATGTGAATCTTTTTGCATTGGTTATTTCTAAGAAATATATTACTTACATATGAATGTGTAAGAAATATACTGTTTATTTAACCATGGAAACGTTTCTTCTGTTCTTGTTACAGTTCTGTTTTAGGAGCTCCTTAGGTCTGGGTCTCTGTTGCCAGGCTCCACAGGCATCATTCTCTTCCTTTTCACTTTCACATTTTCTCCTTCTACATTTTGGGGAAACATGTAAAGATCTGTCCTACCCATTATGAGTCAGGCATCCACTGTATTAACTATATTCTGTTTCTCTTGACTACAGAACAGGCTTAAACTGTGTCATCTTTTTGGTTTACTTACGTTTTATTCCTCTTCTCATTTTTAAAAAATCTTATTCTCATTTAAAGATGTATTTTAAAATTTTTAAATTATGTACATGTGTGTGTCTACATGGTGTTATACACCCAGGAGTGTAGGTGTCTTTGGAGGAGGGCATCAGATTTCCCCAGAGCTAGAGTTACAGGTCGTTGTGAGACACTGTATGTGAATAGTGGGAACTTAAACTGGATCCTCTGCAAGAGTAGCAAGCGCTTTTAGTCATGGGGCCAACTCTCCAGTCCAATCCCTTGCTCATTTGAAACGAGACTCTTATGACCTTCTCATTCCAGTTTCTAGGGGTCCAAAATTCTTTAGATGTATTGAAACTGTCCAGTAATTTAAGTATTTTCTTTGGCTCTGACAACAAATAGTTTTCAAAATATTCAATGATTTCTCCTCTTCTCTGATATTTTCCTTGTGTCTAAGCAGCATTGTCCCATAAAATTGATTTAGAAAGTATGCTAGTTTACTACTACTAAATCTGAAAAATGCGCCCCACCTACCTTCATTCATTCTACATGCCTACAGTTAATTTTAGGGAGTGTTTATCCTCCATACAAGGTGAAACTTGCTCCACGGTCAATCTTCCAACTCCTTAAAAAGCTGAGGAGTTGATTAAGCTCTTTCTGTGTCCCCAGCAAGCTACGTACCTGGAAACAGCATCTCATATCCACGTACTTCAGTGTTGTTTCTCCTAAGATCTTTCAGAAGCGTCAGCTCTCTCCCCAATCTGATTCTCCTCAGCTGTCACTTGGTCCTCCTCTGTCTCAGGCTGGCTTCTGTCTCACCACTCTACCAAAACTGTACTCACTGAAGAGAGCAACGACTCACTTGCTTCCAATTCTAATGGTTATTTCCCACTCCTCACACTTCTTGAGTTCTCAGCAGAATTTGAAGTACAATTGATGACTCCATCCTTCTGGAAACACGTTTTAGTGTGCCAGAGAATGTTTGCCCATATTCTTCATCCTTTTATCTATTTAGGCTCTTGCTATTTACATTATTGATTTCTATATGGTTTAGATGTTAAAGATATTAGCATTTTGTCTGTGACAGGAGACATTTTAGGGAAGAAACATAGCAGTTCACTTCAATCAGTGTGAATGTAGTACCTATCTGACGCACTCAGAAGGGAGATACTGGAGGAAATTTTTCAAGAAAATTACATTTTCCCATTTCAAAATATATATTTATATGGAACTTCACAGTCCCATAAATTAAAGAAAATGAGTTTAATGCACAGAGGTTAATTTTCAGTAGTTCTACTGAAAATAATCTATTTTTTGGCCACTTATCATTCTGGTATAAAGATTATTCTAGAAAGTCCCTTATTTAACCATACATCTTATTCAGAGAAAAGTAGATAGAGTAAATAATAGTAAATATAGTAAATTGATAGAAAATATTTAAAGTTTTCCATATAATTCTAATGAGTCTTGTTCAGTTTAATGGAAAAAATGGTCAATACTGAATAAAATCGAAGGTTTTAGAAAGAATGGATGGGGGAAATTAATGTTCAGTAGATAACTGCAGAGGAGCTGCTCATGAACTGCACTGCTCCATTAGAACTAGCCAAGAAGGTTGTGGAGGGAAGGAAGTTTGAGTTCAGGCCACTGGACTTCTTACTATACAAAACTGGTATCTTGTTAGTACTAATAGCTATTTGTATAAAGGTGTTTCCCTATTTATTTACTTAATAAATGTGTGTGTGATATATGTGTGTGTGCTCATGGCTTCCATGTACACATGCATATGGAGGCCAGAGGACAGCCTTATTTGGTCTTCTCCTCCTACCTTGTTTGAAAATGGGGCATCCTTGCTGTTTGCCGCAGGATATCCTTCAGCCTAACTAGCCCCTGAACTTCAGGTGATTCTCCTGCCTCTGCCTCCCATCTTGGTATAGAGGCCTTGGGGTGACAGACATGTGTTACCATGTATGACTCTATGTGGATTCTGGGGATTCAGACTCAGGTCCTCACACTTGCCCAGTAAGCACCACCTCCCTTTTATCCTTTTATCCAGTTCAATAGATAGCAAACTATTACTATTTTCTTTCTGCATTCTCTGGAAAAAAGCATGAACTTTAAAGAACACAATATTACATAATAATTTTGATTTTGTTTCCTTTCTAGTCATCTTAGCTAATGCATATACTTCCAGGTTCATGTATAGGTCAAGAGTATAACTATAATTAGCTATTGTAAAATGAACTGCTTACAAGATACTTTTTATATATAATATATACAATATCCTTCAACACAGTCTTTAGAATAGTATTATTAAAATCTCCACCCTGAGACAAAATATTCAGAGACAAATAGCAGGCCAAAGATGATGTACCTTGTATGGGGCATATCCAAAGACGTGAAGTAAACGCTGATGATTTTGAAAGTTCTGTTTTCTTTCACTGTATCATGTAGAAAAGGGACTCAGACACAACAGAAAGGCTGTGTTTCCATCTGCTACCTATGAGTAATAGACAAAGCATGACCTTGAAGACTAAGCTGGATGCCGGCATACCTTTCTTCTTTCTTGCTATCCAAGTTGCTTCAGTAACCAGCCATCTTGGACTATAAGGTGAACTTCAGTACATCAACTATGTGCTCGGAAGGATGAATAGAAATACAGTCATTGCAGCCCCTTTTGTGTGAGGAATAAGCCTTTTGACTTTGGGTTATTCATATTTGCAGATTTCCATTATGTGCAACTAAAACAGTCCTAATTGATACAGATACATATCACATCATTAAGAGAGGGGAAAAATTATGGATTGTAGAGGAGCAGCCAGGTAATGTACAAAACATTGCCTTGGGCTAACATGCTATGGAAGCAGGAAGCAGAATTGTGGGGTAACAAATTAATGGAACTATGAGATGTAATGTTTTCTTGGGAAGAACTGAATGCTTTTCAGCAATTAGCCAGCATAGAGAGAGTTTTCATGTGGCAGCCCAGCTGCTGGCAGAAAGCTGGTAGGTAGATTGACAGACTCTGAACAGCTTTTTAAGAGCAAGGCTGCTGTGAATATAGAAATAGCCACAGACAGTTCATGCTCCTGAGGACAAATGATGGTTTGTTATTATGCTTGAACTATGATGAAATCAGAAAAGGTGTCTTAGGAAGGAGCGAAACCATGGGGATGCTATTAAGAGTTCAGCAATTCTAGTTTTTGAGGGAATATGGATTCTACTTACCAAAAATAATAGCATATAGGAAAAGAAGAAAGAAGAGGCATTGTCATTATTTTGAATTGTTCCTGAGCTATTCCATTGTGTCATGAATTTTAAGTCAAATTTCATGTTATTAGTATTCATTTTATTAGTGTGATGTGTGTGTACTGCCACAATATTACCCTAATGAAGTAATATATTATGAGTTGTGTTCCACAGATCTAATGGAATGCTTGTAAAACATGCAGTGGAGATGTACATGGAGGGAAGAGGGAGAGGAAACAGAGAAGGAGAGAGAGATTTGTCCTACTAACTGAGGCTCTTAGCGTTGGAATCAGGAAGTATCCAGACAATCCAGCTATCTATCAATAAGATGTACCTGCAGAGTTCTTCTGGATACAAACTTAGGCATGTATAATTTTTATACAACAAATTATAAATGCCATAAATGCCACTTTTCTAGGAATTTCTACTTCCTCTTCCTCTAGGACCTGAGAAACATTTCTTTATAAGAAAAATCTCTTCTGATTCAAGCAGATTCTTCCTCCACCTCCAGCGGATGTTCTGTTTAGCTACAATGGGGTCAGATGTTCCTAGATTGTATAATGTAGTGCCATTAATGCAAAAAAAGATCTTAAAACCAAATATGGATTAAGATAAATTGGGGCTGATAGATATCTCAGACACCAAAGGCTCTTGCTGTCAAACTTGACAACCTGCCTTTGGTGCCTGGGATCCTCATGGCAGAAAGAGAGAACTGACTACTGCAAATTGTCCTCTGGCCTTCTGTGCTGGAATGTCCCCTCCCACATATGAATAAATAAATATGATAAAGATATTTTTAAAAAGAATTAAGCTAAACTGGAGAAAAGGAAAGGAGTGGCACAATTATTCAGAGAGCTGACTGGCCAGACTGGAATATTCTGTCATTGTGTAAGCAAAATTTGGACAAGCAGGACGGGTAGGGATCCTAGACAACAGACATGCTGGGAAAACAGGAAGCACAAAATGTACAAGCAAAAGTTAATTACATTGAGTCATTTCCCCAGACGAGAGGAGGGTGTGAAACAGCAGAGTGTAGATACCCAAGTGGTCCTGGAGAAGGCTAGGTCACCTGTCTCCTTGATTTAACAAAAGGAAGGAGCAATCATTGTCTTTATATACCTGAAAACCATGGTCCAAGTTGCTCTTCCACCTTCCTTTTCTATTCTTCTCTCTCTTGTTCTAGCATCCAGACTGCAAAGAGAAGCATCTGTTTAGAGAGACAGTCCTTTTCCTATCTAATAATTTATGAATGTGGTGGAGTGGTGGAAGCGTTTGTTGTAGTACAGATAGCTACAGAAGTTCACCTGAGGTCCATATGGAATTGGCAACTCCTTCCACACCATCGCTGCTGTACACAGAAATACTCTCATTTGAGTGCCTTTGGAAGGTAGAGGCTGGGGGCGGGTGGGACTCAGTCAATAAAATGCTTACTAAACAAGGATGAGTTTGGATTTTCAGTCCCCAAGCTAGAAACACAAAATAAAAACCTGAGGGGGCATGAGCCTATATTCCCAGCACTAAGGAGGGGCGGAGACAGGAAGATCCATGAGGGTGGTTGGTCAGGTGTTCAAGCCTAAATCAGTGAGCTCCAGCTCCAGGAAGAGACTCTGATTTAAAAATAAAGCGGAGTGTGATAAAGACAAGTGACATAGCCCTCTGACCTCCACACACATGCACACACATGTGCACACACCAACACCTGAGTGTATACACATCCATAGATACACAAAAAGAGAAAAGAGTTTGAAGAAAGAAAATTGAAATTACAGTTCATATCATTTAACAACTCAGATAACTAGTTGCTAAATGGAAAACAAAAAGCTTCTCTTTTCTACTTCTGCAGAGCAAGCCCAACCAGCAGGATGAACCAAGCAGCGGGACTTTCTGCTAATCTCAACTTCCAGGTCATTTCTCAGAGGGTTTCACCCTGAGAGGCTAAAGCAAGTGGAGATTAGCAAGGGCGTCACAGCAAGTAACTTTTGCCACCAGTTGTAAAAATATCCTTTATGGATTACACGCTGATGCTCTTTGATGTTATATAAGGAGATTGGGTTTGATAAGTGGCATTATACATTCATTTCTAAAAATAATGTCTGGAAAAGCTGTCAAGTTTATCAAAAATAGGAAAGATTTTTACATTCTGGACTGAGTCATAGAAAAAAATTGCTTAGTGTTGGTAGTGATTGGAAATACCAGTCACCCCACATTTCCTGCCTGGTTTTCTCCCAAGCACGCAGCACTCTCTGACGTCTGTGCATTTCCATCAGTGATTGGTCACTGGACTTTCATCTATGCAGGGATGCTCCAGGTGGGCAGGGGATTTTGCAGCATAGTGGACGAACACCCGATAAAATGTACTCACATCCTGAATGAAAGCGCAGCCGTCAGGCGAGCAGGGCGTAGGCTTAATGTGCACGATTGTGTGGGAACTAATGACTACATCTGAAATAGGAAAATATTCCCATTCAAAATGAAATTAACAAATGTATCGGGTCCGACTCAGGTGTTCAAATAACGACAATTGTTTAAGAACACTTCCCTGACTGTCCTGTGTTAGTGGACCGATTTAGATAAATCTGTACAGTATTTTACTTTTTTGTTTTACGTCTCAAACCTCCCCACCTTTGACTTTTCTCTAGTTTTGTTTTTAATGGCCCTAATGACCCTAGAAAGTGAATTGAAAATAAAACCACTTTACAAAGCCACAATTCAACTAAAAAGAAATATTAGCTATTCTTGTGATTATTTGTTTCAAATGAGGATTTGCGGGGGGTGGAAAAGGGACCGAAGTTGCTGATGACCTTCTCTTTATGTTGGCAATGAAGGTCAGAACCCTTCGTCAACTATGGATGACACTGACTGTAAATACGAAGAACAGCTCAGTGAAGGCCATGACTCTGCCCTGGATCTAATTCAGCAGAGACGGAAGCCTTAGCTTTCCACACTTCTCCATGCCTTTCTGCTTGTACAGTACAGCCTCTCTGACTGGCACCAAGCAACAATTTCAGAATTGCCCTCGGGTGTACTAAGTGACTTGGTTACGTACAGACAGGGCATCAAATGGACAAGAGCCTGTGTTTCAAGGTAGGCATTTACATCTCTTGAACACTGGACATGCTCTAGCTCTTGCTGACACTTTTTAATTTGAAAAGGAAAGGCATTAGTATTCTGTGGTCCTGTCTTTTTCTTTCTGTTTGTTGTTTGTTTTGTTTCTTTGAGGTGGGGTCTCACTATGGAACCCCAGCTTGCCTGGAGCTCACTACATAAACAGTCCCAGCCTGGCCTTAAAAGTGTGTACCACCACATGTCTCTTTTTAAATTTTTTGATAGTTTGATAAATTAAGCACTGTATTTACAACACCCACTCTGCCCTCTCCCCGCCCCACCTCCTCCCATGCCCCTTCCCACCCCCTCTCAATTTCATGATCTTTTCCTTGATTGATATTGCTACATATACATACATATGTATGTATATATCTGCCTGCACATGTATAATGTGCTCAGTCCATTTAGTGGTGCTCACATGTACATGTGTTTAGGCTACCACTTGGGACTGAATAATCTCTCAGGGAGCTCATCCCTGGAGTAAACTGATTCTCCTTCCCTCAGCAGATGATTTCTTCATCTAGAGGTGGGAGCTCGTGAAATTTTCCCTGTCCACACTGACACGTCAACTGGTCTTATCGTTATTCAGATATTGTTTGGGCAGTCCTATCAGTGACATTTCACTGACGTAACTTCCCTTTTGTGTCTATAATATACTTTCTAGCAGCAGATATCCTATTCCTCTGGCTCTTACAGTTTACCTAAGGTAGAGCGCCCACAACCACAAACAGATGTTATCAGTGAATCCCTATTGTCTGCAATATAAATGAGATAATCTTTGCTGCTTTAACAAATGTTTTCTGTTTGCAGTGCTTGTTATGAAAAACATGCACACACACACACACACACACACACACACACACACACACACACCAGAGAGGGAGAGACAGAGAGAGAGAGAGAGAGAGAAAGAGAGAGGACACTGTTCATATGCTATTCTGGCTCAAGGGCAAGGAAGGGTCATGAGAGACTATATGTTTTAGGTTACAAGAAGAACTCAAGGCTCAGTGAACTTGTCTACATTATAAACAAGCTAAGATAAGCCTAACTTTTTGGTTGCAAGGTTAGGTAAAAGTCATCTGCCCAGAGTATGTCTATATTGCAGAAGTCATTACAACAGTATATTGGGAGAGTTCATTCCCTGGGGAGATACAAAAAATGTCTACTCCTTCTCTACAGAACGTCAACAACCAACCAAAGTATAATTTCACCAAAATCCAATCTGAGGACCCAGTTAACTTACAGAGCTTTCTTGCAGAGCAAGGGTGAGGAGTTACTTACAGGAGCATGGGTGACCCCACAGCTGCCGCCCCGCAAGAAAGTCTCCCTCCAGCATGGATGAGGATTTCCCACAGCTGCATAGATGAAGTCCCCTCAGTTAAGTTTCCACTCTCAATATAATCTATGATTGATATAGTGAGAAAGTAAAGAAATTTGGTGGGGGGTAAAAAGGGGGTGCAGATACAGGAGGGGATCCCAGTATGAACAACATGTATTGTATGAAATTCACAAAAATTCCATTTAAACAATTTAAATTACTGACAAAAAGAAAATAAAGCTGTTGCTCCACAGTTTTATGCAGTTTTAATCTGATTCTAACGCTGATTATCACTACATCACTTTACTGTCTTGCATGTTCTTGTCCCATGTAGGATGTGTAATATGTATACTGTGTATGTGTGTGTGAGTATGTACAAGCGCAGACATGGGACTCTTGTGTCGGTCAGGAGACAAGCTCAAATATTAGTCCTCCCCTTCCGCCTTGCTTGAGTCGAGGTCTCCTGTCACCATTACATATACCAAGCTGCCTAGACCACAAACTTCCAGAGTACCTCCGGTCTCTTCCTTTCATCTCTCCATCAGCGCACTGATGTTGTAGATGCATGGTTCTGCAGCATCATTAATGCACTGATGTTGTAGATGCATGGTTCTGCAGCATCATTAATGCACTGATGTTGTAGATGCATGGTTCTGCAGCATCATTAATGCACTGATGTTGTAGATGCATGGTTCTGCAGCATCATTAATGCACTGATGTTGTAGATGCATGGTTCTGCAGCATCATTAATGCACTGATGTTGTAGATGCATGGTTCTGCAGCATCATTAATGCACTGATGTTGTAGATGCATGGTTCTGCAGCATCATTAATGCACTGATGTTGTAGATGCATGGTTCTGCAGCACCATTAATGCACTGATGTTGTAGATGCATGGTTCTGCAGCATCATTAATGCACTGATGTTGTAGATGCATGGTTCTGCAGCATCATTAATGCACTGATGTTGTAGATGCATGGTTCTGCAGCATCATTAATGCACTGATGTTGTAGATGCATGGTTCTGCAGCATCATTAATGCACTGATGTTGTAGATGCATGGTTCTGCAGCATCATTAATGCACTGATGTTGTAGATGCATGGTTCTGCAACATCATTAATGCACTGATGTTGTAGATGCATGGTTCTGCAGCATCCATTAATGCACTGATGTTATAGATGCATGGTTCTGCAATATCCAGCTTTATGTGGCTTCTAGAGATCCAAATTCTAATCCTTATGCTTATACAACAAGCTGATTTTTTCCCCTGGGCCATCTCCCAGCCTATATGTGCTTTATCACAGAACATCGACAATTTCCTTCTGTCTTTTTGGGGAAGGCGAACAATTACCTGACTATATGAACTTAAGGATTTAAAATATAGAAAATTTTTAGTATTTAAAATACAAACAAATTAAAATTTTAATTTGGAAAGCATGCATGGAGTTAATGTATTCTTTTTAGTGGTACTGAGGAAGAAACCCAGGACCTTGCATATGCTAGGAAAGTATTCTTTCCCTGAGCTGTACTCCCAGCCCAGAGTACTGTAGTTTAAAGCTTTGATAAGTCAGTAACACTTCCATAATTTTTTTGGTAGTCACCAAACTTGTGAGAAAATAACACAAAACTATAACTTAGTAGAAATGAAAAATTAACTGTAAAACCTATACAAGCAAGGAAAAAAGTGACATCTAATGGGCAGAAGAAATGAAAAGTAAGAGAGAGGAGGCCATAGTTTCCTTAAAACCAAGTACATCTGTGATGACAATAAATGAGGGCGATTGGTGCTGGAGACATGGCTCTGCAGTTAAGAACACCGGCTGCTCTTGTGGAGGACCCAGATTCATTCCCAGCACCCACACGGTGGTTAGCAATCATCTATAATTCCAGTTCCAGGGGATCCAATGCCCTCTTCTGACCTCCCTGAACATTGCATGGCATGTATGCATATAGGCACAAATGGGCAATATACTCATACACATAAAATAAAAATAATAAATAAAATATTTAAAAATTTTAAATAAATAAGTAAATGAAGTTGATAAACGGCACAGTAGATACACAATTGCCTGTCTGGGCTTATAAGGGATATGTCTCAAATATGAGTGCAGATTTCTCAGCTACGGTGCTCAGCTGTTACTCCAGGTGGGAGGGAGGGAGCACATCTGCTCTGTCCCTCCTGGTGAAGGAGGCACAGAGAGAGGGACTGTCTGGGGACTGCCCTTCATCATTCATTCCGTTTGTCACACGACCCGATCGCTAATTCGATACCACTCCCTTTTAGGTAAATTAAGAATGAGAAAATTCAATATTTATTCCTCCACTTTTCACTTTATATTCTATTTGCTTATTTGATTTGTACCATCTTTCATTTGCCTCAAAGCTCTTTAACATTTCTTGCTAAGCAATGAGCTACTTCTTCCTCCTCCTCCTCATCCTCTTCCTTCTTGTCTTCCTCTTCTATCTCCCCCTCTCCTTCCTCTTCCTTTCAGCCTCCTCTTCCTCCTCTTTCTCCACCTTCTCTTCCTCCTTTCTCCCCTTTCTTTTTCTCCTCTTCCTCCTCTTTAATTAAGAAAGGCTTCATTTCTACTTCACTTTTGAAAAGCTTTCATATATAGGATCATCAATGCATTGGTGTTTTTAAAAACTTGTTAATTGTTTCACTCTGCTCTTGTCTTAATTTCCCGGTTTCTGATGACATGTTTTCTGTGATTCTTATTTTTCTTTCTCTGTAGAAATGGGATTTCTTTTTCTTTGTTTCCTTTTAAATTTTTCTTTTCATCTTTTGTAATTTGAAAATAATACATAAGCAGTTTTGTCTTTTTTGTTTGTTTAGTGGCTTGGTTGGTTATTTATTCTGTTTGTGATTTCCTGAGTTTCTTGGATATACAGTTCTGAGACTGTCATGAATTATGAACATTTGGGGGTCATTTTGACTTGAAATACTGTGGTCCAGTCTCATGTCCCTTTCCTTCTGGTATCCAAACTGCACATAGGTTCGGTCTCCTGATTTTGCCCCACAGTTCTTAGATATTGTTTCATTTTCCTCTTCTTTTTTCTTTCTCCATTTCATCTCAGGAATTTTCTATCAATTTATTTCCCACTCAGGCATGCTGTCTTTGGGTGTGTTTACATTGCCGTTGAGCTAGTAACACCATCCTTCATCTCTGCAGCTTTGTGTTATGCTGACATCCTCATCCTGCTCACCTCTTCCATCATCTTCATCAACACCATCCATCTGCTCCTTCATAGTGTCTGCTTTCCAAAGGAGCAATCAAAGCTGGTGCTCTTTGAGTTCTTTCTGTAGATTATAATTACCTTAGTGGGAGGGAGGCACAGCAGAATTGTGTCCTTTCAGTTGTGTATTGGGAAAACTATGGCAACAGGAAGCATAACATGGGGACCAGCAAGAAGACTCTATAGTCAAGACACTTTGTCACACAAGCATGATGACCTGTAATCCACATGAAGGTGGAAAGTAACAACCAGCCCCTACCACAAGTCAACCTTAGCATATACATACACCACACACATGCCACTCATCATAAACAACAATTTTTAAAAAACATAGTAAGGTCTGGGACTATGTTGTACTCCCTATTAGCCTTAAAGTATAGACAGTGATAGATAGTTCTAGTGTCAACAGATTCGTTATTCTACTCTTTATACTGTTGTTCAATAAAAGATATAGCAATTTGCAAACTGCCTCTGTTCTAAACAACATGTTTTCGGTGAAACACCCTTTACAAAAAAACTGGCTAGTCCTCGGGAAGCAGAGGCAAGCTGATCTTGGTGAGATCAAAGCCATCATGGTCTACATAGTGAATTCCAGGTGAGTTGGGGTTAGGGAGACCCTGTCAAAAAAAGAAAAGAAAGAAAAGAAAACTTTCTTAATTATACATCATTGTGAAAATTTATCTACGCCTCTTGAAAAACATATCTGCTGTGGATATCATTCAAACATGGAAAAACTTTCAAAATGTCTTTGGTCTTTGATTAAAAATTTGTGCAAGAAAAGTCTTTTGTCCCAGTGTTGAAAGGATGTATTGTTTCTTAAAATGTATCATGGGAAAAATAATGTTGTCCAAATGTTCTACAAATTGGTTAATGATCTAGTTCTGAGAAGTGAAACTATGAAGCTCCCAGATAAAATTAAAGAAAAACACCCTTGTACATTAGAGATGAGCTCTTACGTGACAGGTTAAAACATGGATGTTTCTTTGGAGCTGGAGAGATGGCTCAGCTGTGAAGAGCACTGGCTGTTCTTGCAGAAAAACTTGGGTTCGAATTCCAGCACTTACGTGGCAGCTAACAACCATCCATGACTCCAGTTCCAGGGGATCTGGCATCCTCTTCTGTCCTCCGTGGTCACTGCATGACACAGGTGCACTTAGCACACATTCAGGCCAAATACTCATACACATAAAATTAAAATAATAAATAAAATATATTTTTTAAATTGATGTTTTCAACAGGTGTGATGGTGCACACCTTTAATTTTAGTACTCAGGGGGCAGAGGCAGGCAGATCTCTATTGAGTTGGAGGTCAGCCTGGTCTATATAGCAAGTCCTAGTTCAACCAGGGCTACATAGTGAGGCAATTTTTTTTTTTTGTAATTTTCAAGTGTCATAAAGGTTAAGTAATAGAAGAAAATACAAACTTAAAAGCTAAGTAGGAATCAAGACAATTCTATGCAGGGTGAGGGGGGGATTGTCTTTTCACCAAGTGGTGCTAAGAATAGTAGATGTCCCACAGACACAACAGTGACATGGAACCACACACACTAGAAATTGACCATAGATCTACAAGTAAAAAAGAAAATCTGTAAATCCCACGTCATATGAAGGAATTAAGTCTGACTCAGACTCAGTTTTGAGTCTTATAGACCAATACATAAAATTGCTATGTAATGATGACAGGAACATAGAAATGAAAGTGTCTGAGTCCCGAAGGGGACTAATGGGTAAAGGGCGAAGGCAGAGAGACCTGAGGGAAATACACTCAAAGCACATTATAAGCTCATGGAAATATGAAAATTAAAAATATGTATTAGAGCCAATCTTTGTGACAATAAGAACAGCAATGGCTTCCAAGCTGCCCAGACCAAGAATATAAGTGACAAAGAGTAAATACATAGGACAGTCTTTTCTTTTATTTTTAAGAAGTTTCATACATGAGCATTGTATTTGCATTCTTTCTGTTTCCCCAGTCCTCCTCCAACTCACCTGTCCCACCCACTCTCTCACAATTTCTGGTCGTCTTCTTTGACTATTATTGTTGCATATACAGATGTGGGGCCTGGGCCTGGTATACGGGGTAGTGAGCACGCAGCATGCAGTAAGTCCAGCCTGCTCTGCCTGAAGCTATAACTTAGGTCCTAGAAAGTTTTATTTCCTCATTCCTCAGCAGTTGCTTAATCTTCTTTTCCCCCCATAAAGATCACCACAGACCAAAGTCATGTCTTGGGTTTCGTTTCCTCCTCGTTCCTCAGTGCTTGTTTCACCTGACCCCCTATAGGCCACGTCAGCCCTAGAACCTTCCTGCCTTTACCTACACCCAGCCTTGACCTTTCTGCCTTCAGTAACAGCCAGATAGGCCTCCCTATATAAATCCCCATCTTGGTTTCAATAAATGAGCTGTCCACTGACACGGTCTCCCTGGAGTTCTTTCCCGTCACATTCTGTGCAGCCTGAGGACCTGGTTGGCCACTCTCCATTCTCTGAGGGGCTGGTGCTCAGTGGCCACCCATGGAGAGGAGACCCACATACGTAAATACATTTGAAAATATACATATATATGATGCACTGAGTCCATTTAGTGGTTCTTGTGTGTACTTGTATTTAGGTCTGCCCATTTGGGATTAGATAAGCTCTCAGATAGCTAGTCCCTGGAAAATTTAATTTTCCTTCCCTCAGCATCCATTGATTGTTTCTTGTAGAGAGCCGCGGATTGCTGCGTCTTAAAGATGTCGCCTGCTCCCGCCCCCCACCATCCCGAGGTGGGCGCTCTCTGGAGCAAACAGCTCCATAATTGGCTGTGGCTGAGGTCTGGCCCTGCTTCTGCCTGTGTGCGCCTATCTGCTTTCACCACGTGGTAGTTTGGGGTTGGCTGGCAGGAGGGAATTTAACTCTGTGGCGGGCTTTCCCCGGAGGAAAAAGGAGAAGTAAGTTAGCAGGAGGAGAAGTAAGGAGAAGGAAAAACAAGGAGAAGGAGAAGCAGTAAGGAGAGGGAAGAAGAAGTTAAAACGTTAAAAGCCAAAAGGTTGTTCAAGGTTCCTGAATAAACTGCTTTTGGAAGAGTCCGGGGTCGCGTCTTCCTTGCTGGACGAGGCGGGCGCGACAAGTGGTGGCCCGTACGGGGACAGCTCCATAATTGGCTGTGGCTGAGGTCTGGCCCTGCTTCCGCCTGTGTGCGCCTATCTGCTTTCACCACGTGGTAGTTTGGGGTTGGCTGGCAGGAGGGAATTTAACTCTGTGGCGGGCTTTCCCCGGGATGGTGGGGGCGGGAGCAGGCGCCATCTTTAAGTCGCAGCAATCCGCGGCTCTCTACAGTTTCTAGCTCTTCATCTTGAGGTGGGGCACCATGACATTCCCACCATCTACCTTGCCATATCAGCTGGTCTTGTCATTATGCACATCTTGTTAGATTACCATCCTGTGGAGATTTAATCAGTGCTGCTTCACTATCATGTCTAGAATTCATTAACTAGCAGAAGACAGCCTTATGAAAATCTTTATTCTTGGAGCTGGAGAGATAGCTCAGTTGTCAAAAGCATGGTCTTCTTTCAGAAGACCTGTGGCTGGTTCCCAGCATCCATGTCAGACAGCTGACAACTGCCTGTTACTCCAGCTCCAGGGGATCCAACACCCTCTTCTAGACTCCACATGCACATACCCACACACAGATACACTTGGACACATAATTTAAAAATAACAAAAATAAATCTTTAAAGAAAAAAAATTTTTTCTTTGTAGTGTCCCATAGAGAGTGAAAAGTCAACTAACAGAATGAGAAAACATATTGGAAATCTTAATATCAATAAGGAAATTTGTGATGGCTAATTTTCATCATCTTGATAAGATTAGAGGGTTTTCAAGTACCTGTACCATTTCTGGACCTTGCTTGAGAATGTTTCCAGAGAGACACATCTGAACAAGTCTAGTGAATAGAGAATCAGCGTCAACACTGCACCATCCATGCAGCAAAAGCGTGCAGAGAACAGAGGGCAGAGGAAATGTAATCTCTCTCTCCCTCCCTCCGTCCCGCCCTCCTGCAGAACTGAAACATCCATCTTCTCTAGGTCTTCTAGCCTTAAAACTGAGATTTGCCCAGTGGTGCCTCAGATTTTTAAATCTCTTGCCTCATAATGAAAGTTTCACCAGCAGTTCCCTGGTTCTCCATCTTTACAAGGTTTAACATGATTATTTCTTCAAAATTATGGGAGCCAATTCTCATAATTAATATCTACTCACATATTTATCACCTAGCTATCCCTGTTAGTGAGCCTTTATATATGGTAACAAATACTGGAGATAATACAGCTTATAAAGAAAAAATATTTTTGTTGGTTCATGATTTTGGAGCTTTTAGCCCTTGTTTTGGATCTATGGTGAGCCAGATATGATAATGGGCGCTAGCATAGGAAAAACAGGAACTGGCTTGCTTTGTGGAAACTAGAAAGCAAAAGAGAAAGTCCCCTGTGCCACATAATCCCCTTTAAGGGAATGTACCCAGTGACCTAAAATGCCCTGTTAGAGCCTACATCTCCCTTTTTGTGATTATTTGGGTTTTCTGTCTGGTTGGTTATTGTTGTTTTATTATTTTTGTTGTTTGTTTGTTGTTACTCTTTGTTTCTTGAGACAGGGTCTCCCTGTGGCCCTGGCTTGGAACTCACTATGTAGAACAGGTTGGCCTCGATCTCACAGAGATCTGCCTGCCTCTGCCTCCCGAGATCTGGGATTAAAGGCCTGTACCACCATGCCTGGCCTAGGTCCTACATCTTAAAGCTGTCTACCATCTTCTAATAGGGCCAAATGAAAACCGTGCCTTTAACAAAGGCACCTTTGGAAGACAGTCCACATCTAAACTGTAGCACTGTGTCCTTGTCCACATCTACCTATCATCTATCTCCTACTAATTCTGTCTCTTTAAAGAGCCCTGATGCATTTTTGTCCATATTATGTAACAGTCAAAAGACAGCAAATCAAATTAAAAAGGGGCAGAGAACTTTCACAGACATTTTCCAGAGAGGAGAGCTATCAAATCAAAGCCATAACAAATGTTATTTCCAGATTCACCATATTGCTATAACTTAAAATGGGGATATAAGGCAAAGATATTTTAGAAACTGAAATTCCCATACATTGCTCGTAGGTGTATAAAATGGTGCAACCACTTTGGAAAACAATTTAATAATTTTTTCAATGATAAATAGAGACAACGCATAAGCCAGTGATTCTATGTCTAGGTTTATATCCAAAAGAAATGAGCACATATCCATATAAGACTTTCACACAGTGTTCGTTTCGGCATCCTCATAATAGACTAAAAATTGAACTAACCCATCGTCTACAAAGTACTTCAGGGGCAAATGAAATTTCACACAATGGAATACTATTTGATAATAGAAAAGGTATGAAATGCTAATGCCTGAATACATCCCCAAAACACGTTAAGTGAAAGAACACAATCATGAAAATCATGGTACTTTATGATTGACTTCTATTAACTGTCAATTAAGTAAAGCTACAAAGGATTCCAGCTAGAGCATTTTTGGGAGGTGATGGTACTTTCAGTTAAAGAATGTAGGAAATAGAACCCTACAAGCTCCTGTTCATATGAACCTACAGCAATGGTGCTACGTGCTCAAAACACAAGCAGAGAAAAATTCAGCATGGAGCTGCAGAAATGGGCAGCAGACCCCATCTTTGCTGAAGGACTGTTGGCAACTGACCACTGCTGGGTGAAGATGAGCTAATTCTCTTAAAGCGAGGGACTCCAGATAGACTGATTAGGCCTCAGTGGCTGAATCTGCCCTGAGGAACATTTAGGAACACTAACTTCACCCAGTAGACCTTAACACAGATGGAATAATTATGGATTCCAGTTGTGGGGCGATGAGAATGCCAGTTGGGAAGGGGGAATAAAGATGATTAGGATTGATTGAGATGTTCTGTACGAAATGCACAGTGATTCGATAGAAAATAAAATAAGTAAATAAATAAGATATACAAAAAAAATCATATCTTTGAAGCATACATACTCAGCATTTTATAGGGGTCATTGAAATACTGTTAAGGAACTTAAGAAAGTTACACGTGTCAGTGTAAGGAATGATGGGAACAAAATAAACTGAAATAAAAATATCAAGACACTTGAAGTTCCAAAGGGGAAAAAAAAGGACATAAATAACAAACTTAAAGCACACACAGAAGAGCAGACCAAAAGCCATCTTGAGTTTCTTCTAATTACGTAAACATAATTGTTTTGCATTATTTGTAGAACAATTAATTTTACAGTTAATTTTTTCTTTATCCCTCTCTCTCTCTCTCTCTCTCTCTCTCTCTCTCTCTCTCTCGTTGTGTGTGTGTGTGTGTGTGTGCGCGCGTGCACATGCGCGTATGCATCCATGTGTATGCACAGGAAGGTGTATGTGGAGGCCAGGAGTCAAGCATCAGGTGTCTTCCTCAATTGTTCTCCACCATGGTTTTGGGAGATAGGATCACGAACCTGGAGCTCATTTGGCTATGTAAGCTGGCCACTGAACTACAGGCATCTACCTGTCTCTTGCACCAAGTCCAGCACTGGGGTTACAGACACGTGCTGTCACCCCTGGTTTTTAAAATGGGTGTTGAGCATTTGAACTCAGGTCCTAATGCATCTGCAGTAGGCACTTTACTGACTCAGCCATCTCCCCAGCCCTACCAGTAAACTTTTTAAATAGCTGTTTCCCCCTGTCAACTCTCTAGATCTCTTTACATTGAATTCTATATCATATGCCTTAAACAGAATGACATGCTTGTTTTATCACTGTTAGATCTCTGGGTTTCCTTTTACGTATATTTTATTGAGTTTTTGTGCATTCCATACAAATAAATCTCAGTCATATTTAGAGACCATCCCCTTCCGCATGCTCCCATAGCCCCTACCAGATTTCATGCATTCTATTACATCTATCTGGTCAAGCTTTGTACCCAGATGTCTCTTGATGCAAGCTCATCCACTGGAACCTATCAGCCTATCTCGAGTCACTCCCTTAAAGATGGCTTCTTTAGATTGTGTCTGCTCAAAGGTTTTTTATATCATGGGTTAAGAAATAATTCATCCTCTTTCTCCCAAGACTCCCACCACCTGGCCCCGGTCTTTTCTCTCTGCCTACTAATGGTAGATACATCCAAATACTTTCACCTTGCCCTCCTGGCTTTCTCTGGCTGTCAGTATCCAGGCAAATAATTTGAGACATTGCCTCAAAATAACTGATTTCCTGAAATGTACAGCAGAATTTCTAAACTACCGCCTTGTGGATGCTCCAGCACCAGCAGTGTCTCCAGCAGATCTGCCTCACGCTGCACTCCCTCTCTGTAGATGCTCCTTCAGAGCCTCAACAAGCCAGTCCCAACCACTTAGGCTGACAGTGTTTACTAAGTCCTCCTGTGCTTTCTCCATCCACACACAGCGATACCTCCTCCTCTGGGCCTTCTAGATCCCCTGCCCTCCTCTTCAGCTTCACATTGTCTCCCAAGTGGACTGCTTCCATCACTTCCCAGCTGAAACCATAGAATGAGAATCCCACTGTAACATGTTTGTGCCAGAGGCATAAAGGACACCCCAGGAGAAACAGTCTGATAGTAAAAGAAGGAATCTGAATTTTAAATGCTCTAAGGGGAAGGTTAAAATTAGGGGAAAGACCTATGAATCCCGTTTCAGGGAAATGAATTTTTAAACGTGCTTTTCTGTTCAAATATTGGCAGGCTGTGTCCTTTATTTTCACGAGTGTGTCAGTCTCAGTCTCGTACACACCTATTCCTAGCCCTATCTACTCTATTTCATGGTGTGAATGCTTGACTTCAAAACAGGCTATCTCCTTCTCGCCATCTTGATTAACTTTGTCATACTAGAATAACAGTTTCCTAAAGGAATTTTCTTGGCTTCAGTTTCTTACCTGTCATTTAACATTTAAAAATCTCATTCTTTAAAACAGAGGTAGCATTTTTCACCTATTAGATTAGCAAAACTAAAAAAAAGGACAGATACTAAGCAAGTGTGTGGGGGGGGGAAGAACTCTATCAATGGGGGTAATTTTATTGGAGCTAATTTTGCAAATCCAATAACGCTTTTTAAATATGCATATCATTTGATTCTAAGATTGCGCTTTAAAACTGCATACCCTACAGAATTGCTTGCGTGTGGAAGCAAAAATGTTCATTATTGGACATTTCCCTAGGAGAAGAAATTTGAAAACCTACTTAAATAAGTACAAATAGGAGAATGTTTAAATTCTGTTAAATATGTATTTTCCTGGATGAATGCTAAGTGGTTATTGTACCATTACTATCCATCTTACTATGTTAAATTCCAAATATTGGCCATAGCAAATTACTTTTTATTTTTTAGACATTTTTAAAGATTTATTTTATTTTTATGTTGTATGTGTCTATATCTGTGTGTGTGTGTGTGTGTGTGTGTGTGTGCATGTGTCTGTGTCTGTGTCTGTGTGTATATGTGCATGTGCTTGCAGGTGCCTGCAGAGTTCAGAGAAAGGTGCTGGATCCCCTGGAGCTGAATGGACCTAGAGGCAGTTGTGACCCTGGAAAGTGGACGGTGGGCGTACAAGTTCTGTCCTCTGACAGAGCAGTGAAGCGCTTAACCACCAAGGCTCTAACTCTCCAGCCCCATCATCTATTTTATAAGTGCTAAATGTAATGTGAAACATTTTTATAACCTAGTATTTTTACAAGTACTTTATAATCGTGTGTGTTCTTCTTATAACATTTTTACAAATGCATATGCTTCTGTATTACATGGGATATTTAATAGCTTAACACCCATTTTTAAACAAAGATCTAAGAGCTTTTCAGTTACAAAGTTCTAGACTTCCGTTGTCGAATTCAACTTGGCCCTCTTCCATTTCCGACTTTTTCCCAGTTTCCCTCTCAGCAATTTGTTGAAATTAAAAAAAAAAAAAAAGGTCAGAATATTTCAGATGAAATTCCAGTCACTCAGGCTCTGACCACCACGTAAACGCATCCTGTGAGAGTCAGGGCAGATCCTTCCCTGCTACTCCGACTCAGTGTTGTTAGCAATTATGACCAACACAAAGCACCAATAACTGTCACTCAGCTGCTTCTACCGGCCAGGCTATACCGGGTCACCTCTTGCAGAGCTGTTAATTGCCTTTCCTAGCTTGTGTTTTAATTTGAATCCCTCTACTTTTATGTAGGAGCCATGCACAAGTCAACCTCATAGCAAACATCTCACCTTTTCAAAAGTCTTGCTGATACCTTAGAGTGGTTGCTGTAAGCTCACGCTGCATTACTGCATGACGTTAGGCAAAATGTAATGTCTCTGTTTATTTGGTTAAAAAGTAATGATTGCAATACTACTTAGGTCTCAGAAATAGCAGATCATGCAGTCAGTGTCTATCTCAGAGCTGACTCATACTAAAATCTCTATCAATTCAAATCATCCATATTTTATTGAAATTTGTAATAGTAAAACACCAGCAAATGCTTGTGTTCTTCACCCACACCCACACCACAAAACCAGGTAGTACTTTCTTCATC
Organism: Eospalax fontanierii; assembly: GCA_035773235.1. Taxonomy (NCBI): domain Eukaryota; kingdom Metazoa; phylum Chordata; class Mammalia; order Rodentia; family Spalacidae; genus Eospalax; species Eospalax fontanierii. The sequence continues at coordinate 41,473,277 of CM069526.1, read as the reverse complement.
CTTGCAAAGAAAGTCATGTTACCAAGAAATACCTAAGGTGATAGTTCAAGTCCATGTGGAGGTCTAATCCTTTGGTAATGATAATAAGAACTGGGACGTTTAGGGAAGGAGTTAAGTTGTAGGGATTCCACCCTTATCTATGAGATAAGTGCCCTCGTGAATAAATTTTAAAAGGTAGCATGCAGCTGCTTTGCCTTTTCTGCCCTTTGTATCTCATGAAAGCTCATAAGGTATCATCTCTATAGGTCAGATTGATTGTTCCACCAAATCTGCCAGCACTTTAATCAATTTTCCAGCATCTAGAACCTTATGAAATTTATGTTGTGTTGCTTATAAATTATTCTGGCTAAGGTATAACAGTTGAAAGAAACCAGACAGAGGTGTTTCTCTCCTGGAGTAGGGGCAGAGATATGCGTATCTGCAAAGACTTTTCGTTTGGCAATGGGGGAGGGGGAGCTGCTGACATCTGGTGGTTAGAGACCAGGGATGCTCTAGGCATTTATCACAGACAAGAGCATCTTGGGCAAATGAAAAATTATCCAGTCCAGTAGTGCTGAGGTGGAATACACTGGCCTGAAGATCTCTGTCTTTGCCAGGATGGAAACAACAAGCTCTCACCATTTACCACTGTCTCCTCTCAGTCGTCCATTTCTTCTATTAATGTAAATATCACAGCTTTTACAGATACCATTTTTTTGCACTAAAATATTTCAAATTATTCTTATAACAAGAATCACAGTGCCAGACAGGAGAAACCTCCTTTGAAGTTCTTGGTCAGGGTAGTCCAAGAGACTCTTCAAATAACACAAGCTATTGCCACAGCCCTTGATTACTTTGAAGAAGTTGAAGGGTAAGACTGTATTGCTGAAGACAGAACATATTTTGGACATAGGACTTGAAATAATGGAGCTGGAACTGACTTGGAAGCCTTTTCACCAAAGACCAGCTCTCATAGTTCTAGGGGATACTGTGCAAGCTACTAAGGGAGAAAACAATCAATGGTCCAACCAGTTTTAAAGTCTAATAACCACAGCTATGACCATCACAACAAACTATAAAGGTACAGTCGTGGCACTTTTATCCTGAGAGCAATTAACATTTATCTAATTGGACTTAAAGATGCTCAGTGGGAGGAAACTCATGTCTAACATTGTAAACAGCCAAATACACATGGATGGACAGGTCATAGAGCCTAGAGAAAACACAGACAAACATAATTACTTACTGTAACCTAAATATATATTCTTATATTTACAGACAAATATATCAATCACCACTCATCAAAAAAGCTTCTTTTGTAACAGAAGGAGGCTATAACAGAGTTCTACAACTGATCACACACAGAATATATTTGTCTGTGACATTCCCAGCTATCAGTGACATATCTACAATGGAACCTGTATACCCAGGATTTATAGAATGTTGTAAAACAGGAGGTGGAGAGAATACTAATGATTCTTCGACTCTCTAGCAAGCCTTCCTTATGTAAAACAGAGTGTTATGTACATAGATGGCCACAACTGACCAACGTCCAGAGAATGAGAGACTGCAGAGTACATATCCTTGGATAGAGCTCATATTAAACCTCATCCACTTAGAGTCAGGGACCATTGTTGAACAAGGAGCAGAAAAACTATAAGAGCCAGGAATGGTGTATGACCATAAGGAAATGGCATCTTCCAGGATTCTAGGAATTGCTCATATGAACTTACAGCAATGGTGACAGCATGCACAAGACCCAAGCAAACTCAGTCTGACAAAAACCATCACAAAGCTAGACTTAGCCTAGGAACTACTGGCAGCTAATCTCTACTGGGTGGAGGGAGCAGATTTTTAAAGGAGTGATAATAGATAGACTGAACAGGCTCCAGTGGAGAAACTCACACCAAGGAACACTTGGAAACACAAACTGAATTAGATAGGCCTTATCATATATGACAGAATATAGAATGCATGAAATGCTGTGGATGGGCTATGGGGGCTGCAAATAAGGGAGGGGGCCTAAATATGATTAAGATGTATGAAATGCACAAAAAGTCAATAAAAACATGCTTTGAAAAAATCAAATTATTCTTCTAAAGAGGTAGTGTGCTATATGTAAATTCAATAAATTTAATTACACATGTCTCTGTGAAACCCTGCAAACTTCAACCCCAACTCTGTGGACGGATCCGTCAGTCAAAATCCATTCACTTATCTTATGATCTGACACTTCACTGCTGAATTTTCTGTAGCACCTAGAACTGTGTCATAAATAGATAAATGAGGTTTATGATGATTATGATCATGATATTTCCTCATCAGAAATACTAAAACGAATCTCAAAAGTCTGGCAATCAATCAATGCATGTTTAAGCTTTTATTGAGTTCCACTAATAGGCTCCTCTGTGCTAGAGAGGATGAGAAGCTTCCTACATGTCTTTTACATCTCTTGAAGAGTGTTGAGTCAAGCTTAGAAGGAAAAACAGAGGTATTTAAAGACAAATGGGTTTTTTTACACTATAAATCCCCAGGAGCTCTGCTGTGTAAGACAAGTAAGTAGAAATTGGTTTCTCATATAGTAATTTCATAAATGATGAAAAAATATTATTAGATAAATTGTTTGCAGTTTAGGTATACAATCGTGCAATAGATTCACTTAAGAAATGAAGCTATGTAGTTCTTTTAGTACATTTAATTTTAATTTCTAAAAAATAGTTTCAGGAGGGCTAGAGAGGCCTAGAGAGAGTCGGTAAAGTATTTATTTCCCAAGCATGAGAATCTGAACTCATATCTCAGAACCGTATTTAAAAATAAATAAGTGTAGGTATGGTAATGCAAGCTTTTAATCCTACTCCTGAGATGCAGAGACAGGAGAGTCCCTGGGGCTCACCTGACAACCAGTCCAGCTGAATCAGTGACTCCAGGTTCTGTGAGACTGCCTCCAAGGATGAGGTAGAGCGTGATAGAAGAAGATACCTGATATTTGCCTCTAGACTCCACACAAGTGCACACATAGATACACAAACATTCAAAAACTAACACCACAGGCATACAAATAAATAAATAAGTAAATACAGTTTCTAAAAATTAACAATACTGACTTCCTGAATACGAATATAGAGGAGTGTTCTGACTTGTGGCCTCACTGTCATCTAAAAAGTATCATAGAACTGACGGTGCATTTGATAAATTCCTAGATTTAGAGTCTAAAATCAGTCCTTTGTGTTTCTAAGTTGATTTAGTTTGCAGATTTTAAACATCTCGGCACTCCAATAGAATTTATAAATGTGAGAGACAAGAGAACTGTTTCTTAGTTGATTGTACTAAATCAATGATATTATTTAGGGTAGAAACTGAGCTAATTATTCACAACAGAATAGTTCCTGAGGAACAAGAAGCCTTGTCAAGGAAAGATCAGATGTTTTCAAAAAAGACTGCATGAAGTGGAGAAGTAAATCCATTCCCTAGACTTTTCCTCCAGGTACACAGAGTATCTGGCTCTGAGAAACTTCAGACTGTGGCTGTCTGCTATGTGGGGGACACTCAGAATTTCTTTACCTTCAGGGTGGCAATTACTTTCACAATTGCATGCACATGGAGAAGAAAATAAACTCCAAATTACATTGTGAACTCTGGAGATTAGTACATCATTTCATGGACAGTTGAACCTGTGTCCCATATAAATGTTTCCATAACAAAAACAAAGAGCATCATTATACCGTCTTCTGGATTTCCAAGGAATTTGCATTAGGGTTCTGGCACCTGACTTCCATTATGGAGAATGGGAGTCAAGGGGATGATACTGTAAGCCATGCTTTGAAAATTTAGGAGGATGTCAGTGTCTGGACTTCGCGCATATTCTGTGGCAGCCATGATGGATAAGATGCATCATCTTCTGCGTCTTTCAGTAATGGAATTATGAATAGACTTACCAGTGTAGGCCAGTACATATCTCGTACTATATGTCCATATAGAACACCTAAACCTGCAAGAGGTGCTTAAAATGCTTTATATTTAAATTCTGAATTGTTGAACCCAGAGGGAAATTTGAATAATGATTTCTTGTGTTATTGAAATTATGAATGAAGAAAGTGCTTGCCCACCCATTCTGAGAGTTGGTATTGGAGAGTGGAGAAAAATCTCTGAACTTGTGATCTGTTTGATCAGGTTAGGAAGATTTCTTCTTGCTCTTAGCCATCTCCTGAACCACCCCTTATTCTCTCTTCACACAACCCTCCCCCAGTCATGCGCTTCACAGTCGTTGTGGCTCCATCTTGTAAGTCCACCTCCACTGTACTCTGAACGCTCACAGTGAAAACTTTTAGTTTCAGCTCTTGCAAGACACTTCCCCAAATCCCTCTTGTCCTTCTCTCCTCCCATAACTAAGTTCAATAGATACTTTTTACACAGATGTTTAAGTGCAATTCTGATACATTGAAAGTGTGAAATATTCCATAATGCTTATACAGTTTTCCAACATGCAATTGTAAAGTAACAACAAGGAAAGTAAAATACAGAGTATAAAGCCAACATCAAAATAATATTCAAGGACATAGCTCTGGCAGATACCTCCATCTGAAAATGTCCACCCATGATCATTTTCCAGGTCACCCCACCACTCCATTAAGCCCTGCTTCCTGGGTCGATGCTCAGGCAAAGTCTTGGTTTCTGAGGCTGGGACATACTTGGCCCTGAAACACCTTGACCACATTACAATAGATTCTAATATTTCCTTGGTTATTGTGACTCTCCGATCTTCCTTGTTGATGGGGATAGGAATGTATACTTCTGTTTAAAACCAACATACTAGTTTCAAATTAGAAGTGTTTTATTCTGTTTAAGAATTATTACTCTATTCTAAGTAATAAAATCACAATTCAGATGTATTTTCAGAGAAAAAAAATTTTATTACTTTATCTTTTTCATAGCAGTCTAATTTTACTCATCCCAGTGTAAAGAAAAGGTAGGTTTAGAGGAATAGAACTATAGTCCTGTGCCATGTTTTAAAATTTTTTAAGGAAAATATATTATTGACAGGGAGAACAATGACCTCCAAAGATGCTCATACCTTTGTTTCTGGATCTCTAAATATGCTAGGTCCCACTGCAAAAGGATCAGTGTTGACAGAATTGAAGTTTTAGTCTTTAAAACAGAAAAATTAAGTTCTTATTGCTCAAATGGACTCCAGGTGAGAACATGAAGACCTAGAAGACCAGAGCAGCTGTAAGTCCGAGGGATGCAGTGGAAGTAGAGGGAACGAGATTTAAAGTATATCCAATCCACCACTGAAGCCTTGGAGAGCAGGGAAGAGTGTCTGAGTCAAGAAATATTGGAGACATCTTATAGATGGGAACATCCCTGAGCTGGCAGTCTTCAGGGAAGTGGCTTCATTCCTCCAGTTGCAATGAACTGAATCTTGCCTGCACTATGAGTGAGCAAGAAGATGGAGTCTCCCAGAGAGCCTCCAGAAGGACACAGACCTGTTGATCTTGATTTTGGCCCAGACAGACCCATATCAGACCTCCAGATGCAGAGCGGTGAGATAATAGCAGTACATTATTTTAGGTTACCAAATTTGTGATAAATTGTTAGAATGTCATTCTTGAGAAACCATTTAAAATACATTATCCTAAGTAGACTAAATTTGCTACGGACATCTGAAAACTGCACAAGGGATGGGTCTTGTGACGAATTTTTACTTAATTCTCAATTGTTATTGCTGTTTGGTCATTGGAAATGGCCATGTTCTCTTATAAAAGAATAGACAGAATTTCTTTATATTTATGTATAAAAAGCAACTTTCAGGCTGGTAGGATGACTCAGCACTTGAAGATGTGTCATGGTTGGCTTGACATAGCCCAGCATTGTCTGACGGGAAAGCCTGGAGGAATTTCTGACATCGGATTTACATGTGGAATGTTTGTGGGGAATTGTCTAAGATTCTTAATTGATACAAAAGGACCCTATCCACTGTGGGCAGCACCATCCCCAGGCAGGTGGTACTGAGCGATATAAAAACACTGGTTAACATAAGCTTGTGAGTGAGCGAGCCATCAGGCAGCACTCCTCTGTGATTTCTACGCACTTCCTTGGCTGTAGGTGAGCTCCCTGTTTGAATACGTGCTGGCTGGCGTGTGCCTTTAATCCCAGGTTGTGGGAGGCAGAAGCAGGCAGATCTCTGTGAGAATGAGGCCAACCTAGTTCACATTATGAATTCTAGACAATCTGGGTCTAGGGAGACCCCGTAAAGAAAAGTGTAATAAAAAAAAATTCTAGTAAGGTTTAGTATTGTACAAAGAACAGATATGCCCAGGTATTTTCAAAAAATACCTACACAAATAAAATTTCAGTCATGTTTATTTTAAGTATAGTGATGTAAAGAAGCTGTAGGCACGGTTGTATGAATGGTCAGAATTATCAGTCATCAACAACTGGTGTAAGTAAGTAATCTTGTGGAAACAGAGTTACAGTCTCCTGCTAAGTGTAAAGTACTTGAATGTCAGATGATTTCGATTTACTGAAAGATGTCAGCTAATATACATCTGAGGTTGAAAGGCATGCTGCCCAGAGCCCTTATCAAATTGAAGAAAGTGCTGAGGAATCGCTTTGATCTACTTTTTGCTTCTCAGCTAATACAAAAGAACCATTGTGCTTGTTTCTGTCTGAGATGATGCTACACTATGGAGAAGAGGGAATTCTAAGCCTTCTGTTTTATCTTAAAACTTCAGAAAGACCATTAATGACTAATATCTGAATCTATTAAAATAATACTTGATCAAATAAGCTAATACAAATGATTTACATAAGTACCAAAACAGTCATTCTTCTATTTTTCATTTTTGTTGAAATCTTTGACTGCAATAACTACTATTGGCATTTAAAAAATATTTTATTTATGATTTTTATTTTATGTGCACAAGTGTATTGTTTGTATGCATGTAAACTCACACATGTCATGCAATGCCTGAGGCAGTCAGAAGAAAGCATCAGATTCCTGGGAGCTGGAGTCCCATGTTGGTTGTTAACTGTCATGTGGGTGCTGAGATTCGAACCTGAGTCCTTTGCAAGAGCAACCAGTGCTCCTTACTGGTGAGCCATCTCTCCAATCCCTATTATTGGCATTTTTGTTGGAATTAAGGAAAGGAAGTAGGATGGCCCAAAATGATAGTGTTGGTGCTTGTGAATGATGAAAATGAAAATTCTTTACATTAGAATGAAATTTTCAAGTATTATTAGTTCTGAAATGTAGTCTGGTCTGCTCTACAATCTTGCAGCAAAATGATCCTTCATCACCCCACTCTACAATGTCTCTCATATCTTAGACTCCACAGCACCCTAAAATAGCTCAGTTCAATGCTATAAGATGTTCTTGAGACAGAAGTTTGCTTCCAGTTCTTTCCTTATGTGATTCATATCTCTTGCCTTTTGTCTGCTGAATCTGAAGTGCAGAATAACTGTAATCCACTGCTTAAATCATATCTCTTCAAATGTTTGAGAGCAAAATCAAAACAGTGTTTTATGTTTTTAGGTATACCTATGACTGCTTTGTGATTAGCTCTTATGGACATGTTATAGAAGACAATAGAATGATCACATGATATGATAATACAGTGATATATGTGATCCTTCAAAGAGCTTTGTGAATGAGGAACATTGACACCAGGAGTTGAATTAAAGACCAGGTATCCATGTCAGGTTAGTCAGCAAAATAATCAACAACACTTCCATAGTTTCTTTTTCAAACTATTAAATTAAATAGCCAGCCCACTAAATTTAAACTGCTAATGTGTAGCAAAACTGTGACTAAACTAATTAACATTGTATCCCCATATGAAGAGTACAATTACTCTGTTTATATGAGATTATATTTGTAAGATTTCCTACATATCTCTTGTAGCATATTTCCTTAGCAGAAAAAAACAAAGCAAAATCTTGTTGCTGTTACAAGAAATGAATTTGCCACTAAAGAAGCATTTTCCAATTTAGAAACATAAAAAAGGGGTCCAATGTAGCATCGACTCAAGCTCACCACCTAGAAAAAGACTGAGTTTTGTTTGCAAACCATATGCTTGATATCGAAATCATGTTCCAAGCCTTTCATTCATGATTGTAGATTGATACAGTCCTCCTTGGAAATTGTATTTATCTTTTCCAGTACTCATCAAACACTAAATACCTAACCAGGTTGCAAGAAGAATCTTTAATTCCATCATTTTGCTCTGGTAATTGCTTTTCCTTCCTTATGTTTAACCAGAGTAAATGAACTATAATTTTAAATTTCTCTTGACACTCACTGTCAGATGCTCCATAAAACATGAGCAAGGTGAGGCATGCAGAAGCAGCAGAAGAAAAGCCTTTTCTTCTGGAATGAGAAAAAGAAGGTGTTGCTTACGTGAACTAAACCGTTACTGCAAAGACATCCTAAATCCCAAGTAAGCTTAGATCTGAATCAGGGGTCCCCTCACAAAATTATGCATCCTGAGTAAACGGAAGGTCCAGTGTCGCTCAAGAGGGGGCGCCACCTCTGAGCTCCCGCCTACCGATTACCACATGGAGGGGCTGTCCTTTTGTGGCTCCCTTATAATTTTTTTCAAGAAAAAAAATTTTCAGATAGTCTTTGTACCATTTCCTTACTTCCCAGTGCTGGCTGCCTTGTCTGTCGTCACTGTAAAGCCATGCAGTTCATGCAAAGTGCACATAGAAAGAACTCAAGGTTAGCTCTTGATTTCTATTTGGAACTTCTTAGATTTTGTTGCCAGACAATATCATCAACAGCGAAACTACCTTGCAAATAAACTTTGATGTTGAGAGTTCATTTTTCTGCCTTGCATTTATTTAGTTATTGGTACTGCCCATTACAGGAAACTCAGTAGCAGCTGCATCTTTACCATTATTTAATTTCGAGGTTTATGGTCACAGCAACAGCAACAAACATACTGTGTTTTGAGTTCCCAGAATGGTACTAAGCTCTTCTTGTATTTGTTCTTCTAATCCTCTGAATACCCCTGTTAGGGGTTGTGATTTCGTCAGCATGTTTATCTCAAAAATAACCTCTGGTCCTCTAGTAACTGTCAGCCACTACATGGTATAGTACCTGGTATCTTGGATTTTTTATTTACAATAAGGAAGTCACACTGTTGTGGTTTGAATGAGAATGCCCCCTATAGGCTCCAAGTATTTTAACATTCTATCCCCAGTGGTGACATTATTTGAGGAGGCTTTTTCTCTCCTCTCTCTCTGCTTCCTGTGCTTACTTGAAAATATGATTGCTTGGCTTTCTGCTCCAGACTCATTCTGCCACTATTCCTCCCTTGTCATTATGGATTCCCCCTGGAACTGTAAGCCAAATAAACCCTTCCTTCTATAACTTGCTTTGGTCATGGTATTTTATCACAGCAACAGAAAAGTAGCTAATGCCCAAACTAAACTATAAACAACTGTGCAAAACAAATGATGATAAATGCCATAAAAGGCCTAAAGTTATGTTACCCAAAGACATGCAGATAATTTGTTGTAGAGATTAGCTTAAAATAACCAACATGTGCTGAGCACATATATGCTGGGCACTGTGCTGAACATATTATACAGACAATCACATATAAACCCAAAACCCAAAAGTGCTCATTCTCACTTTTCCGATGTGTGTGGATTCTTGCTATATACTACCAACATGCAATGGAACAGAATACACATTCCCATTCCAAAATGGAGGCATAGTGAGGAAATACTGAACCAAAACAAGACTGAAAACCAGCAGGGCAAACATAAAATCCAGTAGCTCTATGTCCAAATTCTGGGATTTTACTTCCAAAGACCTTAGATGGCTTGAGTCCTCCAGCTTTGCTACATGCAACATTCATCTCTCTCTTGGGCTGGTACCACGCCCTGTATGTGGCTCTCCTTGACAGATGTCTCACAGCTCTGACATCATGAATGTCTTCTTGGGGTCTCTACTGCCAACCAGGCTTTACCTTCACAGCTTCATGAAATGGCCTATCAGGGCTTCTTGGTCTGTCAAGGCCTTCTCTATCCAGGGATGCCTCTGCTGCATGCTGCCTGGCCTTGGTGGCACTCTGAAACCTCAGAGGAAGAACTGATGACCCCTTCACTTTTGCATCCTTCATGCCTTTAAAGCTGGCACCAGGTGAACGACACTGCCAAATTTGGCTGCAAGTTTGGGATGGACTCCAGCCTACTTCATACACTTTCAAAGCTTTTCTCTTCAGTGGTTTTCTAGTAGAAAACCCTTGCAGCATTTTCCTTTCACAAGTTGGAGGCTTAGCTGGTTGTAGTCTTGCCCTGGAGACAAGGGTTGTAGTCTTGCCCTTTCTCCATTGTTTAAAGGCAAATTTCTAGGCCTCTCCTCAGTCCCTTTAATCTCCTTATGAAAGGAATCCTCTCCTTTTGCACATAACTTGGATCCAAAATTAATCTTCCTAGTGCTCTTTTTCAATCCAAACTGTACATTCTGCATTTCTTCCTGCCCCATTTGTTCTTTTTCACTGTAGATATGCATAATATTCACCATCAATAGCCATGCCACCATTTTTACCTCAAACTGCGTTGAAATGTCCTCCACCAAAGAAGTTAGTCCATTGCTTTTCAACTGAGCCTCAGACAAGCTTTTTGGCTGTGGGCAGACTCCAGACAGACTCTTTGCTAAAATATCCCAGTTGCTGCTTAAGTCCTTATTTTCCTCTGGAACTACAATGTTTTCAGTACTATGTTCTTCCAGGATCCTACTACAATGCTCCATTAAGTTCTTCTTACAGCAATCAACCATTTTTCTAGTTCTGGTTTGCCATCAACTGCCATGACCAAACACTCTGACTGGGGAGGAAAGAGTTTATTTAGCTTTACATCTCCCAAATCACATAGTTCATCACTTAGAGAGTCCAAGGTAGGAACTCAGGGCAGGAATAGATGGTTGGAGCATACAAATTTTATTCTCATTTAATATATTATTGATCTGTTTTAAAATTACCATATACTAATGAGCAAAATTCTTAACTTTTTCCTATCCCTTCATTTAATTAATGAAAATAATCTTATACTTAAAACTGAAATGTGACATTCTAAGATTGCAAGCCTTACTTGAGAAAACAAAATCTCAGGGGAAAAAACAAGAATGCAATTGTATAAACTGAGCAGGAGGAAAATAACTTTAAAAAAATCTCTTAAGACACTATATTTGATGCTTTGTTTGATGTACACTGCATAAGAAAAAGAGATATATTTACCAAAAGGTTAATAGTAAAGAAGAAATAACCTCAATAAAAACTCAGGCCTCAGAGTCCATATTTCTTCATGAGCTCTCAATTTATACACATTTTATGCTGTCAAAAACAATAGAGTCAGCTATGCTTAAGTTTATGGCCCTGGGGAAGTCTGACAAGATGGAGTATTTAACAGAACTTGTGGCACAATCCTGATGAAGCCACCCATTTGTCTTGCCGACCCACATGACTCATTTAAATATTTGTTCATATAAACTGAGCTGGTAGCAGGAACAATCATTTTGATCGGTTTATTTGCGTACACAGGAAGCAGAAGCACTGGGAGAATGAGAGCTAAGAGTGAAGAGATCAAAATGTCAGCCATCTCACTTCTGCCTCTTTTGAGTTTTCACTCAAGAGTAAAGATAGGTTCTCTAATGGTTCTGTGATTTTTTTCCCTCACTTTCTTACCTGTCACCTAACATTGACTGAGTAAATGTCAGATATGCATTGTGGTTTCCTAGGTTCTGGGTTAATGAGTGCCTAGGCAATATAGAAAGAATACTGGGTCTTTTCAAACAAGCTCACAGCAACCTAGCACAGCTAAGCCTGCTTCTTGTTGGCCCCCTGCTCCCTAAACTAACTCAGCTGCATTAGAGTCGGGAACATCTTCTGCATGTGTATTGACTTTCATTGATTTTTTTTTGCTTATTTATGTCAGTTTTATGAAATATGATTTATGTACCCAAGAATTGTAAGCAATTAGTTCTAACTAAATGTGCTTTGAAAGATGTAGAATTACATAACTATTACTGCAACCATCACCACTGCTCCAGAAAGTTTCCTTGCAACCCCTGAGACGTCACACCAACCCCTGGCAAGCACTGGTCTGCTTTCTGTTAGGTTTGTTTTTTATTCAACGAAGTACAGTGTGTTTGCAGCTTATCCATGATATCACATGATGGTGCTTGTTTCTTTTTGCTTTAGATGGCATTTGTTTTTAGGACTATCCCAGAAGTTGTACTTGTATCCGCGGGTAGATGCTAGGCTGTTTCCAGCTTAGGGCTATACCAAAGAATATGGCTGTGAGCATTCAAGTGTAAGTATTTTTATGTGCTAAAGTTTTCACTTCTCTTGGGTTAGTACCTAGAAATGGAAATTTGGGGTCAGGTAATAACTATATGCAAAACTTTACAAGAAACTGAGAAATGAATTTCCGAAGTAGCTGTGACATCATGCATTCCCAGAAGACTCCTGTGAGTAGTCTGGATCTTCCAGAGTCTCCAAAATATATTTTCATAGTTTTTGCTCTTGTGATGACTTCAGTCTGTAATCTAACTCCATTTAAACTGTGAATATGAGCTGAAATAATGATTGGGTCTCGATTCCTTTGTTCAGAGTTATTCAATTGTTGCCACAGGATGTATTAATGAGATCCGAATTTTCCCCATTGCCCTCTCCTGGTACATACCTTGAAAAACAATCAACAGACTCCTGTGCCACTGCTCTGTATTTCTATCTTTTGTCAGTCCAGTGACAGCACCTGCTATTAAACTTTGACTATGCTAGGACTTTTGTACTTAAAGAAAAATTTTTGAATCAATTTAAATGTTTAAATCAAATAAAAATTACATGGTCTGAGGCTGGAGAGACAGCTCATTGTTTGCAAGGTCTCCCTGTAGCCCTGAAACCCACTGTATAGACCAGCCTGGCCACAACCTCACCTGCCTTTGCCTCCCGAGTGCTAGGGTTAAAGGTGTGTACCAGAGGACCTGGATTCAATTCCCAGAACCCATGTAGTAGCTCACAACTGTCCAAAACTCCAGTTCCAGTTTGATCTGACACCCTCTTCTGGCCTCCAAAAGCATTGCTAGCACAGGGTGCAGTTAAACTAAATAAAAAATTTTAATTAGATGATCTTTGGACAAAAAATATCAACTGGGATTTGACTTGAATCAAATTAATTTTGTCAATCAAACTGGGGAAATTTGGCATTGTAACAACTGCAACTTTTTATTCCCAATCATGGTCTCAGGCCTGTTTCATAGTTCTCTCAGATAGGTTCTATAATTTTCAGGGTCAATATCTTACAAATATTTTGTTAGATTTCTCCTCAGATACTTCACGGTTTAGCTGATAATATAAATTATGCTCTTCATTTACTCTTGGTTTTCAGTCCTTTATTGCTGGTATACATGAATAAAATTGATTTTTAAACATCAACCTGATATAATGTGTCCTTAAATTCATGGTTTTATAGATTATTTTGTAAATTATTTGGAATTTCTATTCATGATCTTAGAACATGGTCTTTTTATTTTCCTTTATATTTCCTTAAATATTGGCTAAGAACTTCAAAATATTGCATAAAAGTGGTTAGAGTATGGGCTAGAGAGAGATGGCTCAGCAGTTAAAAATCTGTACTGCTCTTGTAGACCCAAGTCCTGTTCCCATCACACACAGTGGGTGGCTCACAACCACCTGCAACTCCAGCTCCAGAGGATCCCTCACCTCTGGCTTCCACAGGTACTGCTTTCCTAGGCACAAACACATATACTTGCACACAAAAAATTAAAAGTAATAAAAATAAATGTTTTTTTTATAGATAGTTTCAATGAGATCAAGAACAGTCCCCTATTTTTCTAGGATAAGGTGTCTTCTGTTTTTTATCCTTCTTGGAAGAGCTGGTTACAATTTCTTCTCTAAATATGAGGTAAAGTTGACATGTAGGCAACTTTTTTGAAGGGACAATTTCAACTACACACTCACTTTCTTTGGTAGATATAGGAATGCCAAGGCATTCCTTCTTGAATGAGTTTTGATAATTTGTGTCATTCAAGAACTTTGCCTAAGTTGTTCAGTTTATTAAAATGATGTTCATGATGTACTTTGCTCTGTCTTAAGCCTGAAATAGTCACAGTGCTGTTCATTCTTTCATTTTTGATATCAACAATTTGTGCTTCTCTCTTTTCCTGAGAAAACTGAGTAGCCACTTTGACAAAGTACCCACACATTAAGAAGCTAATAAATAATCCCTGACCCAAAGGCTTGCATTCTAAGTAATAGCACAGTGGGGATTAGGTTTAAATAAACTATGTACTGAAAGCAGGAGGATGGTAGGAATGGAGGGGGAGTGTAAACAACAAAGAACAAAGTTATAATACTGGTTAATTAGTAAATACCTCCACTCTTCCTTCTGACCATTAAGGAAACCCTTGCTATGAAAATAAAAATATTTCTTGAAATAAAAATACATTTTCATCTGACAGCAATTATTATATAATCAAAGAGGAATTGCTCTAAGTCTTCTAGCACAAACAGTTTAAATATCTCTCTTATGAGTAGTTACATGCTAATCTTAAGTGGAAAGAGATTCTGGAACAGACAGACTCAGAGAACATAATTTGATAGTTCTGGAGTATATGGGACTTTAAGGAAGAGAGATAAAAGACAGTGCCAGGTAGGTGACTGTGGTCTGTTCACAGGTCTAAATTATTGGGAAAGTGATATATAAAAGAAGCAATTGCTAAATGGATGTATAATTAAACTGTCTTCACTTAAATTTTTACTCATAGACCGATACAACTCCAACCTTAGTCACAGAAGCCTTAAAAGTGAGCAAGGATCAAAGCCAAGACTTATGACTCCTTGGGGTGCTGAGAAAAAGGGAATTCTGACTGCTCAGCTCTAAATAGGAGATCTATATCACCCACATTGAGGCCTAGAGACCAGTGCAGAAGAGGCAGTAGAGATACTGTAAGAGCCAGAGGGATGGAGATGAGTGCTCTACAATGCTCTCTTCTGGATATGGCATGGCTATTGAATTGATGAACACACTGTATCTGTGACCACCTATACAAGACTGATACAATGGGAAGAGAGAGAGAACAGTAGATGTGGGACCAGCTGGAAAGAAAAGGCAGATCAACAGATATGGGAGAAGGAATAAGAAAGTATAATGGAAAGAGTGCTGTGATCACAGTGCATTGTATACAAGTAAGAGACCAGCAAAAACAAGAATACTGATGAAAGAGATGAGCTAAAGTTGCCATAATTCATTCTGTTACATACTAAGAAAATAGTATGTACTGCATTCTAGGACACAGACACTGTCTCCTAAAGCAATGAGCAAAACAAATTCCACACCTCATATCTGATGCAGGCAAGTGAGCACAAAGGAACAAGTGACTATTACTATTTCAAGCAGCATCAAAAGTCATGGTATAAACTAGTAATTCACTATTATCTAGAAAAGAATATTGCACAGTGCTCATCCCCACAGTGCTCACCTGCAGTGAATAGTAGTTAATGTGCAGACTCATAGCCTGTCAAAGCTCTAAGAACCAATGACTCTTGAGTGCTCAGTTCTAAGTGAGACATCTAGAAAAACAGGGCCCCCACACAAGGCTCAGGGAACATTGAGGAAGAGGATGGGGAAAGAACATGGGGTGGAAACTAGAAGATGGGGAGGTGTGCTGTGAAATGCTGTCTTCTGGACCTGATGTGCGTGTTGTGCTTGTTCCATTCATGAACCCACAGCAGCTGTGATCACCTGCACAAGGTCAAGCCAAGAAGATCAGTCAGCGTTTCACCAGGCAGCACTAATGGGACTCAGTGGAGAGAACATGAGGATAGGAGGAACACATGATATGTGGGTGTCTGAGGGGAGGGGAGAAGCAAGTTGGGGTAGGACACTGCCTCTCTACGAACATCAGAATTCTCAATATAATCAAGATGTACTGTAAACCTGCATGAGACTGTCAAAATCCAATTCATATTCTTTTTTAAATTGTCAAAAAATTATATATAAGTATATGGTTACGTTTTTTCAAATCATGATAAATGTGAAATTGGAAGAAAAGCAGAGGTTACTGTTACCAGTTGTGAGGAAAAGTTACTCAGATGAAACAGGAGTAAAGTGTGTTGGATCTGGAGAAGAATATCCAAGAGCAAATTTATGATGCATTGTGCAGATGAAGGTATAACAAGGGTTTTCTCCATCTTCAGATAAGAACAGAGTCAAGTTTGGCCAGTCGGTGAAACTGGAGAGGTATTGAGGGGCAAGAGAAAACACACTGGGCTAGCGTGGGATGGCAGGAACACTCAGAAAGGCATTGTGAGTAGATGGTTGTTCTCTGTGGATTACTCAGGCTACTCAAGGAAATGCACAGTCGAGGAACAAGAAGACAAACAGGGATCCATGCGGAAACTGTTCCAATAGTCCCAGTAAAGGATGATGAAGATTTTAACTATGGCAATAGCTCTGGGATTATGAGAAGTGATAAGATTCAACATATATTTTGGTTCAAAATTCCGATGAGTTAATAATGAAGGAGAAATGAAAGACAAGCTTGACCTTTTCATGACTGTGCTAAGAGCTGCCAAAATGGAAGTATATTTCCCACGACTTGGGGAGCACATGTCCGAATTATTTTCTGTTTGTGTTTGCATGTTTTAATTTATTTTTAATGTACTTTTTAATTTTATGCACATGAGTGTTTTGCCTGCATGTGTGTAAGTGTACCCATGTTGTACAATGCCCACAGAGACCAGAAGAAGGCATTGGATCCTCTGGAACTGAATTTATGAATGGTTGTTAATTGCTATGTGGGTGCTGGGAAACAAACTTAGGTCCTGTTCAAGAACGTCCAGTGCTCTTAACCACTGAACCATCTCTCCAGCCCCTGTAAGTTGCATATTTTAAAGCATATGCATAAGAACGTTTAAAATTGCCTCTCAGCAGACCAAATTATTTAAACCACCATGCTAAGAATGAGAATATGGTAATATACAGACTTACTCTTTGTGACATGCTATCAGTGAACTGCTGGAACTTCTCAGGGAACTCATCTAAATGGATCTGGTGCTGTGTGTTGAACTTGACCTCAACTTACCTTTGCAGAAGTTTTTCCATCAAGTTCTCAATGCAAACAAATGTATGTGGCATGTACATATAATAAACATGTATATGTATACATACAAATTTATTTGCCTTTTCTACATGGCAAAATATCTGTTCCTCCTCAAGGATTTTCCCAGAGATCACTTGATCTATGAAGCAGTGCCAAATCTGTTTACCTCTGCCCACCTTTTCTCAGGCAGCCCTGATGATTCTCCACCTCTCCACACAGTTGTGGTCATTTGCCTAGTTGCACATGCTACTTCTCCAACAGCATGAATTCCCTATTTACGAAGGCCTGCCACATGATATAACAACCCAGATGCACAGTAACAATCACTGTTGAGTCCTTTAACAGAACAATAGACACTGTGCAATGTTCAACATGATTAATCCTACAGTAAGCCAATATGTAGATAATTATTTTTCTCTGTTGAAGAGACAGAAAGAACATTACAGAGGTTGCATAATTTCACAGAGATCACTGGTGGTGTGAGGCTGTATTTGAGATCCGGGCTAACTGACTTCAAGTCAATATTCTCAGGCAGTGGGCTCAAAGCCCTCTACCCGACTGCTAAATTGAACTAGATAGTGCTCTGGATTATGTTGACACAGTAACAGGTTCCCCTAATGTTAAGAGACGTGGAATGTCTTTTCACAGTAAAAGAGGAAAGCTTCTATTCCAAAGCCTCACATATACAGGGAAATACATCCCCTTTGGTGATATATGAAGTGTATCCTAATTAAGCACAGTCTGTCCATTTAAATCTTTATACAAGCAACAGATATTATAGCACCTTTTAACTCTTGTAACCTCAATTGTGTCTTTTTTTAAAAAGCAATAAAAGATTTGAAAACATACCTAAGCAGACTTGCAAATGAATTATGTGGTATCTGTTGCTGGATAGGCTAACACAGAAGCAGTATGAACGAACACTTTGGGCATGGCTTGAATTCATGGTGTCATATACATTACAATTATTGATTTACATAAGTATTACAATTTCTCTACTAGTGTAACAGATTTTAGCTTGAAAGGACCATAAACTGAGATGCTCACTGTAGTTTAGAGCTGGCAGCTGGTGAGAAGATGAATTTGAAGCCAGAAGAGAGAGCAAGCAGGCGGCTCCTGCTGTTTCCAAAGAGGGTGTCCCTGGGTGATACATCTGCTGTGGGAACATCAAAACACATTTCATCGTGGGTCCTCCAAACAGACTTAATGTAGATTTCTTTGACGTTGTTTTTTGGCAAAATGGAGACATAGATTTTATATTTTCTGTTATTAAAAAATGTCAAACCCCTAGTAACTGTTGACTTATATTGTAGGCAGAAAATGGCTCTCAATGATGTCTGTGTTCAAATCTTCAGACATGTGAATTTGTTACCTTACATGACAAAAGGAACTTTTCATATGTGATTAATAATCTTAAATAGAAGATTTTTCTTATTGATGTGGGTGGGCAAAATGTAATCACAATAGTCCCTATCAAAGGGAGGGAGACGAGTCAGAGACAGAGATGTGAGGATGGAATTGACTGTTAGAGTTATGGCAAAGCAAAATAAGCCATATTCAGGAAGACAAATATTTGCATATTTGATTTCATTTGTGGATACTAGATTTTATAGAGATGGATAAAAATCATCGCTATAGAGAGATACACAGATAGATGATGATAATGATGATAGATAGATGATAGATAGGTAGATAGATGATATAGAAGATATAGGGTTGATAGATGATAGGTTATAGATAGATAATACATGATAGATGGATGGATAGATAGATAGATAGATAGATAGATAGATCATGAAAGCAGAAGGCAGACTGGGGGAAGGAAAGAGACTAGCAGAAGGAGGAAGGGGAAGTGGAATGGGAGGCTATGGAGGTGAATATGGTCAAAGTACATGATGTACCTGAGAGAAATTACCTTTACGGAACACTGCACCATGTGCAATTAATCTATGCCGATATCATTCTGTACTTGTGTTTGTGTCTGCCTATTTCTCTTAGCATAGTGATCTCCAAATCCATCTGGTGTTTCAAATGACAGTATTTTATTCTTTTATAGCTGAACAATATTCTGCTATGTATATACACAAATTTTTCTAATTTGTGGATCACTTGATCATCCCTTAGCTTGCTTCTATTTCATTTCTTTTCAGAGTATGATTTCTGGGTCATATAGTTCTAGCCTTACTTTTTTTCCCCCTGAGGAACCTCCATACCATGTCCAAAATCTATACCAAATAATGGCTAAGTTAATGTGCATTGCCACCAACAGTATGCAAGTTTCCCTTTCTCCGTGTCCTTGCCATTACTTGTAATTTTTCATCTTTTTAATGTTTTATTTACTATTTTTATTCTATGTGTATGAGTGCATTGTCTGCATGTATATAAGTGCACCCGTGTTGCACAATGCTCTTGGAGGCCAGAAAGAGGGTGTCAAATCCCCTGGAACTGTAGTTATGGACAATTGTTAGTTGCCGTGTTGGTGCTGGGGATTGAACCTGGGTCCTCTTTGAGACCAGTCAGTGCTCTCAAGCCCTGAATCATCTCTCCAGCCCCTTTGTCTTTTTGGTAATAGCTATTTCTTATTCGAGTGGTTCTATTTTATTATGGTTTAGATTTGCATTTCCCTAAGAAATCAGTGAGGCTATGATTACTTTTCCCTGCTCCTATTGGCAGTTTTCTTCTACTGAGCAATGTGCACGTAGGTCCACTGCTCATTTCCTTAACAAGCTACTGAGGCTTTCCTTTTTCTCATGTTTGTCTGTCTTGTTTCACTATTTTTTTTCTTGCTCCGTGTTGCTTTGTTGTTGGTTGAATTTCTCATACTTTCTGGATGTCAACATTCTGTCAGTCATGTTGTTTGCAGATACTTTTCCCATCCCCCTCCATCGTTTGCTCCACTCTGTTGACATGTTCCTTGGTTGTGCAGTAGACTTTTTTGTTGGATGTAATCTCATTTTTTCTGTTTACTTGTTTCTGGTGCTTTGGAGCTCTTCTCCAAAGAACAATCTTCATCTATTCCTGTGTTATGAAGTATTTCTCCTACTTATAAACCAATAGTTAATAGTTAATTATATATATATATGTGTGTATATATATATATATATATATATATATATATATATATATATATATATAACAAAAGAGGGACGTCTGAAAAGTTCCTCTCCAATAGCTGGAAAAAGGCAAAAATTCCCACTTTCATCTCTTTTAGTTAAACAAAGTTCTGGAAGATCTAGTTAGAACAAACAAGCAAGAAAAAAAAATTAAGTCAACCACCTCACCTACATATAGAAAATCCCAAGTCCCCAGCAACAGCACATTAAGACTGATGAATGATATAGCAACGCTGTAAAATATAAAATCAACATGCAAAAGTCAATGTCATTGCAATATGTTGGTTGATCAATAAATTGATAGATGATTAAGGAATGATAGATGATAGATACATGAAAGACGACTGATAGATAAGTAGATAGAAGACAGATAGCTAGGTGATAGATTATTGATACATGAGAGAAGATAGATTATATAAATAGATGGATATATAGGTAATAGATATAGATAGATGATAGATGATAAAGATATATACATGATAGAAAATAAATTCAACTAAAGAAGTGAAAAATCTCTATAATAAAAATTCTAACACAATTATGAAAGAAATTGAAGATAACACCAAGAATGAAAAGATATACTGTGTCATGGAATATAAAGATAATTTTTAAATGTCCATAGAATATTTAAAGAACGTCTATTAAAATATAAGTGAGACTGAACATCACAAAATTTATACGGAAACACACACACACACACACACACACACACACATACACAAAGACATCTTGAGCAAAAGAGAAAAATTGATTTCAAAGTATACTGCAAAACTTTAGAAATCAAAATAGCATGGTGTTTGCATACAGACACAGGGAGAAATGAAACAGATATCCCCAAAGTAAAACCACACAGCTACAGCCCATTGATTCTGGAGAAACACACACACACACACACACACACACACACACACACACACACACACACACACATTGGAGAAAGAATAGTCTCTTGAAACTTCTGATGCTGAGATTGCCGGTCCAAGCCACCAGGCCTGGCCATAGGTATATATATTCCATTGTTTCCACATGCTGGAGTGGTAAACAAAAAAATTTAGAATATGTTTAGTGTGGCATTTGGCTCTGCCAAATCATTTATTGACTTCCCTGAAGTCTTTGTCTCGGCTGCTATCTAGAGCAGTCAGAATTCCTTCCCCTGAGTCCACAGGGCTCTTAATCTCTATACTGCTTTTATGATACATGATCTTCTGCTTCCTTTTTCTTTGTCATGTATGCACATGTCTTGTCCTTACTACTAAAGCATATATGCATATATATGCATATTCCATAGTACTTAAACCTGTGTTGTCACAGTGAGTATTCAATGAATTTTATTTAAGTAATTATCTATTTTACACTCTATAAATATTCTGTTATTACAAAAAGAATCAGAAGCCTCAAGTGAAGGAGTTAATAATTAACACCGGTGGCCGATGCTTTTCCTACTCTAATGTGATAAATTACATTTTTATATTTCATTGAAAATACCAATTAAAAACTCTCAAAGTGCTTTTTGATTTGGAAATATCAAAAATCACACACATTTTTTTCTCATCGACCATTGAATGCTTTTATTTTACATAGTGAGATGGAAAGCAATGCTTGCGTTCTAGATCCATGTCTGAAAGTAGGTTGTCAAAAGCAACCTTCAAATTTCAAGCCAAACAATAGGACTCTTTTGAGGACTGCATCATGATGTGAGGTGTATCAGTCAGAGGGAGACCCAACTTTAACCAGGTGCCATCCACAATCCCAGGAGGAAACAGACACAACCCTCCCACACACCACATTGAAAGCAAGTGAAATGTACTACATTTCCTAGTGCTTCACAATTTTAAAGTATTTCCACAAACATGACTGTTACAGTAACACTCTAATAAAGACAGAGAATATGTATAGCTACGTTTTACAGTTTCAAACATTTCATGTGAGAACAATCTGGTGTCGTACGCTGGTCTCAAAGAGAAGACTCTTAATGTGGTGCTGCGGACTCCTAAACTAGCTCCTTGTGGGTCTGAATAATGTCCAAATATCAATGAATGCAAATATTTAAAAAATAAGTAGAGAATTCTAGGATCAGAAGGCATGAACTTCATATGAAAACAAAGCATCTTTTATGTCTGAAAGTATTAAGCATCCTGTATTTATGTTAACATCATGTTATCCACAGTTAAATTTCACTGTATTATATGGACTGACTTTTCTTATGCTCCTTGATATTTTATCTCACTTATCACCAGAAAAAATAACTGTGACATACTCAGGTGGTTATAGTTAAAATTCTAGCAAATATTATATAGTAGCTAATGTTGGAACTCAGATAGAATAAACACAAGTTATTTATTGATAGAAAAAGTATCATCAGTATAATTAAACCAATTCTTAAGTACTACCATTCTAGAGAAAAAAGGAACAATTAATGTTTTTGAGTCAGTCACATGTAATATCTGGGAAAATATCAACTTCTTGTTTGCTTAATTCTATTTTGTGAAGGCCCCATCTCATCCATACATGCACAAAATTGGTTTCATTTTTCCTATAGGTAAATACAATGTTCAGTTTGGACCTTGCTATGTAGACCAGATTGGACTTGATCTCACAGATATCTGCCTGCCTCTGCCTCCTGAGTGCTGGAATTAAAGGCCTGTGACAGCACACCTGGATATGTTTAACTTCTTGCCGTCAACATTTTTTCAGGATTTTTCCATGTTGCTACATGGGATTGTGGATTTTCATATAGAATTCTACTGTGTAACTATATCACAATAGCTTTATTAATTTTGATATTGATTGTCATTTGAATAGTTCTTATTATAGGTTATAATGAATAAAATTATTATGAACATTTATATACATTTATGAATATGTGTATGAGTGTCTGTTGGGTATTACTCCTAGGAGTGAATTGCTGAATCGCATAGTATGGCTTTTCTTTTGCCACAGAAGAGTCTCTTTCCAGCATGACTTTGAGCATTCAAAAGTCTGACGCTGTGCTCACTGCCATGACCAACGTGAGCAAGGGGGTAGGTACAGGTCTAACTAATTAAACATAAAATATTTACATGAGAAGGAGAAGGTAAGTTTGCAGCTATGAGCTTATGCTATGCATTGGCAGCTGCAACACTTTGCTCCATTATTCACCTTCCTCTCACCCTTCAGAAGAAACTACTTTTGTGAAATTTGTGTTAATCATTCCTTTGGCATTTTTAAAGACCAATAATACATTCTTGATTCTGCTTTTATAATTTTGGGAGATTATAAAATTACCTTATATATACTCTTTTGTGACATTCTTTCTTCAGTAAACACTGAATTTTTATAATACTCATTTGCTTTTTTAATTATCTTACTATTTTTATGATACGTCTGTTGAATATATTGCCTATATGCATATACATATGTATATGTATTTATATTCATTTGTTTAAAAAATAAAGTAAAATCCTAAACACAGAAAGTAAATAATAGGTAATATCTGGGTAAGGTTCAATCAGAAGAGAAAGCCTGGACCGTGGACAAGAAGAGTAACTTTGGTGGTTTGCCTGATGCTATTCTAAGACAAGGCTTGGTTCTCTGAAGGTGCTGTGCTTGTATGTGATGCTAAAGGCGGAACACCACACAGCAGGACTGAGGGAAGGAAAGTGGACTTCAAATGGGTCAAGTAGGTGGGACGCACTAGCAAGAAGTGGAGCTTACAAGGGCAGGTTGTTATCTGTCAGTCCTTAGGGCCCCTGAATGGACTGGGTTTCCTGACCTGATGCATTGGCTTCCTGAAGACAGTGAACCTGTTGCACATCTGTCTGAGGAACCTGAGGAGCTGGTGGAAGACCTGGCACAGGGTCTTCAAATCAGTGACGGGCATTGGGTTTGGAGTGCAGATGTGGCTGCTCCCCTCCACCTTTATGCTATTTCCTCTCTTGCTGCCTTGTATCCTGACTTGAGGTACGCAGGGCAGAGTATTCAAAGCAGTGTTGTTTTGCCTAACTACCTAGATACATTACAAAGACAGAACAAGTAGAAAATGAAAAAGTAAAAGTCATTGGTCAACACCATCTCAAAAGACAGAAGAAATAGAATTCCCCTATCACTAACGTGCAAGAAGTAGCCAGCCAACATCACTCAAAACAATAGCTAAAGAAGGTGGTGAGGTAGATCATAGAGAGTTTACAACAGAGACAGTTTACAACTCCGTCCTTCCCTCCCATTCATAATAAACAATCCACTTTGGATTTATCTATTCTAGACATTTCATGCAAAATGTAAGCATATAATATGTGATCTTTTGTTTCTAATTAACATAAACAAAGTTCATCCACATTGCAAAGTTCACCCACCCATACTGCATTCCTTTCTAAGGCTGAGGAGTGCTCTGTCACAAATGTACTGGAATTGGTTTATCTGTGGAGCTATTAATGAGCCTTATGATTGTTTTCATTGTTTGCTATGTGATGTATGTATGTGTTGGTCCAGGTGTTTGAGTACCAGTCCTCTACATTCAAAGTACTAGTATTAATTTATTAAAACATCAAAATAGCAAAAATGATCTAAGAGATTGGTTTACATTTAATGAGACTGAGTTCTGCCTATTGTAATTCAGGAGAAAGTCATTGTTGCAACCTCTAAGTTGCCTTTCAACAGAGAAAAACATATTCTTCTCTTCTTATTTAAAGAATCCATGGTAGCTTCTTCTACCCTAACCCTGAACTTCTCTTATCCTATTTAACTTTATTGTTGCTCCTTGCCTTTTTTTGGTGAACATCAAGTCTAAGCATATTTCTGAGATAATCTCACCCTGATGTTGGAGACTGTAAATGTAGGCAACCCTTTAGACCCTGAAGTCCTTGTCAAATCTTCTTTGTTCAGTAAATCTCACTTTTCTGTACTTGACAATGACCATACAATGTCAAACAGGATTACAAACAATTTCACAGCAACTGTGTGCATCCTTTCCCTTTCTCTTCGGGCCTATTGTTCTTTGTAAGAGATAACTCTTGTGGAACAGAAGTCATTACTATCTATGCCATACTCACCCTTTTCTTTTTTATTCTTGTAAATTAATTTTATCAATGACTTCTATTCTTCATTTATGTTAATAGAATAAATATTACAATTTTAAAGCCATAAAAATGTATTCAGACTTTAGATAATCAGTTATCCCAAACAATATTTACTATAATTCTACTGTAATCAAACAATGAGGATGATTGAATTATATCTACTCATCTATCAATTGTGGTCTTATTCTAGCATCTCAGAGTGCTTCTTTTCAATCATTCACATAATCAACAATTGAAATCATGTAACTAAGAGATCTGAAGGATCAGGCCAAATGCCCATAATTCCTTAGGGATAAATAAGATTGACTCACTGAGGTAAACTTCTGTGTGTAAATGCACAGCTCATGCAGATGAAAGGGATTCTCAAGGGAGGGAAATACAGAGATACAACCTTACTCAGTGGCAAAGAGGACGCCTTGGAAAGGTATGTAGAGGGTATAATTCCTGAAATTAGAAGAAATATGGAGTCAATATGGAAAAAATTTCATTCGTGGCAGAGCGATATGTACTATTTATGAGTGGCCAGTGTTCATGTGTGAATACAGCAATACTGATTCTAAGTCAGAAGAGGGCTGGAAATGGGGCTTAGCAGGGATGCTAGCTTTGGATAATGAAGACTAAGATTCTTTGGGACAAGACTTATAAAGCACATTGGGTAACTATGTTAAAAAAATATCGCCCAACACGTCTCTAAAAGTCCCCAAGGTGACTTTGACCAAGTTCTCAGCCATTAATCAGGATTTGAAAAATTCAATTAATAACTCCATTGCACTGAAATAGTTTTTATTAAGTCTTCCCTCACACTGGCACTTCCCCTTTCAGTCTTTGTATTATCTCTCCTTATTTCTTTTACTTTTCTTGAGCCAGCTGTTTTTTAGAGCTTTAAATACTTTGTCTTTCTGATGCTTCACATTTTTAGATAATACTGGTGCAATGCATTTTCATGAGGTGCTTTTGAGGGGGTGATGGTTAAAAATCATCTGACTCAAACCTCTTTCCCATTGTGTGCACTTCAGTCCTCAGAATATAAATCCATTTTGTAATTACTCCAATATTCTCAGCTCAGAAACTTTGCCTGACACACCATTCCATATGTTTATGATTCTCTGAATGAAAAAGTGTTCCCTGACAACCATTCCGATTTTTCCCTTTAATTTCCATTTATGCCTTATTGTCTTATAATGTTCAACAGAAAATATATGTTGCAATATTGTGTGACATTATCAGTATTACTTAAGATTTTATACATCCATATATCAGCCAAACATCAGATAAATCTCACTATTCTCTTCTCCATACGTCTTCCTTCCTGGAAGACTATACGTAATAGATTCAATTTCTTCTTCATGACAAGTTGACTTTAAGCATTTCTTACAAACTGAAGAGAAGAATCAATTTGCATTTGGGGTTGAATTATTTCTAAAATGTAAGCTGAAAATGGAATTTGGCTTAGGGTTTGTGCAATTAAAGTGATGGTGCCGGCTGCAATGCTTCTCGGTTGCAACTTATTTCAGGGTTGATTTTTAAGAATACTGCAAAGCCAAGACACAAGACTAATTTGAAGGTCTTGCTAATAAATAATGTTGTTAGAGGAAGGGGGTGTTATGATGATTTGTAATCCTGCAATAATGGCTTCTAAATAGTTAAGATTAGTCTGAGAGATGAGAGCCTTTCCACCCTCTATGCCATATGCCAGCAAGGGACAAAAATCAATCTTGCAAGAGCTCTGATTACTTCTGCCGCAAGTTTCTTGTCAGCAGATTCAAAATGTGCAAGGCAATGAATCTTCTGCAAGGTAGAGGTGCTGCCCATCAGCTGGAAATCTTTTTTTCCCCAACTTCTGGTAGAATATCTGCCTGTGATAAATTAAGAGGAAAGGGGAAAATAGAAGACTATTTGGTGCAACAATTTTAATCCTGCATTATCAGTAAAGAGAGAAAGTGACACCAGTTCCTAGGGTCTGGAAATGAAAAATGTACCCTTGGAAGGAGCAAGCTTCAAAGTTAGGGAATAAATAAGATAATAGTCTTTGTCGTCTTAGAATACCCATATTGTTTAGCAACTAATCAAGGGAGAATCAAATGAACAGTTGAGACCTGAATTAATAAACACTAGTTTGGGGAACAAGGTATCTACATTAGACTCACACTGGAAGCAAAAAGGGAAAGACATTGAAGTCTGATTGTAATAAAAAAGGAGGATTCCAACAATAAGAGGAGCCAGAGCAATGTTTTCGGCAGAGGGATGGTTGCTGAGCCTCTTCGAATCCTCTGATCGTCCCAAACTGAAAATACGTTCCTTTGCATGCAAAGGGGATTTTGCAGTTTTGTACTTAGGCTATATACTTTGCCCTTAGACTATGCTGGATTGCCAAGTGGTGACTATGTAATCACAAGGCCCTCAAAACACAAGCAGGAGACAGAGGAGCTCCAAGCAGTGTGAGAGGGATTCAACGCTTCTTCGCAGGTTTTGAGAACAGAGGAACAGGGCATAAGTCTGGAAACGTATCTTCCAGGACCTGGCAGAGGCAAGAAAGTGCATTTTACCAGAGGCTACAGGAGGATAACACAGCCCTGCTCACAACTTTTTCCAGGCCAAGTGAGGACCACTTGAGACTTCTATTCTACACAACTATTCAGTGGTGCCCCGGTACAGGTTCAAGCCCCTGAGGTAATTTGTTACAACAGTAATTGAAAACCAATAGAGACAAGATATAAAAAGATGAAGTGACAGAGAAAATATTTAAGTATATGTTACAAGTGGGCCATATAATTGTGCATGAAGTGCTCTTCTCATTGGTCATGGAGAGGCACTCAGGACCAGCCTTTCTGGTCATTTCTGGTTGCCTTTCAATACTCCTAAATACAATGCCCTTGGACCTAGAAATTGCACTTATGTGCACTTAATAAAATAATTAAAGGTGAGAAAAATGATTATCTATGAGTCCTTTTAATAACCTAAAATTTATCTAAGTGCTCAATAGAAGTTATGAATAAACCTCTAACATAAACTCAAACAGCACATGATGCAGTCATCAAAAAATAGTTAAAATAAATATATTTAAATTGGGAAAGCAATCACAATATATTTATCTGATACCATTATCAGGTACAAAATATTACAGATAATGATACTGGGGTCTAATAGTGAAAACAATGGTGTGGGATATTGGTATGATTATCACATATCACAATAATCCTTTTTCCAGGTTTTTATATGTATCAACAAACACATACATGAACAGTGGGTTTGGGTGCACACAGTGTGTGTTTGTCTTGCTCAGGTGAAGAAAAAAAGATAGCCAGATGAATTCTTCTGCCTTTATGTATATGTATGCATGTACATATATACAATTTTGTTTCTATCTCTTCTAACCAGCTTCTAGCAAAAATATGAAAGTGCAATTTTCTGTAACTGAAGCTCTGCTCTGTGCAATGTTGTGAAATTAAACTCATTCTGAAAACAGTTGTCTCCACTAAAGTTTTTAATTGCATTTGTGTGTGTGTGTGTGTATGTGTGTGTGTGTGTGTGTGTGTGTGTGTGTGTGTGTACAGTGTATGTGGAGGTCAGAAGATAAATTTGGGAGTCAGTTCTCACCTTCCACCACGTGGGTTTCGGGGATGGAACTCGGGTCACCAGGCTTAGCAGCAAGTGCTTTTAACAGATGAACCATCTCACTAGCCCACAAATTTAAAAAATAACAATAATGCTATATAACAGTGAATTGTGTGACTTTTTTTCTTGTCTTAGGTAATTTAAGCCCACTATTCCCCAAGAAGCAGTTCCCTCCAAGGCCTGTAGTTGGTGGGGGTGTAAAGTGCTAAAATCTGTTTTAAAATTAACTTGACAAAATATACCAAAACCCTTGAAAACTACACCCTTGGAGCCAGGAATGCCATTTATAAGAATCCAAAGAAATAATAGGCAAAAGTTCCCACAAGTAAAAATATTCAGTGCAAGCTTATTTCTGTAGAGAAAAAATTGGGAAAAGCCTTCGTGCCCAGTAAGAGGGAAATTGGGCAGTAATTTAAAATAATGTTTTCAAAGAATATTTAATTACATGGAAAATGTGTTCAATATGCTGCTAAGTGAATAAAAGTAGGCTGAAAATTGAATATACAATCTGATTCCAATTTAGTCAATAAAAAGGAAAAACATACCAAATGTTAAGAACAGCATTTATCTCTGGGTAGCAGAACTGGTTTAGAGTGTTGTTTTTTTTTAACTGTTGTCTATTTGTATGTACACACTAATGTTTTCTCTTTTCATTCTACCATGTACATATACTGGTTTCCAAATTAAGAAGACAGTGTCTTCTGGTCAAATCATTGTTTTCTGGTACACCATTCCCTCTGGAAGCAGCTTAGAACCAGGCTGATACCAGGATTCAGAGGGAATTGAGACATTCATGCTCTGCATCTGCCTTGTCAAATCTAAGATTTGTTAGTCCCACTGTCTACAACTATTATCTCAGATTTTCTCATGGGGCTCATGAAAACAGACAGAGAACCACGGCCTGGCTCTAGGAAGGCCTATCCTACAGACTAAGTTGGATACTTCATCAGGCCAGGGCATTGGAAGGAGGACTGACAACATGACTGCCAGA
This sequence comes from Eospalax fontanierii, assembly GCA_035773235.1. NCBI lineage: Eukaryota > Metazoa > Chordata > Mammalia > Rodentia > Spalacidae > Eospalax > Eospalax fontanierii. The sequence goes on along the minus strand of CM069526.1, from coordinate 41,443,394 downwards.
GCTGATACCTAACACAGGCTGCACAGTGATCCCAGGAGCATGGCCCTCTCTCAGATAATTATTCCCAGGACTCCAGAGAACACATCCAGACTTCCACCAGGTCACAGATAGCCTTCAATCATAACCAGCTTCGGACTGGAGAAGAACCCCCATTGCTCTGTCCTGCTTTTTTTTTCTCTAGAGCTTCAAGTTGCATCATCTGTTTTCACAATGGGCATGATGGTGCAGACTGATCCAACATCAGACTGACTAAGGTGAGTCTCAGATGAAGCACCTTGAGAATGGGCTAAGGATGTGGTTCAGGGATAGAAGGCTTGTCTAATATATATAAGATCCTGGGTTCATCCCCAGACCTGAAAAAATAAGTGAACATCTGAAGGAAGGTATTTTTTCACAATGTGACCATGTACAGAGCAGGCTCCTCATCCCTCCAGCATCCACATCAAACTCTTGCACATAGTCAGCATTAAGTAAATGCTGATTCTCTGAAGAGTGACACTCTTTAGAGAACTCCATATAGAGTACATAATGACTATGATTATGTACGGATGTGTGTGCAGAGTTGTGAAGTCTCTTTTATTCTAGTGGTCATACAAGGTAAGAAGTCACTTTTGCCTTCCTTTTTTTGTGGGTTTACAGGGCCTCAGATAAAAGGAAAGAAATAATTCCATCTCATTCTAAGGCAACTACAGAGTCTCAGTTCAAGAGATCAAAGCTGCATTAAGTCTCCCAGTTACTGCCATTTACCATTTACTATCATTTAGTGCTCTGGAAAAGGTAATCTACTAAATAGTACCCAAGTGGCCCAGCAATTTATTAAGTGAGCAATTTATTCTTTTCTCTCACTACTAAGATCAAACCATTCACCATTCAAATTCTTCACATTCCTCTGAGATAACGAGGTGGAAAAATATTCTTGTCTTAGAGATGGTGGGACTCAGGTTTAGTTTTGAATCAAATTAGCAGAAAGAAAAAAGAAAAGAAAAAGAAGGATTTTCTAAAATACGTGCTGATTCTCCAGTACGCATTTTTTCCTTCCTAAATTCAGAACAAGTTATTTAAGTTTTAGTCTTCTGTTTGTTCAAATCTGTACAGAAAGAGTTGTTTATGGGACTCAGTGATAGTGCCAAGATGATACATACCGTCAAGAAAGTCACAAATGAGAAACTGTGAATTACTAAGTCTCATGAGGCAAAGAAGGCTGGAAAGATTTAAAGACCTTTGTTCTTTGCCAGTAGTTATCAAATGCAAATATTCCAGTTAAATTCATGCTAATACTAAAACCAACACATTTGGAGGTTTTTGTACATGCCTCCTGTTGTTCACATTACGGAAAAGTGATTCTCCAAAACCACCCACAACCCTGTCTCACTCCCAGTCTGACTGACCTCATAAAACAATAGCCTGTCAACTGTAGACCTGGAAGAAGTTGCTGGTGTCATAGTCCATGAGATCCAGAAAGTTTCTGGACTCTCTGTCATTCTGTGAGACCCTTGAGGCCTCCGGCTGCAGAGAAACAGTAGCAGCAAAAACTGGGAGTGCACAGAACAGCAGCTTCCTATTACACACACTCTCATCTGATTATCAGGAAAACTCCTGCAGGATAAGCTGTGCTGTTAACTTCCATAAAGACGAAAAAATGAGATGTGAAAAACCAGTGTGCTCTGTGCCTACATGAGTAAACGGGGGAAACTGCTTTTAAACCCACACCAGCAAAATTCTGAGGTGCATTTATCTCCATCTCTTTCGACAGATAGTCCGTCTGTGCTTTGCTGTGTGGATTTTTGGTGAAAGCTTGAAATAATCTTCCAGGACTTACTCTTCAGATTATAAGTAAACTGCTTGCAACAGCATTGGTGTTTGGTGTTGCCAAACATAGAGCACAGTCCTCCATAAAGAGCCCAATCTAAATGTTCAGGAAAACACTTATAAAATGAGAGGTGCCACCAAAACACGATTCTGCAACACCACTGTCAGCCAAAAACCCATCTTGTCTCCTTCTTGGGGTCTGAGAAGTGTCTCCAGCCCACAGAAGGAGCCTCAGAGCACAATCTGCACTAAATAATATCATGTTGAGTTTAGGATTGTCTTAAAGGAAATACAAATGAAGCATTCAGAAATGTCTACTATTTATTAGTATCTATAAGCTTAAAGTAATTTGGCCATTGGTGTTTATCAAACACCTTGTTTACCCACAGAGTTCCACTAACGTACTGGAAGCAACAACTAAAACATGCAGAAGATTGAAGCATATTAATGGCAGACCCTAGATAATTAGCTCTTTTGGCAAAGCTATGTCTAAGAGTACGTGAAAAACTCAAGTATCCAGTGTAAAATTTACTTTCAGAGAAATATACATAAAAATCTTAGTAATTGTTATGTTTAAATATTCGTTTGCTAATTATCTTTAATGATTTTTATTTCTGCTCTATTTCTGCATTTCAACAACTAAGCTATTTTTGACTTTTATAAGAAAAATTAGATACATAAACGTCTAGAAAGAATTCCTTTTGATTTATAAAAACAGTACCACTAAATATCAGCTAACCCAGCCCATTGTTTCTTAGGCAGTAACCACTTCAGCTCTCATAATAACTCACTGGAGTGGATAATGCTGTCCCCACTTTAGAGATGAGAAACCAACATGTAGAATTACAGAATCACTTGTCTAAGTTCAAACACACTCAGAAAACCAAACTGACTGCAGCATTGAAAAAAGCAGCCCCATCCCAAAGTCTTTATTCTTAACTATTGTATCACTTTATCATACAATGAACACACTTAGAATGATGTAGTGATCTAAATGGTGAAAAATGATTGTCAGAAAAATCTCTAAATAGAAAAAGTCACCAAAATATTAATGGTTTCTTTTAATTTCTAGAAAATTTTAATTTTCTATTATTTAATTTATTGTTTCTCTTATGGGGATTTAATTGTGTGTATTTTAATTTTAAAGTAATAAAATCAATAGTAAAAAATAATACTAATAATACAGAAAGGCCTGGAAAATAGTATCAAGCAAGCCTATAACTAGTGGCAGATCACAAAAAACTTCAAGGTCAAAGTCCAGAAGTCCAGAATGACTTTAGAGCTGGACACTGTGACACATGTCTTTAATCTCAACACTCAGAGGAAGAGGCAGGCGGATCTCTTTGAAATCAAGGCCAGCTTGATCTACCATAGTGAGTTCCAGGCCAACTGGAGACCCTGTTTCCATCTCATGCCTTTAGGAAGAGAACATTTATAGCCAGGATCCTAAAGAATTCAGTCTCTGACTCTGGCCTACTGCTGAGAAGGCAAGGAAAACATGAGGATTAGCTGAGCAGTCCTCAGATTACTACCGACAGCTAACATTAATCTACAGAATTGTTAGAAAGGGTCCCCAAAGTTGGCCCTGAGATCATTGTGGAAGAAGGAGTAGAAAGATTGTAGGAGTCAGAGGTGGTGAATGACTCCAAGTCAGGGGGCATGAGACATAATACAGTGAAGGTGGAGGTGAGATGAATATGATCAAGATGTATTGTGTGAAATTCTCAAAGACTACATTAAGTGTATTTTTACTAATTTATCCATGAAATTTCTTAGAGTTAAATGAAAAAAAAGAAAGTAAATTTAGCCAACCCTATAATTTCAAGAACACATGAAATAAAATGGGCAGTTTCTAGTTCTAAGTAGTTTGGATTAAGAGCCAAGGAGACATGATAAGAGATCACACCGTGCAGGTGCCGTGCAAGGCATAGCATGTGAAACTACCCTTATCATAGATGTGTGTGTGTTCAGCACACTAATTCTGAGAGCCAAAATGAAGTTCTGGCACACACATGTGCACACCCATGTATACAATTATAGACACAACCACATGCACACATACACATATGCACATACACACACGCAGTTGTGTGTGAGTTAGGAAGGTGCTGCTTATTCTGTGCTTAGCGAATCCTTTTCATCTCTAAACCCACCTTCTAGAAAGTTCAAGCTTATTTCTCCTCCTCCCACTTGCCTCTCTGGATTCTGAATTTATACCCAGTTGAGCCTCAGGAGCAAACAGAAGCAGCCTACTACACACTTGTTGCTGTGGGTTTTCAATATTTATTGTCTGTGACCGAGGTAGAAATTATTCAGTTGTCAGGTCACTAGACTGTAAACTTCTTCAAGTTGGGATCATATCTCTTGCTAACTTTTATTGGTCTGTATCTTAATGCCTAGTACAAAGCTATGAATCAAGCAGTCACCCTGTTGTTAAAACTGAATTGATTTGTGCTCTATCATATATTTTTCCAGGATGGTTGTGCTTAAGAAGTAGGTAGAACAAAGGAGGGGAGAAGTAACCTAGTGAGTTCAGACAGGTGCTCAGGGAAGAAAACCTCTTGGATGCCTCTGGCCGATCGTTTTAGATTTAATTTTATATGTAGTCGTTTTTTAATTACATATATGTGTGAGGAAGTGTACAAGAGTGCAGGTGCCCACAGAGACCAGAGGCATCAGATCCCTCTGGAGCTGGCAGTTACGAGCTCCCCGACTTGGGTGCTAGGGATGGAACTCAGGCTCTCTGCAAGTATGCAGTATGCACTCTTAATGCTGAGCCATCTTCAAACCCTTGTGGTCAATAATGTTCAACATGAGCCTTTAATCAGCCTTCATGTGTAAGACTCACCTCCCCCTGATTTCACTTGTGACTTTGTCTGGAATTCTTTGGATTCAAAAAATTGTCTGAAATACCAGCTGAGATCATAGTGCTACCCAGGGAAACTTGCCAGTTCTCACCTGCACAGAAACCTCAGAGTGACAAAAATGTCATGCATCTTTGCACTTGACCACCGCACAGAGATAGAAGGTGTTTAATAACCTGCCTTGTCAGTCTCAGCAGACACTTGGTCAGCATTAGACGCGTCTTTCAGCATGGATGTGGCAATCATGAGCACAGAGCACCTATGGGTGCCTCCATAAGACCTGTAAAAGATTAAGTCCTTCAACATTCCATCGTGAGTGAAGGAAGAGCAATGAGGCTTCATCCTTCACTGAAGAGCTATTGGTAGTTAATGGTTGCTGGTGGAAGGGCAGTCGTTTTCTTCAGTATCACAGCCCCTGTAAGTTGCCCATGCTCCAGCAAGTAACCTCCTACTCATGCTCCAACAAACAACCCTAATTAAATTCAGTGGGTCACAAAAGCAATAAAAGACATTACTATAAGAATTGGAAGAATAGAAAAAGAAAAGGATCAGAAAGAATGAGAGGCAGATAAGAGATCTTATCTGGGGTGAATAAGATCACAATACATTGTATTCATGTATATAACAGTCAAAATTTTAAAAACTTTAAAAGTTTATAATTATTCTTTTCTTATACTTTATTTAGTATTATATTTATGTGTATGAGTGTTTTGCTTGCATGTTTGTAAGTGCACCTGTGTCATGCAATGCCCATGGTCAGAAGAAGGCATTGGATACACTGGAACTAAAGTTACAGTCTGTGGTTAGCCACCATGTGAGCGCTTAATCAAGGTCCTCTGAGAGAGAAACCAGTACTCTTAACCACTGAGCCATCTCTCCAGCCCCAAATATCCTAAGAATAGATGTAAGGCCTGCAGACACCAATGAACTATGGAACATGGACCAAACAGGCTGCTTCAAGCTCATGACTTTTCTCCTTGATTCATGCCACCCATATAGATCCAGTAAGTACAACAAATCATGCCACAAAGTTTTACACACTTCATACAGATAGAAAGCGGAATCTTAAATCTTTTCAGTTGCTTTCTGTGCTCCAGAATAAAAGCATGAGCCCAAGTTGGTGGGACTTCTAGGAGATTATTGCATCAGGAAGATGCAAAGGACCCATTGGTAAGGACATAGCAGCTTCCCATTGTGCTTCAACACAATCATACCTTCTCACTAGGCCTCACAAGATCCCATTGTCTGCTTAGCCTCCTTGTGCCATTTCTTCCCAGTGCTAGTCCTGGTTAAAGTGTGAGGGCCACAGTGATATGTTTTATATATCCTCAAATTAGAATCATCCCAATTGCAGTAACTTAGTGTCGTTGTATTTGCTATCTGTTTCCTCAAAGAAGTTGATGCTGTACACACACACACACACACACACACACACACACACACACACACCAGACTCCAGTTACCCTCTGTCATATTAGCCTTTTTATTGTCCTCAAAGTACTTATGAGGACTTGCAGTTGTCTTCATTGGTCTGTGTCCATTATCTTTCTCCTTGATGAGAAAATAAGCTCCCTGACTCGGGGACTGCTGTATTGTCAGGGCTGAGTCTAGTGTTCCATATCTAGAATCATAAATTGAAATGTTTTGACTGACAATCATGCCTGGTGTCATGCACCTTGATAATGTAGGAGAGTAAAATCTACTGTAAAGTCACATAGTTGATAACAGGAAATCTGGGACATGGGTGGATGGAGAATCAGAAAGGGATTGAGACTGTTGGAGAAAAAGTCTTGCTTGAATGTGGTTGTAAAGAAAATATATACTCATACTTAGAGATGTATTGAACCCAACGAAGCAACATACCGTGTTATTGAATTTTGTGTCTCAAAGGAGACTTAGGAGTGAAGAAATATGACTACCGTCAAAAAAACAAAAGCCAATGGATGCTGACAATGTGAGGGGGAGCCTCCTGCACTGTTAGAAGGAGGATAAATTAGTGCAGTCACCATGGAAATCAGTATGGAGAGGCCTCAAAAAGTGAAAAATGAAACTATCATATAATGCACTATTCCCAACAGCCAATCATGGAGTTAACACAAGTCTGATTTCAGGATATGTAAAAGATATCAATGAAGGTGGCCTTCATACTTTGACCAGTGGTAGCACTGGGAAGAAGTGATATCAGAGAGGAACCCTGGACAGAGTCTGGAGTCTTGTAGGGCATAGTGAGACAAAAATGTAGAAACAATCAGGACAATTTTAAGAATCATCTCTTGGCTTTATAAACTAATCCTCCTTAAATGGTACTTTTTAATAGGTGTCCATCAATGGCTGAATTGATAAAGAAAATATGGTATATAGACACAATAGAGTATTATTTAGCCTTAAAGAAAAATATGAAAATAGATGGAACTGGAGATACTTGTATTAATATAAGTCAGATGCAGAAGACAAGTATCACATGTTTATTCTCATGTGTGGAGTCTATATTTAAAAATGTAAGTCATGGAACTGGAGAGATGGCTCAGTGGTTAAGAGCACTGACTGTTCTTCCAAAGACCAGGATTTGAATCCAGGAACCTACATGGTGGCTAACAACTGCCTGTAACTCTAGTTCCAGGGAATCCAAAGTCCTCTTCTCTCCTCCACAGTCATTACATACATTCAGGCATAATACTCATACACATAAAGTAAAAATAAATTTAAAAATTTTAAGACATAAAAGTAAAAAGGGACAGTTTGGAGTCATGAAAGGCTTTAAAAGGAGGAGGTAACACAGAAGAGGGTGAAAATGTGTTGCATAGAAGCATGAAGATGACAGATGAGACCTACTATGTTGTACAATTAATGCATGAAGACAGAAGTCATTTAAAAATACATGGTCTTCAATATGGATCTATAGAAAAGGGCCATAGGAATTAAGAGAACATTAAGGAAAAAAAATATGCCAGAGGTCATTAGGGAAAGATGCTTTGGGGATACAGTGGTCAGCTTGAAATCCTAAAGCTAAGATCTATCAGTATGAGTACAACTTAGCTTAAAGTCACACCCGAGATTACTGCTATTCAGAGATTATCTGAATAAAATCTCTAGCTGTTTCTTTTTCAAAAATATAAGTGATATAGAGATCTCTTGGGGATTTTCTCCCTAAAAGTGAAAGTTAATTTGACTTTAGTATTTAAACTGCAAAGTACTGATCAATTAGTTTATTAATAATCAGATAATTGAACAGAGGTTCCTGAAGAAAATGAAAAGTAGAAATAACCAGAAGGGCAATTTTAAGAACCACCTCTCGCCTTTATAAACTAATCCTCCTCTAATGGCCCTTTTTAATGTAATTTATAGTCTCATCATACCCTTTTTGTATTAGTAATTATTTCTAAAATACCAAAGAACCATCTTTTTTTTCAAGGTCCTTCTCCGAGTCTGATTTATAGCTCTGCTCAAGTTGGACTCTGTCTTTCTGAGGTTTGACATTTCAAAATATTTATTGCTCTTTTACATTAATGCCTTTCTCATGAATCTGAAGGTGACCGTTACTTCTTTCATCGCGTTGTAATTAAATGCATCAACTATCACTGTGTTGTTTGCACTATTTGTCTGCACAGTACATTAAAACTCTCTGATGAGAAAGTGAGATGGGGTCCTGTGTGAATCACAACAAACAAATGTTTCTGAAAATATAAGGTCCTCTTGATGCGCCGCTAAAGAAGCTGTTCCAGGCGAAAGCACAAAATCTTTAATATTTTATTGATCAGATCTAAACCTTCTGCCCAAAGTGGCAATTAAATTTCAATTAAACTGACTGAAAGCATCATATTAAATTTCAGCACTTTATGAGCTATCAGATAATGCTGCAGGACAAATCTTTAGTATGATCACACTCTTTTCAAATTATATTATCCTGTTCATTCACAATAAAAGTGACAGTTTTAGGTATACTTTCAATATTTCTTGAATATAAACCCTCTAATGAACACATTTTATTGCCTTTAAATCAATTATTATTGGATATTTTAATAAAGTGAATTGAGCACTTTGTTTTACACACTGCTTAGAAGTTATTATATTTTGCAGTCTGCACGGCAACGAACTGGATCAGAGAGAAAGAAACGGCCAAATATCTGACATACAGAGGGACAGCCTTAGTCGCTTGTAGAGAGGGCTTCCTGTTTCAGTCACTGTCATTTAATGATGCATGCCAATTAGCATCTTATTAATTCTTTTCTCTCTTTGAAATTTCTGTACAAATTCTCAAATGACCTCATATTAAGTAGGAAAATGTTATAAAGCACAAGGTCCGAGCATAAGTATAATATTATGGATATTTTATAGTGTGAATTGGGATGTTTAGGTTTTTGTTTATCTTTCTCCTTTGCCCTATGAATTTGGGGCATATTCCATTTGGGGGGAACAGAGTCCCCATTAAACGTTTACCTCATTGTGGCGACCTGAACAATATAAACAAAGTTCCGGGGCAATTGGTTCTTCCCTTTGACCTTTCCTATGATGGATGCAGACTCCAGGCTTTAAAACACAGCTGAGATGCTTAGAACAGGGTCCCAAAATGGACACAATGAAGCTTTAGCTCTGTGCCCTGCAAACTGTTCATCACATGCTTGACATCTTGTGTCACATGTGCCTCATACAAGCCCAAGGCACTGGTCCCATCACATATGCAGGTACCAGTTAACTCAGGAGCAGACAAACAGGTTTCAGAAACCTACCTTGAGAGAGCCCCACATAAGAAGCTGCCTTTCACTTTAAGAGGACCTTAGGCACACTAAGATTCTGGCTGAGAGTGCAGAAGTGCCTTCAATGCTGAAGTTGAAAGGACTCTGTAATAACCCCAGTATAATTCATTGAAGTGTATTAAATTAAAATTTAGATGAAAATCATGACTTCTTATTGAAATGATTCAATTAGATTATGGTCCCTGAATTTGAGTAATTGAGTCTCAGAGCTACAGGGACTTTAACAAGTCATTAAAGCCATCCCTGTGAGGCACTGGATTAACAACCCAACAGCAAGACTGTGCATGGCCTTGGCACCAATCTATAAGGGACGCTAGAACATAGTGCCAGAATAAGCTGGTCAGACAACTTTGGTTTCCCTACAGAACTCACATGGCAGATAAACTAAAAATTGCCACCTCCTGGGCTATAGCTCCTGTAAGCCACAACTCAAGAGTACTACATTCTTGCACTGTTCTTTCTCTGAAACTTGCTCTAGTTGCTGGAATTGGGCAGAGCCAACTATTTTTGTGTATTTGAAATGAATGTCATAAGCCTGCTTTCTAGCAAAACATATGATTTTAAATTGAAAAGCAATGCACGTAATTTAAAAAGTAGGAAGTGCTTTTCTGGTTATTTCAGAACTCAGTTGCAGGTTAGGCGATGGAGGTGAAATCATAAGTCACTGGTGGTCTCTGTATGATTTTTCTTAAGACAAAATCAGTCTCTCCTATACTTTGAAAGACCCCCCAAAACATGTCAAGTACCATTCCTCCTATATTCCTATATTAATCCTCAAAGACTACCAACACAGGGGTCCCAGACCATTGGAAATACATTTGGAATAAAATTAAAATAATTCTAGCCAGACAAGATGGAATGTACCTTTAATACCTTCTCTCAGGAGGCAGAGGCAAATGGCTCGCTATGACTTCAAGGCTAGCCTGGTCTACATAGCAAGTTCCAGGTTAGTCACAGCTGCATAGTAAAACCATGTCTCAAAAAATATTAATAACAATAATGCTCATGATTGACAAAATTCCATACATATTAACTGAAGTTTTCATTATAGCTTCAGTCAATGTGAGGGTGGGAGGGGGCACTTCTGCTTTGGTTAAACAAAGAAAGTTACAACAAATATTTCTCAAAATTGTCCTTCACATGTAAGTGACCTTATATCTACATTGACAGAGTATCACAGAGTAACCTCCTTTGGACTATTTATTTTAAGTAGCCATGAAGAAACATTTCTCATTAAGGGTAATTCCTTTTCCTAATGAATCCTTAAAGCTGAAGGTCTGAGAGCTTCTAAGCTGGACTTTTTCAGGAGATGTTGACCAAATGAGGGAAGCAGGGCACACTCAGGCCACCTGCCTGCTCTGGCTGGGCCCTTTGGGGTTCACTCTCTCCCAATGTCATCAAAGTGTCTGAAATGAACCCTTGAAGTGAGTATATACCAGAAATTCTGTTTGTTTTGATTTTTATCTTAAAACTAAGGAAGAAATTAATCTCTTTGTTGTTTAATATATAGTTGAACCCTCAAGTGCACTGATACATATCACAGTCTAGTAGGTAAACTGAGCAAAGCGTGAATGCCATGGCGGGAAGGGCTTGCATGAAGCCTGTCCCATTGAATGATCCTTAGGCAGATAGGCTTGAGAATGCTGTGGATCTTAACTAAATTAACTCTCAAAAGATGAATACATGGTTTGCTTATTTATTTACAATGTTTGGGACAAGAATTCACTATGTACCTCCAGCTTGCTTGGAACTCACAGTGAAGTGTAGAAGTGTAGGCTGGTCTTAAACGTATGATCCTCTTGCCTCAGCCTTCCGAGTATTGAGACTACAGGTATGCTCACCAAACTGTGCTGGAAAGATTCATTAATGATATGAGCACTTTTCTTATGCCTAACCAAATGTCTCATTGTTTACACTACAAGTTAACAAACAAATGTACCTAACAACAATTCAGAGAAAAGATGTTAAAATGATGAGAATCACTATAAATAGGAACTCATATCCACAGCTTCCAATATGACCTTCTCCCTGTTCATAGCATAAATATGACTTGGACACCATAAACCAAGGAGTACTCTGTGCCTGGGGACCTGAGAACCAACAGACTCTTGTGCACTCAAAGACAGTGAGGAAGGATAAGCAGAAAGTAGGTCAGCTGTGTGGTGTTCTCAAAGGTAAACGGGAACTGAAGCAGGTAGGGGAAGTGGGGAGTTCCGAGGAAGTAGTTATTGTTCTAAATAGGTCAGTCACAGAAGGCTTCACTATGAATTTGATGTGTGATCTGCAAAACCTATCAAAACTAAACATCCACCTGTGAATACAAATGTTTACTATTTAAAGTATGTTTAAAATCATAAGACACTGCTTTTAAAATGTTAAGACACATTTCAAATTTATTTTATTTTATTTTTTGGTCTTTATTGAGACAGGACCTCCCTGTAGGCCCATCTGGCCTAGATACCAGGCTGGCCTCAATCGCAGCTGTCTGTCTCTGCCTCCTGAGTGCTGGCATTAAAGGCCTGAGCCGCCATGTTTGGCTCCAGTTCATTATTTTAAATATGTTTGTGCATGTGTTTAAATGAGCATTTATTTTAGCACAAAAGAACAATCATACTATTTTTTATCTCATTATATTCAATTAGTGCTGCTCATATATACGTAAGTATGGTACAGGGTCATTACTAGAGCATGGGCAATCTCTCAGTGGTTATACCCCTAAAGAAAAATGATTGTCCCTGCCCCTGTGGCCATCAATAGTCAATAGCTCCTCCTCAACTCGGGTGGAGCCTTATGAGCTAGAATTTTGACTGGATTAATCTTCTTCAAACTGCTGTGAGTTCATGAGTGCAGGAACCTCCATGTCCAGAAGACAGCAGTTCACAGCACCCGCACTGCACCCGTCCTCCAGCTCTTACGTTCTTTCTTCTTTTTCTTGATGTTCACTGAGCCTGGTGGGGGACAGGAGAAGCATTTCATATGGATGTCCCATTTAGGGACGAGTGCTCACAATCCCTTCTTTTTAGCACTTTAACCAGTTATGGCCTCTGTACTAACTGCCACCCACTACAGAAAGACCTTCTTCTGACCAAGGCTGAGAGTTGCCCATACATTCTTTTCATCCTCTTTTCTGAACAGTGGTGTGAATGTCCTGCTTAGCGCAGCAGAGCACTTGAGCATCACTTATCCCCAGTATCTTGAGCATCTATGCATTTCTGCATTCACACTCACCCCCCTTCATTGAGAAGAGAAGTTTCTCTAAGACTAAGAGGAACTGGAGAGATGGCTCAGCAGTCAAGAGCACTGGCTGCTCTTTCTAATAACCCAGATTCAATTCCCAGCACCCACATTGTGGCTAACAGTCAATAACTCCAACCCTATGGAAATCCTACATACATGCAGGCAATACACTCATACATATAAAATAATAAATAATAAGTTATTAAAAATAAAACTAAGAGTTACTGTGGGGATCTGGTTGCTGAGCAAGGCGAGCAGCTCCTGATACCCTAAAGGGATTGCAGGTGTCTGACCTGCTCTGTCTGTGTGATAACCTGGCCCCAGGAAGCTACTGTAGATATGAATCTTCCTTTCCCCCACCCCAGACTGGAACCAGGTTTTTGGGTTTCGTTTCCTTGTTCCTGAACTTCCACAACCTTCCGGCCTTTACGCCAACACCCCACCTTTCCCGCCTTCTGTAACGGTCAGAGAGGCTTCCCTATATAAGTCCCTGCATTGGCTCTAATAACTGAACTACCCACCGACGTAGTCTCCTGGGAGGGAACTCCTCCTGCCGCACTCTGAGCCACCTGATGTCCCGTTCCATCGTCCTCCATTCTCTGGCATGGCTGGAGCACAACAGTCGTGCTGGAGATGGAGACGCACCCACAAATGGCGCCCAACGTGAGTGGATAGAGACCAACAATGGCGATTGAATAAGGGACACTCCAGGACGCGCTAAAGAAGGTGAGTGCTCCCCACGAGGGACATCGGCTTCGGCCCCGCCATCCCACCCTGAGGACAGGCACGGTTTCTTTCTAACTTCGGTCTTTTCTATCAAGCTGCAGGCGAGGACTGAGCTCAGTCCTCAAACCTCAGCCACCTGTAAACACCAAACATATATAAAAATGGCTAGTGTAGAGTTTTCGTGTCTATTTTTGGTTCCTGTGTCAGATCCTGTTTCTGTGACTTGGCAATAATCCAGCTTGTGTTACTGTCTGTGTGTGTTTTGGTTTTGTCTTAAGTGTTGTGATTGCTTAGTCGTGGGCCAGAGTGAGTCCAAAAATGTCAAAATGTCACTACTTTTAAATGTATAGTGACTAACTTTTCTAAATGCCTTTATCTAGCTTGTTATCTGAAAATGTGATTACCTCTCTACAGAAAAAAAAAAGATTTTAAAAGTTACTTCTTACCTTAGACCTTTACTCCACCATGCTTCTCTTCATGGATAGGAGAAAAGAGCCGTTAGAGGGCCTAAACTTTGGACCTCAGTCACCATGGTTCCCAGACAGCTGCCTTTCTAACTAGAGCTAGGCATTTTAAGTTTTCGTGAACAAGAGAGTCATATACCATGCTGTATAAAACATTTAACTAAATGCCTTTAAAAGTAAAAAAGAGGTTTCTATGATATACCATGCATTTGTTCATGATCATGGCTGGTGCCCTTACTAGGAGAGAGGCAACCATGTGGTCTGGTCTCCATATCTTATGTGTGTAATTTCATCAATATGGTGAGTGTCACATGGCCTGACTGCCACCTTGGACAAAAATTTTCAAAATGGCATTGACCTGCTTGACCTTGTCGCCATCTTAATCCAGCCACATGGCATAGTCCAAAATGGCCACACTCAGGAATTTACTGGTTCTATAGAACTCCAGAAGATCATGATAATCTGGGAATTCCTTGGACCACAGACATTTAATCACATGTCTTAATCCTTTTGCAATTTATGTTTTTGCTTTGGTTTTCATTTTTGGATTCTTGATGGTATCATAGAAAAGCAAGCGATTTCTCACATGGTCTTTTGTCACAAGGTTAATACATTTAAAAGTATTTTAAATTTTAACTTTTAGTATGGTATTTACTGGTTTTTAAATGACTCTTTTTACATTGTCTTATGCATTTACTGGTTTTTACAAGGAACTATTTTAAATTCTAGTATTTGTTTATATAACACCTTTATCTGTTTTTAAAGGGAATTATTTTGGATTGTAACATCTTTATATGGTATATTTACTGATTTCTAAATGTAACTATTTAAAATCTTAGATTGTTTTGCATAATAAATTTGTCAGTTTCTAAATGGGAACTTAAAAAGGTTTTTCTAGCCATAGACCTCCAAGACTAGCTAGGTACAAAGTAAGCTGATGTTTTGTAATGGCTAAACCTAAAAAATTAATGTGAATTTGCAGTATTACAGTACCAAACTTTACACGAGACAAGCTGCTACCAGAAAACAACTACAGTAATTGGGAGGTAAAGAGAAATAGCCTGCTTGGGTGGGAGATATGAGATTCGGCCTTCACTGGTTTTAATTCCTGCTTTTTGCATTATGATTCAAAGCCTGTTTTTCTGAAATAGAGTTCTTCCCTCTCTGTAATTAATTGAATCCTGTTCTAGATAAAGGACCTGGCAGAAGAAAGACTCTCCTGCCTAGATAAATGTATACAAGTTATAAGAAGGACAGATGTTTTCATTTATACTAGTAATGATTAAACTTAACAGCTCTCCTGTGCAATGACTTTGTCTAGTTTCAGGCTGGCCCCCTGACTGTAAAAAGGAAAACAATACAGCCTCTGAGTAAAGTCACTGTGCTACTAAAATTAACTAAGAGATAAACTAATTTCAACAAGGTTATAATTATTCATCTTATGATTTAAAATGTCTATAACAAAAGTAACTCATAAAATTCTCTATTTTCTTACAACAATAAAGGTCACTAACACAGACTAATGCAAATGTATAAACAGACAGCACCCTCTGTCAAAAATTCCTCAGTTAGTGATTTATGCTGGAAATTCTAAACTCAAGTTGATAATGTATTACTATGTACCAATTGCTTCTCTCTATCTAGTATCTACATTCTCCAGACCTAAAGCAAGGTTTTGGTAGACCAACTCACTAAAATAGATAAAGTAAAAAGGATTTTAATGGTTTTTATGTTTTCTATAAGGTTTTACTAAAAACTTATAAAATAAAATGTACATTATCTTATGTGTGTAATTTACATCCCATGTTCTTTATTAAGATGATGCTGCACAGCACTCCTGAGTCGAGTAACTGCCATGCTCATGACTTCAGCTGTGCCTACTTACAGAAGTTCATCACAGTTGGGTTTGCTAACGGTTGTATTCTTCAACTGAAGGAGGAGTAAGCTGGACCCCCCACCTGAGTATCCAGCTACTCTTCCCAGCCAGCTGTATGTAATTTTGCTCTAATCACAAATGGTCTCCTGCATTTGGGGAGAAAATTTGGGAAAGGCTCAAAGAAAGGACCTGATCTATGAGGTTATTAAAAAAAAAATCAACATCCATGCTAAAGACTACGGAGCATCTACTCTCATGTTACCTATATACTTGTTAGTAACACCTCACCCATCTGTATGTGTAAAGTCATTCATTCCACAGGGTGAACTTTAATATAATCAAACATTGGTTTGATACTAGAGCCCTAGAAAGGGAATAAACATTCCTTAATGCACCCAGGAAGAAAATTTTCTTAATGTTATTATGTCTCATAATCTTAAGAAAAGAAAATGAAAAGGTGAAAAATATGTATATTTTATTAAAAGGGGTTTTGTATAAGATGTCTGTACATGTGATTAAAGATCTAAGTTTATATGTTATAATATAGAAAGGATTTGATAAATAATATATACATAGTCTTAAAGTTTCTAAAGTAATAGTTCAGTCAAATACTTTAAGGAACAAAATATATGTCTAGTCACGGTTTATTCAAGAATGTTTGACTTTTGTCCAAGCTTTAGCTACATGACATATAGTAATTAATAGTTCAGTATTGGTGGAACTAACCTCCTTGGGTGTCTAACTACCATATTTAATGGCCTCTAATCTGGTCAGAGGTACTAAAAGGGACAATTTTTTGTCTCTTGCCCTCCAAGGTCAACTAAGTTCCAGGGGACTATGGGGCATCTCTCAATGTCCTCTAAATGTGATGAGTCACCTGTCCTCCTGTTCTGGGAGTTCGTGGAGGCTCCACCAGAAGGACTTGAACCAGTGTCCAGTCTGCAAAGAGGAGGGTCAGCACAGGAAAATGTTTCCTTGATTTGCTTCAAAGTGAAGCTATGGTCTAGCAAGACCTTCTGACTTATCTTCACATAGATGGAACTGGTAAAACAAAGGCCTATGGAGTCAGAAGCTCCTCTCAAGCCCATGTCATCCCCCTGAGGAACAGATACACAACTGACCTTAAGAATCAAATTAAGTTGGTTTATTTGGGCCAAATTATATGATCTTAAACACCCAAAAGGAAAGCATAACCAAAAAATTAAAATGATTAGTATGCTTATTTAAGACTATAAGGAATTACACTTCCCAGACATTAGGTTTAAGTCTATATAAGATGTTATTTATACAATTTCTCACTAATGATTTTGTTCTTAATAAAAAAAATGCCACTCAGATATAAGACTTCAATTCTTGGCCTACCTCAACACTGCAGTGCATACCTGTGGCCAAGAAAGGCAAGCCCACCATTGTTCTAACCCCAAAATTAAATGATTTCTTTTCTCTCCCTGTCTAGAAGCCATTTGGGAGGGAACTCACCCTGATTCTAGCTACTCCAGCTATCAAGGTGCCTGAAAACAAATCCTGACTTCAAGACTCTCAAGTTCAGCCTTGGCAGTCAAAAAGAAAAACAAAGAGGAACCCAAAAGATGGAAGCCTTTGAAAGTCCTTAAACAAGAAATTCTAATGGACTTTAAATTGGACATTTGAACTCTTCCCTGTTGTGACTATTTTAATTTCATCTTCCAGGGACCAGTCAAGGACTTTCTTTTCCCCTACAGCTAACAGTTATGCTATTCAGGGGTCTTTTAGTTAGACTCACTGAAGGGGTACCCCTATTGCCACAATCTACGACCCTATTCAGCCTTGAAGAAGCGAGAGCGGTCAGCGCCCCGATTCCCTATTGGCAATTAGGGTGACCTCTTCAGAGGGTGGTGTGATGAAAATAGGAGGTAAAATTTGGCTAGGCAGTTTAGGGTAAAAAGACCCCAAAAGACCAAAAACTGTCCTTGTGTCCTTCAGCAGCCTACTCTATATCAAAGGCCAAATATGTTTAAAGTATTTGGGGGCTCTTATCTAATTCCTAAAAGGTTTTAGTTTTACCTCTTCAAGAGAGGAATGTGAAAAAACAAATAGCTAACTGAGAGACTATAAATTCTCTCACTTATACCTTTCATAAACTCAAAAATGAACTTAAAACCCATTATCCCCCCTGGTTTGCCAATCCCCTCATGGCCTGGCTCCTCCCTTTACTGGGCCCTTATATACCTCCCCATTATATATATGAAAAAAAGGGGGAGATGTGGGGATCTGGTTGCTGAGCAAGGTGAGCAGCTCCTGATACCCTAAAGGGATTGCAGGTGTCTGACCTGCTCTGCCTGTGTGATAACCTGGCCCCAGGAAGCTACTGTAGATATGAATCTTCCTTTCCCCCACCCCAGACTGGAACCAGGTTTTTGGGTTTCGTTTCCTCGTTCCTGAACTTTCACAACCTTCCGGCCTTTACCCCAACACCCCACCTTTCCCGCCTTCTGTAACGGTCAGAGAGGCTTCCCTATATAAGCCCCTGCATTGGCTCTAATAACTGAACTACCCACCGACGTAGTCTCCTGGGAGGGAACTCCTCCCGCCGCACTCTGAGCCACCTGAGGTCCCGTTCCCTCGTCCTCCATTCTCTGGCATGGCTGGAGCACAACAGCCATGCTGGAGATGGAGACGCACCCACAAGTTACCTTGGGTAGGGGGTGTTATAAACACAAATATTTAGAAGGCAGCTTGGCACTGTGTTAATTTAGCTAGACAATAGGAAGTCCTTCTCCAGGACCTAAAACTTATTCAGCCATGAGTTTTTAACCATGTACTAAGTACAGATTTAATCTTGTGGAGCAGGCCTCAAAATCAATTAATGAGCCCTTGGTTGTCCCCATAACAGTCATGCCACTGTTGTACTAGTGAGAACATCTTGATGGCAGGTTGTTATTTCATGCATACGATTCTCAGAAGGTTTAGACCATGGATGCTTTCTCTTCCTAACAGCTTACACTGCATGCTCCAGCACTATGAAAGATGGAAGGTAGGAAGGAAGCCTCCAGCTCAATTCCAGTTTAATTCTCTGTGTCTTGTACCCAAGCAAAGTATGTGCTATCTTCAGCCACAAGGTCTCATCAAGTGGGTCTGGTGGAAAGCTGAGAAGAATGGTAATAATTTATATTGTTTTGGGAACCTCTGGAGCCTCCCTGACCAATAACTCACAAAGAGATACAATGATATTATGAAATTTTCAGGTAGATGGAAGGAAGTGGAAAAAACATATCTACTGAGTGATATAACCCAGACACAGAGAGACAAATGTTGCATGTTCTCTCTCATATGCAGATCCTAGTTTTGAATCTTAAGATTTGTGTGTTATACTTGGAGTATCTGTAGAAACCAGGAAACCAGGAAATGATCAATGTGATGAAGGATGTCTTAAGGGAGAGGAGAGAGTAGAACACAGGTGATATGAAAAAAGAGCGTTTAGAGTTTAAATATGGCTAGGAGAGGGAGATATGAAGGGAGGGCAGAGGGAGGCTGGGCTAGCCAAACAAACAGTGCAGGAAAAAGCCATATGGAAACCTACCATCATGGAAGCCAAAAAAATCATGAGACAGAAGAGTGATAGCTTTCATGGCTGAATAATGCTGAACCTAATAGCAGGGAGTATTAAACCCAAACCAATAAGTAAGTAAATAAATATTCATGTGTTACAGATGAGACCTCCAGAAATGTTTACTGATAGAAATAGAAGATGGAACATTTCATAGAATACACCTCTCCACTACAACCAGCATGATTTTTCTGAAATAATAATTTAATTATCCCCTTGTTTATTGTAAACAAAGTCATTATTTCTGATTACCCTGAGCACTACATCCAGATCCTTCTTGGCGCCTGACACACTCCATGACCCGGATGCTTCCTCCTCCCACCTTAGTCTCTTTCTGATAGGACTGACTATTTTCCAGCTTCTAGAGACAACATCATCTCTCACCTCCTGGCCTTCTCCTGGATTCCTTCTCTCAGGGAATTCCTTCACTCTTGGGGACTCCTTTTTTTTTTCCTGGCCAACGGTGTCCTTATCTTCTTGTCATGAGTCATTTCAGAAGGCACTTTCCTCCGGCCTTCAGTGACTTACCACTCCCAGCTCAGCTGTCTGCATTAATAACCATGCTGCTCACATTTCATCTCAGTGTTCCATTCAAGAGGAGGTTCGTCTTGGGCCATGCTATCTATGGACAGCTCCCCCAGCACCAGACATCTAAGACTCCGTTCGTGCACATTTGTTAAATGGGTGAGTGAATAAATAAAATATTGCTGCACAATTCGTCACAGCTTCAGCCACACTGTAGAGCTCAGAGTCTCACAGCCACACCATAGAGCTCAGAGTCCCACAGATGTTGTTCTCATGTTGGCACAGGGTTCCCCATGTGTCTTTATAGCTTCAGAATTTTTTTACTTTAAGTGTATGAGTGTATTGCCTGCATGTATGTAAGTGCATCTGTGCCATCAATGCACACAGAGGTTAGAAGAGGACATCAGATCCCCTGGAACTGGAGTTATAGATAGTTATTAGCCACCGTGTGGGTTCTGGGAATTGAACCCCAGTTCTTTTCAAGAGCACTCAGTACTCTTAACTGCTGAGCTATCTCTCCAGTCCCTACAGAGTTTTTTGATCCAAGGTTTTAATTGTTTTCACCCTGAATAGTGTAAATACTGATGGCGTTTGACAAGTTTACAGTGATTTAAATTATACGTGACATATAATGAATACAGAAAAGTATCACATGAATCACCTTGGAATGTATGATACAACCCCCAATAAGGACATATCTATGTTCACTGGTGATCAGTTTTCATAGATATATGTCAACTAAATCAATCCTATGTCTTTATTTTGGACAATATGAAGGTTACTGTTCATTCAAATTTGTAATGTTGATTTTTTTTACATTTTTTATTTTATCATCATATCATAAATATGAGTGATGAGTCACAGATAAACAGTAACAATTTAACAATCACAATTTAAGGTGTGATATTCCTTATGTGTATGTGGGGCAGGGAGGGAGAGTCAGATGTGCTTTCTCCACATAACCAAAGACAGTGTTTATCTCACTTTACTTGAAGAAGGAGCTTAATCTGAGATTTCACAAGAACCCACCTATGTACTGTACTCCCTAGGGAGATGCATATGAGATTAAATGTAACTTTAAGGAAACAAGATTTCTTTCTTAAGAAAGGCTGATCAGACTGGGAATGATGCCACACACCTTTAGTCCCATCTCTTGGGAGGCAGAGGCAGACAGTCTCCTTGAATTTGAGATCAGTCTGGTTCACATAGTGAGTTCCAGGCCAGCCAGGCCTACATAGTGAGACCCTGTCTAACTATTAGTAGAAGCCAGAAAGACCCAGAGGACCCACACATACCACAGTCAGTTTACAGTGTCTTCACACATACTCCCAATTAGGGTTTTCTGGGGAGGGGGTGGTTCTTTATATTTTTCTAAAAGCAACACCACTTTCTGATGGATACTTAGAGAAAATACTGAAAAAAAAAATCAAAATCAATGCATACACATATAAAAAACCATGCAGTTTGTTTACAAGGACATACTCATGGTGTTTAAGCAAAAACAGCCCAGATCTGAGCTACATGTTTTCTTGATAAAGTACCATGTATTTGACAGAGCATTTTTTCCCATGATTCAGTATGTTTGTTTTACTTTTAGATATAAACAACTTTTTCATGTACGTCTGCCTTTCCTTCTAAGACATACATATGTAAGTAATCTTGACAAACTGATCAAGCTACAGTGCTAAAAATTTATTTGATAGCTGCTTTTTGCATATTGTGTACCTCCTAAATGTATAAATTCCCACATGTAATAAAAGACTAATTTTTACTGCACTTTAATGTGGTGATTCGGCAATATTTTATGCTTGTGTTTTACTTCACTACCGTGAAAGACTTGAGAAAAGGTTTCAAGGAAGAGATATAAGAAGATGGGGAGGGAAGCGGGAGAAAGAAGCAGGGAGTACCAGAGCTTCCACTGCACAGAAAGTGCTTTGCATTTCACTGTGTCCTTACAATCCATTTCCAAGTACAGTAGCTCTGTTGTGTGGCAAATCTCTTTGCCGAGACCATCATAATTGAACTTTTACAGATTTCTCTAGTACATGGAAACTGCTGCTAAATCAGAAAGGGTAAACTGAAACCCATGCCACTCCACACCCTTACTCATCTCCAATGCTATGCTGGATTTATTTTTGACACTAAGAAAAGAACCATGAATTTTTGTCAACTGCGGCATGGGAATTTACATTTGTTCTATAAAATGCACTGAAGGGACTAGCCTGCTCTTTGAGAATGGGAAATGTAATCTATCCAACTCTCAATAAACTTGAAAATATATATCTGGTTAAACCCATCTAAAATGAGACGCAGTCCTGGCAATATGGTGGTCTCCGAAAGGCTGGCAATAAAAGTGAATATACAGTATCTGACATCAGATTGTTTCAGACTTAATTTCAGTAAAGTAATAATGTCAGGAAAAGAAATGCTTGGTGATGCACAGATTGATACCATTAGAGAGAAGCTGCACAATGCTTTATGAACACAACCATTTTTGACTTGATATTATGTGTAAAGAATAAAGTAATATTCAAGGTGCCAGCTCCAGATTTGCAGTTATAAAAGTTGACCAGGATAGTGGTCAGGCAGAAGGATAAAATATGGCAAAATGCGTTCTTCTATAAATAAACTCAGAGAGCATTGCATTCCTCTGAAATGCGTTCTGTGAGCTTGCCTCCACTGCTTGCCCTGGGTAATGTGAAACTGCCTACACTCAATGAGAAGGAGCCTTCAAACATGGCAGGATAAACAGAGACTGCATATGCATCACAGTCAAGCAGAACAAAGCTCCTGGGTGGCACTCTGTGCTCCACGGCAGGGAGGCATGAAGCAATTGGTGAGAGACCGTGGAGAGCTTGACAGACCCAAACCAGGAAAGCCCCTTTCCCATGGTTCTACTCTTAAATGGCTTTTCCAGCCAACACTTAGTGTGCAATCACATCTTCCTAGCAGGACATCCAGGGCTGCTTTCCTGCTCAGGTTTCCTTTGTGGACTCAACACCTCTCCAGGAGCCCAAAAGGCAGGTTTGCCTTTTGCTTTCGCCAGGAGAAATGCCAAGTGCATTTTTGCTTTCAAAAACAATGGCTTCTGATTTTACTTGTTCTGAACCCAAAAAGGTGGGGGAGGGATCATTTCCTGTTCTCCTTTCCCTTTCAGAAAAGATATTATAGCTAGTTCAGTTATAGATCAGGTTTGTAGACACTGAAGTAGAACACACCAGTTAGAGCAAAGGCACACAAAGAAAAGCACTCCACCCACCTTCAACACACACACATACACACAGACATACACACACACCACACCACATGCACACAGCCATACAACATACATACACATGTCACATAGCACATACATACACACATACACATCACATACCACACACACACCATACCACCTATGACATACATGAACTATACCACACCACATAAGCACACACATACAAACATAGAAATTTCCCACTCAAATCCCTCCAGATGCCTTAACAAAGAGATAACTTGAACATAGACCCTTAAGAATCAGGAGACAACTAAATGACCCATAAAAGAATTGTCCTTTACAGTTTTGGAAAATATTGTGGTGAGTTTAAATCAATAGCCAATGCCACAATTTTTTAAAAAGTATTTCTAAATCCTTTTAGTTAAATATCAAATGCATTCCCAATTATGCTGTGAAATGCAGAAGAGAGAACATTTTTCTCTTTCATCCTGCAAATGATGAAAAGATTGCTGACAAATGAATATTGTTGCTATTAATAGTTCCATCCGTATGCCGTTTGGGGGAAACGTTAAGCTTTCCTGTATTGTACACCGTGAGTCTGTCACTCCCCTTCTCTTTAATCTTGTTTGAGTGTACAGCTCACTCGTCCCTGTTTTATTGACTCAATCACAGGCGCACTGTCACTTTTTATAAAATGGTCACTGCAGCATCACATCAAGCGAATTTTTGATTCTGCAGTCAGTAATTTAGTGCCTTTATGGAATTGCAATTTCAGGGCTCACTGCTTGTTTTTCTAAAATGTACTTTAGGAATTAGTTACTCCAGCCACAAATCAGTTGAATTTATGCACAGTTGTAATACAGTTTATGGCCTCATGGTACATTGCTTCAAAAACAGCAGATGTGAAATTATGATAAATATAATGAGTGTTTTTTTGCCTGATCTAGTGGCGTAGAGAAGGATCTGGAGCGTGTTTACCTATCCCATGCAGTACATCTAATGTCTTAGTCAGGAGCTCTGACAGCGGCTGATTAATGCCCTCATCTCCTTTATTAAAGATAAGAGCAGCACTGCGGTCAGGAGATAGAAAGCACACCATAAATCTTCGTAAAATGAGCAGTCAAATAATCACCCATCAGAAATAAAATCTACATACATTAACACTAACACTCAGCCTTCCACGCACGCTCCCGTGAAAAGCGAGAAGAGATGGCGGTCCCGAAGTTTTAATTTGAACTAGTTCTTTAAGTTGAATATCACCAACCCTGTAACCTGGATGCAAAAGCTGGCATTTAAAAGCACATGTGAAAGGAGCAGATGCCTCGTCATTACATTAAGAGCATGAAGCAGGCAACAATTAAGCGATTCACTGGAAAGACATAATGCTGATCTATGCTAGCAATTAATCACAGAATACATTAGACAATGATGGGTGACCTACAAATTTTTGACAAAATAATTTTTCATCATGTTGGCGATTTCTTAGCCTAATATGCCTGCAAGGCACAGAGTCAAAACCTGTCATTTATTCCATCTCTCCTTGACAGGCGGCAACCTGTCTTCCAGACAAAATGAACATTATCTGTGCTCACTAGACATTTAGTGCAGGGCTTAGCTTATGACTAATGATAATCGGCAGACAGAAATGTTAGAGTCTGGAATAATGTTCTCTTTGTTAAAGAAATTTCTTGAGGTAGAATTTTTTTTCCCCGAAAGATGTATAAAGATAAAAACTGGTTTTTATCTGAGTTTTAATGCAACCCGAAGAACCAATATTTTGCTTCTACCACAATAAACAAAATGAGGTAACATTTTTTTAAAATTAACATCTTATTTGAATGCTGACCCTTGCCTGAAAATTTCTTATGCGGCAAGAATGGAGATACAAAGGAAAGCTCAGGAGATAAAGCTTTAAACAAGAAAATATAGGCAGAGTGTCTTGTGTTGTAGTTTTTATTTTGAATCTTTTGGAAATAAGGTGGAAAGCCCATGCATGCGCTGTAGAATGCAAGCAAATGAAGACCTCACCAGAAATGCCTCCCACCACTCCCGTTCCTCTTGATTTCCATTTGTCACTAGATCCTCAAAGCTGAGACAACCCACATCATACTCGTGAGAGAATTCTGAGTGGAAGAAATGCACTATAAATTTATCAAATGGTTTTAAAATTCCACAACTAAACACGTTGTCTCATAATTAATGTAATTGTGTTATGTGCCTGGGATGAAGAGAAATGGATTTTTTAGTTATTTTTCTTCTGCATTCCCTGTGCGAAATGCCACCATAGAGGTAGATTTTTCTTTGGATTCGGGCACCAAATTTCTATTAGCCTTAATGGGATTTACACATGCACACTGATAGGGGAATAGACTCCCTTAGGCTGGAAATTTAAAAGAACAAATGGCAAGGACATCAAAATAGTAAAGTCTAATTTAAATGATCCATAAGCCTGCACAGTCCCTTCCACGAGAAGGCGAACAAATGTTATGTCTTGTGATGTTTCAGGTTGTGTTGATCACCTTGTAAATATATCCCCGAACTCATTAGTGAAGGGAGAATCTTTTTACTTAGCACTGCAGTCTTTGACCACACATGCTTGGATCGAATTTTTCCTGTATTGCACAATGCATTATTGCACGTTAGCACCATGTGGGTAATGGTTTTGCTCACAATGCCCTGCTTTGTAATTACAGTATATATGTCGTTCTTTGCCCAAAGTTTAAAGGGGAGGAAAACAAAGATTCCTGACCCAAAATTATAACTGTTTTTTAAAATTCCTTCTGCAAGGTCTGCATTAAGGAAAGAAGGTAGGAGAGAGGGAAGGAGAAGGAAAGAAAGAAAGGAAGGAAGGAAGGAAGGAAGGAAGGGAGGGAGGGAGGGAGGGAGGGAAGGAGGAAGGGAGGAAGGAAGGGAGGAAGGAAGGAAGTCACATTACTCTGATGAGATGACAGCTGAAAGTCTACAAACCATGTGAGCATCTGCTACCCACTTACAAGGTCTCATAACTAGTCCACTACATGGAACTCCTTCTGTTACCATCTGAAACAGTTCAGTAAAGGCTGCTGAGAGGATGACATTTGACCACTTAAACATAACCCAAACTTCCAGCTGAAGGACTCGGGAGTACTGACTAAGGAAGGTCGTGGTTAAATGTCTCTCTAATTGCAAAGAACTTTAAGATCCAGCAACCATAAATCCATCTGGCTCTGGGTTTTCATTCTATCTTTTGCAAAATAGATGTGGAAATGGTGGCCCTTTTCCGATCCCTGAACCTCACCATCTCTTCCACATCTGCACTATTTCCTCAGTACCATGCTCCCTCTCAGCAAGGTATGAGTTCTGAGCACCGGCACATCTCTTCCAGCATCTTGTGACAACTGCCAATCAGCCACTGTTTTGGAGTTGCTTCCCTACCAGGACAGAGGCAGTTCTGTGATCTCTGCAGGCTTCTCTGTATAAGAGCCCTCCAGAAATCATCTGTGTTTCTCAGAACTGAAATTTGATCTCAATAAAAGTATGAATGAAAGAGAGAGCCTGTGTGACCAATTGGCCATTTCGTACCAGCTGTGTAACAAATGTCACAAAGGAGTACATTTAATTTAAGAATATTATATTATGGGCTAGGACTATGACTCAGTGGTTAACAGCATGTACTGATGTTGTAGAGGACCCAAGTCTAGTCCCAGAACTCACATGTGGTGACTCACAACTACCTGAAACTCCAGCTGTACGGAACTGATGCCCTCTCCTGGACTCCACAGGCACCTCTGCTCATACATGTACAGACACAGACATAAACATACTCATAATTTAAAAATAAATATTTTTAAAATTTATTTTTATTTTATGTGTATAGGTGTTTTGACTGCATGTATATGCATGCCACATGTGTGCAATGCCCACAGAGGCCAGAAGATGGCATCAAATTCCATCTGGAACTACAGATGGTTGTTAACCACCATGTGGGTGTTGGGAACCGGAACCAGGTCTTCTGCAAGAGCAGCCAGTGCTCTTAACCACTGAGCCATCTCTCCAGTCCTTCAAAATAAATATTTTTAGGAGAAAAATTAATTAACATATTAAAATTTTGAAGGCAATCAACTCACCTTGGCTCTGAGGAACTAGCATTTTATACTTGATAATTCCAATTCAGGAAATAGCTTAAGTTATTAGCTTGACCTTAGCAGCTCCTCCTCCTCCTCTTCTTCTTCTTCCTCTCTCCATTTCATCTTTCTTTCTCCTCATTCTTACCTTCTCTTTCTTCCTCCATGTCAGCCAATGATCTCAGCACATAGTGATTCTTATGTGAAGAATATAACTCAGACAGCAGAGGACTTGCCTAGGATACATGGAGTTGTAAGTTCGGTCCCACAACAAAGATCCACTGTTTCTCAAATGTAAGATGGAGAAAGTAGGAAGAGCAAACACTCACTAAAACATCTGCTGTCCTGAACACTATGACAGCACAGTAGACCAGGATGGCAGACTAAAAACATAGAGGAGAAAACATCTACTGGGTGGATTTTGAGTGTGGAAATGATGCCACAGCAGATGGGAGCTACTCTTCATCCCTGTTTGTAAATCCAACCTTTGGTTATGTAGGAAGTGCTTCTAAAATAATATTTAGATTTTCTGTCTTCTCCTGAGGTACATGGGATGGTAATGGAAAATAGAGGGCTATTAGAGACTACGAGACACACACTCAACAATAAGTGACACTGCCAGCTTGGCTGTGACTCTCCACTAGTGTAAAAATCATGTGAAATCTTATTCCCAGAGGAATATAAAAGGTTAATAACAATCTCTACTTATTTAACATGTATTACATGCCAGGCATAGAGATAAGAACATGTTTGCGCTCTGTTACCATTCAAAGGATTATAAATTCAGTTTCAGGGTGAGATGATTGAGGCAGAGTTTACTGATCTTCCTGAAAAGTTCAGAGTTGCTGCTTCATTCTACTGGACTCTTCATGTTCTAAGCAGTGTGTTCTCACCATGCACAGATGCCATTCTACTCAGGTGTGGTTGCCATCACTTTGCTGTCTTCCCAGGAAGATGCCAGGCTCCTCTCACATTTCTAGCTTGCCAGTCTGTTTCTCAGATGACTTTGCTTTGATATTCTCCCATCTTTCTTTGTCCTGAACATTCTCCTAAAATATACTATTCAAAAATAAATAAATAAAAAGGAATTGTCTTGAGGACTGTCTGCTTTTTTCTGGAAACTATGCTGTACTTGTATTGATCAAGACAAAGTAACCTGGTCTTAGGGCATAACTTAGGAATGCTAAGTTGTCTCACTCAGTTGACACATGAATGTTGCAACCAAAACAGTGAGGTTAGGGAATGGCTCAGTGGATAAGGGGCATTATGAGCAGCCATGAGGACCTGAGTTCAGATTCTCTACAACCCATACAAAAAGTTAAGTGTAAGTGTCAGGGGGTGAGCATGGTGATTCACACCTTTAATTCCAGGACTCAGGATGCAGAGGCAGGTGATTCTCTGTGAGATGTACGCCAACCTGGTCTACGTAGAGTGTTCCAGGCCACATGAGTCTACCGGGAGACCCTATCTCAAAACGCAAAACAAAACGAAAGGCAAGTGTGGTGGTATGCTTCTAATCCCAGGGCTGAGTTGAAAGAGTTAGAAGAGTTGAGATAGATAAATTCAGGTGACTTGCTGGCCAGCCACTCGAGTCAAAACAACAAGCTCCAAGCACACACACACACACACACACACACACACACACACACACACACAGTCTGTCGCATGAAATGAAACATCATTCTCTAGATGTCTATCCATTTTTTGTCATCTTTGAGATGTGGAGCCCTAACTAGGCCTCAGTTTCTTCACCTGGAAAATGAGCTGGTTTATTTCTTTCTCTCTAAAACCTGCTCTATCTAAAATATTAAGTTCTTCTTCTGTATCAGAACCTTGAATTCCCTTTCACCAAATTAAGGAAAGTGAGGAGCATAAACTGTCAGAAAGAAGAAACTTTAAGTAAAGAGAAAGCTTCTCACGCTGAGAAGGGGCTAGCTGATATTCAAGTCATACGATATTACAATGTGAGAAATTCTACAAACCCTTTAGAGCTTTAGCTCCCAAAATGAAATACGTTTTGTCAGGGAAACTTTGGCATGTTCCCAGATTCAACAGAAGGAACAATAATCCTAAAAACATCAGCTCTTCCAATAAATGGGATTCATCGTTATAATCAAATTAACTAAAGTCAAGTTCTTTGGACCTAAATCATATGAAATAGTTCTTGTAGATATCACCAGGATCAGATTTTTGACAAACAGAATGTCTCCACTGTTCTCAGGTTCCTCCCATCCGGACCCTGAGATCAGCGTCAGATTTTCCGAAGTGTTTCACTTATGCTCAGCACTGACAGTGGATCATAATTTTTGATGACAAAATGGAATAACACAGGAAGGAGAAAAGCACTGACCGCAGAAACACAGAAAAGAAAGAGAGAGCGCAGATCCGCTCCTCCGCTGTACTGTGATGAGGGTCCCCCACATGTCCATGTATTGAAGGCTCTGTCCTCTGGGGAAGCACCATTGGAAGATACTAGAAGTTTAAGATGTACAGTTTAGTGCAATGAAGTTAGGTCACTAGGGCCACACCCCGGGAAGAACCCCCATCTCTCTTGTGTTTTACTTTCTGCAGTCCATGACATGAGCAGCTTCTTCCTCCACAAGCCCAAGGCAAAATGGCCAAGAAACCATGGACTGGAACCTCCAAAACCATGAACCAAAACTCAACTTCCCTCGTATTAGCTTGATTTATCCAGGTACTGTTACAGCTATGGAAAGCTGGCTAGCATACCTCCTTAAGACCCTAATGACTATTGCAGAATTCCAGGAAACAACAACCCCATGATCTTTCTTCTTTGCCTGGAAGATATCCAGATTCCAAGAGCTCCAAGGTTGATGCTTTTGGAAGAAAGCTCTGCTGGATCCAAAAAATATACCAGAACTTCTGAATCAAACATTTCCTTGTCACAGTCTTATAAATTGCTCTGTTCATAACTACCTGTAGAAGTTGCCTACCATCATTATTTTTAGCCTCAGTTTCTTCCTTTTAAGGAGGATGTGGTGGGCAAGAGGGATGGCTTCATGGTTAAGAGCACATACCGCTTTTCCAAGGATCCAGGTTCAATTCCCAACAACCACACTGGTTAGCTCACTACAAATGGCTCCTGAGGGATCTGATGTCTCTGGCTTCCATGGGTACCTGCTCTCAGACACATGTGAGGACACACACATAATTAAAAGTGAATCAATAAATGAAATCTGTAAGGAAAGAGGATGTGGTCATTTTGGCTTTTTCCTGTTTTGAAGCAAATATGTTGTGATATGAAGCTATAAATTCAATTTTCCGGTTACACAGAGGAGGCCTCAACATGCAGGTCGCATGCAGTAGATAGACCCACAGGTCAGGAAGCAGACTTCTATTTGTTGTTCTGGGGAAAAGAAAACCACAACTAATATAATCAGTTTTATCTGGACACTGCTGGACTGACCCCTCAGAAACTTTTTGCTGTTGTCTTTTACTGAAGTCTTAGTGCTATCTTTTTAAAATCTGTTTCTCCCTGGCATGACACCATATTCTCCCAGTTTTCTCAAAATCCTGCTAACTTCCTAATAGGACTCTTTGTCTGGCTCTTTCTCATCTAAGCCTAAACCCTCATTTCTTCTCCGTTTATGTGTGTTTTCTCCTTTTTAAATTCACTCGGTCACCTGGCTGTAACTACCATTCATAAACCAGGCTCTTAACATCTCGCCACTTATCTGACTACTCCATACAAAATACATGTGCCTGAACAGGAAGACTCCACCAATCCTTTTCTTCCTTTGGCTTTTCTTGATTAAAAATATAGCACTGACATCTCCCTAACAATTCAACTTGAAATTCTGGGAACAATCCTTACTTTCACATTTGTTCACCCTCACACCCAGTTTTACCCAGCATGGATTGTGCATGTATTTTCAATGCAGTCAGTCGTCTTTGCCTTCTCCATCACAGTCCAAACTGAAACAGTAGCATCCTAAGCAGTTAACTTCTTTATTCTTGGCTTCCTGGTCCACTCTCCACATGAGTCATTGTCTCCGTTCAGAGTATAACTGCTTCCTATCACTCTCCTGCTCCAAACTTCCCACTCAATTGCTTTGTGTCTGAATACAATATAAATTTCCTACCCAGGCCGCCCCACTTCACCCCTGCTTGTCTCTTGCCTCACATTTCATGACCTCCTTATGACTATGCTTAAGTCACAGTAAATTCGTATTATCCCTTTCTCTAAGCCATCCATGTCTTGTTCCTACTGTAAAAACTTTCACTCATTGGTAATGTTTCCCAGAATGATTGGTGAGTTAGCTTTTTCACCACTGTGACAAATACTAGAAAAAACAGCTCTAAGAGGAAAGACATTTTCGCTCATGGTTTCAAAGATTTGACTCTATAATCAGCTAATGCCATTGTTTCTGGGCCATGGTGAGGCAGAATGCCAGGCCATGGGGTGGCGGGGGCGGGGCGCTGCTCACATCTTGACAGCTGGGAAACAAGAAAGCAAAGAGCAAAAGTAAGTGGCCAGAGATAAGGTTTATCTTTCCAAAGCACACCCCACTGACCTTCTTGCTCCAACTAGACCCCACCTTCCACTCTTCACTACTTCCAAAAATAGCACTGCCAGCTGGGGACCAAACTCTTAACACATGAGCCTCTGAGGGATTCCTTCTGAGTCATCAGCTAGAATGCCACCTCCTCTCAGAGGCCCTTCCGCAAAGACAAGCTCTCACCTGTTTTGTTCTTAGCTGTTCTCTGACACCTGCAACAGGACTAACGCACAGAGGATACTCAATAAGTATTTATCAAATGAGTAAACAAATGCACTACATTTTTCTTAACAGTAAGATCGAGGGGCTAAATTAATTAATGGTTTGCCTCTGTAGTGCAGTCATACTGAGGTAGTCACTAATAGTCTGAATCTAGCCTACTCCATATCTTCATGATGAAGTATTAATTACAGTATTTTCAGGAACAGTACAAACCAGAATCACTTTGTCATAGCTATACTGATATAAATTTGCTTTTGGTGTTTTATTAAATGATTACCCATAACAAAAAACAATGAATGCCGGTATAAATAGGCACAACATAGGCATATCTGACATTTTATAATTTATCTTTACATGAGGTTCTAGAGCCTTAACAGAAAATGTTAGCATCTATATTAATATATAATAAAAAGATATTCTGACTCATATACAAACTTACTCTACTGCCTATACATGACAGATAGCTATTTCAAGACAATGTGGTTTGACATATAATCTTCACTTTTCTGAGCCCCTCAGAGTTTGTATATCCATTTTTTATGTTTTTTTTTACCTATATTCTTTTACAATCTGGATGAATGTCCTGGAAAATAATGAACTAGATTATCTATATGCTGAATTGTCCTGTACCTCAAGCTATTAACTGAGGACTTGGTAATCAGGCCAACCATGAACAAAACAATTGTGGTTGATATATAGTTTGGAGATTTCAGTGACAAAATCTTTCCACTTTATATTTCTTCATAACTTCTCCATTCACCTATCTCATCTCTAGACCTTATTCAATGAAATGACTGTGTCTTATAAATTCCTTTGGTTTAGAGTCTTACATAGACTCAGTAGACATGTGAAGACCAGTGTTGAAAAGCTAGGTGGACTACTTAACTGTGTTTTATTAAAACACACTTTCATATTTGTGAAGCTCTGGGTTTAAGCCACAGCGACACAATAAATAAATAAATAAGCTTCCATCTAATCTTCCAAATTAAAGTTAGTTGTGCCTTTTATTTATAAAGATAAAAACTGCATGGCCATCATTTAGCTGATTCACATAATCCCATATGTCACAATATATTTTACATTTACTTCTTTCTTGTTCTTGTTTAGAGATACAGATCTATGATGTAGTGCAAAAGACTTGGATTCCTTTGGGGGGGGTTATTTTCCAAAAGATCATTTCTGCAATGTTTTCCCAGGGTGACAAGTAGTGTATCTCAATCACACACAGAGTGTGGCTTCATCCTATGATGATTTTATGTTAGTTATATGAAGACAAGCTTTGCCATGGCCATCCCATGGGCTCACATAGACATGACAGGAACATGTTGTCATTATCACTTGATATTCGGTGCCTATGTTGAAACACACAAACAGCCCTCTCCTTTTTGGAGAAATACAATTTTAAGCCACACTCTGCTTATCTACATCAATATTTGTGGAAGTCAGTATCTTAGAGTACCACCCACATAGTTATTTGTTGATCCTTTCTGGTAGTCCATCAATCTTTTTTCAATCCTGGGTTCACAGCCAGACTGGTGCAGCAGCATATATTGCATCTCTATGATAATTTAATTTAACTGCAGTCAGCTATGGTCTAGATTGCTCCTCTTAGCATCCAGGGGTGACTGCAAGCAGTGCCAGGGCCTAGATTGTTGTCAGCAATAATTACTGGCTAAAGAGAGCTTTGAAAGAATATGACATTCTACATAAATACCCAACAATAAGAGCCAGTGTGTATATAATAATACATATATGGGTATTTTAACAAAACCATAAATTTCTTTGTCAAAACAGTTCATAATTGATTAGCCCATAAAATCTCTAACCCCCATTTGCATCTTTGTGTAAGTCTGTATGGTTGCTGCTGCTCCAGGCACGTTTCCTTAATGGATTTATATGTACAGATCATCTGAAAAGGAAGCAAATGACTGAGCCACATAGGAGGGCACAAACAGAACGAAGGGGAAAACCATACTTGTATATTTTCTTTTTTCTACTCACACAAAAATAAATGTAACTTTAAAAAATCAAAGGAAAGAAACAAACATCTCTTCTCCCTTTAATGACCACATTTAGGCAGAACTGTAAGCACACACACAATTGTAAGAAATGGTGCAACTCTAAATGATACCACCATGTGATGGTGAATGCAGTGAACGCAGACACTCCTGCTGCAGAGTACTCTGGGGTCACGTGCTGGCTCTCTCAGCCCTTGTGTCTGTGAAGTAGGAGTCAAAAAGAAAATGGCAGCCACCCAAGGCCATCACTGTAGTACTAGTCTTCTTCCTTTTATCCAAGTTTTAAAGTAGCTTTGTAGAGAAGGGATCATGACTAGCTGTGAGGAAAACTAGACAGTCAAGAAATCTCAAAATTATAGCAACAGAAGTTCCTTTACCTTTTCAGATGATTTTGCATTAGTTCCAAAATGATGACTGAAGTGTCACATCCCAGGGATGCCCATTAACCATGTGCAATGGAGGACGGCAGAATTGATGCTTAGCAATTTACTTGGAACACTACAAACTAGCAATATGGGAATGCAATCCGACTAGAGAAACAGAGGGACAAAACTAGACCTAATGCTGTTTGGGGCATTAAGAAGTAAAGATCATATCTGGAGAACACTATCTCAGTGTGAAAATTATCTCACACCATGATCTCAAACAGGTGAAAAAACAGAAGAGAAATCAGAAACTGTATGGTCTACTCACTAACCTGCTCTCCAGGAGTCCTGTGGCCTCTAGCAGAGATGTACTCTTAGGTAAGGACATGTCATGTTCTTCCTCTTCCTGAAACAATACTCAGTGCCCATCCCATGGTGGTTACAGTCTCACAGATAGGTGAAACCTGTCAGTGGTAAAGTACTTTAACTGCCCTCAAGTAGCCACATTCATTCCAGTGTTAATAGGAAGAGTTCTTCTTTCAAGTCTTTGTTCTTTCATTTACAGTAAAGGAGCTCCCATAGGGAGTTTCTCCAAATGATGTCATCACTCAAGTGGCATTCTTTACACATTAGTTGCTTGGTCTGTACCACACAAGTCCACAGCATCTTGTAGGCTTCCTGCTCGTTTCTTGAGCATCTGTCTTATTTCTCTAATTCATTTATCATTGATGGTCTTTGTCTCACACATAGACTATCACTTTCTCCATAACATCTTCAGAATGTGAATTTTTGCCACATGGAATGTGCCTATAAATATATATGGTTCAATGTTATATTGGGATTTATTTATGTCTAAGGTCAGTGTGTGTGTGTGTGTGTGTGTGTGAGAGAGAGAGAGAGAGAGAGAGAGAAAGAGAGAGAAAGAGAGTATGTGAGTGTGTGAATGTGATGAGAACTTTCATATATTCATTAAGTTATTCCACAAACTCTACTGAGAACAATTTGTTTTATGACCTGCCAGGTCGGGGTTAACCGGCTTTTCTTGTATTAGGAATCAAACCCAGGCCCTTGTAGTTACACATGCGAGTCCTATGTTTCTGAGCTGCATCCTCCGCCCTAAACTTGGATGAAGATGGTGAAAACACTTTTTAAAGCAAAGGAGAAAAATAGGAATTGAGATCACTGGGATACAGTGAATGAGTGAGTTTGGGGAAAAGCAACTATGACGGTAAACTGTGAATATACTCTGCCCCAGAGACTATGTCTCATTGCTCACGAAGCTCTCCAGATGCTGTCTCAGGATCTCTCCCCCCCGTTTCATCTTACTTTGTCTCCATGATTAGTTTTATTAAAACTCCATCTCTCCCTGAGCATTCCTTTCATCTAAGACATAAGTATTAACTTCCTGCTTCTTTGACCCACAGCCGTACCAGGGTCTAAGGCTCCTGCTGAGAAGACAGGGTCCATTCCCCTCACTCATCCACTTATACCAACAAAGACTCAGATGGTGAACTTGTCCTGGGAAGTTTTACTGACTTTGCTATGGGGTTTGGTCTTATCCTCTAGTCTACAGAAGCATTTTTATACTTTGTCCAGGAAGCCCTACCAAAAAGATAAATGTTTAATAGGATATAAATGCAGTGGCATTGAATGTAGATCATAAACTCTGATCCCTGTTATGGTCCTCAGAGAATTAATGGAATGATTGACTGAAACCATTAATCTGAGTAAGCATTTGATCCATTATTGTTTAGAATTCGGAAGCGGCATGTGAGTCAGGCCTTAGAAACACACTCAGATCCTTATCTGCAGATGTTAGCAATGTGCAGAAAACCATTTTCTGATATCCATGTGTCATTGCCCATGGATGATTGATTAATCGTCAGATGCATTTTTAAGATACGAAACATACGAAGATTATCATGTGCCCAATAATTTTGCACTGTAGCTCATAGCGTGTGTTGCAAAATTCTCTCCTGAATATCAGGGTTTTGTTTCTTCTAGGGACATCTCTCCAGAAGACACTGGCCTCATGCTTGTCTGTGAGTAAAGGCATTCTGGATCAGGATGCTAAGAGGATGCTCTGCTTCCTTACACAGCAACTTCATCTTTGGGAAAGCACTGTATCTTAGCAAATGTCAAGCTAAGTTTCAAGTTTTCACCAGTTGTATTCCAGCTACAAACTCTGAAAAAGGGAACGGCCATGATTAGAGTACAGCGGGTAACAGTGAAGACTTCCTGTTTCCTGTGGGTAACAGTGAACTCTGTTTCCTGTAAACAAGGGAGCAAGCTGGGTACTGACCATCTCTCGGGAGAAAGATTCAAAGTCATCACATATTTTTTCCACTGGAACTATTTATGTAGCAGACAGCAGAAAAACCTCTTAGGATGAGAGAGGTTGTAAACTAGGAAACATAACTAAGGAAGTTTTCTTGAGCCTATTCACACTTCTTTTCCCTTCCCAAACTCATGCCGACTTAAGAGCTAGACTTGAGAATTGAAAATTTGAACCTACATACAAGTTCAAAATAAAAATACTACTCTAAAAATATGAATACAGATTTAAGATCCGCAATAGCCTCCAAAGACAAAAAGGCCTAGCACACTGACTTTTCTTTGACTGTAACTTTGCTAATAAAATCAACCAAAGAGTCAGAAACCAGACTACTGTAAATGATGGATTTAAGAGTGCCCAGAAAGTTTTGATTCTTTATATGGTCTTGAAACCCAGCTTAACATGCACACAAACATGAGACACTTTTTGAATTATGATAATTTTCTCTCTGGAAACTGTGGGGAATCACAAGACTTGCAGCAAAGCACCCCAGAAGCTGCAGGTGACACGCCCTTATCTGAATACTAATGGAGAAACAACATTGTCTGCCATACTTAAAAGACCTGCAGAAAAATATTAATTTATACTTCTATTTGTGCTTTCATTTTTACTTTTTTTTTTTAGAGCAAGCGAATTGTGGTAAAGTAAAGTCATCTCAGCAGAGGGCTGACCTCTATTTTATATAATTTGTAGTTAAAAGGCTTACATCCTAAAACACGTAAATACATGCAGACCTGAAAGCAAGATCTCAGACGGTAAACAACAGAGCAAGACTACAGAGACCATAGGCCACACGTGGGAAAATGCTGGGGCTCTTGGCACCCTGGAACTTAAAATGAAGTGTTATTAGAGTCTTCTTGTGACCTCTACTTCCGTCCAGTGAGCCTTCTATCCCTGAGCAAAAGTTTGAGGCTGTAAGAATCCCTAACTTAGTTGACCTTGAGGAGAGAGGCACGGGTAGGATGATTGCTGATTCAGCCTGAGAGCTGATGTGCCTCTCGTTTC
Organism: Eospalax fontanierii; assembly: GCA_035773235.1. Taxonomy (NCBI): domain Eukaryota; kingdom Metazoa; phylum Chordata; class Mammalia; order Rodentia; family Spalacidae; genus Eospalax; species Eospalax fontanierii. The sequence goes on along the minus strand of CM069526.1, from coordinate 41,405,768 downwards.
AGGCCAAGCACAGTTCACTAGGGTGGCTCAGCTTAAACAAAGTGGCGCCCGAGACAAAGTGGACTAAAGCCTACAACCTCTCATTAGAATATGCTGTACCTAAGTTGTAAGCATTGCTGATACAACAGTAGCAAAATGTATACCACTTATGCCTTCATTGTTTCATTGTTGTTGTTATATCTCAGTGAGAAAAGAAACAGCATGTGATTGCAGTTTGAGTCAAGAATTAGTTGTTTTGAATGCTAACTTGTCAGCTGAGATATGCCCACTGATACAATAGTGTCATGGCTGTTAAGCATGCAACCAGTCAATCTCTGATTTGGGGAGGTAACCAGTCAATCTCTGATTGGATTTGAGGCCAGTTTTATAGGAGGGAATCTGTGCCTTGTACTGTAAACCCAGCCAAAAACCTATGACTGAGTAGGTCTTAGGTCCTAGGAAAGAGCTTGGTACTTCTGTGCAGCTAAATTGGCATGACTCCAAACTACCTTCTAAATATTATGTTTACATGCATAGATAAGTGTTATTCTCAGCCTTAATCAGAGAAGCTTTTCTCCACAGTGAATGTCAGTGAATGCAGAGACTCAGGGCTGCTTTAGGTGATAAGAGCAAGTGAAGGTTGAGTTCTTGGCCTTATGCAATACATTTATAACAACCTTTCTGAGGCTCAGAGACCATTACAAAGGTAGGGGTGGTAAGAATGTAAGATTCAGAAGTAAGAGCAATACTATGAAATGGTATCTTCTGGGCATGATACAGCTATGGCAATTGTGATCTCACAGTAGCTGAGGTTGCCTCCAATGGGCCTGCACAAGACTCAGCTGCTGTCAGTCAGTTCTGGATCAGGAAAACTTTCACATGGCCCTTCCTGACTACTGATAGATTTTGGGAGAGGGGTAGTCACTGCCTCTAACTGAATAGTCACGGGTGATCTCACCAGGTTTCAATAGATAGTTCCAAACCCTTACACAAATAGCCCTGGTTAAACTCAGTGGGTCACAAAATAAAGCAAAAAGACATGATTATGAGAAAGGGCCTTTAAGGAAGAGGTGGGTTAGAAAGGGGTGGGAGGACGACAGCACAGGGAAGATGTAAGAGCAATGACAATGCATTACATACATGCATGAAACTGTCAAAGAACACTATTAAAATCATAATCCTAGCAGTAAAGAATCGATTGCCTTAAATAAAAGAACAGTGCCTTCAAAAGGGGGGAGGAGTCCAAGGGAATGGAAACAGGGCTGTCTGTAGCAAAACTGAGAAAATCAGCATGATGCATTCCCAAACCACGTGATTTCTCAGCAACAGAAGTTAGGTCTGACAGAGGAAGATCCTAATCTCAATGTTACTCGGAGTACCAGATCAGAAGTTAATTCTCCAGACCCTCAGACTGCTCCATATTTGGGCCCCACACTAGTGCAGGCAGTAAGCACTCCTTCCGGGTCTCCTAATTCATTCATCTTTCCTGGAGGCATCGTGAACCAGTGAGGTCTGAGCGAGGTAAACCGGGATAAAGGTAATGGCGCCTTGCTGTGTTTCCCTCTTTTGAGGAAGAATCTACCGAGGGGCAGAATTCCGCCCTCCATTTCAGTCCAAGCAAACATGAGTCATAGTTAAACCTTTAATCTTGCTTGTGTACATCTAGTGTAAAATATTTGTCTCACAAATGGATTCTTTCAGAAGAGCAAAATCTTAAGATGCCATGATTGATGTAAAATTCCAAGGAACCCAATTAGCACCCATGGGGAAGTTACCAAATGTCAAAAGCTTAGGTGAATGAACTGCCAACCTGAATTAACGTTAGGATGTGATGAAGAATGGGCATCTGGAATTTTATTAATGAGCATCTAATGGAAAAGATGGGACTGGTATTAACACGTTTAGTCCTCTATAAACACAGCACAATGCACAAAACAAGCCTGAGCCAAAACCAAGACATCTGTAGGCGCCAGAGCCTATGACCTACAGTAGAAAGCATCTTAAATCATAGGTGTGTTACTGCAAAGATGCAAGCCAGGAAGTTCACAATGCATCCATGGGACAGGAGCCTCGGCTTTACCTCAGTACTCCCATATCCTGTTTTCTTGAACTGGTTTATTTCAGGTAGGTACTGGCCAGAGAATCATCCGTCATGATGATTTTTTTGTACTTAGCAAGGTAACCAGAAAATTGAAGAAATGCTTCTACTGATAGATTTATGAAACATCATTGCAGAGATGGTAGCATACTTCACAGATATTACCATACCAGGATATCTTTTTTTTCTAAAGGCTTTCTATTAAAAGTATTTATTTTCAATATAGAACTAGGTTAATTTGTACCCAGAATGTAGATGCCTGTGAAGTGTGATTCGAAACACCCCAAAATATCCCCATAATAACATTGCTGTAATTGCCTGAAGTTCCCCCATTAGATTTTTGTTCCTTTAGTCATTGACTCTCCTTTTGGAAATGATTATCTTGGAACATAGTAGCAGGTGCAGCACCCTGTAAGTTGATGATTAACATTCACGCTAAAGTTTTAGGGAGAATCAGCAGAAACATTATAACCTAATCCGTTGCTTAATAGGAACCCACATCATGAATTTGTATACTTAGATAACCATATGGTGCTAACAGGTTTAACAAAAGGAATGAAAAGTCCATCTGAGACTGGGAATTCCTCAAAAGTAGCATGTTCCTTCCTGTAGCCAGTCTTTGTCCAACTTTTTCTCTTCTTGTGGAATCTCTAACCCATGAGCCATTCTCTCTGGTTTGTCCTAGCTAACTGAGAATGTTTCAAGCTCATGGGAATGACCATATTCTTTCATTCCCATCAACAACTTTTCAAATGACAAATTAGGAAACTGGAGTTAGAAGGACAGTCAAAATAAACCACACTGATGGCACCATTCTGGCTTGGGTCTGTCCAGTCAAATGGAATTAATTTTCCCTATGGGTCTACATTAATACGTTTAAAATGTATTTGACTAGAAACATGATTGTGTTAGAATTACATGCACAAAAAATAAAATCTACATTTATGAGTAATTATCATTTTACTCAAAAAACAAAGCAAAACAACCATCAATGCTACTGTGCTTGTCTTAGAAATCATGATATTATGAAACCAGAGTTTTAAATTGAGAAAATCTTTAATATTATTTTTCTAAGTTATATAGGCATTTCACTTTGAGATGGAAAAACTTTGATAATTTTTCATATTTTGCTAGCCAAAAGTGCCCCCATGTTTTAATTTTCTTCTACAAGAATTAATTATATTTGTCAATTTCTTTCTAAATATTTTGGATTCCTTTCAAGTCTCTAAACTTGATTCATATGTATACATGTAAATATGTAGTTTAAATTTTTTGTGTGCCGTTTTCAAGAAGAGGTAAAACATTTAGAGACTCAAAGTCTGCAGAAGAAGTAGAAGTATTGTAAGAGGCAGAGGTGGTGGATGACCACAAGGAAACAAGAGTTTTCCAAATATCTGGGCAATTCCTCATATGAACTCAAAGCAGTGGGGACAGCAAAGACAAGTCCCACATAAACTCAAGACAAACAAATCCCAGCATTTAGAAGTGAAGAAGTTGATAAGAAGCTCCAACCTTAACTTAGGAGCTACTGGCAACCGATAGCTACTAGGAGAAGGAGAATAGGATTTCTTTAAGGGTGTGATGCTACATAGATTAACTAGGTTCCAGTAGATGCATGCACACAGAACTGCATTTGGGGACACAAATTTGACTCAGTAGGCCTTAGTGCATATAACACAGTACGTAAAATTTGCTTCGGAGCATTAAGAGGGGTGCAGATGGGGGAGGTGGTCTAAATATGATCCAGATATGTTGTGTGAGCTTTGCAAAAATCCAATAAAAATAATAAAATCTCTTTTGGGAAAAAAAGAACAAGAAACAAAAAACTTCCTATAGCTCCAGCCTCTGTCTTCAGCGGCATGTTCTGCCTGTCTAAGGGAAAGCTCTGAGAAGAACTGATGAGCAGGGAGCCTGCGGTCATTCATCCTGGACGTAGTGTTGTCGGTGGCCTCTGTAGACAGTCAGTAATCAAACACTTGGTCTGGGACATTACAGTACATTCATTTCCTTGTCAAGGAACTAAAATAACAGTCTACACATGGATCTTCCTTACGAAAATATCCTTAAGGTGTGTGCTACGGGGAAGAGGGAGAGCACAGAAACGACAACGTGGGAGCACGGACTTTAGAGGAGGACGTCTCTTTCCTAGAATGAATTAATGACAGATTTATTTAACTCATCTTTCAGTTAGGTGAATTTCTGTAAAATAGGAGATCTTTGCATTTCAGAGATGTAAAAAGATTCTTTATTGTTCATCTGTCTAAAGAAAGGAAGGAATATAGGCAGAAAGAGAAAACAGGAAAAATTAAAGATCCAACATACTCTGGAGCAATAATTAAACTTTAATTAGAAGTTATGAGACAAAATTACCAGTTGTTTTCTCATGCTGGTTTACCTGAAGGTGACTGTGATTATGGGCCAAAGCTTTCAAAGTTTTCCAAGACTTTGTAATAACTCCATTTCTAGAAATGTATTTCAACAAAATCATTTAACAAGTGTATGTAAAATTCTATGAAAGGGCATTATTTGCTCTTTCATTTATTATACTGGAAACAAATTTAAGATGAGGAATGTTTGATTAATAAATAATAATACTGTATAAGGATGTATGTATATATTTATTGACATGGAAAAACGTTTGGTAGCATATTATGAAGCAATATATATGTCTAACCCAATATTATAATTTGTGTATATTAAAGTAATATAATACCTTGTGTATATTACATGCTTTAATATGAACATTTTCCTTTACATGCATCTGTGTGTATTTATAAATATTTACTTAATACAAAACCAAAAAGAAAAAAATAGATCTGTGTGTATTCACCAAGAAAGTTTGAAATTCAATTCCTTAGGTTAATATTTTCAAAGTCTCATTTTAAATAAAAAGAGTAATACAGATAACAAGTATGAGAAAAGATTATTAGGGGCTGCAGGTATAGCTGAGTGATAGAGCGTATCCTTTAGCATTCACTGGCCCTAGATTCTAGTCATCACACAAAAAATAATTTTATCCAGCTGGGCATGATGGTTGTGTTGGATAGCTTCAGTTGTCAACCTGACACCCTAGTAAGAGGGAGCCTCAGCTGAGGAATTCCCTCCACCAGACTGGCCTGTCGCCATGTCTGTGAGACATTTTCTTTTAAAAAAAAATTATTATGATTATTTTGTGTATATGAATATATTGCCTGCATGCACATAAGTGTACCCATGTTGTACAATGACCATGGAGGTCAGAGAGGGTGCCAGATTCCTTGGAACTGGAGTTACAGATGGTTGTTAGCTGCCATGTGAGTTCTGGGACTCAAACCCAGGTCCTCTGTAAGGGTAGCCAGTGCTTTTAACTGCTGAGCCATCTCTCTAGCCCCTGTGAGACCTTTTCTTAATTGCTAATTGATGTGATTGATGTGAATTCCTGTGGATGCTGCCATTCTTCGAAAGGTGAGCCTGGGCTGTGTAAGAAAAGTAGTTGAACCCAGGCCAGGAGAGGCAAGCCAATAAACAGTATTCCTCCATGGCCTCTGCTTCAGTTTCTCTTACTAGGTTCCAACCTTGAGTTCTTGTCCTGACTCTTTTATTGATGTTTTGTAACCTGGGACTTGTTAGCTGAAATAAACCTTTTCCTCACCAAGTTGATTTTGATCTTTGCCAGTGTCTTAACACAACAAGAGAAAGCCAACTAGGACAATGGCATGCTTCTATAATCCCTGCACTCTGGAGGATGAGACAGAAAAGCCAGGACAAGTTCAAAGCTAATCTGTGCTATGTAGTAGGTGAGTATTGGGTCTGCCAGGGCTACATAGCAAGACCCTGTTCCATTAAAAAAACAAACAAAACAGGAGCGTGGCATGGTAGCACAGGCTTTAATTCCAGCACTGGTGAAGGGAGGCAAGTTAGGAGCAGGCAGATCAGTAAGTTCAAAGCAGCCTGGTTTACACACAAGTTCCAGGCCAACCAGTGCCACATAATGAGACCCTGTCTCAAAAAAAAAATCTGTTCTAGATATTATACCTAGAAAAAGATGATGATGATGATGATGATATTTACTTTTAATGGTAGAACATTTTTACTGGTTCTCTTTTTATTCAAAACTATGAAAAGCAAAAACAATTCAGTCTTCAAAGTTCTCTCTCTGAGTGCTTCTCTAGGGCATGCTATTTATTTACCATATCTTCTGGGATATGACTATAGATCGGTTCCCAACTTGGGAATGCACAACCCCCAAACTAATATGTAAAATAAATTGCCCCACCATCTCAAAGTTAACAATCAAGAAGAATTACTAGTAGTATGAATAACATTCCATTGAAATTTTAGAACAGATATGGCTCTGCCTGAGTAATTTATTGGAAAATCATTTGTTTCACATCAGTATTGGCCTCTAGTATTCAATGTGAATAATGTAGCTATAGCCCAATTTATTACATTATATATACATATATATATATATATATCTTAGGATCTAAAAAGGTAATTTTTGTCTTCAAAATATATTATGTAACAAATTATGATTCATGAAAATCACTTTGATTTGTTTCCTAAAAATGTAACCTGCTTCAATTAATCAGTTGCTATTCATCTCTCCTGTTTCAGTTGCACTCACAACAAAAGCTCCGATGGGTTATCACTTACACAGGGGGCTGGCTTCCAGAGGGTATGAACCACACAACAATCAGACATTACATCAGGCATACATTTACAGTGTGTGGCCCACAAACTCCAATAAACAATATGTCCCATTATGCTGGACTCCCACCTCTCTGAAGTTCTCCACTACCGAACCACCTACCTGCTGTAATCACAGCATTCTGCAGTGCGTGGGTGCACAGCTTTCAACCTCCTGGAACCTTGTCCATGATTCCCAATGGGTAGCAGAAATCAGCCAGGCAGATTGCTGTATCTATGTTCTGCAGCCTGCCCATCATGACTGATGAGTGGCTGGAAGTGCTGTGCTTCTTGCCCTGGACTTTGTTCACGAAAGAAAGGAAATAAAAGCAACCTGTCAGTCTCCATTGTGCTTGGAAATTGATGCTGCACAATATTTTTATGTAGCTTTTTTTTTTACTCAAAATGTAAATATGAACATAGCAAAACCTTATGAGATGTTGTAAGCTCAGGAAAGAAAATGTTCTTTTTTACAAACGTCTTAATTACAGGACAACTTAAAGTATAATTAGCGCTCAGCTCCTACTTAAGTGTCACATTGTCTTAAACCTATACCATAGGATGAACTAATAATAATAATGCACTGGGATTAGCATTTTCTATGAGGTATGTTATTTATTTTCTTCGCCATAGCAGGGTATTTAGTGTCATCTAAAGCAAGGGCATCATTAAGTCAAAAGTACTTTTCTATGCCAGCTATTTATAAATCACATATGAATAGCTCTAAAGTATAGGGTACTGAAATGACTAATTGTGGTGAGGAGGTACTCATTAGGGGCAAAACTGCCCACCAAGGGAAGATGTGTATGCAGAGTTCTTGTATTACTTTGTTAGCCATTGCTAAGTTACTTTGGTAATGATGATGCGACATTTTATTTTGGGATGGTTCTTCTAGGGCTATTTGCAGAAGAAAGAAATTTTGGCACTAGGACATTAGATATATTTCGATGGGTGTGTATGTGGTTGTGGGAGGTCTCAGGAGAGTCCACAAGACAGGGACCAACCATACAGCAGTTGACATGTTTACATGCCTGATCGTTAATAAGACAACCTCAATTCCTATAAGGTAAAGTGCACGAACAATTGATAAGCACCCCAAAGAGCATCATCTGATAGATAGCTGCAGCTTTAGTCTTTGGAGGACCCTTCATACTGTCTTCCACAGTGGTGGCATTAATTTACATCCAACCAAGAGCTCACATTGCTTCTCAAAAGCATCCTTGCTAGTACTGATGTTCTGTTCTTCTGTTAGGGGGGATTATCTTTTGCGGAGCTTTTGCTGTTGCATTGTTGTGCATAATATATAACTGGGGTAACATGGAATTTCAGTGTGGTTTTGATTTGCCACTGTCTGATGGATAATGATATTAAATATTTTTCACATATTTATGGCCCATTTGTGCTTTTTTTAAAAGCTATAGGTCACCTGTTACCCATTTCATTTTATTTATTTGGCTTTTGTTCTGTTGCTTTTGTTTTGTTTTCATTATGAGTTTAACCCCTGTCAGATGGAAGCTAGTAGAGATTATCTTTCAGTCCACAGGCTCTCTGGTGCACATGTGAAGGTCAGCGGATAGCTTATGGGAGGTGGTTCTCTCCTTTCACCATGGAGATGAAGGGATGAAGCTCAGGTTGTCAGGCTTGGTGGCAAGCACTGTTACCTGCTGAGCCATCTTCCTCTGTTATTTCCTTTATTCTGCAGAAGCTTTTCAGTTTAATGTCATCGTTTTTGCCATTATTTCCTGGGGTAACACAGTCCTGCCCAGGAAATGGTTGCCTGTGGCCAATATCTTGACATGTCCCCTTTGTATGTTCCACTACGAAGTTCAAAGATTCAGATCTGACACTCCAGTCTTTGATTCATTCTGAGGTGACTTGTTATAGGGTGAGAGGTAGGAGTCTAGACCATATTATGTCACTCTGTTGAACATCAATTTCCTGAAGGTTCGTGGGGTTGTTTCTGTGACTTTTGGTCAGTTCCTTTGTTCATTCCAGACTTCTGAGCTCAAGAATCATAAAATAACAACTTTTCATTGTTTTGAGAACTTTGTGATAATTTTTACAGCAATAAGAAACTAATAAAACTATTATCTCTGCCATATGAGACATATAGATTTAGCCATTTAAATGTACTAGGAAATTAATGACTGAAAACATCTGTAGGGAATTAGATCTAATAAACATTATCTTTGTGGGGAGGGCGGTAATTTTTGTTTTCTGTTTTTGGAAACAGGGTCTCACTATGTAGCCCTGTCTGGCCTGGAGCTTGCTATGTAAACTAAGCCAGCCTTAATCTCAGAGATCTACCTGCCTCTGCTTCCCAAGTGCTGGGGTGAAAGGTGTGTGCCACCATGCCTAGTCAACAACTATTTTCTGAAAGACAATCGCATGACTAGTCTGAAAGACAATCGCATGACATGTCTGGGGAACAGTAGTAGAAGACACAAATGTCCACAGACAGAGGATACAGGGAACAAGCTCAACTCTGGACAAGCTATGAATATCAGTGTTCAGTTTACAGCCACAAGAAGCCCAGGTCTCAGCATAAATCTGTACCTGCACCATCAACTCTTTTCCACAAGGTTGCTACTGAGTTGTGGGAACAAGATGCTAGACAGAAGTAAGGAAAGAACTGAGAGAGACTTCCCATCTAACACACCAGACCTTAACCAAAGTGCAAGGCAGAGAACACTGAAGACTGCCAGTGAGGGGGAAGAGCAGACATTGCCCTAGTGGCACAGGACACTCGCTGTGCCTTTCATTGACTTCAAGGCAGTAGCCACTGAAGGCTGGGAACAGAGAAGAATTGAGAGATGTCCCGAGGACCAAGGAAGCAAACAGAGATTTCCTCAGCAGTAGAACACCAGGGAGGATATGGCAGGCCTGGGAACCAAAAATAATCCCTGATAATGCAAAAGGTGAGAGCTGAGCGTTCCAATGTCAAACTATCTCTAGAGAATTACTGATGCTCATATTTCAAGACCCACTGAAAGGAAAATGCTGATCCTGACTGCGAAACACCTGAAGTCAGTGTGAACTGAATCTGACTACGTCTGCCAACATGCCTATGTGCAGCTCAGCCGCAGAGCAGAATCTTAGCATCCATCCCAGCAGCCTTGTAGAGGAAGGTGGATGTTCTTTACTGGAAGTATCTATACTCCTTGACACAAAATGACTGCCACAGAATGAAAATTGTGAGATGTGGAAAAAAAGTAGAAAAATGTGATGAACAAGGGGAATGACACTCAATAGGAACAGGCTGACAGATGACCTAGATACTGAATTTAGCCTGCCAAGAACGCTAAAATAGATCTGGTAAGTGTGTTACAGTTCTAGTGAAACTTGATACAGGAAAGGGCTAAAAGTTTCAGAAGAAAACTAAAACTATTTTTTAAAAGTATAAGCTGAAATATTAAAACAATAAAAGAAATGCAGATTTCACTCAAGAGACATTAAAAAGACATAATGGACACAGAAGAAGAAAAGATCGGTGAACTGGACATCAGGAAATTAGAAATTGTGCAGGCTAAAAGACAAAGATAAGTTAGTCAAAGAATACAAGGTTTATTGAACAAAATCAAATTAAATTATGTCTATGTATGTTACAGAAAAAGGATTAGATTAGGGGCTAGAGAAACAGCTTAGGGGTTAAGAACGCTGACTTCTCTTGCAAAGGACCCAAGTTTGGTTCCTAATACCTACAATCCATAACCATCCATAATACCAGTTCCAGGGAATCCAACACCCTCTTCTGGACTCTGCAGGTATTGCATACACAGGTACACTTACATGCAGGCAAAGCGCTCATACAAATAAAATTAAAAGTTTTTAAAGAGAAAGAAGATCAGGTCAAAAAATATTATGAAGAGATGATGGCTGAGAATTTTCCACATTTTATGAAACTATCAAATTATAGGTACACAATACTTACCAATATAGCATGGAAAACTGCTAGAAATATAAAAATCTGTCTTAGGAACCTCCCCAAAAGAGACATATTATACTCAAGGGAAGAACAGTAAGAGTGATGACTGAGTTCTCACCAAAGAGAGATACAAAGGGAGGCCAGGAGCAGCAAAGGCATGTCTTAGAAGTGATGAAAGCAAAGGCAGAAAACATATCCCTCAGAAAGTAACCAATACGAAAGTATTTCAAAGGCCAGAGACTATATCTCCATGATCCACCAGAAACATTAATGAAACAGGAAAGAATGACACATGATAGTAGTTTGCATCTGCAAGGAAAAAGAAAACACCATCAGCAAAAAATAGGTAGGTGATCAAATGTAGACACCTTTACAAATCAATCATACCTTTCATATGTAAAACATACATGCTACACATATAATATGTGTGTACATGGATATTATATTCTAAGGAAAGTTGATTTAAATCAAAAATAATAATTGATAATGACAGCTTACATGTACATAGTGCAATATGTACAAAAACATGAAAGACAAGAAGAAACAGAAATGAAGCATTGCTGAGGACTGACTAGTTAAAGATGAGTAATATGCACTTAAAAGAACTAAAAATAGTCAATTTGAGAAATAGAAAAGAATCCTGAAATTTTGATTCATCCAAAGAGAACTGAGAAGAAAAGAGAAAGATGAGAGGGGATCAATAGAAAATAAACACCATGCTGGTGGTATTAAACTAAATTGTGCACAATGCACACTATTATGTTAGCTATAAATGTACTTCATAAGAAGAGCAAGGAGCTGGAGAGATGGCTCAATACTTAAGAGCACTTGCTACTGTTACAGAGGACCAGAGTTCAGTTTCCAGCACCCATGTTAGGCAGCTCACAACCTCCTGTAACTCCAACTCCAGGAGATCCAACGCCCTCTTCTGGCCTCCACAGACATGTACACACTGTGGCATACACATACACAAGCACACAGGCATAGACACAAATTAAAATAATAAAAGTAAGTCCCACCTCTAGATGAGGAGCTATTCATAGTTACTGGGAGAGAAACAGAGGAAGCCCATACCTGACCCTGATATCAGGTCTAGGAACCTGTGACTACATAGGTCACAGGCCATAGGGAAAGCCTACTACTATTATTCTGATAAATGAACATAGTACTAAATCAAATCCTAATGACTTGTTTTATCCATTGATTTGTGTGTCTCTCAACTCTTACCAGAGAAACTTTCTCATGCTGCAGATGGCATGGTGATTAACACAGAAACCCACTACTGATCAACATACAGGGATTAAGAGACTGAAGAGTGTTTATCCCTGATTAGGACACCTATATCAAGCTTCTGCCTCCCAGATATGGAAGGTGGTCTGAATATGATCAAAATACATTGTATGAAATCTTCAAAATCTCAATTTGAAAACTTTCATTTGGACAGGAGCGATACATTCAAGGTCTCCATTGTAAAACAAGCATAACTAAAAACAGTGCTCTGTGAGCCTAAGAACTGCCAAGAGCAGCCTCCTCAGTGCTCTGAACACAAGCACTTGACACAAGACTATTATGAATTTGAGGCCAGTTTGGATTGCATGAGTGAGACCCTGTCTCACAAAATAGGTGTTAGATAGATAAGTAGATAGATGATAGATAAATAAATAATAGATAGATAGATAGATAGACGATAGATAAAATGATACAGAGATACAAACCACAAAAGAATTTTTCAACATTTTATTTATTTTTTAATGTTATTTATTATTCTATTATTTTTATTTTATGTATATGAGTATATTACCTGCACATACGTAGGCGCACCCATGTTGTGCAATGCCTGTGGAAGACAGAAGAGGGCATCCGATCTCCTGGAACTGGAGTTACCAATGGTTGTTAGCCACGATGTGGGTCCTCTGCAAGAGCAGCCAGTGCTCTCAACTGCTGAGCTATCTCTCCATCCCCTTTTCAACATTTTAAACTTAATAACGAAGAAAATACATTTAAAAATCTGCAAGGTGCAGCTAAAGTACTGTTTTGGAAACATTTGTTGATTTAATTTCCTGATTAGAGAAGAAATGTTCAGAATAAGACTTTAACTCTTATTTTAAGAAGTTAAGGAAAATGCCCCAGTAAGATGATTTGGCAAGTAAAGGTAATTGCTGCCAAGCCTGAAGATCAGAGTTCAAGCCACAGGACCCAGGTGGTAGAAGGAGAAAACTGATTCCAAGAATTGTTATCTGACCCCTGCCCATGCACATAGTTTGGCAAATAAATAAATATTTTTAAAGAAATTAGGAGAAATAATAACTTAATCTGGAGAAGAAAATACAAGCTGTATGACATGACCAGAAGAAAATTGGTCATATACAAAATATAAATTATTGATTCCACAGAAATGGAGTCATTTCTTCAAAATAAACACTGTTTTACATGAATCAGGTACTAGCAACATATAGTGACGTGTTGAAATAAAACTGCAGAATGTGGGAGAGTTCCTTCAAAAGACTTTAACAAAACCAAAATGTAGGCAAAGGAAACGAATGAAAGCAACATGAGATACACATAAAAAAGAGAGATTAATGAAACAAGCTTCCTGCTAAAAATTTGATAATTATTGAAGTTTGGTAGAGTGAACATCTGAATTCATGAAACTATTATTATTTCATGTTGTATATGTGAGGAATGTGTAATAATAAAAAATTTTAATGAATTATGTATGAAAAGCAGGTCCTTCTTACCTTCAGCGGAAGATACTGCTGGCTATTACTCAAGATCTTGTTATTCATAATCTTCCAAATTACACATAAATCATTCATTGTTTTTAAATTTTTATGTTGCACTGATCTTTATAAGTCATTAAATAATTAACACTAATGAGCTAATTAAAGCAAATCCCATGATTGATAAAAAGCAACCTCTATTATTCCTGCTTATAGCACACAATTAAATAGATATTATAGGCCTATATAGGTACATGAATAATATATGCATGCACACATGCATTTAAATATATTTAGAAGTATGTATATTTATATATTTATATAAATCAGATGTCACTTCCTACACTAAAACCAAAATACTAAATCTGAACTCTTTGAAACCTTATAAACTAGAACTTTTACCCCCAAAAGCCTTTTTTTTTTCAAAATAATATTTAAAATCTATGTTAACCAACACTGATCTCTTATTTGGGTGTGGTTTTTTATTTATTTCTATTTTACGTGTATGAGCATTTTGCTCATATTTTATGTGTCTGTGCACATGTATACCGTGCCCGTGGAGGCCAAAAGAGGGTCTCAGATTCCCTGGAGTTACGAACAATTGTTACCTGCCGCCATGTGGCTGGGAACCAAACTTGCAAGAGGGTCCTCTGCAAGAGCATTCAGTTCTCTTGAGGACTGAGCCATCTCTCCAGCCCCTCAAGTGTGTATTTTTAAGCTTATTACTGAACATTGACACAGCCAAAAGTGGAGGCAGACAGTCTTTACCTAATGCAGTAGCAATCTAAACTTGACATACCAACAGAATCTTAATCTTCACCAAGGTGAAGATTTCCAATCTCTTCTACTATTCTCAAAGGACCTTTTTCTTTTTCCTATAGCATTCTGTAACTTTTCATAAAATATGATGACTAATACTTCAATAATGTTCACTACAGACTGAGGACACGCTACCATTTTAGGGTATTGACCACCTATATGTGTGCTTTTTTGATGAATAGGAAATCACTCACAAGACAGCCTTAATAATTGGGCATTTATGTCTGGCTCAACTTTCTGGACTGATTTTGAGCTGTAATTGATTAAGGTCCAAGAAAGATAGAGTAAAAATTGCAATTCACTCTGTATTTGTCTGAGTATGATGCTAGTCATGGTCCCGACTCTGCTTCTCATAGGCTGTGCTAGCTCCCATGAACTGCTGTGCTTTCTGGACTTCAAGCATGTCTGAGTTAAGGCTCAGGAAAGATTCAAAAATGCTGTGATGGGGTTGGAGAGATGGCTCAGTGGTTCAGTTCCCAGCACCCACATGGCAGCTAACAACTATCCATAACTCCAATTCCAAGGGCTCTGATGTCCTCTTCTGACCTCTGTGGGCATTGTATGACATGGGTGCACTTATATCCATGTAGACAATACTCTTGTATAAAAAAAATGAAAATAACAAATAAAAAGTTTTTTTTAAAGATGCTGTGAGGAGGCTCAACAAGAAAGTTAATTTGTTCGAGGCCTGACACATGCTTTCTCTCTCATCTCATCAGTCAAGGCCTCATTTCAGCTACACCTGCCCAATATCATCTGCGATCCCCTGCTCTGCCCAATCCACTGTCATCCTTACTCTGCATCCTCAGTCCTGCCTTGTATGTCTTGGTTTATTTGTATTTATTGCTTTTATTTATGTTGGGAGGCGTGGTACTCATATCACATGGAGGTCAGAAGGTAACTTGCCAGAGCTGGTTCTCTCCTTTCACTATGTGGGTCCTGTGGATCATGTTCAGGTCCTCAGGCTTGACAGCAAGTATCAAGCTTTGGCCATCTTATCAAACCATTTCCTTGATTCTCTGCACCATATTTAGATTATCTATTACATTGGATCTATTAATGCATTTCTGCCTTGAGAGAGATCGCCACACTGTGTAACAGTTCCTGGGTTTTTGAGGCGAAAAAAAACCTAGTTCTTCAGTCAAGTCAGACACCTATTTCGTCATTTGTTGTAGTAGGGGCAATTGAAACCTGGCCTGCAGAGATATTCTGAAGCTGAAATGAAATTATCTGTGCTCAGAACATAATAGGATCCCTATAAACCTGAGCCATTCACATTATTTTCTAGTTATTTCACACATCTGTCTCCCACACTCTGTCATAAGTTTCTCAGGGACAGAAGGTATGCCTGATCAATTCTTTGTATGTGTTAAATTCTTAAAAACAGAAGAAAGAGACCAGAAGGAAGGAAAGGAGGGATCGTAGTGGACAAGAAACACTTAGCAGCATTTCAAACAAAATATGTCCACAAAACAGAAACATATTCACGTGCTGTACAGCCTGGGATTATTACACTTCTTTACCAAGGAATCCCATACAGTATGGTTCCAGAAGTGTCTGGATGTGATAGTAGCTTCTCCTGGCTTTACTGTGTTTCATTTACAGCACAATGTCCAATAAATAATTTGGTACTGAGTGGAACAAAATTCTGATTCCCGGGCTGAATGATTTGTTCTTCAGCAGTGGGTTCAATCATTGTTGAATGACTCTCTGTGTATCAAGAAGTAAAACCTGGGAGCTAGAGAAGTGCTTTAGTGGGTAAAGGCACTTGCTGTGTAAGCCTGACCAACCAAGTTCAGTCACCAGAGCACATGGGCCAGGCGTGTATGTGCTCACACTCACATTCACATACACATCACATACATCAGTAATAATAATAACAATAACAATGTTTATTTTTTAAGTAGAGAATGAGCCTACAATAAGCAAGGGAAGCAGCAAGCAGAGTTCTGAAGGCGATGACTGCCCAGGAGTCTGGCTGGCTGAAGGATTAGAATTTTAAATCTACTGAATGGCTATTAAATATTTCCCATTCTGAGTTCACACAGTATTGCCTGGTTGGCCAGTGGCACTCATGCCTACCAGCAAAACAGGGAAAAATAAAAGAATAAAACAGAGTAAATCCTAATTCAAAGAAAGAACACTAACACTGATTCCCTTCCAGCCTCCAAACTACATAATTGTCCAGACATGATGAGCTATTTGCCAAGTGCTCCGGGTTGCCAAAATCTCTGAGATGGCCAAAGCTACATGTTCAAATATGAGAGGGTAGACATGGTCTGTATGAATCTCTGGGCCAAACTGGGTTCACTATTCTAAGTATTGCTCACATCTGGGAACATAATAATCAGTGCTCCATAAAATAAGCATGGGAAAAGATCCAGATTGATCAATGGTGAGGTCTACCTTGGATTAGAGAAAAAGAGATACAGAAAGACACGAGGACACAGTCCGAACAAAGGGGCATAAACTGACATATTTTGGTTTCAGAATTGTCCGATTTATACATTTATATATTTTATAATTTAATTACAATCACAAAATGATTATATTTTAGCTTGTAATCTTATTTAATTTGTAATCATCCCCAGAAAGAAGTCATTTTTCTAAATATAAATGACTCTTTCTCATTGTGTCTAAGAGAGATTCTGTAATCTAACTTTACATACATCGTAGAAGGTGATGTGCAGCACCTAAAATTTACCTCCAAAAATCCCAAATAATGATGCTATCTTTAAAAACAAAATTCACCTTCAAAACCATACTTACAAAAGGACATAGACACAGGGTGGCATGAACTAAAGCTGATCATGTCAGATTCTAACTTCATGTAGCTTATTTATCAATCCTGCACTCACTGTAAAATAAAATTATAATGAAGTATATTTGCATTATAACCTAAGGCATATGCAGGTAGCCTGGGATTTCTGAGACATATCCAATTTGGTATAATTTTATTCCCTTTTAATAAATCAAATGTCACTTCATTTGTATATCTTTGTAAAACTTTTCCTATAAGAAATTTATAATTCAGAGGTTAAAAAATATCTTTAAGAAGAAGGGCTTAGAAAGCTGCCATTCCCATACTTGAGATGCATTTGAAACTAAAATTTTTTTAACTCAGCTTACACTCTCAGAAGCAGTGTTAGAAGTCAGAGGCAGCCCCAGTTGGGAAGGCCTGGGGTTGTCCTGAACTATTACTGGCCATCATGGTTAACGGTGTATTCTGCACTGGGCTCCATTTGGAGCAGCTCTGAATGACTCAAAACTGTCCAGATTCATCCTACCAAAAGGACAATATTGTGTGTGTCTGCCTCCCCAATGAGTAGGAGGACTAAGAGGCTCTGACTTGTCATGGCATAAAGGTGCCCTAAACCTGAATACACAACTGCCTATCAGCCTCCCCAGGCTGTGCCAGAAGTGAACCAAGAAGGCTTTGACTTCTAGAACTATTCAGTGGCTTTCTTCTCCCAGCTTTGTGTTTCCCTCCTGGGACAGCTGAGGCATTCTTTTCCTGCTCTGACCTCCCGTCATGTCTTCCTTTTTGGGTGGTGTTAGGTATGTTTTGTTTGATTCATTTCATCTTCTAATCTTCATTTTTAAATTATATATTTTTTTCCTTTTCAATACTCTTTGGTCTCTAACATTTCATTTTGTATTAGCCTTCAAGGAAGCAGTTATTTTCTCTTTTGAAGACACAGTTAATTATTTTAAATATTTTACCCCAGCCTAGTCTGTTTTCCCTAAGTCATGATTTTTAGTTTTTGTGTGTGTGTCTTCAGTCTTCTTTCTGAGAATTTTCTTTATTGGCATAGTGAGTCCAAATGGGCACGAAATTCTTAGTTCAAGAACTGGGCTTTAGCCCGACGTGGTGGTGCACGCCTTTAATCCCAGCATTCAAGAGGGAGAGGCAGGTGAATCTCTGTGAATTCAAGGCCAGCCTGGTCCACATAGTGAGTTCCAGGCCAGTTGAGGCTGAGGAGACCCTGGTGGTTTTATCAGAGAAACTTTGTGGGTAGTATATTAAGTATTAGTCCCAGAGAGAATCAAGATAGGACTCAATCAGAGGGTCCAACTGTGCCTTGAAGTTTAGTAGAAATGAAACAGATGTCAAGAGTGGGGCACGATTGTTCTCTGGTGGAAACAGTCACGTATGATCTGGACATCACCTCCAGACTCCACCCGAAACAGACTTTCTACTTGATCATCATAGTCTGTCTTCTCCACTTTCAGAGAAACTTGAATTTAAAAACTGTTAAGCCTTTTGAGGTTCTGTGCTACGAATCGGATTAGGTATCCGTTTTCCTGGTGTCATTTTTCTAAGATCTGCTGTTTGGCACAGTTAATACATTTGTTTTCCAATGTCAGAACTATATTGCCCTTGGCTCTGACCGTTCTTTGGTCTTGTGAGCTTATGAGCTTATTTAGACACATGTATCTCAAAGGAGAAGTGTGCCATCCCAGAGATACATGAGAAATGTGTTTGCTTGTTTTACATATATATTAACATTTTTTATTGTTTTATGTGTTTTGCCCATTATGGATGTAGGTATACTACATGTGTGCAATGCTGGTGGAGGCCAGAAGAGGGCATCAGATCCCCTGGAACTGAAGTTATAGATTGGTTATGAGCTGCCAGGTGGGTTCTGGAAAATGAATCAGGGTATCTGCAAGAAAAGTCAGTGCTCTTAGCTGCAGAGTCATCTCTCCAGCCCCTGTTTGTTTTTGATTACCACAAAGATTAGAGGATGTTTTCTAGCACTGGACCGAAGGGAGACAACATCATTTTAGTCATTCAACAAACACTGGGCTCCTAGAATCATATCACAGCATAGTCCCAGGCTGAGAAATAAGGCATGAGATTTTTAATACAATATTTTATTAATTCTTTGAGAATTTCGTACAAAGCATTTGATCATACCCCTCTACTCCCAATTCCTCCCAGATCACCCTTCCTCCCTACCCACCCCAAATTCTATGTGGTCTTCTTTACTATCTATAACCCATCAAGTCTAATTAGTGCTGCTCTCATGCACTTAGGTTTGGGGCCATGCACTGGAGCATGGATAACTTACCAGAGACCACACACTTAGAGAAACAGACTCTTCCCCTCCCAAAAGACACCCACTGTCGGTAACACCTGTCGGGGTGGAAATTTACAAACCCCTGTTGTGGTTTGAATGAGAAATGTCCCCAGAGGCTCACATGTTTGACCCCCAGCTGGTGGTACTGTTTGAAGAGGGTATAGAACTTCTAAGACATGGAGTCTTGTTGGAAGAAGTACTTCACTGGGAACAGGCTTTCAGAGTTTGTAGCCTCAACCCACTTCCAGTTCCCTCTCCCTGCTTCCTCTGTATGGTTGGGATATGGCTTCCCCTTACTGCCCTATTGCCATGCCCTTCCCCACCATTTTGGACTCTATCCTTCTGGAACCAAAAGCCAAAAGCAACTCTTCCTTCTATGTTACTTTGGGTCATGCTATTTTATCACAGCAACAAAAAAGTAACCAATACTGTCCTATTCCCTTCCACATTAGAATGTTGACTGGCTTGAGCTTGAGCAGGTCTTGGGTAGGCAACCGTATAGTGGGCCTTTCAAGTCCAGAAGACAGTACCTTGACCTCTGCTGCTTACAGTCTTCCCACCTCCTCTTCCGCAATGATCCCTGAGCTTTGGCAGGGGGCAGGGATATGATACAGATGTTCCATTTATGGCTAAACACTCCACAAACACTTAGTCTCTGTACTTTGACCAGTTGCGAATTTCTATATTAACTGCCATCCACTGCAAATTTTTATCTATTTTTATTTACATGTATGCATGTATGTCTACCTACATGCATGGACACTTACATGTGGATATCTGATCCCCTGGAGTTGGAGTCACATCTGGTTGTGGGAATTGGGAGCTAACTTAGGTCCTCCTAAGAGCAGCAAGCACTCTTAACTACTGAGCAGTCTCTACAGCCTGATCATGAGATCTTTCGTTTGTATTTGTTTGTTTTTTAAATACATTTTTATTGAATTTTTGTGGATTTCATACAATACATCTTAATCATGTTAACCTCCTCTTCCTTGTCTGCACCTCCCCATATCCCCCCCACAGGACTTCATGCATTCTGTCATGTGTGTTAAGGCCTATCGAGTCAACTTTGTGTACCCAGATGTCCCACCCTGTGAGTTCATCCACTGAAGCTTGTTCAGCCTGTCTAGCTAGCATTACTCCCTTAGGGATGATCAATTATCCCTCATCCGGCAGTTATCACCAAAGTCGTGGCCTGCTGCCTACTTCCCCAGTTCTATGCTGGTTTTTGTCTGATTGAATTTGCATGTGTCTTGTGCATGCTGACACCATTGCTACAAGTTCCTGTGAGCAGTGTCCCAGGAGCCTGTAAGACTTTCATTATGGTCACACACCTCCTCTCCTGGCTCTTAGAATATTTCCACCCTCTCTTCTGCAATGGTCCCTGAGGCCTGGGTGGGTGAAAGTTAATATAGGAGTCCTGTCCAGGAACCACAGTCTCTTTTGTTCTCCATACTTTGACCACTTGTGACTGTTTGTGTTCGTCATCCTCTGTTGCATGAGGAAACTTCACTGATGAGAGTTGAGAGATGCATCAGTATTCTCTCTACCCCTTGTTCCACCATGTTCTGTGAGCCTTAGGTGTAGAGGTCCCATTGTAGATGTGTCACTTAGGGTGGGATATCTCACAGACATTTATCTTCTGTGTGTGAACAGTTGTGGAGCTGTGTACTAGTCTCCATCTGCTGCAAAAGAGGCTTCTTTAATAATTGGCAACTGGCATATTTTTCTGTAAATATAAGGATCTATATTTATCATATAGTAATAAATTACATTTGTCTAGGAATGTGACAGACTTTTTCTTTTGAAACAAGATCTTCCTGTAGCCCCAGCAGGCTTAGAACTCACTATTGTAGACCAGGCTGGCCTCAGTCTCATATAGAGATCTGCCTGTCCCTGCCTTCCAAGTTCTGGGATTAAAGGCATGTGCCACCATGCCGAGCTTGAAATTCTTTTTCATTTTTAAAGCTTCCTCTTACTTTCTTACTACGTTTTGCTCTGATCACAAATAACATTTTTCTCTCTGTGATATTTAATTTATCCACTCAAAAATGCAAATTGGTTATGTTGATTTTATTAATAACAGTTTGAAAAACTTGAAAAGCTGAGTTTGCAGAAGTGGTAGCTACTGGTTTTCTTGTATTTTGCATTTATTATTTTATGCCCTCTGAAAGAATACATAATACATTAGTCCTTGAATCTAATTTGCAACAAATACAATTAACACAAATATCTAAAAGAAATTAATGATACTGGCCAACCCCCGCCAAATTTATGAAACCTACAGAAAAGCTAAACAAACTTAACTTTATTGTCTCATTTCTCTTGACTAACTCTAAAATATGAGTCTTCACTAATACACTCAAGAATTGAGAAAAAGGAAGGAAAAATGGAGAAATAGAGACACCCTGCCCTTTTCTGTGTCTCCATGAATCCTGAACATAGCATTAAGTGTGTGGTGGCTGCAGTGACGGGAAGGAGGATGGGAAGGCTTGGCAGTGCGATAGCAGATAGAAACAGAGACCAGGCGAAATCCTGAAATACTAAACTTGCTACTTATAAACTACATAACAGACACTAGTATCAAGTACCAGGCCGAACAGCAGGAAAGCAGAGATCCCCAGCAGGCAGGGCTCTGAGCAAAAGAGGTAAGAAAGCACAGCAGCTTCACCCGTGCAGGTTCTGGAACAGTGCACGAGCAAGGCGCGAGACCTGAGCTCTGCGCAGCCGCAGATGCTGGAGAAGGAGCTCCCTGCGCCTCTCTTCCTGCTCCCGGTGCCTTGTGGGAAACCTAAGAAAACGGAAGTCCCTGCATTTTGATATCGTCAAGCTCCAAAGTCCTCCCTCTCTCCACTAGCTGAGTGAAGAATCAGTCTGGGCCCACAAAACTGGCTGTGATAGGGACAGAGTCACAGTGTCAGGTCTCTTTGGGTAGGAGGTGGACGGTACGGCAGCAAGAAGCTGTGGACCTCAGTTCCCAAAGACCAGAGGAAAGCCCTGTGTAGGATTAGGAGCAGGAAGCAAGCAGTGCGAGGATGAAGACAGTCCGGGCCAAGGCAGGCGGGATGAGTCCGCTTCTACCCGTCTCTCTAGCAGTGCACACTGCTTGGAGCAGACTGCTTGCTCTCTGTCCTTAAAAGCCCCAGCAACACTTGAAATGCAGCCTGCTGGGACATCTCCACACTCCCATGCGCACTGACGTTGCACATCTGGAACAAGGAAACGGCCAAGTGAGGGGGCCCTTAAGCTAAGCCACCAAGAGCAGTTTGAGAGTGGATGCTGTATTACATCCTCACCTGACAGAAACTAGGTGCAGAAAACACCCAGCCTTTGTCGCGCACAATGAGAAAGGCAGGGCAGGCCTGCCAACCGCCTTTTTCTGGTTTACCCTGCTTGAACCATAGAGAGGAAATGGGGCAACACCTTGACGGTGCAAAATGACAAGTCCAGGAAAACAAGCATCTCGAAGAGGAAGAGAGATTGTCCAGTCTGCGGAGTTTGTTTGTATTTACGTATTTACTTATTTATTTGTGTGTGCTTGTGGAGGGATGCATACCTAACCTTTTGCAGGTGGAGGCCAAAGGACGACCTGCAGGATTCCATTCTCTCCTTCCACCATATAGGCCCCAGAGATCAAACTCAGGTTGTCAGGCTTGGCAGCAAGCATCTAATCCATCTTGTTTTGTCTGCTCCATATTTACTGCCCCATGTCTCTCTATTGTTCTTCGTCCCTCCATCTCGCATCCTTTTACCTTCTTGCGTCTTCTCTTTCTTCCTCTCCTAATCCTTTTTTCTTTTATTGCCAAATTATTGATATTTTTTATGTTTAGTAATTTTGCAATTTCTCGTTTATCTATAATGTTCTATATCCTTCCTCACCTTTTTGGAGTGTTGATGTTTCTGTTTTTTGCCTAAATGTAAATATTTTCGTTTGTTTGGAGATTATTGTTTATATTGCTGCTTTCTGCTTTCTCTTCTCAGAAGAATCATAGGCAGTGAGATCCCAAGAAATGGCTCCATACTAAGAAGATCCAGGGGTAAACCTGAAACTGGTATCTTTCAAACAGATGGACAAATTACAATGTAGAAACCAAGAAATATGAAGGAAGAGGGCAATTCAATTCCCCCAAAGTATCAAACTTCCTCAGTAACTGAATCTAAAGGCACTGAAATGCTGGACAAAGAATTCAAAATTCAATACTTTTAAAAGTTATCAGCGACCTCAAGAAGGACTCAAATAGATGAATGAAATAGGAAAGTCAATTCAAAACTTGGACAAGAAATTCAGTAACATATATGAGCAATTTAGAAAAGAAATTGAGATTCTGAGAAAAAATTAAAATCGGAAACAAAAGAGTCAATAAATGGAATTTTAAAACTCAGTGAAAATGTCACCCACAGACTCTATCAAGTAGAAAAAAAGACTTTAGGAATTAAAGGAAAATTGAATAAATACCTTAAGACAGCAAAAAAGAAAAAAATACAAGCAATCAAGACTACACTATTAAAAACTCTGAAGCACGATCAAGAGACCAAACACAAGAATCCATGGGTGGAGGAAGGAGTTAAAACTCAATGAATTTATCCCAGATATTTTCCCAACTCTAGGGAAAGATCTGAACACCCAAGTATGGGAGATATTTAGAACCCCAAACAGACACGGCCAGAAAGGACCTGTCCACATTGCATTATAACTAGAGAACAGAAAACAAAGAAAAGATCGTTTAAGTTACAGGTCACAAAAGTATAAACTTACAAGCCAGAACTGCACCAGATCCGTCAGTAGAAACCCTAAAATTATAGATGATATATTTCAAGCTTTAAGAGTAAATAACTGCCAAGCAAGATTTAATATATTCAACAAAGTTATTTTTTAAATTTGAGAGAGAAATAAAGACCTTGCTATATACAAACTACAGCAATTAATAACCACTAAGCTTGTACCATACAAGTTACTCAAAGAACACTAACTGATGAAACAGAAATATATTTACAGTCATGAGAGTTTAGGGAAGAATAGATTTTGTTAGAGAAATACTTTTAAAAAATGAGAATTAGAAAATAATCAAACATGTTCACCTCAGTAAACCAGCAAATACCTCAGACCAATGAAGGGAAATGAATAAACAAAGCTTGAATGGGCAGCAACAAAATTACAGGACTTACTACACATGTCTCAATAATAATCCTAAATGCAGATGGTCTTATCTCCCCAAGTAAAATCTTAATCTGATCAAGTGGATTCAAAAATCAAGAAAAAGCACACCTTCCTGGCAAAGAAACACACAGACTGAAAGGATGGAAAAGCAGATACAGCAAGCAAACAGAAACCAAAAACCAACAGGAATAGCTATATTGATCACTAGTGAGGTAGACTTCAAGGCAAAATTAGTCAGAAGAGATCATAAAAGTCATTGCATATTAATAAAATATATAATCCTCTAAGAAGAAATACCACACACACACACACACACACACACACACACACACACACACACCAATCAGAATGATCTCAAATTAATAATGATTCACTTCAAAACCTTAGGAAAGCAAAAAGAGAGCAAACTCAAAATTAGAAGGAAAAAATAATAAAGATCAGAGTTCAACATTAAAAAGGCCGTATATGGCAAACTGACAGTTGACATTGGTACAGAGGTCCCATTCAGGGCTGACTACTCAGTCATTTGTTTACAGCATGTGGACCAGTTATGAAAGCTGAAAAGAACTGAAGGCCTGTATCCTAAAATCAGAAACAAGATGAAGCTGCCCAGTTTCTCTTATCTAATATAGTTTTTAAAATCTTAACTAAAGTTGGGCTGTAGATACGGATCCGTGGTTAAGAGTGCTGGCTGCTGTTTCAGAGAACCCAGATTCAGTTCCAAGCACCCACATGACAGCTAACAACCATCCGTAGCTACAGTTCCAGGGGACCCAACTCTTTCTTCTGTTCTCAGTGAGTATTGCATGACACAAGTACATCGACATACATGCAGACAATAGACTCATACACATAAAATAAAAATAATAAATAAAATAATTTTTAAAAATTCTTAACTAGGGGTCTGGAGAGATGGTTCAGCAGTTGATGGCACTGGCTGTTCTTGCAGAAGACCTGGGTTTGAATTCCAGCACCCACATGACAGCTAACAACTATCCGTAACTTCAGTTCTAGGGGATCCAATGCCCTCTTCTGATATCCAGGAGCATTGTACCTCATGGTAAGTCATTCATACACATAAAATAAAAGTAAATAAGTAAAAACATTCCTAATCTTAACTAGCAAGGAGGCTAAATGAATAAAGATAGGAAAAAAGAATTGGAATTATCTCTATTTGCAGATTATATGATTGTACATTTAAAGATCTATTTTTAATGTATGAATATTTACCTGCAGTACCCAGGCAGACCATAAGAGGGCATCAGATATCCTGGAACTGCAGTAACAGGCAGTTGTGAGCTCTCCTGCTGGTGCTGGAAACTAAACCCATGACCTC
Organism: Eospalax fontanierii; assembly: GCA_035773235.1. NCBI lineage: Eukaryota > Metazoa > Chordata > Mammalia > Rodentia > Spalacidae > Eospalax > Eospalax fontanierii. The sequence goes on along the minus strand of CM069526.1, from coordinate 41,379,984 downwards.
TGCAAGAGTAGTCAGTGCTCTTAACCACTGAGCCATCTCTCTAGTCCCCTAGAAAGAATTTTTTAATTAAATAATTAACTGAACAGATACTTTGTCAGTGAAGACATGCAAATGACCAATAAAGACATTAAAGAAATCCCAACCATCAGAGAAATGCAATGAAAACTACATTGAGATTCCATCTCAGAATGGCTTATTGTGTAGAAAAGAAAAGATTGATGAGAATTCTCGGATTCACTTTTATACTGCTGGAGAGGATGTAAATAGTGCAATCACTGGCAAAGCCACTATGAAGGTTCCTCACAAAATTACACAGAGAACATCCACATCATCCAGCTGTACCACTTCTGAGCAGTCTTCTATAGAGATACCTAAATCCTCACATGAATTCCTGCAGTATTCACCACCATCCTTGGTCCTCATTAGTCAATGAATGGGTAAAGAAATACATTTCTATTCAGTCATTCATAAACAAAAATGAAATTATGCCATTTCTAGACAGATGGAAGGCATCATGTTAAGTGAACTAAGCCAGCCTCATAAACACAAACACCACTGATTTTCTCTCATACGTGTGATCTACGATGGTAAAAGGGCCTGAAAGTAACAGAGGAGTGATTAGGAATGGGGCGGGGTGGGGGTGAGAGGGGGAAGAAAGGGGAATGCAGCATGGTATTATGATCAGAGTACTTTGTATACATGTATGGAAATGCCATAGTGGCAATTGTACATTTAATACATACGAATAAAGTAGAAACAAACAAAACTGAGAATGGAGAAGAAAGTGAGGCCAATGCTTCATTTTCCTAAACCCACTGAAATGAAGATGCTATGAGACTTCAAAAGATGTTCCTTGGGGAAAACTGAACTCAGAAAAGTAATCCCTTTGCTCCGTCATCTTCACAAAGTTTAAAAGCCACTCCTCCCAACCCCCACCCCCCAGTGCCCACATGTGCGTGGATGTGGGGAGCATGGATAACCTACAGATGTCCACATACCCCAAGAAAAATGACACCAATAAGAATTTTCTTCCAACACTCGGAAGTTAACAGTTCCCTCAAACAAATTTTTAAGCTAATGCACTTCCTATTTTCCTTTGTGATCTGTATTATAATACAGATCACTAGTCTGTGCCAGTGATAGCACTTTCAGAAAATGATTAAAATAATTAGTACTTCATCTTTAAATTTTTATGCAAGAACCAGAAACCATCAGGTTCAATGAATCCATTCTTTACCTGCAAAGATGGGATAAATGTGCGTTTGTGATAGTAAACGATGATCTGACAGAAACCCTTGATAAATAATGCATACAAGATCTTGTGGTCTGGTCTGTTATAGTTTTTAAGAGTAATAATAATGCCCGGTTGGTTGATAATTGAGAAGATGCGGCTGCTATTATTCCAAGGACATTGCCATCAATGGAATAACATATTTACACTACCCTTGGCAACCCCAATTCACTAAAGAGCTGCTTCCTGGGAGTAAGAATTGATTGTCATTATTTCTTTAGCCATTAGCATAAGATATGCCTCTTTGGAGTCTTCAGTAAATGTCTTTGTTTTCTAGGCTAACAATGTACATGTAAACTGCATCACCACCTCGGTCTCAACGACATAATTGTATTATGTTTTGAAATAGAATATCCATGCTGAGTGTTTGGGAGCAAAAAAGTAGTAGAGTATCCAAACGTCTACTGTATCTATGCCTGTAAATTACTATTCTGGTAATTTACCACATGCTACCAGCTTGCCACAGCAAGATGAACAGTGGCTAGTAAAAGTCTCTCCGTTTCCTTTACCCCAAATCACTCAGAAAATAAATGTGGAATATTATAAAGTTCCTTTCCCAAAAAAAAGGCTTCAGAGGTGCCCAGGGTATAAAGCCAATGGGCTGTACATACCAAGTACTTTAACTCAGAAGAAAAAATTAAAATAGAATTCTTTAAAGACACATATATTCAAGAGTAGTATGATTTAAATCATAGGATAATTTTTAATTTTGGAGGAACCTCCATACGAATTTCCAAAGCGGCTGTATGAACTTATATTTCTGCCTGTAGTCTCTGAGAGTTCCTTCTCCCCCATATTCCTTTGCTGGGCAGAAGCATTTTGGTTTCATGTAATCCTACTTGCCAATTTGTTCTGTTGTCCATAGTTCTGAGACTTCATCCAGGAAATAATTGCCTTTATACTTGTCTTAAAGTGTTTCCACAATGCTTTCTTGTAGTGGTTTCAAAGTTGCAGGACTTAACATTAAAGTCTTTGGTCCATTTTGAATTATTTTTGCATAGGGTGAGAGACAGATGTCAAGATTTAATCTTCTGCATGTAGATACCCAGTTTACTAGCACTGTTTGATGAATTAAGTTGTCCTTTGAATATCTTTTTTAGTTTAGTTTTTCTTCTTTTCATCAGTTGTGCCTAGAAACTGTTACTATGGAATTATAATCCTTTGGAGTTGTCACAAAAGTTTGATTTTTCATATTTCTTGTATTTCTCTGTTAAGATTTATATATCTAACAGATTGTATAGCTCTACCACATTCATGAGATGGTCTTTGTAGAAAATGTTTTTCTCCTAAAGATATCTCTTGGGCCGTTGGTTATGTAATATTCAGCTTATTCACAACAAGGTACCGGGGTATAACATCTCCCTGTGGATTCTGTGGCAGTAATTAATGATTTGGAGCGTAGTGCCCACCATGTCAAAGTCAGAGTGACCCACTGTCTCGGTAGGTTATGCAACAGTAGGGAGATTTCAGCAGCTCGGTTAGGCACAGACTCTGCAGCAGAACGTGTGGGGTGTACCTACACGGCTTGTCCTACAGGAGAAGCGAGAGCTGCCTTCAGGTGAGGGGAATGTCTTCAGGTACTGTTGCTGTGGAGTCTATTGCTTGTAAGGGTCTCTGGCACTGGCCCATCTGTAGTACTGAGGCACTCAAAACCGTGTCTCCTCACCAGACAGTGGGAGGAGGCCAAGTATTTCACAGGCAGGCGTATAGGCAGGATTCACAGCACCACCCAGGAGCACTCACACCCACAATATCAGCAATGTGTGATCAGAAAAGGTGCTGGGGTGTCAGACGGTTGGACCCATGCCTACACAGTGGTAGTAGGTGTCCTGTTACCGCCACTGTGGGCATGTCTACTGAGGGGCGGGTCTTGAGGAACCAAATCATGTGTGCCTGGGACTAGGGTACCATCATGTCTACTGTCCCCTCGTTCTTTCAGTTCCCACCAAGGAGCTAGTGCGAGTGGAATATGGCAGGAATCAGGCAAAATCCTCCCCTTTGCAGTGCTCCTAGGAGCAAGAGAGCGTGATCATGACCAGCGATGGGCAAAGTTTTTCTTCTGACCTTCTTAGAATGGGGAGGCCCAAGTAATAGGATTAACCACAAGAGTTGGTTGCTGCTTCTCCTCAAGACCTCCCCAGAATACCCTGGGGTGCTGACACAGAGGAGCCACGGAATTCGTTCTCCACCCTGCTGCTGACCGGCACCCCAAGCTAGACACCCGAGGGAAGAGTGCAAACGTGAAGAGTGCAGGGACTGCAAGGCCTACTGCCCTCGGTCCTGGCCCAGCAGACAGCCATACTCGACTAGCTACGCTCTCAGTCTTGGAGAACAGGCGCGTGGACCTGCAACCCTCCGTTCCCTTCCCATACCATGTGGTACTCTAAGCAGGTTCAGGTGAACCAGCTGCCTGCTGAGCCCCGCAGTGGAATGTCAGTGTGGTCCCAGAGGGTGGAAATTTGCAGGGTTTCTAACCCTTAGAAACAGTCAGCCTTCAGACAGTAAGTCTCTCCTCAAGATGGTTTCTGACTGCAATGCCCTGGCCGGGGGGCGGGGAGGGGGGGGCGGGGGTAGTGGGAAGTGATGTGAAATCTTTGCCAGCACCAGGTTGCTGTACAGATTTCAGGTTACTGACATAAACTGCAAGTCTCTAAAGGTTGTGAGATTTTCTGGTGTCCACGCTGATAGTTTGCTAGGACTCTCGTTTACCTGCACAGGGGAAATTCTCTTCCCTAGTTTTGGGTCCAAAATAGCAGGTGCTGGGTATGACTATGCTATTGTCACAGGTCCCTGAATCTTACAAGAGCGGCGGCTTTTCTCTTGTGGATTTTCTTTGCTCTCCCTCAGTCACTCCCCTTAAGGAGCAGCTTTACACCTGTTGCTTTGGGTTTTCTTTGTGCAGGAGCCAGGTGGTTGCTGCTGCCTCTATTCAGCCAACTTCCTTACAGTAGACTACTTGTTTAAAAGTAAGCCAGCCAGGAGAAGAGCTGATAAGATGCCATAAAAGAGTTGAAAACATAAAAGCGGGATTTGTTATGTTAACCTTTTGAGTCAGGTTTCAGATTAATGTAGACATTAACAGGTATAACAAACAGCAAATAAAATATGCATAGAAGTGACTGGAGGGACAAACACAGAATTACGAACTGCACTGTGGAACCACAGGGGCTGTGTTCTCATCCATATATTAGTGTCTTACAAAGTTCCTGTCATCGCTTTGTGATAAAAGTGAGTAAATATTAGGGAGCTGGAGAGATGGCTCAGCAGTGAAGAGACCAGCTATTCTTGCCAAAGGACCTGAACTTTGTTTCCAGCACCCACAAAGCAGCTCAAACCATGTGTAACTCCAGTTCCAGGGAATCCAACACCTTCTTCCAGCCTTCATGGGCACCAGACACACCTGGTTCATATATAGACATGCTGGCAAACATTCATAAAATAAAATAATAAATCTTTTTAAAGTTTCAAAGAACAGAGGTTAGGGAGATGGCTCAATGGTTAAGAGCACTGATTGCTCTTAACAAAGGACCTGGGTTCAGTTCTCAGCACTTACATGGCAGCTCACAACCATCATTAACTCTAGTTCTGGGGGTTCCAACTCCCTCTTGTGGCCCTTGCAGGTACTGTATGCACCTGGTGCACTTACATCCATGCAAGCAAAATACTCAAATACATAAGATATAAATAAAATCTTTTCCAAAACTTTTAAGCAACATTAAAAATGAGAAAAATTATTTTGATTGTTTAAACATAAATTAAAATGAATAAAAAGTATTTTTTTATTTTTAAATTTAAATTTTTCTCCTTTTAAAATAAATACCTAAAATACAAATACATAAACATAAAAATAAATGAGTAGATTTTTCATTCATTTTTCTACACATTTCTTTTTCCGGAAGTTTCATGCACTTGACACTGACAAGGTCTGAAGATGAGCAAAATGTATAGACTTTTGCTAACCTAAAATGGCATTTTCAGAAAGCAGACTAATAGGATGCAAATCTTTTCTCCTTGCTTAACTTTGAGAGGTTTTCTACCTAGAGTTTCTACTTTCCACCACAAATTAACTTGGACAAGTCTATAAACACATCCTGTGACAGTCTTCACAGTCTAACATGAGCCGGGACTGTTTAAACCAAGTCATTACAAACCAATGCCAAGCTCACTGAAAGACAAAGCTGGCAAGCCACTGACAGAGAAGGAAGTATAGTCTGCACTTTTCTTTATGAAACCAGTGTAGGGCCTGGATTTTTAAAAATGCAAAAGAATGTGTCACAAGCCAGGTACAAGTTGATTGCTTCAGAGCGATTCTAAACCATCAAAACAACCTTGTGTCATGAACAAACGCTGTGATACCAATGTGGGATTCCCAAGCAAACTTAGCACCATGTCACTGCACTCCATGTGCTCGTCGAGTTCTTTATCCTCTCTGAATTATTTTGCCTTAACAAAGCCCTGTCTTCTCCTTTACTCCCTTTTTCATACTGATATTCCTGGCTCCTTGGCAGTTGTTACTATAATGTCAGATTAAAAACTGGAAATAATCTATATACAAATTAAATAAATGGCTGTTTTTTCTTAGTGTTATTTTCATCAGCACCAAAAATCTACCTTTGTTTTTCGAGACTTCACAGACCTATAAAAATGTCTGTTTTCTATATCAAATACAATTTTTTGCATACATTCTTGACCCTTACTGTTCAAAGTACATCTCCAGGCCAGTTACATTGGTGTCATCCAGGAGCCTGTTAGAAATACAGTATTGAGGGATGGGGATGTAGCTCAATTGGTAGGGGGCTTGCCCAGTACACATAGAAGCCTGGATTTCTAGGGCTGGAGAAATGACTCAGCAGATAAAAGCATTACTTGCTCTTGCAGAGGACTCAGGCTCAGTTCCCAGCACTGACATGGCAACTAGCAACCATCCATTAACTCCAGTTCCAGGGTATCAAACGCCCTCTTCTGACCTCCATGGGTACTGCATGACACAGTGTACTTACTTGCATGCAGGCAATACACTCATACACATAATATAAAATGAAAATAACAAATAAAAATATTTTAAAGCCTAAATTACATCCCTAGTACTGAACAAAATTGGGCACAATGATGCGTGCCTGTAGTCCCGATACTTGAGAAGTGGAAGCAGGAGGATCAGAAGTACAGTGTCATCCTCAGTTACATACCTGGTTCAAGACCAGCCTGGGCTTGATGAGAGCTGATCTCAAAAGAAAAATAAAAGATAGCCAACAGTAGGGCTCAGCAGGTGATAAGCCTGCTTGCCACCAAGACTGAAGACCTAAATTTGATCCCTGGGACCTACATGATAGAGAGAACTGACTAGTGAAAGTTGTCTATGGATCACCACATGTGTGTTGTGGCATGCTCACATAGATACTTAGACACACACAAAATAAATAAAATGTAACTTAAATGTTTTTTAAAGAAATAAACACAGTATTCCAGGTCCCAGACTAGACCAGTAATGTGGTTCACAGGCTTACCACACTGCAGAGACACTGAGCAGGATCACTGGTAGTTGGCCTCACTTTGCCTCGTATACCCTCTAACACAAGCAAACTAATCTTCTGAGTCCCTCCCATCCTGTGCCTTCCCACATGTCTGGCACTGCCTGATAAGAAAAATGTGTCCTTGCCACTTTTCTATGATCATCCAGATTTTGCTAGTTTTTCCAAAGTCTGTCTTGAAGCACTCTATTATTTTGGTGGTGTGTTCTGTTTTTATGTGGTACTAGGAATAGAATTCAGAGACTTGTGAATGCTAGGCAGTCAGTCTACCTCTAAACTATGTTTCCAAGCCACAAAATATTTTCTGAGGAAAAAAAATTACGGATATTTATTTCTTTTTGTTTTGTGTGTATGAACAGTTTGCTTACTTGTATGTAAATACATCACATGTGTGCAATGCCCGTGGAGGACAGAAGAGGGTTTCAGATTACCCTGGGACTGAAGTTACAGATGGTTGTTAGCTACCATATGGGTACTGAAAATCAAACCAGGTTCTCTGGAAGAGCAACTTCTAAGCCATTTCTGCAGTCCCTGAGCTAAGTTTCTAAGAAATCAAATAGTAATCAAAGTATAAGGTGTGAAAAGATAGCAGTATGCTTAAAATATTATAACATTTCTAATAGCCAAAGTGAGTCTCTTACAATTCATTCTTATAACTAGATGTTCAAGGGGCATAGAAAGATAAGGATACAGTTTAAACTACTTATACCAAATAAAAGAATCATCTAATTTTATGTTAACTAAAATATTTATTTAGCATTGCCACAAATATGACAAATCTCTAGGAATTTGGACTATAGCAGTGTATAAACCAGAACACAATGCCAGCTCCTGTGAACATTTCATTCTTGCCTTCCGTGTTTTAAAGTGGAACTTATATCTGACTCTATATTTAATGGAAATACAGTTCTAAAATAAAGTATTGTTCACATTCAATTGTCACTATCACTAGGGACCTATTACCACTGAATATTTTTCTTCGGATGTAAAATTTGAATATAAAAATAGAAGACATTATAAATTATTTATATATTATCTTACTTTCGTGCCTAATATAATATTCACATGAATGAAAAAATCATCTTCAATTTTCAGTTGGTACAAGATGAAGTAAAAGTCCTTCAGCAGGAGACATGCAAGATCATTTCATCTCTCAAGATGTTGTTTTGTTTAATTTTATTTCCTTCAAAGGACACGTTTGTATCTATGTAAGTGGATACGTGTATGTGTGTCTGTATGTATGACTATGTGTGCATATATATGTGTGGGTATTCGTATATACGTTGGGCATGTGTGAGTATGAATGTATGTGCATACATGTATATTGGCACATGTGTGCAGGTGTGTATGTGTTGGGGTATGTGTAGATATACGACTATATGTGAACATGTGCATGTTCATATATATGCTCATTTAACAGACCAATCTATTACATTATAGATATTTTCTAAGAGTAGCATTAAATGAGAAATCTTAAGTGAATTGTTTGAAGGAATCTTTTAATATGAACACATGCAGCCATCTAAATAAAAACACAGAATAAAATTTTAAAAATGCTTTTATGTCTGAGGCTTTTTACTCAAAAGACACAGGAATATTTTCTGTGGTATTATTTCCAATAGCCCTAAATTGGAAATGATGCAGATATCTACCAACAATAGAGACCTGAAGAAATGAAGGTCTTTTGTTACACTTTTTGCTTGTTTCTATTGGGTAAATTTCCAGACATTGAATAATTGGATCATATGGAGATGTATAAGTTGAAGTAAATATAGTGAAGGAATTTTGGAAAACAATCTCACCAGTTTGTCTTCCAACCAGCATTATATAACAATGTTATTATACGTCCTTGCATCTCTTGATATTCTGAGAGTTTACATTCTTGTGAGCATGTATTTATAATTCCTTTTAATTTCTGAAGATTTTATTTATTTTATGTGTATGAGTGTTCTGCCTGCATGTATATAAATATACCACATATGTCCTTGATGCACATGGAGGTCCGAGTCCAGAGGAGGGTGTTGAATTCCCTGGAACTGGAGTTACAGAAGGTTGTTAGCCATCATGTGTGTGCTGGGAAGCGAACCTGGGTTCTCTGCAAGAACAACTGAGCCGTCTCTCTAGTCCAAGGTTTCTAACTAATTTAAATAATCTTCCTAAGGCTGGGAACACAGCTCAGTGAGTCAGTGACAGAATGAATACTTGTTTAGAATGTGTGAGGTCCTGGATTTGATCCTCAGCACTAAAAAAATTTTTTAAAAGGTTTTTTCAGATTTGAATATGAAAGGGAAGACTTTATATATTATTTATATACTATCATTTCTGTATTTTCCTTTCATCCTTAATATAATTTTTACATAAGTGGAAAATCAATTTCAATTTTCTAATTCTAATATCCTTCTGTGTCAAAGGTTGGGAAACTTCTTAGTAAATATTAGCAGTTTGCAGGCTACCTGGTCTCTGTTACCATCTTTCAACTCTACCATTGAAGAACAAAGCAGCAAATGACAGATCACAAGTAAATGGACATTGTCTACATTCATCCTGTCCCTGTTCTGTCACCCTTGAGAGTATTTACTGCTTAGTCAGATGTGGTAGCACGTTCATAATCCCAGCACTTGAAAGACAGAGCCAGGAGGATTGTTACAAATGTTTCAAGTCAGCCATGGCTATGTAGTTAGACTCTGTTTAAAAACAAACAAGCAACAACAATCACAAAAAATAATAAGTTTTATTGTTTAATCTTTTAAAATATACCCCAAATGTATATGGACTTGATACTTTGGGTTTGTTGTTAAGAAAGCAACTTATTGGAAATGGAGAGATGGCTCAGTGGTGAAGAGCACTGGCTGCTCTTACAGAGGGCCTGGATTCAGTTCCTGGCCTCCACATGGCAGCTAACAACCATCTATAACTTCAGTTCCAGGGAATCTGATGCCTCTTCTGGCATCCACAGGCATTGCAGGTACATAGTGCACTTACACACACGTAGGCAAAACCCTCATACACATGAAATAAAAATAAATTGAGTAATTGAGTTTTAAAAATTATTTTAAAAAGAAATGAAATGGTCATTTATACACGTGTCTGCATATGCATGTAAATGTTCAACTAGCTCAGCTTCTTTTTTTGATGTACTGTTTTCCTGCTACCTTTCAGCAGTTCCTTCGCGTGAACGAAGTCATCTGAAGAACAGGTGAGTCCAAACAATTTGAGCTTCCTTTTCGAAACTGTAGCCGCTGCCCTCTGCATTTCTATATACATTTCAGGGTGTCGGTCTTTTCATTTTCACACAAACAAACCTGTTGGAATTTACATTGGGACTACTGTTTTTAGCACACATACATGTGCATATTCACACAGTTTGGAGAGACTTAACATCTTTCCAGTGTAAAGTTTTCTAATCCATAAATATGATATAATTTTCAATTCACTTAGTTTCATTTTTATTTTTCACAGTAATACTTTGCAATTTTCTTTGTGAGAGGCAAACATATTCACTGGAACTAAAGAGGGTACCATCACAAAATTATCTACTCCATTGGAAAATACAATAGTCGTAAGTTCGTATGCATCTAAGAATATAGCCTCACTCGTGCACCATGGCACACACATCTACACACATAAAACATATGCACATGCACACAAACACCAATTATAGATAATTTTTTAATTTAAAAAAGGAGAGGTTATCACTATGCTGCTGGTTGATTTGTACAACAACCCTGTGTTGTTCAGATTTACAATATTTCTGCCCTCTCTTCCACAATGATCCTCGAGCCTTGGGAGGAGATAGTGAAATACCGGTGTCCACTAAGAACTGAGCACTCTACAGTCTCTTATTCTCTGCACATTGAACAGTTGTTGGTCTCTGTGTTAACTGCCATTGCTGCAAGAAGAGAAGCTTTAATCTACTGACATAACAATAAATCATTACAAATCAATTTAATACTATATCTCTTTAGCAGGATGTAGCAATAAGTTCTCCCCTATGGTCTGGGACATTTCTAGCCACAGGATCCTGACTCTGGTGACAGTATCAGATATGTACTACAGCAAGAATAGGGGAAGTGGGCAGGAAGCTCCAGCTCCAGCTGAGGCTCTACTGGCAATTGATAGATGCTAGAAGAAAGACAATTGGTTTTCTTTACTGGTGTGATATCTGGTAGGTTGACCAGACTCCAAGGGATAGGCCCACACTCAAGAGCATTTAGGAACATGGAATAGACTTGATAGGCCTTTAAAAAGGCAAATAATAATAGAGAACATAAAGTCTGGGGGTGGTAAAATGAGACAGGTCTGAATATGATCAAAATATACTGTATGAAATTCTTGAATCAATAAAAATATTGCTCAATGGATAAAGCACTTGCTTTTCAAGCCTGATGACCCGAGTTCAATCACCAGAATCCTTGTAAAAGTTGTAAGACTGCACACCATTGTCCTCTGACCTCCACATGTGCACAATAGCACTCACACACACACATTCATACATTACATACACATAGCATAGTACTGAATACTTGTTTAAGAAAGAATACAGCTTCAAAATATATAAAGCAAAAGATGACAGAAAGCCAGGTGGTGGCTCACACCTGTAATACTAGCACTTGGGAGGCTGGGACAGGAGGACTGGCATGAATTAAAGGCCAGTCTGAGTTACAGGTCATCCTGGGATATGTCTCAAGGGTCGATGTGTGAAGGTCAATATACCCTTAACCTTTCCTGCACATTGTTTCTGGCAGTCTTCATCTCCTCTTGCGTGTTCATTCATCTTTCCATTATCTCTCTCTACCTGTCCAGAGAACTCCTTTAAATATGTTTAGTAGGAACCTTTCTGTAATGAATCCTTTCAGTTTGCTTGAAAATATATTTGTTTAACATTTATTTTTAAATTATGTTGTCTTGTGATATAGCATGTGAGGCTTATAACTGAAGCAGCATTTAGAAGATCTCTTCTAGTTCCCCTGGTACCCACTGCAAAGTCAGCTGTTCCTCCTTTGAAGATTATGACCCCTCTTCCCAAAGGGGATACTTTAAAAATCAGTTTTCTCTCTGGTTTTTTTTTTTTTTTTTTTTTACTATATCTAAGTAAGACATTTTATTCTTCATTTGTTTTTATGTGTATGAATGTTTTGACTGCATGTGTCAGTGCACCACCCTGCCCACGGAGGTCACAAGAAAGCATTGGATTCCCTGGATCTGGAACTACAGAGGGTTGTGAGTGACCATGTAGATGCTGGGAACTGAACCTGGGTCCTCAGCAAGAGTGACAGGTGCTCTTAACCACTAAGCCATCTTTCCAGCCCCAAAGTATGACTTTTGTCGTACTGCTCTTGGGTGGAGGTACATGGAGCTGTTTCAATCCATGGCATAATATCATCCCGTACTTTTCAATTTACTCTGCTCAAGAAGATTCAAATTAATAAAAGTAAAGATAAATAGGATGATATAAAAAATCAATTTTACTAAAATCCAGAGGATTGCTGGGAGATTTCAAAAACTTAAATTCTCAAAAAGAATAGATGATCTAAAGGAAGTGGTTAATTCCTATCAAGTTAAATCAAGAAATATAAATAACTTTAAAAGATCAGTAAGAAGTGAGCTTCAATGATTTCTCTCCCACAAAGTGAAGATCAGGGCTAGATAGACTCACTGTCAATTCTACCACACCTTAAGAGAAAGCTAACACCAATTTATCTTGAACTGTTCTATATAAATAGAAAAGGAATACTATCAAGCTATTTCTATAAAGCCAGTATTACCTTAAAACCAAAAACCAGGTAGGACACATAACAACAACAAAGAAAGAAAACTATAGACCAATTTTCCTGGTGAACATAGACAAAATATTTTCAATAAAATACTTGCAAACTGAATTCGAGAGCATATTAAGAAGATTATATATAATGATAAAGTCTGGTTCATCTCAGGAATACAAGGTTCAACATACACAAATAAATCAAAAATGCAATACAGCACAAACAGAATTTATATATAGAAAACAAATCATCATACCAATAGATGCAGAAAAGGACTTTAATAAAATTCAACATTCCCTCATGATAAAAAGCTCTGAAGAAACTAAGAATAGAAGGAAAATTGCAATATAATAAAGGGTATATATGACAAACCTATAGCTAATATTAAGCTAAATAAGAGAAGACGGAAGGCATCTCCTCCAAAATCAGGAAGAAGCAATGAGTTCCCACTTTGTTTTCAATGGAAAGCTTAAGGCCTTAGCTAGAATATTCAGACAAGAGAAATAAAGGAGATACGAATAAGAAATGAGGAAGTCCAAGTATCCCTATTCATACATAGCGTGATCCTATACTTAAGACTCTAACACTCCACCAGAAAATGCTTAGGACAGATAAACACCTGCAAAGTAGCAAGACACAAAATCAACACACAAAAAAACAGTGACCTTTCTACATGTAAATGAAGATGGAAAAGAAATCAATGTAAAAGAAAAAGAAAAAAAAATACCTTATTCGTATTAGCTTTAGAGCAGCAACAACAAAAACACTTAGGCATAAAGCTAATCCCGGAGGTAAAAGCTATCTATGATGAAAACTGAACAGGGAAGTTGAAGAAGATGTAAAAGATGGAAAGACCTCCCATGCTCACAGACTAGCTGGCAGAATACGTAAATATAGCAATAGTCTTATAAATAATCTGTAGATTAAGTGCAATCCCCGTCAAAATTTTAATTACATTCTTCACAGAGCTGGATTAAAAAGTCCTAATCCTCATATAGAAGAACAAATGACTCCAAATAACCAAAGAAATCATAAACAGAAAGAACAGTGTTAGGGATATCACAGCTGAATTCAAATTACACTGCAGAGCCATAGTAACAAAACCTGTATGATACTGGCACAAAAACAAACATGTAGATCAGTGTTATTGAATAGAGGGCCTAGAAATAACCCATGGCAGCAGACATCTAATTTTCAATGAATTTATACAAATGGTTCATTGAAAGACATAAAAGATTCTACTCAGAAATTACACATATGCTAGCTCTACAAGAGTGGTTGTATATAGTTTAAGGCTATATAACAAGAAACAATGCTAGAGAAGAGGAACAACCCTTGAAGCTGTTGGCCAGGACGGTTCAAGAGACTCCCAAGACTACACAGGCTATTGCCACAGTCCTTGATTGCCTACCAGAACTTGAAGGTAAGATCCTACTGCTAAAGATAGGCCATACTTCAGACAAAGAACTTGGAGCAATGGAGTTGGAACTGACCTGGGAATCTACTCTCTGAAGGCTAACTCTCATAGTTTTGGAGAACACTATGCAAGCTGCTTAGGGAGAACATCAATCAATGGTTGAACCCTAGCTTTAAGGCCTAATATGCACAACAATAACTGGCACAAAAAACTATACTGAGAGAGTAGTGGTAATTTTCCTGGGGAGTCATCAATGGATCCATAATTGAACCTTAAAATCCACTCAGTGGGCAGGAACTCATATGTAGCACTATAAACATAACCAAATGCACATGGTTGGAGAGGTTATAGATCTTAGAGAAAACCACTAGACAAATGTAATTTCTTACTATATGCTAAAATGGATCCTTATATTTACAGACAAGTATGCCAGTCACCACTCATCAAAGCTTCTTTTTGTAACAGACAGAGGCTATTACAGAGTTCCACAACTGGTCACACACAGAGAATAAGTGTCTGTGAAATGTCTGACCCCAAGTGACACATCTATAATGGAACCTCTGTACCTAAGGCTCACAGAACACAGTAGAACAAGGGGTAGAGAGAACACTAATACTTCTCTCAACTCTCATCAAGGAAGCTCCCTCATGTAACAGGATGATGAACACAAACAACCAAAGTATAGAGATTAAGAGTCTGCAGAATATGAGTCCATGGACAGGACTCCTATATTAAACTCACACACCCAGGGCTCAGGACCATAGCAGAAGAGAGGGTGGAAAGGTTGTAAGAGCCAGGGAAGGAGGTACACGACCTTATGGAAACAGAGACTTACAGCATCCTGGAACCTTACTCATGTGAACTTATAGCAATGCTGAGAGCATGCACAGGACCCATGCAAATTCAGTCACACAAAAGCCCAGCACAGAAGTATGGAAATGGGCAGCAGGCCCCACTCTTAGCTAAGAACTATTGGATTTCTGATTACTACTGGGTGAGGAAGAACTGATTTTATTTAAGGGAGTGATTCTAGATGGGCTGACTAGACCCCAGTGGTTGAACTTGAACTGAGGGACATCTGGGGAAAGTAACTTGACTAAATAGACCTTAACTTAAATGATGGAATGCATGAAATTCATTTGGGGGGATTGCTATGAGAGGATGCCAGTGAGGATGGGAGTTTAAAGATGATTAAGTTGTGTGTGAAATACAGAAAACTTCAACTAAAAATATACAGAAAAAGATCATCTCCTTAACAAATGGTGCTGGGAAAACTAGAAAACTGGATATCCACATGAGGAATGAAACTAGATACATATCTCTTGCTCTGTGTGAAAATCAATTCAACATGGAATCAAGCTTTTAAAGTAATTTTTGATCCTTCAAAAGTGCCAAAGGAAGATGAAGTTACTCTGTTGAGGGTATAGGCACAGGCATGAACTTTCTGAAAAAGACTCCAATAGCACAGGAAATCATACCAAGAAATCATACATGGGATTACATGAAACGTCTGGCCTCCTACACAGCAAAGGAAACAATCACTAGCCTGCAGAGACAGCCTACAGAATGGGGAAAAATTATCTTTGTGAACTATATATCAGACAAGGAATTTATGTCTAGCATATATAAAGAACTGCAAAGATTAGATACAAAAAAATCAGTAAATGGATTAATAAACTGAAGATAAATTTATCAAAAGAAGAAATACAGGTGGCCAATAAATATTTGAAAAAAGTATTCAACATCAAAGAAATGAAAATCGGGTTTGGGGGGGTGTGCTGGAAAGATGGCTCAGCAGATGAGAGCACTAGCTGCTCTTACAGAGGACCCATGTTTGAGTCTTAGCACCCACATGAAGTCTAACAACCATTCATAAGTCCAGTTCCAGGGGAAAGGACACCTTCTTCTGACCTCCACGGCAGGCAACGCATGACACGGAAGCCCTCGCACACATCCGGGCAATCCACTAGAAACATCAAATAAAAATGAATAAATAAAATGATTTTTTAAAAAGAAATAAAAAAATCTCATCCCAGTAAGAAGAGTCACGGTCAAGCAAACATGACAACAAAGGCTGTCAAGGATACGTTGTGGAAAAGAGAACCTGTGTGTGCTGTTTTTGGGAATATACACTACAGAAATCAGTGTGGAAAGTGCTCAAAAACCAGAACTGCTGGTGAGTAATAATCTTTTCTGAGTAGAAACAAACAAATGTCTATTGATCCAGATGAGGCACCAAAAATAGACCAAGGAAACCAGTTTGAGTCTGGCTTAGTGAACCAGTTAGTTCATTGGTGTTTCTTACAGGAGTATTGGTACAGGTTTTGGTGCACGAGCATGTATGATTTAAAGGCAGCTGCATCATGGAAAATTCCCACCTAGAATCCCTGGAGCTGTCTACATGACTTGCAGGAAATTTAGTTGATTGGAGTCTCTTCTCTCTCATAATTGTCACTGCAAATATAAACTTGAGGAGGGGATCTTGTGACCCTTGCAAGTTTCAGGAGCTTTCTGAGACTATAAGGTTTTTCAAATTTATTTTTAAATTTAAATTTAATTTTATTTATGTGTATGAGAGTTTTGCGAACATGGATATATGTAAGTGCACCACACGCATGCATGCAATGGTGGCCAGTGGAGGTCAGAAGAGGGCATCGGATCCCTTGGAACTGGAGTTACTGACAATTGTTAGCTGCTATGTGGGTGCTGAGAACCAAACCTGGGTCCTCTGCAAGGGCAGCCAGTGCTTTTAACTGCTGAGCCATGTCTCCACCCGGGAAACTGTTTTACTTCTTAAGTCTTGGAACTTTCACTTCCTTCTTTACTCTTTAAAAGCCTCCCTGCAAGAAGGAATGCTCCAGTTCTGAGGAACTAGCTACGCAACAACAGCTAACCCAGGAGCACCACTCTAGGGTATTACCTGAACGACTGTAAGTTAGTGAAGCACATAGATGCTTGAACATCCACACTTATTGCTGTATAGCTAAGAAATCGAACCAGCCTAAGTGTCCATGCAGAGATGACTATATCAAGAAAACATGACACACTCGCACAGTGGAGTTTTATTCTGCCATGGGGAAAATTTAAATTATGAAATTTGATGGAAAATGGATGAAATTGGATAGATATTGCCATGTTTAAAAATGAGCCAGGCTCTGATAATACTGCATGTTTTCTTTCTTCTTTCACAATGTCAAATCTACATTGCTTGTGTGTGTGTGTGTGTGTGTGTGTGTGTGTGCACGCCCGTGTGTGTTCCTAGGTGTTGGTCATGAAAGAAGAAAGAGGGGCCATAAGAGAAAAGGAATATTAAGGGAGATGGGAATAAAAACGGAAACAGAACATATGTAATAAGAACACAGAAAGGACCAGGCCGGAGAGATGGCTCAGCTGTTAAGGGCACTGATGCTCTGGCAGAAGACCCGGGTTTGAGTCTCAGTACCCATATGGTGGCTAACAACCATTCATGACTCCAGTTGCAGAGGATCCGATGCCCTCATCTGACCTCCACGGACACTGCACATACATAGTACACTTAGATACATGCAGGCAAAACACTTTTACACATAAAATAAAAATAGATTTGACATATGAGAGAAAACATGCAGCATTTATCAGAGTCTGGCTTATTTTGTTTAACATAGTAATATCTATCCAGTTTCATCCATGTGTCCGATGCACACATGGACATAGACTTTCTTTACCAAATCTTCTAGCTTCTTTTATCTGCATTTTATACTTCAAATGTTTTCTGCTTGTCCATTCTTTTTTTCACCTTGTTTGTCTGTTGTTTAACATTTCAATCAAATTTCTCATTCCACTGCTTATATTTTTAACTGTAGAATTTTCCTCTTGATTTTTTAAAAAAATTCCAGTTTTTTGGTAAATTTTTCTGCCTTTTCATTTATTTTCTTGAACATATAAATCAGTTGCTTTAATGCCAATCTGATAACTCTAATATCTTTAAATTTTATTGCTCTGTTTCTCTTAAGAATTTATGCTTTAGTTTGTCATGTGAAGCTGTTTCTAGGATGTCTGGTGGCTTTGACTGAATGTCAAGCATTGTGTAAGGTGACTCTATAAGGAATCTAAAGTTCTTCCAATGGCAGAGTATGAGAAGATTACTTTGACCCATTCGAGGCTGTGAATTTTGGTTTGTTTGGTCCTAGAACACAGATGTTCTTGTGGCCTCAGCTGAAACACTGAGTTCCAGAGCTCTCCCACACCCCCAGATTGTGTCTCCCTAACATCTTGAAACTGCCAAGTCTTTCCTTGGCTCTTTACCTTTTAGCAATTGCTTTCTGCTTGATTTTCTAGTCTTTTAACATTTGTCTTCAATTGAGAAGTTACATCTGCCTCTAAATTTCACATAAATCAGTGGACTGATTTCTTTGCACTTCCTTTTTCTCAAGGACCTTGATCCCTTAAATCCTGGCTGAATTGATAATGCTCAGCTCCAACCTCTGCTTCCATAGCCCACTGACACTACTTCAGACTCTAACACTTTAGGTCAGATTGTGTGCTCTGTGGTTGAAATCAACAGATTCTCTTGCTAAAACAACTCCAACTCTATCACTGACCTAAGAAACAGAATAAGAATAGGTTGTTTTGTATGTGCCTGCACTGTCGAAGTTTTTCCCAGTTATATTTTATATATATTTTTTCTGTGGAAGAAGCATTTTACCGTGGAAAGAGGCAAAATCTCTTCTAGAATGGAAAGGTTTTCTCTTTCACATGCTAGTTGGCCAAATGTATGCTTTTCTGCATTACTTTTGAACCCTCTTGGAGTGCAGTATGTTGATC
The DNA here is from genome assembly GCA_035773235.1 of Eospalax fontanierii. Taxonomy (NCBI): domain Eukaryota; kingdom Metazoa; phylum Chordata; class Mammalia; order Rodentia; family Spalacidae; genus Eospalax; species Eospalax fontanierii. The sequence goes on along the minus strand of CM069526.1, from coordinate 41,361,183 downwards.
CCTGGTCTTTTTCAGCAATGCACTGAGTCAGAATTCCACATCTTGGCATAAGAAGATGCCAAGCAGTCTACCCGGGCCCTTCAACATTCCTCAAGCTAACTGTGCACACCTCCCAAAAGATGTCTCTTTAAAATCTGTAAGGTGATAGATCTTAATCACCTTTTCTAACTCTATTTTACCTGCTTCTGTAAATTCAAATGCACTAGCTATGGTAATGAGCCTTTCATACAAAAGAGAGATTAATACCCCAACAGCAACACTATTTAACCTGAAGCTTGGGGGCATAAAATAAAACAGGACTAATATCGTTGATTGCTGTTTATATATAAACTAAAAGCTAAAAGGCCTGAATTTTCCAACGCTAATGTGTCTTGGCCCCTATATGTCTAGTCAAGTCTTATCTTCATCTCTTGACCAGTCTGACCCAGTTCCTCATCTCGCTTCTGCTTTAATATGCAACAGTGGCAGACTTCCTCCGTCCCTTGTCGACTTAATGTGTGTGAGGGCTGTAAGCAGAAGCTAAGTCATTCTGGCACAGTGAAGAAGTGTGGAGGTAGTGCTGAACAGCCAGAGGACACAACAGCTCTACCATATTACGCTGTTTGTCACTCCAGTGTGAACAACGGCCATGAGGTTATTAAGCAGATTGTCCTGGCATTTTCCTCCCATTGGTATTTCAGCATTCCCTCCCATGCCCTCTTCCCAGCTTTCTTTCCATTGTAACCTCTTAATTATCCAATGTGGGCTTCTGGAGAGGGTGTGTCCATGAGAAACCAAGCAGGGTTTGGGTTGTTGAAATCCACTGGGGCATTCATTTGTTTGTTTCTTCCTATGTTGACAATTTAGCTGTGTTAACTCATGGAAACTGCTCTGGGTCAGATTTAAATCAGAACAGACAGTTTTGATTTTTGCTCTGAAAATCAAATGCAAAGACTTGTTTGAAATGGGTTGTTGGTGGCTTGCCTCAACATGCTTGGAATGTGTGTTTACTTAGATGCAGGGTAATGTAATTTTCAACAAGTCCAAGTGCCTTTGTTAAAATAGACTTAAAAACAAAACATCTTGTGTGATGTGTGGATTGCAGTAGGCCTCCAAACGATACTGTTATCTTTCTGTAATACATGTTTCTAACAGAATGAATCAAAGTTCCTTAATTTAAATTTTTTCACATAGGATCCTCTGTTAAAAATAAATAAATAAATAAACTTCATCCTTTCACTGGTATCAGTAGTTCAAACATATAAAAATAATTCCAACTTAAAATTGGATTAGGGTTTTAGCTTTAGCCTTATAACCTGAATACGTTTGTAAGCGATGCTCAAGTGCTTAGTCTTCCATTTTTTAATTAAGTATTCACTGAGCAAATATCATGTGCTACACAGTGAAGAGGCCCTGAGGAAAAAGAGGTGAATAATAATGTAAGTCTGGTTTGGAGAAACGGAGTGATGGAGAGATGAAGAGCATTTTCTGTTCTAGGGGACTCAAACTCAGTTCCCAACACCCATATCAGGTTGCTCATGACCAAATGTAACTCTAGTTCCAAGGGGATCCAATATCCACTTCCAGTTTCTCAGGCACCTGTACTCATGTGGCATATGCATACATAGACATACACATAAATAATAAAATGATAATTATGTAAGGCCCTTGAAGCTGGTCATGGTAAGTTTCTCTTTACTATTCCTTTATTTTCTTACATGTTTATATTTAGAAGTCTCAGAATTGGGGATAACCATGGCGGTAAGGACCATGATGATTTGTTTTACTATAAAACTTGTTTTGTACATACATCAAAACATTATGCTTTCTACCTTAAATCTGTACAATTTTACAGTTAAAAGAGAGAAGGCTCAGGGATGAAGTTAAAATATCACACTATTAAAAAGAACTCAGCTAACAACCACAGTGTGAGGTTTAACTATAGCCTTTATTCAATGAACAATTTCCTTCACATAGACAAACATATATAAACATTTATATGTGTGCAACACATCTTAAAGTTCTCCTGTGATATTTAATTAGTCATTATAATATTCTGTGAGGTAGGCTGAACGAATCCTAATTCATGGAATTAACGCTGTCTAAAATTGTACAATATGTCTTCTACAAGTTAAGCAAAATGTATGGCACATTTGACATCATTCTGATACATGCTTTACTGTGCAGGGCTCTACACAAAAGCATGGTTGTCTTTCCACCATTCTCTGTGCATCAGACCTTCTGCATAGAACAGCCTGAGGGATTTGCTCTAGTTAGGTCTCAAGTTCAATCTACAAAGGCTTCTCCTCCTAAGACTTTCTTAAACTAGTTTGCTGGGTACCAGATTGCATGATGCAGTAACTGATCTACAAGCCATTGATACAAAGACAGTAGGTACAACTTGATCAAGCACAGTAGTTCAAATGCAAATTCCAATGCAACATTTGACTTACTCATATGCCTGATTATTAGTAATATATTCTTGAAATTAAAATGATTGCTTTGCTCTTTACTCTATAGCTGAGCTTCATTATAATCCAGTGGGCTGCTGTGATAGTGTTCCTGAAGCCATTCCTTACAAAGGAGGTTCCCCAGAACCAGAACTCACACATCCTGATTTGACTCCCTGAAGGAAAGTGTCCATCTGCCAGAGAATCCATGGAATGATAGCCTTCCTCCCTTCTCCAAAGTCTATGGTTTTGAAGAATGATGACCCTATATTCAAGATCTTTCCTTTCCTTTCTGTTCTGGGCCTCGAGGCTGCACACGCACTTTTACCCATGCCCTGTGTCTGTGGGGTTACTCATCTGCAAACAGTAAAGCAAAGACAGGAAGACAAAGCAGGAGAGAACAAGGAAAGGAGGAGAATCTTTCATAACTCCACTCTAGACCTTAGAAATTCAATTTTAATCAGACCAGTAAAGAGAGTAATCAAAAAGAAGGGATTTCTGTCTTCAAGGAGTCTATTACCACCGTAGCCGCTCCGGGGTCTCTGAAACTAGCTGTACCGGGGTAGCCGTGTGCAGACCTTCCTTTTGTGATGGTGCTGTGGAAATGCAGAGAGTAAGTGTCAGGGTAGAGTTCAGCTACAAATGGCCTATCAATATTACATGAAAGATGAGGTAGCATCACAGAAAAAAGAAAGACTGTGAGTCAGAGGTCTGGGAGGACTGAAGTAAAACCGTGTGTTCTGGACATGTCAGGGCTACTGAATTCACAGCAGCTGTGGTTACCTGCATGAGACCTGCACAAGATGAAACCAATCAACACTCTAGCATGGAGTAGGAAGGGTTCATAAGCTCCTATCCCTAACTAAAAAGCTATTGGTAGTTAATGGCTTTTGAGAGCGGGATAGTCTTCTTTAGGGTGTGGCCCATGATAGGTTGACCATTCTCCAGTGGATGGCCCCACATCCATATGTATATTGGCAGCACAAATTTAACTTGGTAGATTATTTTTTTTTAAAAAAAAAAAAAGAAGGAAGGAGATGGGGTGAATCTAGGAAGAGTTTGGGGGAGGAGAGATGAATATGATCAAAATGCACTATAGGAAATTCTCAAAGAGAATATATATATATTTAAAGACAGAAAGTTTCTTTTTTTTCAATGATGGAGACTGTAACTGGAGTCTCACACATGCTAAGTGAGGATTCCACCATCTCCACTGAGATAAATCCTTAGTCCTATGTTTCTTAGATTGACATCTTTTGACTGTTCATAGAGCATGTTCACACATTCCTAGAAGAAAAGATATCACCAATAAAAACATTACGAGGACTGTGGTCCAGCTAAGTAGAAGAAGGAAAGGAAGGAAGAGAATGAAAAAGCAGGGACGCAGGGACAGAGTAATGGAGGGAGGGAGGGAGAGAAAAAACTAAGACAGAGAGCACCTCTCCAATTTTTGAAAGGAGAAACTCCTCCGGCTTATTTCGCTATAACCCTTCAGTCTAAGGTTCATGCTGAAATAGGACCCACAAGCACTGAACATAAAATTATTAAATTTTATTTTATATACCATAGACATTAAATTTATGAAATAATCCTTAACTTCTTAAAGCTAAAAAGAAAAAGAAATTAAATTAAAATAGTTAACACTAATTTGGTAAGCAGAGAAAAGTTCTAGAAATCAAATATTTAGCTGGTGGTCATCACAGCCATCCTCACAAGTGTGTGGCCAGTGCAATCCCACAGGACCTGGGGCTAGAGGACCCACTCTTCGTCTATGCTCTGCCTTCACTGCCCTGAAAGTCTGTGTATGTTTTTGAGCTTGGCATATCTACTTTGCATTGGGCTACACAGTTAGGTAGGCAGTCCTGGTAACAAACCTCCTGCCCCCTTACACATAGAGAGGATAATATGCCCCAGTGTGCTCAGGACAATCATAGCCTTTGCCTGTTGTCAGTGGTTACCATTTCATGGCATCCTTTCTTTACTCCTAGAAGTATCCTGATGAATAAATAATCTCTGATGTGAATTAATGAATAGAAACTGAAAACCAGTTGTGATTTTATATTCAGGAATACATACGGGAACTGCACTGATTAGTTTTTATTGTCAACTTCACAACCTAGATTTATCTGGAAAGCAGGAGCTTCAAATGAGGAATTTTCTCCATCAGAATGGCCTGTGGGACATTTTCTTGATTGCTAATTGATGTAGGAGGGTCCAACTCACTGTGGGTAACACCACCATCCCTAGGTAAGTGGGCTTGGCTAAATCAGAACGCTATCTGAGCATGAACCAGAGACCAAGTCAATAAGCAGCATTCCTCCAAGGTTTCTGTTTCAGTTCCTGCCCTGACTTCCCTCACTGATGGACTATGACCTGCAAGTGCAAACTGAAGTAAACCTTTTCTTCTCCAGGTTGCTTTTGGTCAGAGTGCTTTATCACAGCAACAGACAAGCAAACCAGAAAAGAGATCAAAAACAGTTGTCTAATTGTTCTAATACTTTCATAATTATCAGGGAAAGAAAGTCACTTCATTCTTTCATACAAAAATCAGAATGGTATAATTACAGCTCCTGACTGAACACATCTATGAGTTGATTGAACCTGAGTGATCATTTCTAGAATCTATGACCTCCTCACATACCCTACAAAACCCCTGAAAACCATATCAAAATTGTGGTGATATAGTCTACTAATTTACCAACAGACAACAGTGTATTTTGATGCTTTTTTAATCCTTTTGCATCCTTCCAGGCTCTGCCTATAGCCAAATAAAATGTCATGTAGAAAACTCAAATAGGAAGGAAACCCAAGGAATAGCATCTGACTCATACATAGGTCCACAGAGGAAAACTGTGAACTCATCTTATGGTCCTTGCTCTAGCAAAGCACATTTGAACTTCAGGGAGAATTCAGCCAAGAGCAAGCCGGTGAAACAGGGCTCAGCAGTGTCAAATCGGATTAGTTCTGTCTGCTTTTGCTTAGCTGAGTGTCAAACAGGATGGCACTCTTTTATTATGTTTAACTACTTGTAGTTCAATATGTTTCCATCTTTGTGTACAGCTAGATGTGCAAAATGTGGTGCAGTTGCCTTTTATGGAGGTGATAAATTTAATTTACAGCATATACATAATATGTATGTTTGTAGAAAACATATTGATCAAACTAGCTTCCTTTACTATACTTAATATGCAGAGAAAATGTAACATTTCTTAGATTAACATATGTTGTCTCAGCCAAACAAAATGAGAGGAAAAATTAATAATATTCTGTTTCTAAGTATTCTCTAAAATGTCATCTCTAATTTGCAGCCCCTTTCTCACAGAGGAGCTTATGCCCAGAATTCTGAGACCTGAATTGAGGTCTCAGAACATTAACCAGTCAAATCAGAGAAGAGACACCAATGGTTGTTTTGTTTTCCTGAACAACTCAGTTCATTCTATCAAAAATTTGTCTTTCAGTTGGAATGGGGTGCCACATGCTTATGAGGCTGAAATAGGAAGATCTGAAGTTCAAGGCCAGCCTGAGCTACAAGCAAGGAGAAAAACTTGACTCCAGGAGTCCCATATTGCAGTGGTCAGGTTGTTCAGCCGCAGAGATTTGCATTCACAAGTTTGCTAGGGATTGCTCTCCAGTAAGCCAGCAGTCAGGGAGAAAAACAAGCAGAGGAAATCTGAACGGTGATGAGAAGACAACAGGAGCTTAGGTGATCCCACGTATCACCAACAGACATGGCCCTTCTGAGAGATGCTCGGCCTGAGTGAAGAGAACCAGGGCTTTGTGTCCTTGTAGTCACCAGTCCTTAAGTAGGACCTGCTCTCTGGGAAAAGGTGTTCTCTTGGGCAGAATGGTTGTTTTACCAGCATGAACTTTGGGCTAAACTCAGCTGTGAATCTTAAGTCTGCAACACGCCTTTCAGCTGAGGAACCAATGCCTTCATCCTGAATGCGGTCTCAGTAGCAGAGACAGAATTCATGAGTCTACCTCCCACACCACCGAGATTCACCTCCCTCGTAGAAGGCCACTATCCCTAGATGGCTGCTGTCTTCCTACCTAGGGGATATGAAGTGACCAGGTGACCATATGTTAAAGTCTAACAAGAGTCTCACTGCATTCACTGGTGATAGTGTTCCCACTATGTGAACCCATCCTTGAATCAGAGATGCCATGGCAGACAAGAAGTGCAGATTACTTCAAGGAAGTTGCTGATACTGGTGGTTTAAAAAAAGTTTGTTTCTGTTTTTACTTTTAGCTTTTAAGCCAGTGTATTCTACCTTTGGGGAATATAACATCATAAAATGATTATTGATTAGAATATATGCTCCATCGTGGAGTGTTGGAGCCCAGATTACCAAGTTGATACCTTAGACATAACTTCACAAAGCCAATTCATTACTTTATTAGGCCAACATCTTCTACATGGTATGGGATGAGCTAGGATGAGAGAATCCTGTGGCTTCACGTCCACTGTCATAAATCAAGGCCTGATGAAGTGTGATATGGGAACCTATGTTCAAGAATTAAATACTGTACAGGGTTTCAGATGGCAGAGCTGGTTGTAAATAGATCTTTCTCCCATCAAGCCTCTGATGAGGCCACAATCCTAGGAGGCACTGGACCATAATATCAAGTTGATCCATGCCTGGACTTCTGACCTCAAAAACTTTGCAATAACAAATGTGTGATGTTTAAACTGCTAAATTTGTAGTATTTCATAATATAGCATAGGTCCTGTGGGAAAAGAAGGCAAATCTAAATCTGGAGTGTTGTTAGTGGCTATCATGGTGACTGAGACCCCCTACTTCTGGGCACATACACAGCTCTGACCCTGACACCATGGGTGTTCTGAGCATACTCATTATCTCATAATTTGGTGACTGATGACACAGGGTGGTCTTTATCTTTTTGGCTACTTGCTACATTTTTCATGGTAGATGTTCTCTGACATTAACACGTGATGTAAGACTGTTCACACTCTGACCATGCTCACATGTTCATGACCTTCCCAAATTTCACTGAGCCCAAGCTTCAGATCTTCTTTCCAGGATCATGACCATCTACGGGACCATCTATATTCTGACAAGGAGGCTCTTTATTTTCACAGGGTGAATGACCTCCACATCATCCATTAGAATGTCTGCTTACTGCTGCTCTGCAGGGCAACCTATGAGTCAGGTTATCGAAGAGCAGGGACAACCTCTTTCTCAATTAGCTAATACTCATGTGGCCATAGGTATACATTAGGAGCGAAGTTATAATGTCATGGTGGTGGAGTCACAAGAATATGTTCCGGCTGCTCAAGGAGCTTCACCATGCCGTCCAGCCCTGAGAGAGTCTCTGTACAAATGGGGTGTTACCATCTTCTGCCAGACAATGGATTGCTTATGGGCCTTGGTGAGTCCGGCAGTTCCCAGCTCATGAAGTCTGCTGGGTCACATGGTAGAGATAAAAGGTCCAGTCACAGAGTCATAGTGCAAACTACACATGTTGTGAGTCTTTTAAGGCTTGGGTCCCACTTGTGTAGTGGAAACTTTTTATATAACTTGGCAAATAGGTTGGAACAATATTCTCCAATGTAAAATATGCTACCTCCAGATTCAAGGGGCTACCTGGCATTCTGAAATCTACAAGTGAGAATTTTTTATTACTTTAGAGGAACTATTATGACATGCCCTGGCTACTAGATCTCTTAATCTTCACAGAGTACCTGTCCCCCTTGGGAACACATATGACCAGCAAGTTTACAGCATGCTTGCCAGTTTTTGTTTATGTAGTTTGTTGTGTTGTCATGACAAAGCGGGCCCCCATGATACTCTGCTTCATGTCCAGACAATCCGAATCCTTTGGTCTTTATTATGACAAGAAGGAAAAAGTTGAAACTGCACTAGAGGAAGATATAAATGTACACCGTGGTCCAGCCCACTTGAGTACAAACTATTTCTATTTCATCTTCCTGATATGGATGAAAAAAAGAAAGATTTACCAGATCAATCTCTAATACAGCACACTTGTGGCCATCCACATAAACACCTGACCTAACATTGGGTACGGCCCTGCAATCACTTTATTTGGTGGTATTTGCCATGGTTCATTATCTTCCCCCAAGATTACCTTGGTGCTTATAAGAGTCACAATGCCAAATAAAACTGTAACAAGTTGGGGTGGGACTGGAGAGATAGCTCAGTGGTTAAGAGCCCTTTCTGCTCTTACAGAGAACCTGAGTTCCATTCCAAGCTCCCACATCAGGTGGCTCACAACAACCTGTAACTACAGCTCGGGAGGATCTGGTACCCTATCCTGGCCTCCATGGGCACCTGCGCATGCTCAGCATTCACTCACATAAACACACATAAATAAAAATGCTTTAAAAAAATAAATCTTTAAAAAGACTGTAACAAGGATTTCCACCCATGAGTTTTTAGGTCTTCTTAGGATGACACAAGCTTTATCCATTCACCCAGATATACAATACTGTTTCCTGTCTGCAGTTTCAGAGGCGTCCATTTCACCTTCTCCACTGTAATGGGTCTAGCCCTACAGACAAAGAACAAACGTGGGGTTCCACCAAAATTTCTAAGAAGAGTCCATTCTAAGTATATATTCTGATACTGGGAAAATGACCTCTGAGTTGGTTCATGGACCCAGTGGACCCATTCTGAGCTGGGACTTAAGCCAGAAGCTTATTTTCAGGCCCTAGATACCCTTATACTAAGAGGTCATGAGGAGGCCTTAGGTCTCTAAGTCAGTAGTCCTTAAAATATCTGGTCATTCTCCGTCTCCAGTGAACAGTGACCCAAGTAAAGAAGTCAGAGGTCCCTTTGGGAAAAACGTAAGACAATCATTACCAGATGTGCTTTTTATGGTGTGGCAGGGTCTCTTGGGAACTGAGTCTGAAAACTGGCTCAAATTCAGAAACTGGGCTAGAAGTCACCACGATTCATTGCAGTTGTTCTCGTAGCATCTATCCCTAAACTCCTTTACTTTAGAGATGAGTGACCACCTGCCACCTATCTGTCCTTAAGTGGCCTGGGTTCTTTTAACCGTCTCCACAGCACTCTACAGACAAGGACTCCCTGGATGCTACTCCAGCCTTGACACTTACAGCGAATACACATTCCTCATCATGGCTGTTGCTGTTTCTGATAGACCATCACCTGATCGCCATGATGTCCATATTTTTTCATCCTTATTACTATTAAGAAAGTATTTCTTTTCTATTGTTTTTAAATTTTATTATTTATTTTTGGTTTTGTGAGTGTGTGCATGTGTGTGTGTGTGTGTGTATGTGGTGTGTGTGTATGTTAATCAGAGGATAACTTGCAGGAGTCAGTTCTCTCCTTCCACCATGGGTTCTAGGAACTGAACTCATGTGGTCAGGCTTGGTGACAAGTGTCTTTGCCTGCTGAGTCATCTCACTGGTCTTCTAGGAAGCTATAACAGCTTCCTCTAACATACGCCTTGCAGTGGGCAGCCACAGAGCATTTGAATGCACTCACCAATCTATTCTCTGTCATTTTGATAAATGGAGTTTCCTCTAGATCTCCTTGAGTATATTTGGGACGGTGTTCTGACCATTCATGTATCCAGTGTATCAGGCATTCTTGAGCATTTTCCATTCATGACCTTTCTTCACCTGAGAAATTTTTATGTGACTTCCAGTAGACAGGTATATAAGATACATACAAAAATCAAACACTGTCAACAAATCATAAAGGAACTTATTTTGAAACAATTCATTGGTATGCATGTAATTTTACCATTTGTTAAAGATGACAGCAAATTTGCATATTAATGAAATGGATGTGCTTGTTTTTACATAAAGAATTAAATCTTGGCTGAGTATTTGATACCTCAGGACACAGAGCATCTTCAATATTTTTCAGAGTTGATCGATATTTTGATTTTGTAATCAATCATCAATACAGAGAACACAGCTTGGCATAAATGCATAGTACAAAAAAAAGCTGAGGTATTTTTAGTGCCATTTCAGAAATCGTTCAAAATTCTGTCCTAATCCCAAATCATGATTCATTGAACAATTCTGTATGAAATTCAAGTCAGCAGCTCAAACAGCAATTTTTAAAACCAAACATTCTTACACAATATAGTCCAAAGACAGACGTCTATGCTGAGGAATGAGAGTAGGAAAATACTAGAAGTCTTTGTTTTCAGTAATTAGGTCATTATGTTTTCTAAATTGTAGAAAAACTTTGCATATAATGTTAGGAAACATTGTAATTTATAGAATGCAGTGTCGTGAATCTGAGTGGAGATGTTTCCGGCAGCGTTCGTGAGCATCGCAAGGCATGAAGGCATAGATCTGCAATGCAAAGTGCACACATGCTGTGTGTGTTCAGTACCAAGGCTGTAGTACGGGCACACTGGGCAATACTTGCAAGAACTAACAGAAATTCCTTAGGTTCATTATGCATTTGATTCTAATTTTGATTTTGCTCTTTGTGCATTCAGAACCTTTTCACTGTTGCCAAATTGTTCATGACTCCCACATTCAGTTATGGGATTTCATGTGATGCCTCAGCCCCCAGTTTAAGAAGCTGTGCACTTCTCTAGAGTTTGGATTCCTTCTCCCACCATCTGCTACTCACATTGATATAAACGTTTCCTTCCTCTCTTCCTTCCTCCTTTCCTTCCCGCCTTTCATTTCCTTTTTTTTTACGACAATGTCCTGCTATGTAGCCAGACTGACCTTGACCTCAGATTCACTGTGTAGCTCAAGCTGACCTCAAACTTGTGATCCTTCTGCCTTGGCATCCTCAGTATCCTCAATATAATCATGTGACACCATGAGAAGTTATTACTTTCTTCAGGCTTCAAACATCATTATAGTATCATATTAGCTACTTCTACTGCGGCCTTTGGCAGGGTGTTGCATCCTTATCACACAACAGAGTTACTGTGTCAATAAACTCTCTTCTTTATGTAGTCCCCCTTAATTCAACACCTCCGGGAGCCAGTTTCTATGTACACTCTCTTGGACTTCACAAGGACATGCTGGCTCTATCTCCTAAGATCTTATATTCTCCCAGATGAAAAATAATGACTTAATCCTATGAATAATTATTGATCTAGAAGTCGGAAAGAGACTTAGAAGTAGATTTTGAGGGAAAAGCAGGGACCTCTCCATTCCATTTCTTCAAGTAAAAGCAGATCATTAGCTTCTAAGAAAAAAGACCTAAATCCAACATCTTTATCAATCCCCCCCCAACCACCCAAGGCTCAGGGAGCAGAGCAGAAGTAGAAAGAATGTAAGAACCAGAGGATGAGGAGGAGTGTTGTGGCATTCTATTTTCTGAACATGACATAGCCGTTGCGCTCATAAACTCACAGCATCTGCACAAGACCTGCACAAGATCAAGCCAGTCAAAACTTCCAGCATAGGCTAGGGAGGAGCTCATGAGGCTCCACCATGAACCAAGGACCTGTTGGAGATTGATAGCTTCTGAGGGAGGAAGAATTGTTCTTTTATAAGAGGGTGATCACTGGTAAATTGCCCAAGTTCTAGTGGATGGCTCCAAGTTTATGTACACATGGACCTCACTAAATGAGCTTGGTGGGTTATTTTAGAAGAAGAGGAGAAAGGAGGAAAAGGGCAGGAGGAGATGGGGAAGGAGGAGAAAGAAGAGGAGGAAGAAGAAAAAGAAAAATAGGAGAGGGAGAGGGAAGATATTAGGAGGGGGACATGTTGTGGGAGATCCAGATGGGGTTGAAGGATGGAGATACAATCTTATTCCATTGTCTACACGTGGAATCCTCAAAGAATAGAAAATAAAAGAGAGGAGTGAAGTACTTCTCTGAGATCTCAGTGAAGTCAGGAAATCCAGGATTTGAGTGTTGAAACTTACTGACCCAGAGAACTATTCCTCCTCAATCACCGTTCAAATCCTGGCCTTCAGGACTTGAGGTTAAAAATAAAACTTTCCATAGATATACTCTAGTAGCATGGGCCCTGCATCCCTCTCTAGCTGCAGGAGACGGCGATCTCTTCATCTGTTTCCAGTGACACCCTCTGGCTTCTGTACTTCACCTCTACTTGATTAATCACCCTTAACCTTGCATGTTGTCTCCAGTTCCTGGATAGCCTGCACTAGCAGCCATCCAATTATGTAGTCTTTTAATTACTATTTACTGCTAGATTCTCGAAACACCTGAGATATTGTATCATTGTAAGTCATTCCTTTCTGCTGATAGCCCATGGCCATCGAGCATCAGGGAAAAACCTGACAATTGCATTACAACTGCATTCTAGGGCTGTTACCACCCTACCTACCACTGTGCCTGGGAGTGTCATCATTTTAACCGATAAACAGAAATCTGATTCCAAATCCCACTTTAGAGCTTGTATTTTAGGATTTTTGCCATGATCACCAGTTATATGTTAACTTTCCTATAAAATAAACTGAGCCTGGAATTTGTGTGTGTGTATATAAATATATATAAAGGAATAAATATATAATATATAAATTTAAAAGGAATAACTACATATATATATATATATATATTTAAAAGAATACTCTCAGATATGTAAACAACAGAAGAGCCAGGACTTATCAGAGAAGTGTTGAATTATAATGTAGGCACAGTGGAAGTATAGGACAACTTTATGTAGAATTCTGAAGCCAGGATAGCCCATTAAAAACATTTTAGACTGATTCACACTGGCCCTGGGGATCCTGGACTATAATTTTGGATAAGATATCTGCCTTTGGCCACAGGCAAATCCTGTGAGAGGACTTGACAGACAAGCTATTGGCAGATACACCCTTACCCTGGGGGAACGAGAATTACATCCCATCGAGAGTCTGGGTAGCATACCACCATACCTACTACACACATCACCACAAGGCAAGGACCAACACAACAAAGAATCAACTCTGTTTTAGCTCTTCAAATACTGGAGGCTGTAGACTCAGGTCAATGAAAGCAGCAAGTGATTCCAAACCCCAATGGGCTCTAATTTCAGAAAACAAGATCTACCATCAAAGACAAAAAACACTCATTCGAACTCATTCTTGTCTACCTTTAATTCAGAGTACTGTTCCTTTTAACCATCTGTGCTGGGTAAGTAAATCAAAAAAACTAAAACTATAGAGAAAGATCTAGAAAAATAATGTGTGTGTGTGTTTACTTACAAATTATCAGGTAGCCAATTTGGCCCACATCTGAGCATGCTCTTGTGACACCTTCATTCATCCTAAGGAACTTCCCTCAGCACTGTGCATATAATTTTGAAAACAAAACTTATTTGGAATAAATCATGAATCCTAACATGTAAGGGAGAAATCATTGAAAATATCTATCACAATGCACAGTGCACACTGCAGCACACAGTCCGATCACTCTGCAACGAACTCTTACTAATCAGTTCTGAGCTTCATGAAACAATAAGAATGGAATGGCAATGCTGTCATTTGTATATTCCCCCTCAGTTCTCTAATGGAAAGCTTCTTTTCTCTGCCAAGTCACTCCTGACAATGTTAATGATTCACTATAAAGCAGTTTCTGGGCTATGATTCGTGACATTCAGACTAGTTAGATGGGAGGGCTCGGCAGGTTTCTGGGGAGTGTTTTGGATGCAGAAATGCCTTGAAGACAGCACTTTATTATATTTAGGACAAGTATGACATCCCACTTCAAGGAAGAGGCCCCTATACATATTGAGAAGGGATTTCTGTGGTTTAAGTGGGGAGGAGAACTTGGTTGAAAAGAATGCCTCTGTGTGTTTTTTTGAGGTGATATAAAGATAGGAAGCAGAGCAATGGAGGCAGGAGGCAGAAGGATTATGGATAATGGAAGAAGTTTGCCTGAGGGTATATGCCTGCTTTGCCTATTCCTGTATAACTAGAATATTTATAATTCAAATACTTATCTTTAATAATTAAAAACCAAGAAATATTAAAGACAAAAGGTAGAGAATATTATGTACACATGTGTAGGCACCAGGCATTAAATCCCCATCCTTGCAAAATACAGCAAGAAGCGGCTTTTAAAGGAGGTTAAAAAGTGAATCTCTTAAAATGTCTTGAAAACAGAATTTCTAATTCACTCCAGTTCTGCCAGGAGTGATACCTTTACTTTTGATTTCTACACACATCATCAGTCATGGGGCTAGAAACTAAAAATATCCAGCACGGTAGTTTGACATCGGCACATCAACAATTAAAAGGGGGAGACAAATATTTCAGGTTTTCAAAACCATAAGATTCCCCCCAGGTTTATGAACACATTGAGTTTGCACAGGAAAAGGAAAAGTCATTTTCAATTGTTTTCACAGAATACTTAGTTGCACCATCTATGTAAACCACTACTCACAATGGAATGTAATCTTCTCCCACAGCCAGGAACTCTCTCTGATCTTCTGCCTCTTCTCAGACAGCAAAGAAACAAAGAAAAACAGCCATTGCTATGCATCGGAAAGAGTGTTTGAATAGAGAAAGAGACCTCAACTGTGCCCCCGGTATTATAAAGCTGTCAATTATATCTATGATTACAATGAAATACCGAAGTAACAAATATATATTCTATTCTATATATATATATATATATATATATATATATATATATATATAATAGAAAGGAGAAGACTGTATTTAAAACAAAAACAAAGAAAAATAATAGTGAAAAAATATTATTCTATTCCAATCCAACAATTCAAATGGTAATAATTAAAAATATATATCAACTAGCAGAGCTCAATTGTTTCTCTTACAGTAGCAGAAAACAAAACAAAACAAAACAAAACAAAACAAAACAAAAAACAGAATACTTAGCAGCCAAAATACGAACAAATGAAAATTGTGGGTGAAGTGGTCAGGGGCCATTGTTTTTGAAGAATGTGATTTCCATGGCAGTGAATTTACACATGAGAGTTTCAACTCATGTCTAAAAACAGAGGTGTTAATATTTACACCTTTGATAATTATGGCAAGGAAGAGATTAATGAAGAATTTAATGTTCCCATCTTTTTACTTTCCCATCAGGCCATGTAATTTCTGGCAAAACATTAACCCAACATGACAACAATATGCTGTGGGTGGAGAGGTAAGAAGGGGATGGCAGCAGTCCTTCTGTTCTTCACCTAAGCTTGAAGGAATGGCGGTAATGGTGCTCACGCGGTGATTTCAGGCAGTGATAAAGTGTTGTGCTGAGGGCTCATTTTGGATACTACAATCCTAATAATGACCCTTCAGGGAATACCTTTTGTCCACCCAAGGGGCTGCTGTTTCTATGCCACGAAAAGTGACAAGGTATCATTGACCAAACAGCCCCATCATCAAACCCAATATTTGTCAAGGATACTATTTCTGAGGTCCCGATCACAGGAAAATTATAATCTGCTACCTGCTGGATTAAGGAGAGGAGAATAACTAATATCCCCTCTAAAAATAAGTCTTGCTAATTAAAAAGAATTATTATTTAAAAGAAACTATTACAGTTTGGGTCCAGAATGCCCCCAAAGACCAATGACTGAATGCTTGGTCCCTATCCTGTGTCACTACTGGGAGCTGATAGAGCCTTTCAGAGGTAGGACTCAGGGGAGTTCTTTCTCTTTTGGAGGCATGCCTTTGGAGATGATGGTGGAAGCCAGCTTCTTCCTTTCTCTTTATGCTTCTCAGCTATTAAGTGAACAGTTTTGTCATGTGCTCCAACCATAATGCGCCACCTCACCACAGGCTGAAAAGCAACAGGGTCAAGCATGGACTTGCACCTCTAGAACTGGGAGCCAGAAGTAGACCTTCCCACCTTATAAGCTGATTATCCCAGGTATTAGTCACTGTAACAGAATGATGACGTATGAAACAGGAATACTGCATACTGTGTTGCCTAAAGATAGGATTTTTCAATGAACCAACTTCTCTCTGGCTTTAGATTACTAGCGTATATGGAGAGATTTTGGAATTCCAGAAATGCCATTATAGTATAATGCTTTTCTTGTCTTCAAATGAAGTGTAGACTCCCTGAGACGGACTCTTATCTACTCCCTCTCTTGCTGTTTGTCCTATGTCCTTATTAGCTTGCTACAAAGGGCAATCATAATTAAATTCTAAAGCAAAGGATGAAGTCACCCACATCATCATCCTACTAGCTGCAAATGATGATGGTAGGAATGGCAATGTTGCCCTGCTCTTCTTTGATTCTCACTCTGGCAGCATTAACTCTCTGACCTCCTGCAGCTGCCAGTGCCACGGGCTGCTTAAGTGCTGTGCAAAAGCATTTCTGTTTTATTTGTTCTAAATTTACTGCCTATTAATTTCACAGTGTGACCTCCTAGTCTCTTACTAGTTGGCAGATTTCACTATAGCCTCCAAAAAGCTAAAGATTTCCATCAAGTTAGTTTCTTTCTCTGTCGTTATCTGGCTGCCTTCCCTTCCATGTTAAAGTCGCCTGTCTTTAACCACCCTTGCTTATCCTTTTCTGAGATTCATGTTACATGCATATTTCTAATGCTTAGAAATTTATTCTGTTCTTTAAAAAAAGTTTGCATTCTTCAATCTTTACTTATTTTCTCATAGTTCTAAGAGAAATTGCTTATTTATCATACAATGAGTAGTTTCCACATTGCTGAGTAGTTCACTTCTCTTTCTTGATCCTGTTATTATTTATACCAAGTGGGGGGATCCGAATGACCTCTATTATCCTAAGAATAGAAAGCCAGCAGCAGGTAAATCCATGGACCTAGGGTCATTGTCATTTCCTCTGAAAGTTGGGAGCCATCTTCCATGGTCCTTTGGGATTCTTTAAAGCAGCTGCACCCATCTATCTTGCAGAAATATCAACCCTGTTCCAACTAAGAAAATGAAGGTAGCATATCTCAGTACTTCTCAAAACAATTTAAAAATTAATTTTAAAAAATGGCAGGAAGGAGACAAACTCACAAGAAGATGTCAGAGCCCTACAGTACAAATCCTTCAGAGTGGTCAGAAAATTCCTCTTCCTGTAAGGAGAGTTCTTGCAGGTGGCTTTGATGCCCTGAACTCATTTATAGCTGTGATTTCATGCTATTTTCAGTTTGCCACAGAGATGGATTACTCTTACTCTGTAGCTACAGAGACGGGTGGGAGGGAATGCTATGTGGAAATGACTAAGGCATGGAAAAGTTGAAGTGGAATACAGGTAATGAAGATGAACAAGTGCTCCAAAATAGGATGGCAAATTCTAGTTTGTTCTTTTTTTAAGATTTATTTTATTTTTAGTTATTTGTCTATGTGTGGTTATGTGTGCGTGAGTGCACGTGCCTGTGGAGGCCAGAAGAAGGTGTTGGATTCCCTGAAGCTGGAGTTACAGACAGTTGGAAGCCACCCAGGGGGAGTACTGGGAACAGAACTCTGTCCTCTTCCAGGGCAGCAAATCTTCTTAAATGCCTAGCTCACTATCCAACCCTCCTACTTTGTTCTTTTTCTAGTTCTTTTCTTTTTTATTTGTTTGTTTAGTTTGGACTTTTTGTTTTTAGCTTTGGTTTTGTTTTTGAGACAAGGTCTCCCTATAGCTCCAGCTGACCTGGAACTTGCTATTACACAGACCAGAATGGCCTTCATCTCACAGAGATCTGCCTGCCTATGCCTCCTGAACGCTGGGGTCAAGGTATGCATTGCCATGCCAGGCCCATTTTTTTTTAATGTTGAGAACTTCATAACTTTACACTAACAGATTAACAATAGCACAAAAACGCCATCTTTTTTCCAAAACATGCTGCGCAAACTATCAATCAATATTGCTGCAAGTAGATCCCTCCAGGTCTTAGGATTCCTGTTACAAACAAATAAAAATGGAGATATTGGTAAGATTTTTGTCACATTAGGATTATCCTCAAATTGACTGATGGACTATAAATAATAAGTAGATATTAATAATGCACAATTAAATTGGGGACAGTGGGGTTCTGTAGGGACAAGAATAGGAATACAGTTAAATGAAATGTCCAAATTAATGCCCTAATGAAGAAAGTAAATAGCTGTGAGCTTTCTAAAATAGAAAGAATTGCAGCACAGTGGAAGATCTTGGGTGGAAAAATTTAAATGGGATGAGATTTAATTTAGATAAATCTATAATAGCTTGCTCATGAGAAAGCAGTTCCTACCAGTAATAGCAAGCAAAGTACTCCTCAAAGAACAGTAACAGAGATAAAAAGAAAAAAGGCCATGTGCAGTGGTTAATATTTTCTGAACTTTGATAAACAAATCATTGGGGAAAAGTTTTTAAGCTAAACCCAGTCACCATTTTCAAATAAGCTGTAAATTTTAGTTGTAGACTATTGTTTTATATTTACCAATTTGGTACATAAATAGATAAACCTGCCTTGATGTCCTACATCAGTGACATCGTATCACCTGATAATGGTTCTACCTTCAGGTGATGCCTGGGAGTTCAGACAGAAGTCCTGAGAGTTGATGAGATCAGCACTCTCAGAAGTCCAAACAGACCCACTGCCTTTAATTCCCTCCACTTCAAACAGGCAACAAACAGCAATAACCCGACTCCAGGGATAAGAATCTGGCTTCAGTTCTGGTAGTGGCGATCACAAGTAAATGACTGAGGCAAGATCGTAAACGTGGAAGTAGTTGACAGTGTTTACTTGTTTTTTAATATCCAGTACATAGAGAGCACTAAAGATACTCAATAACTGCTAGACACTGAGATCACAGTTAAGAAAAAAAGTTAGTATATCTTAAGCCCCAAGTTAGTATATATAAAGAATAGCCAAGGGCTAGCGAGATGATTCGGAAGGCAAGAGTATGTACTGTCCTTTCTGAGAACCCAAGTTCAGCTCTCTGTGGCCACCTGCACTCATATGAATATCCCCCCACTCGGACACACATGACCAAATTTCAAGTCATTTTATTCTTCATTTGATCTGGAAGTCTTATAATCATGTATACAAGAGGTTTCTTTTGAACTCATTTTTGAGCTTTTTCTCTCCTTTCTACGAACTGAATAAAAATGTACTAAATAGAACAATGTCATAGCCAACTGTAAAACTCACAAGGACAATGAAAGAAAAGCCATTTGACTGAGTGAAGACTACAGTGGACATGCACAAATGTGGATAGGTTCCACCAGTCAAAAAGCTCTAAATAGTCTATAGACTGAACTGTGAAGAAATGATATAACCATTTCTAGCTGCACTTGTTTAAAGCTGGTACCAGAGTGACATAAAGAAAAATTCAAGAGCTGGGGAGATGACTCAGCCAGTAAAATGCTTGCCAGAAAAGCATAAGGACTTGATATTATGTCCTCAGAACCTACATAAAAGTTAGGCATGGCAGTATGCATATATACCCATTGCTGGAGAGGAGACAGATGGATACCTGGAGCTCGCTGGTCAGCCAGGCTAGTCAAATTGCTGATCTCCAGGTTCCGTGAGAGACCCTGTCTCAAAAAGTAACACAGAGAGGGATTAAGGAAGATACTGGATGTTGATCTCTGCCTTCCAAATGCATGTACACACAGGTGCACCTGCATACATGCACACCCCCACACACATACACACCCACAAAGAAAAATTCAGACTATTTACCTTCCTATGTAGCTTACTGGTATGTGAATTAATGATAAATAATTATTTTGTAAATGTGATAACACCGTCCAAGGTAAGCTATCGTGTGATGTTTGTGAAAGATAACTGTATCATCTAACCTCGCAGATTTTTCTTTGGTAACAAATAACCTTAATTTTGCTAGATTGAACAGGGTGCAGATAGCATTGCTCTTCATGACTTCCACCCACTACACTGAAAAAGCTCTTGACTAGGTTTGTCAATTTGTCAATGAAATTTAGCCCAAGTAGGTCAAGTTCCATTAATTATCCCTAGATCTGTTCTTGAATATCAAAACATTCAAATGTTTAAACTTTTCCATCCAGAGAGCTAGACATCGACTAAATTTTGCGTTGGTGGCTCAAAATGAATACAAAGATTATCTTACAGAAAATGTGCTTACAAAATAGGTCTTTAAAAATTACCTTGTTCCTGACATGGGCCTGATAATGGAGGCCTTTAATCCCAGCACTCAGGAAGCAAAGATAGGCAGATCTCTGTTAACTCAAGGCCAGCCTGGTCCTCATGGAGAGTTCTAGGCCAGTCACAGCTACATAGCGAGACCCTGTCTCAAAAAAAAAAAATTACTCCTTTTTTTAGATTCCATGGCAGTGTCAGAGATGTGCTCTGCTGAAGGCACACAGAACATGGAGCTGAAAGTGAGTAGTTGGGGGTGGCTCCATGCTTCCAGAACTTCTATGAGGATAGTTGGTGCACTCTCAAATGTTATGCCAGGCACTACCTGAGAGGATGTATTCAGGCTGTATCCCAGGACAAAAGGGCTCACTGCTGTCCCACCAGCTCTATGCACTCCTCCACAGACTCCAGCTATTGAAACAGGGTAATACACTTCACTTTGTGCTAAATCTCTTCTTGTCTGCTTGTAAATCTAGAATCACATGTGCTGTATGCTCACTCCTAATTCTATGTATCATTTCTACAATGGTGTACCAGCTACTTTTTTTATGAAGAAATGTAAAGGCAGGAAACTTTAATGATACTTAAAACTACTTTCTAAAAATGTAGAACAATGTAATGAAGTCATCAAATTATATTGGAAAGCAACTTGCCCACAATGTGGAAATAGTAATTTCAAAATCTCTTTCAAAGTAAACCACATAAGGAAGTAGTGGCTTGGCATGTGGGCCATGGTTGATGTAATTCGAATCTACTTGTGGATAGTTGCAAAATAAAACTGCTTATAAGGCACTCTTCCAGGATCTAGCTCCTCAGTTTGTGGGGAGGTCCTTCAGATTCAAGATGACATCAGCAGGCAGATATAACTGTCTAGTCCCGTAGCTTTTTGAATGAAAAGGTCACATAAGTGACTACCAATACCACCTATAAACACATTATAGACCCTCCCCGGGAGTGGACTTCTGAATCCTAAGAAAAATGATCGGCAGTGTAAAGAAACAAATCATCTGTACTTTCCAATGTGTGGCATTAAATTCAAGAACATATCTGAAAAAGAAAATCAGAGAACATTAATCAGTGCTGTTGATTCTCACCACTGTGAAGAGCAAGATGGACATTTCTAAATCTGTAAGCTTCTCTCTTCAATGATTGAAAAAGGACTGCTTTCTTTAAACCTGAATCATATTGTATACACCTACTACAGGTCTCCAGCCTCATAGCTAATGTTTCCCCAAAGTAGAAAGCATTGTACTCTCAAGGTATCTCTACCTTGTCATTCACTGTGATGGGTGAAGATTTTCCAGGTTCCATCAGTCTGAACTTTCTGAGCATGAGTCTGGAGTCCTCACTCCCTATTGGATTATGAGCAACACAGACAAGTCTGGCAGAGTCATAAAACCAGGCAGTAAGAATACACTGCACCCTAGACACTTCTTCATATATTACAGACATTTGAAGATTCATTAAGTAAGATAATCATGTGAGACTGAGTAGAGGGGCCCTATGGTGAGCAAGTCCCTCTGTGAATGTCCATTTCTTTCCCTCACCTCCTCTCACCCTTCCTCTCACTCCCTTTCACAGTGCTCTGGCTGCTGCATCTCTACACTATACTACAGGAAGAAGACATAGCTTGCTGGTGTCCATGAAGGTGATCATCAGTCTCTGTTGTGCAATTTGGGATACGTAACACAGTATCCATCTAGACTGTACTCTGTAGTTTTGAAATCTTTAATTTGTTTGCCAAGAGAAGTTGCAAAAATCAATAATATAACATTATTTTGGGGTTGTCTGACCTTCAGAGGTCTCATATGGCTTCCTTAGCACCCAGAATAGCATCTGGGAAGCTATGCAGTACACTTCAAGGATGAGCCCAGGGTTTGTAATTCCTACAGTGTGCATGATTAAAAGATGTCTCTTAAAAAGAGAAAAATGTTAACCCACAGTATTTCTGTAAGATAAGAAAGAACTTACGCCAAATGATAAAGGCTAAAAGGATAAAAACACCACTAACACCACAACACACAGACAAATAACCTTTCTATTCATTACCTGGTAACTTTCTTTAAAATAAAACACTTGGGTATATAGCTGAGATCACTCAGCAGTTAAGAGCTTATAGTGCTTTTCCTTGAGGTCCTGAGTAGTCTGTGGGTACCCAGACACATATGATATATATGAATACACACATATACATATACACACAATTTTTTTAAAAAAATTGACATATCTGGGGATTGGAATGCTTTTCCACAAGCAAACTATTGCTTTTCAAATATAGAGCCCCCACCCCTCCTTTTTTTCCTTGCAAAACCTACATTCTGGTACTATTGAATAAGTTAATGTTACACTTTGACCTCTTACTCTGTAACATTGGCCAAGACCCCTTGGTGGAGTGAATAATGAAAGTATCTTCAGTATCTAATGCTGCCCTGCTGGGAGGGCCAGAGAGAAACTGAACCAAACATGAAAGTAAATACACAGATAAGTCACTAGGCCCAAACCCAATGTACAGCCACATGAACTTTCCCTCTACCCAGCTCTCAAAAGTCATCTCTCCAGCACTGTCTAGCATAAGGTGGGGTCTCAGAATGTAAATAGAGAATAGTCAAATAACTGCGGTCAATAGGGCTTAGTTCAACAAATTTTTAAAAGATATGACCAAAACAAGAAATGGCATGAGTGCTCCCTACAGAAAGGTCACGCACAGGTGTGGGTGAATATGGCTGACTCTGTGGTGCAGCTAGCAGCTCCGGCTCTGTGCTCCGGCACATCAAAGTCTCAGTTCCCTCCCAGCTATGTGACCCTTGGTGAGTCAATGCAAGCATCTCCTGTAAAACAGATGTGACAACACTTGCTTTTTGTTCAAATGAAATTTCATGTACACAAAATTCAGATTCTGAGCACTCAATAGTTGCTAAGTATGTTTAGCAGATTAAATATAGATTAAACAGCCTATGTGCTGGTACATGCCTTTAATTCCAGCACTTGGGAGGCAGAGGCAGGTGGATAACTGTGGGTTGGAGGTTGCCTAGTTTATACAGCAAGCTGCAAGCCAGCCAGGGCTACATAGCGAGACTTTCTCTCAAAAACAAAAAATAGATTTAATGTTTAGCATTTTAAAAGATACTCAAATACCTACACTGTTATCTAAAAGAAAGGATTTTGGGTTTCAACATCTACCATCCTACACCTACTCGTGTACCTAAATCTCCTGTTCAAGAACACTGACAGACTGCTCTAGTTTGCTAATTTCAAGGCTCTATGTCTTTCTAGACCCAGCTGAAATTTATCTGTTCTTTTTATTCTTTCAGCTTCTCAGTTCTTCTTGCTGAGTCCATTCTGTGGTCATCTAGCACCGGCCAGCAGAAATATAATGTGAGCCACACTTGCAATGTTAAATTTCATAAAGCCTGATTAAAAACTAAAAAATATTAATATCCAGTGAATTGTATTCTCTTACTATTTCTGTTAAACTCATTATACCTGAATTCTTATTCCATTATATAATCAATATTTTTATTCTTATTTGAAGGTGGGTGTGTGCTAGAGTTTTGTTCATACTAAGCATACACATTACCACTGAGCTGCATACCCAGCCCAATATTTTTAAATTACTAATGTCATAGTTTGCATTCCCTGTGTCATACTGTCTTCAAATCCCTATATATGGCTTATTCTTACGAGACTTTCCATTCACAGTAAGTGCATTCCACATGCTCAGTAGTCATTTGCGTGGGGGCCACCACATTGCTCAGCATATGTCTAGAGCATGAATAATTTTTACCATGCCTTTTAGCATGGAATTACAGAATGCAATTACGTTTATTTGTTCTTCGTATATGACAGGCCTTTCCCAGTTAGTCTCTGAGTTCCTCAAAGAAGGGAAGTTCTCTTAGAATCCTAAATCTCCAGGATGCTGACTCTCAACACAGTGAGCACTTGGTAAAAGTTTGTGGATAGATTATTAGGGTATATTTAGCAATCCTAGAAGGGAAAGCACTACAGACAATGGCGCTTTTTCCGATCATACAGTGTTCATCCTCAGTGAGTGCAGTTTACCTCCCACTGTAAACTCTCAGAGTAAGAGGAATCAAGTCAGTGGCGAAGTAGTATTAATAAACCTGTTCTGGCATTTGTGTGGCTGATGCAAGTGGCTAAAATATGAGACAGAGCAAGAGAGAGAAAGGGAGAGCCCAAGGTACTTAGGGGTAAGAATGGAGAACAATATAATCTCAGTACTATGTCTAAATCACAGGTTCAATTATTAAGTTTTTACTGGTAAGTAGTTAAAAAATTAGTGAGAAACATTTTAAAGATCTTTTTAAATGACATTATGGGATTTGTGCACATGAGTGAAGGTGCCTGAGGAGGCCAGAGGCATCAGATCCCCCAGGATCTGGGGTTACAAGTGACTGTGAGCCTCCTGAATCCATCTACAAGACACAAAACACACTCATATCTGCTGAGCCATCTCTCTAGTCCAGAAAATAGCATGACTTTTACATAGCCCTGATTGGTCTGAAACTTCCTCAAAACAAGGCCTCAAATTCATAGAGATCACTTATCGCAGTTCCAGGAGTGCAGAGTGAAACACTTTTGACTTGCGACTCTGCTGTGAGAGTAGAATTTACAGTCAAGTCACAACCAGGGATGCCATACCCTGTGGCATACTGCACACTGTGTGCTCCCAAATATGTATGTTCATCCAAGAACCTTTGAAATTATGGTTTAGTAAGAACAAAATTGTCCAATTTCTAGCCTGAACTTTTTTTTTAAGTTCAGATAAGAATCAAGTCGCCCAACAGAACAAAAAAGTAACTCCTGGAACATGGTGGTGCATACCTGGAATCTTAGCACTTAGGAAGCTAAAGCAGAAAGATTGAGAGTCTGAGGTCATCTTCCATAAGTAGTGAGATGCTGTTTCAAAGCATTTTAAAAGAAGGTATTCTATGTTGGAATATTCCATTTTATTTTCTAACTTTTCAGCTTTCTTATCAGATCCTAACCAAAACCTTGAGGAAATTCCATGTCTCCATCAGTCTTTCCTGAACAGATTCTGCTTCCTTCTCTGAATTCCTTCTGCAATTTCCACATGGACACAGACTTGGTGTCTGTGGTAATCTTTTACTTGTTACTGTAAATTTCCTACACACCTAAATCCTAGCTCTGTACTACAACTCTAAGCTTCTCAGAGCCTTAGGCCATATCTCAGCCATTTGTGGCTCTTGGCAAAGCCTTGAGTAGAATGAACACTCAACAGTTGGTGACGATGTTGATCCTGTTACAGATCATCCTTCAGTAGACATCCACCGCTAGGGAATTGTCAGCCCTTGTGAATGCACAAGACTCTGGTGTTTCACTCTTGTCAAGTTTTAGTCTTTGACTATCTTTTAAAATAAAGGAGACTGGTATTTCATAAATTTTTGTTCCAGAAAAAAAAAATTCAAGTTGAATCTAAATTAAAATAAAAACCTAAAAAAAAAAATCTAATTATGGTATAAGTATCCAGGAGAGCTTTCCCCCCACCCCTGCCTTACAGTTTTAAGTGTTTTTTTTTTTCTTAGTGTCAAATCATAGTAAAAATTCTACTTTATAAATATACACCTACTGTGGGTGTTTTCCAAATTTAATACCCTGAAAACTCATTCTGCTTATTGGATTCATTTAAACTGTGGTTGCTACTCAACAATTTCAGAAGAAAGGATATTGCATCAGACTTAACATTTAAATGAAACTGAGAAGTCAAACTCTCTCTATGTAAGAAAAACAGATAGCGTCCCAAGAAAACATGAGAATAGTACAGGGGCACGGGAACCGGCTGCACAAAGTCCTCTGTCCTCCTGAGCCATGAGCCCAATGGATTCGACAATAAGAAAATGACGCATGTGACCTGCGGAGGGGGAAGTGCAAATGTGCGGGCTTTGGATGGCAGACTAGGGAAGTGGCTCAAGAGTAAGAGGCCATTGATGAGAAGGGGGTTTCGATGCGCTGTGGCCTTGTTGTTACCCCGAGAAAGTGAGTAGTAACACTCCGTTGTGAGAGGTGCATTAACCTCTTCAGACCACTAGGGTTCAAAGTGTTCCATAAGGGGTAATTTATTAAATGGCTCCTAATTGCTTGGTAATGTACCTTCCAAAAGTCATTTTTCTGTGCTATGATTAGGCCTGGGACTTGCCAAGCGCTGTCATTCTCTTTGCAACTCCGTAATGGAACTCTAGGACGTGGGAACTGAGCCACTGGGCAGCTGTGTCTCTAATCCAGGTTTAGAATCCTACCAACAAAGCCAAACAACCTCTCATTTAACCTCCCAGGGTGTAAACACTCAGAGACAAAATTGGTGTGCCACATTTTTATGCCTCTTATTAAATATAAAGATATCTTAATAGAATGTGGATAACTAGCTCTATTGTTTTGGAAAAAAAAGATACATTTTTTAAGATGTGTTGAACTGCCCATTTCATTACATTCTTTTTTCAAAGTATAAAAATAACCATGCTATGTTTTTGTTTTTACAGTCTATTACCAAATTTTCTTTTGTTCTCTTTGCTTTAGCTGAGGCCAGTCTACATGGTTTTCAATTTGGCTTCCTACACAGCATTACAGACTTACAGGACTTCTTAGGCGTTGGTTCTGTTAATTGGCAAGGCCAGCAGGGGGAGTGAGAGAGCACTGCTATAATTTTTTTTTAATCGAAAATTTTAAACCTTGATACTAATTAGAAATAGGAAATCTGACACTGAACTGCAAAGGCCTAATTTCAACATAGAGGCAGCTTTAGAAACACCTTTCTGGTAGCAGCCTACAAAGATAGGAACAGGGCCTCCAGTCACTACTAAAGCCTACAGCATGCACTGACTCACAGCACGCAGCTGGCCTGATGTTTCAAGTATGGAAAATACCTCAGTAACTGCCAGGAAGATCAGAACGGCTGTGGGCCACAGTAGGAGGTGATTACTCAAGCAATGAAAATGGACCCCAGAGTAAAAGTGATGTCGTTTGTGTTTTTCAGTATTCTGGTCACTGTAGAGATGACCACATGGGAAAAGCATCTGAGTCGTATCCCCTGATGCCCTGGGGCAAGAGGTTCACCTAGAATGTGGCGTTAGACACACATCTAATTAGGATAAGTGGATAAAATGGATAGACTACAGAATAGCATAGGGACATCTTCCAACGCACAGAAATCATATATTCTAATACCACGTTTTGTTTTACAACTCCCATTTCCAGGCCAGATAAAGAGGTCACACCTTTCCTAAATATGTTTTCAGACTAGTAGAAAGAACTCTTGTTCAAATCCACTACTCAGTTGGGCTTCTGGTTATTTAAAGGCTCAATTTCACCATAAAGGGACTGCTCTATAACTTCAGTAGCATTGCTCAGGAGGTAATTTGTGGGAGCCCCACAACCACCATTTCCCATTGGACATCTCTGAGAAGATGATAACCCAAACAAGCCAGGCTTTACCACACTGAGCTACATCAAATTTTTTGGTTTACAAGTTTTGAGTAACGCTGAGGGAGGATAATGTAACTTGTCTGGAAGTTTGGCAGGGAAAAAAAAAATAGTTTGGAAAGTAAATATTCCGTTCTGTTTTCTCCAGTAGATGTCACTTTCTGTACATAGGATATCAAGGCATATAAGATGCTCAGTATTCCTTACAATGATGGCAAAATTTAACTTTGGGTTCCAACCATATGTAACCATTGTTAAGCTTTCCGTGGTATTTTCTGGAAAGCTTAAGAATAGTCAAAGAAAAATAAGTCTTGTTGTTAACCATCTTCTAGATCTCTGGAGCTTAGCCATGGTCATTAGGCATAACATGCAGTACAGTAGTACTAGTACCTACTCAGTGGTTATAGAAAACCAAGCATTATTCTAAACCACAGCATGAAATAAATTTGAAAAAAAATACGGTTTCCAAATGAGTAAGTAGTCATTAATAATGCACCCCATGTTTACCAAGAACCTAATTAAATGTGAGCTTTCCTAACTTGTGACTGTTTCAAGGGTTATTCTTCCTGGGTTATCTATAGGGTTTCAATATTCCCATCAGTTTCTTGTGCCTGATGGGGGAAAGAATCTAGTTCCCTGAAGTGTTTCACTAATACAGCAAGGGGTGCCGCACCAGATTGAAAAAGGGAAAAAGAAAGATGAGAGGAAGGAGGCCGGGAGGGCGTTATAAATATTAAATAACGTTTTTAAGGCATCCACACATTCAAGAATGAAAATCAAGGGGAGGGAAAATATTAAGAGCTGAAATTAGATTAATGCTTCCTAAAAATACTTTCAAAATGCTCTTTGCATTTCCAAACATAAGCCTCATTATGCAGTTCTATTTGTATTCCAACACGGGTGAATTTTATATTTGAGCCGTTGTAATGGATGACTTTGAAATGACAGAGGAGAGTGCATTTTTGTTTCTTATTGATCCAATCAAGATTTTTGCTTGTAGCTACTATAAGTTGAAATGATAGAAAAAGCTACTGAGCCTTTTGAAAACATTGACATCTGGGTCATGCTTGCTTCTGTCCTTGTATTAACAAATGTGATTTGATAATTGCCAAATGAAGCTCAAGAGAAAATTAGTTAAATAACGGCTTTTATTTTTAGATGATTAAAACAAAAGATGCAAAGTTTGATAGCAAATAATGACAGTATGCTAGATCGAAATTCCCCAAGAAGGAAAAACAGAAAACAGGCATGCAGCTTTTTACAAAACAAGAAAATCTGTGGAGGCATTGAAATAAACAATACCTAAATGGTCCCTTTATTTAGGTTTTAAATGTTTTTGCAGAATAGACCCCCAAGAACTGGATTCTTATCTGAGGTAGAGATTTCTTGATATGTTAACTGGGCAAGTTCTGCTGTTATTCTTGTATATGCTGGGTTAAAACAAAGAGATTATACGATGTGGGGTAATAAAGGGATTCAGAGGTATCACCTTTAGGCTACTGGCTTTCAGAGACCAGAAGCCATCAAGGTACCCAGAGTGTGTGGCTTGCTTTTAATTCATTCTGAGTTAAAACCCCACTTCATAATAGACCTGAGGGTGTTGTTTTCATCCACTGTGAGCAAATGGAGTTGAGAAAGAAGAATGGAGACTGACCAGGAAGATCTGGGCAGAAGTGAAAACACAGAAGAGTATTCAAGGCTGAAGTTGCCCAGCTTCATGAAAACAGAACTGCCCCATTCTCGTCCCCATTTTGTGCTCCTCCTTGTGAGCTAGGAGTAAATACTGATGTATAGCATTTCCAAGAAAAGTGCTGAAATTCAGGTCAGCTGCTTGACAACATGAGACTGAAGTCTTGTATTTGAGTTGAACCCTAGGCCGAGCTGAGCAGTGTGCACCCCTGGCCCCTGGCCATATAGGCGCCTATGAAAGCAGGTGCCTGATGGAGTGTGTGGCTCAGGCCAAGAGCCACAGGAGAAGGAAATTCCTCAGTGCAGGGTCTTCTGTCTTTTTCTTTGCTTTGTTTTTTCTTAGCCCTTTGCTTTTTCCTTTCCTGTTTCTTCTCTCTCTCTCTCTCTCTCTCTCTCTCTCTCTCTCTCTCTCTCTCTATCTCTGAGTGTTAATACTTTCCCTTTCCCTTTTATACTTACCATCCTATTGCATAGACTACAGCAGAAATCTCAGTACACTTTGTAAATCAATTGCTTAATTCCATAGATCAGCTTATTTTAGCTTAATGTCTTCAATGTCGTTATTTAGACCATGTAATCCTTTCCTTTAAATAATTTTGTGATACAAAAAAAAATGACCAGTGTAAAATCTGTGCCAGCACGTAGAAATACAAACAACAGAACCAGTAAGTATAGCGGGGCATCTCTGTGTCCCATATCCAATCGAGGCTCTTTTGAAACTTGGACTCCGCTTGGTCTGTCTTTCTGCTCCTCCACCTCACAGACAGCCTCTCTCTCCAGAAAAAGGCTACTCAAGGATTTTGAGGACTGTTCACTTATTTAGGAAAATGTAACTTTTATTTTAGGAAAATAAAACTTTGAGAAAATTAAAATTCTACACAATTTTGATTGGTTAAAAAAATGCTCAGTCAAGACTATATGTATTATCATTACCAATCAGTCGCAAAAATATAAAAAGTTTAAGGAGCCTAAGAATGTTCTCACTGCAGATAGCAATCAAATCTCACACAGTGCTCTCTCTACACATAAGACTGTACTTCTAATGTATGCAATTTTTCGACTCCAGAAAATACCTTCTTCTTCCTCCTCTTCCTCCTCCTCACTCCTTCTCTTCTATCTCTCCCTCTTTTTAAACTATGTCTCATTTTAGAGCCCAGGCTAACCTGTAACTCACTATATAGCTCAGGTTGGCCATGAATTCACAGAAATTCCCCTGCTTCAGTCTCTTGCTTCAACTTCCTAAGTGCTGGGATTACCAATAATTTTTATTTTATTTTTTGGTCTTTGGAGATAGGGTCTCCCTGAAGCCCCAGCAGGCCTACAACTCATCAGGTAGACCAGGCTACCCTCGATCTCACAGAGGTATGCCTATCTCTATTTCCTGAATGCCCCACCACACCCAGTTTGGAATTACAGATACATGCTACCATTCCTGGTTTCAGAAAGGATTTCTAAAGATATGTAGTGTATTTCTTTTCTAACAGTTTTTATTTTTTTTAACTTGTCAGGTTCCTGTGACCCCTTATCTTACTCAAAGTTAGGATCTGACACTAGATGATTAAATAGTAAATTTCTAGGTATATAATTAAGGGAAAGACTCCCCCAAATCACCAACCTACCCTGTCTCAAGATTTTGAAGATGAGCATACCCCAGGGGGAGTGGAGCATGTGTCCCAGAGTCCTTGAGAGTGAACCCAGAGAAACCTGGTGGCCTCCACTTCTCAGACTCCATCTCCTTCCCTCCTGTCCACCAAAGAAGGCTCCAGACCAGTCACCTCCGAATGCAGAACAGTTCTGAAGTTGCTCAGCAGCAAAGCAGCTCCGAACATGAACCTGCTGCTTCTGCTGTTCCTTCAGAACATCTTCTTCCCATGATATCTGGACATACACGCTCTTTGTAACTGCAACTGGCAGGATCGATTCTGGGGGGTGATTTTCTATAATTCAAGATGAGGACATGGATTCAGCATGTAGGAGTGATTGTCAAAATTTACCAACAAAGTACAGCGTATGGCTTTAGAGAATACTAACCAGTTTTGTATTAAAGCTAGACTGTCCTAAATTCACATTTGTTGTTCATATGAGCATTTTTTATTTGTTTAAAGTTACTAGGAAAGGACTGGGGAGATAGCTGAGCAGTGAAGAACACTTGCAGAGGACCCTAGTCTTTTTCCAGCACCCACTCTGAGCTGCTCATGACTGCCTATAACTCAGCTCTAGGGAGCTTATGCCCTCTTCTGACCTCTTTGAATACCTGCACTCCTGTGCATATGGCCATGTACAGCTCTCCTCCCCCATGCGCGCATACACACACACACACACACACACACACACGTTATTTAAAAATAACAAAAATAAGTCTTTAAAGTAACTAAGAAATAGTTCAAACCTGAACTGGGCAGCAGTTGTTAGACTTGTGAATAATAATACTCTTCATTGATTGATTACCTGATGACATTTGTGACGGAAGTAACAGCAGACTTATAAATGTTACTAGCGATTCATATTTTAAACACTTTTGAAAACATCCAAGGTGTTATCAATTAATGTCAGCAGATTGAAGGGTTATATAACAATACTTCAATACCACTTATATTCCTCCTGTTCAATATACTTCTAATTTTTAATTTATTTTTATTTACATGTGTGTGTGCATGCTTGTCTGTAGAGACCAGAAGAAGGCACCATATCCCCTGGAGCTGGACTTACAGGCAGTTCTGAGCTGCCTGATGTGTGTTGACACCTGAACTTGAACTTCTGCAAGAGCAGTATGCACTGGTTTTTTTTTTTCCAATTTTACTTATTGTGTGTGCATGTGTCTCTGTTGGCACGCATGTCAGAGTATGTGACATGTGGAGGTCAGACAACATCTTTGTGGAGTCAGTTCCCTCCTTTCACCTTTATGCTCAGCAATCGAACTCAAGTTGTGAAGCCACCAGCATTGATGCTGGGAACTGAACCCAGGTCCCCTATGAGCAGCCAGTGCGCCTAACTGCCAATCCATCTGTGCTCCAGTATGCAGCTGCACCCCTCACCCACCTCTTCAGTCCCTCTTCCAGCTTCTCATGCTGTTTTCCATCTCACTGTCACCTTCATTCTGTTTCCCATAGCTGCATTTGGTGTTAAGTCCTCTGAGTACAGCCTACTCAGGCTGCTTCCCTTCAAAGCTCTCTCTTCAGTTCCTTTATAGGCTCCTACCAAACAAAATTAGTTTTTCTTCTTTGGGGTTTCTTTTGACAAATTCTAATTTTTTTTTGTAGAAATAATTCTAAATTTCCTCATAGAGGACTTAAGCAAGTATGCTATGATTTTCTCAGCTTCTCCCTAACTACCGGGAAACCAATACTATTTCTGTATCTAACATGTAATCAGTTCCTCACACTGTGAAATCCCCTTAGCATACAATGATCAACCTTGCTCTTTCACTTTTCTATATTTTTGCCAGATGAAATCCTACTGGTCTCTCAAACCAAAGTACTAATTCTATGTGCAAACCTTGAATTAATCCTAAACCCTCAAAACTTCCAAAGTACTTTGGTCATGCTTCTAATACATCCTTAATCATGTACTACCTCGAGTTTAAATGATGAAGGGTCTAGGTCTTAACTCCCCTGATCCTTGGGTGAGGTTTGTAACTGACAACAATTTAACACACAGAATCAGCACTGTATTTGTCACCTTGAACATTTAAAGGTATATAGCAGAAGACATGACTATTGTCAAGATCTTTTATCAAGATCTTGAAGGAAAATTGCCTCTTTTTACAAACAGTGCTAGAGATCAAACTTTGGGACATGGTCATGCTAGGCAAAGAAAATTAAGTGTTATTGTTTCTTCAGATATTATAAATTTACTGCAGTTTTTTCAAAGAGCATTCACCTTTAATATTTGAAAATATTGTACCAGTTGCTCTGGATGAAGAATACACATATAACAGATCAGTGAGATGACTCAGCAGGTAAAAGCACTTACAGAGCAAGTGTGGAAACTTGACTTCAGTCCTTGGAACCCACATGGTAGAAGGAGCAAACTGACTTCCAAAAGTTGTCCTCTGACCTCCATTCTCTCTCTCTCTCTCTCTCTCTCTCTCTCTTTCTCTCTCTCTCTCTCTCTCTTTCTCTCTCTCTCTCTCTCTCTCTCTCTCTCTCTCTCTCTCTCTTTCTCTCTCTCTCTCTCTCTCTCTCTCTCAATAAGACTTTTTTTTAGAATGCCATAAGTAGGCAGAGGAGGGGGCAATTTATTGTATTTTAAAATATATTTTATTTATTATTTTTGTTTTTGTGTATGAGTATATTGTCTGCATGTATGTAAGTGTACTCATGTCATTCAGTGTCCTTGGAAGTCAGAAGAGAACATCAGATCCCCTGGAACTATAATTATAGACAGTTGTTAATTCCCATGTGGGTGCTAGGAATCAAACCCAGGTCCTCTGCAAGAGCAGCCAGTGCTCTTAACCACTGAGCCATCTCTCCAGCCCCAACAATTTATTTCTGAAAAAAGGAGGCTGGAAAAGAGTCTGGACCACTCTGCGATTTCTCACAGAGACCTTGACAGAGTAACTATTGACCCAGGAAAAGAGCATGTGAGAGGTGTGCAGATAACGTTAACTAGTTGTGTAGACGTTATGTGTAAGTGTACTTAAAATTATTAAATTGTCATATTTTCTCTTCTACACCATCTGTATATAAAGTTTTAAGAAGTCTTTTACAACTCTTATCTATGAGGAGAAGCCAAGAAAATGGCCGTTGCTTCAATATCCACTAGAATGTTGACGGAACAAAGGAGGATTATAGATCAGAATTAACAAACTATAAGAAAATTTTACAAAGTACTCTGGAGATGATGGTCTTGTGCGTGCTGGCAACAGGTGTCACTTTATCAGTGAGCTAGCCACCTCTCAGCGCAGCGTTCAAACCTTTAAGTCTCTCCCTTTCCTCAAGTTAAAAATTGGGGGGAAGTATTCATTTCTTTAATATGCAAATTAAAAAAAAAAAGTAGAGAGTGTTTGCCCTGGACAGTGTTCCCTGTCCAGACTTTGCAGGGTTCTTTGCAGCCAAAAGATTGCGGGACAGTTAAAAAATCACTCTCTAAACCAACCTCCTCTTTCAAAATTAGGAAAATAGAGATTCAAAGAATTTGAAGTATCTTGTGCAAATTCAACACAGAAGTTGGTGACAGAATCGTAAATGGAAGTCATGCCTCTGTTCTTTCAAGATAAAATTAATTCTATTTGTATAACAAAATGAGCAGGAGAGCCAAGGGTCTCCCACGGTGACATTTAGGATAGAGACTGGTTCTTTTACATGATAAGAAAAGACTTTATTAGATTTCAGTAATTTATTGTTAAATAATTCAGAATCAATGCTAAGTGTTTTATTCTTTTCTATCATTCCTTCTTTTTGATATTGAATTACCAGAAATGACAGCTCACAGATCCTCTGACTTCTTGCTCCCCAAAAGGGGGCTGATTAAAGAACTTCTCCTCAGTGCTTCCATGGGTTAGCTGAGCAAAGTGCAAGATAGTACCTTCCCCCTGTTTAAAGAGGCAGAAAAAAACAGGTGTGGTAGCACCTGATTATAAACATAGCTCTTGGGAGAGGAGGCAGGAGGGGTTCAAAGCCAGCCTGAGCTACAGCGTGAGACAGAGTTTCAAAATAAAACAAAAAATAGCTAAGGGTGCAGCTCAGTAGTAGAGCATTTGCCTAGAATGCACAGGACCCTGGGTTCAATCTCCAGCACTGTATGATCCAGACAAGGTAGTACATGCCTGTAATCCAAGCATTTGGAGACAGGAGATAGATGTAGAGACAGGAAAATCAGAAGTTCAAGATCACTTTTGGCTACACAGTAAGGTTTGTTATTTTTAAAATGTTTTATATATTAAATTTTATCTTACAGGTATGAGTGTATTGCCTGCATGTATATAAGTGTACTTGTGTTTTGCAATGCCCACGGAGGTCAGAAGAGAGAGTCAGATTTCACTGAAATTGGAGTTACAGATGCTTGTTGGCTGCCATGTGGGTGCTGGGAATCAAACCAAGGCCCTTTGCAAGAGCAGACAGTGCTGTTAATTTCTGAGCCATTTCCCCAGCATCATGTGTACTTTTTATTTTTTACTTTTTATTTCTTTTTTTATTTTTAGTATGTGTATGTGTGTATGCTGAATACGTGGGATGTGTATGTGTGTGTGTGTGTGCCAGGCATGTGAGTGTGCAGGTGTTCATGTGAAGGTCAGAAGACCACAGAAGGAGGGGCCTGGGAGTCATCCTCTATCACTCTCTGCCTTATTCCTTATACCCAGGGTCTCTTGATGACCCAGACATTCATCATGTCTGCTAGGCTGGCAGGCCACATAGTTCCATGTGATTTGGGATCCGCCTGTCTCTGGATTCAGGTCTTTGAACTCAGGTCTTCATATTTGCACAAGGCTGTTACCCACTGAGCCATCTCCTCAACGCCTATAAAATGAGTTTGAGAGTAGCCTGGGATTCATGAGATCCTGTCTTTAAAATAATCTTTTAAGACATTAAAAATGATCAAAGCTATCATATTTTTTGGAACTTTTGGGTATTCCCTGATACAGCTAGCATGCAAGTCACATTAGCACCATTCTCTATAGAGGAAACTGGAGACAATGTGGAAGGCTCTCTCTCTCCAGTTATTTCTCAGTTGGATTGCACGCACCACCTGAATTTAAATGTCTGCCTTAAAGGATGGCCTGGCAAAAAGATAGAGATTAATTTTCTAAGCCCACCACAATCCTCCAGCCTCTTCCAAATTAGTGCCTTGTGTACCATGAGTTTCAGGTGATGTCACTTGCTTCATTAATCATGCAAAAAAGCAGACAGCAGGAGAAAGAGGCTTGCAGAGAAGCACCTTAGAGAACTGCTTCATAACTTACAGACAATATTCCAAATGTAGATTCCTAAGAGAAATTACTTAGAAGCATCTCAACTTTAAGAGAAGCCCCAAACAAGGTTTTGACTTGCAAGTCCTAAATATCACTCCAGTCACAGACTCTATATAATAGACACAGGTCCACCAACGCCCCATCAGTGTCGTATCGGCCACCAGAAGTCTGCTGAACAAAATGAAAACGTTTCCATTTCAACTGCTAGGTTGGCTATGTTTTCCAACTCCAATTTTTTCTCTTATACTCTTACACATTGTTATCAAATATTCTTCTTTTGTTATCCAAGTATTCTTACAAACCGTTCCTGATGCTTTTATGTCCTCTGTTCCCTTCTAAGTAGAAAAGCATCCACTAAGATTGTATATTCTTTAGAGGAAGTGCTTTTTCATGAAGGGATTTAAAGTTGAGTCATTCTCTGAAGTTACGCTATCTACATGCGAACCTCTACTTTCAGACTCAACTGTCAGAATGGCTGTGTGTTGAATTCTTTTTAGTAGAACAAAGACAGTTTAGGCAGGAATCTAAAACTCCTTTTCTAAAAAAGGAAAGTGTGTCTTGGGTGGGAAATATGATGTCCAACCACTTTCTACCTGGCTGGTCTCCAAGCCCATGATGAATTGCAAAAATACAACAGACAAAAGGAATATTTATGTGTAGTCCTCCTTCATCTGATACACAGTATTTTTTCTCTCATGTCACAAACACTGTAACCACAATTTACAAGTATATGCACAATCAAACGGCTATTGATTTAGCGATGCATTTCTTTGGTGTCCCTTGCCTTAACCTCATTTATAAAGCTGTTTTGCATTATTTCAAACTGTCAATGATTTGTGACTCATGAATATTCAAATCTAATTTGCACTTACCTTTTTGGTATGCACGCTTCCTTGCAATATGTCTCTACCCTTGCCCCTTTGTTTTGTATTTTTTTGTGATTGTTTTATTGAAATAATACTCTTTTTAAACCATAGAAAGTCTATTTTTAAAACAAAAGGAACTGTGATGATCAACTCTTCTGATCCCAGCCCTCTGTCTCTATATTTTGTTGTTTGGAAAGTTTAATCATGCCACAAACAAGTACTTGGTATTAAAAATCATATACTCTTATGAGTTGATGTTAATTTCAATGGAATGCTTGGACTATGTGTCTCTAGTAAAGAGTCAAGAATTTGTAGATAAGCCTGAGCCTCACACAAAAGAAAGAAAGGATTATTTCTGGTGGAAAAACAAAACGTTCCTGCAGAATGGAGCCCTTCATGTCCGTGTGGATGAACTTTGCCACTTACATTGTGGAATGCAAGAAATGAAACCTAATGCTTTCGGGTACTAAAAAACCCTTTCAGAAGTCTTTCAGATGATGATAGCTGAAGGAGACACCCAGGACTTTGTGGATTGCAGGCCTGTCAGTAATGATTGAAGCTCGAAACAGCAGTGCAAGGAGCCACCTGCCTAAGGAAGAGGCAGTTTCTTCTTGTAAAACCTGTTTGGGGACAAACGGAAGGTGTTCTATGAAAAAAGGAATTGGAGTAAAGCAGATCTCTTTCATAACTGATTTTTGGACTCAACTGTGGTTTCTAAGAAAGTCCAAACAACTAAATGTCCTACACTGCCAGAAAATATTCAAATCTGTTTTATGCCAGTGGATAGCTAATACAAAAAATAAATATGTTAATAACTTTCATAATATAACAGCTGTGTTTTTTTAACCTTTGTGTATGTGTGATGTGTGCATGTGTACAAGTGCATGTAAGGGCACATTGGTACCACGGCATGCATGTGGAGGTCAGAGGACAACCTCAGGTGTCAGTCTTCACCTTCTAACTTGTTTGATAAGGTCTCTTGTTTCACCCTGCGAAAACTAGGCTAGCTAGCCAGAGAACTCCTGTCTCCACCTCCCATCCTGCCATAGGAATGTTAGGTTTTCAGATGTGCTACCACACATGTGGGCTTTATGTGGGTTCTGGGGAATCCAAACTCAGGTCCTCAAGCTTGCATGTCAAGTGCTTTACCCACTGAGCAATTTCCCAGTCCTCATGTTGAATTTCTTCTTTGATCTTTAGCCTATGGAGAAGTCATGGGCCATATTTTGATTGGCATTGCACAATGAAGTTGTCCCCACTTTCACTGCGGCTGTACATAGGTCTCAGCTCATATAGACTGGCCAACAGCACATTTATCTTTTCACACGTTTTTCACTGTTCCTCGCTGTACACAGTCCCCAGGGAATATGGCACCCTGTGAAAAGCTACTAAGCTGCTAACCAATCATTTTTTATAATCAGTTTCTTAGAAACTCAAATTTTTATTATTTTTACTTTTATATTATGTGTCTGTTTCTTCACATGTCTGTATGCACATGTGTACACATGTGTGCAGGTGCCAGAGTCAGCCAGAAGTGGATGTTTAATTCCCTGGAGCTAAGTGGATGCTGAGAACTGAACTCTGGTCCTCAGCAACAGCAGGCAGCACTCTTAATCACTGAGCCATCTCTCCAGCTTCTCGTTTTCTATTATAGTTTTGATACTGTAATATTGAATTTACATTGAAGCAAGTTTCCTTTGTCTAAAAGCGTTCACAGTATTGTCCCAACTTTATCATTACTGTATGATTATTTATATCATTATATTTCCCCCATTTTGCAAACCAAACATCACAGATTCACCGGGTTCCATTATGATACCCTAACCCATGAGGCAAACACCTCCAGAGGTAGCTGCTGTTCTACCTGTGACTAAATGGTTTATTACAGCCTGATCTCTGTCTTGATGCAGAAGACTCCTTCCTGGGAGAAAGCAAACCGCCAAAGATAAGGATCCTAACACCATACTCCTTCATTCTATGATACTACTGACTTGCTACTTAAATCTGAGCAAGATGCTCACTCTGAAAGACTGGATCTCCTCACAACAGCTTCTGGAGGGTGAGAAACAATCTTCCTCCCAATGTGAATGTAGGAAATCAGAACCCTCAAAACTGCTGCAGTCATCAGGCTTTCAGCCTAGGGATAAAGATGGTACCCGTACCCATAAGAGGGCAATGCCAAGAGAGAGAAGTAGAGGGAGGAGAGGGAGCCTGCCTCAGCTCTTGCTGACGGATAACTTTATTCTTCGATGGCTTAAGCCAATCAGGATAGGGTTTTCTATTTCTTGAAGCCAAAACATTTCAGTGATTCAGGGAGGCAGCCTGAAGAACGGTTCTGTGCCTGAGTGCCCATGGATATATAAAGAGGT
Source organism: Eospalax fontanierii (assembly GCA_035773235.1). Taxonomy (NCBI): domain Eukaryota; kingdom Metazoa; phylum Chordata; class Mammalia; order Rodentia; family Spalacidae; genus Eospalax; species Eospalax fontanierii. Next base: position 41,321,500 of record CM069526.1, on the reverse strand, counting down.
TGCATCTCCTTCAGCCTGTACTGCGTGGTAGCCTAGTCACATCCCCACTTAGAATTTTGTATTCTGGAAATCACAACTCAAAGTACAGTGACACCATACATATCACCCGGTGGCATGAAATTTAAGTGAAAAGTATTTGTTTTAGAATTTTATGTCCTTATTTCTAGCTGTTCAATTTGAAATAGATATATATTTTTAAAAAAATACATTAATGTCTTGAAGTTTAAACTTCCACCTATATAAAAAGGATAAACTGGGTTTGCTTTGGATCTTAGGAACTCAGAGAATGGGCTAGATGAGCTTGATGATCAAAATGGACAATATTCAACTAAATATCCCACAATGAGCTTTTCATAGTATTGAATCGGTTTGGTTTCACTCCAACCCCCTCCCCACCAGTAAGCCCCAAGCCATTCATGATTTAATCTTATCAGGAGCTCTCAAAATTACAGATACAGCACTCCTTTGAAAAGGCAATAAAAGAAGAGACCAGGTAATTCTCTATTGTCTAAAACATAGAACCATAGGTCTGGAGACATTCTTTGATATTATCTAAAGAGCCAACTACAGATCATTCCAGAGCCCTGCCTAAGGTCACACCACAAGAAACAAGTCATCTGACCCCAGGCCACCATCATTTTCCTTATACCACCACACCTCTAAGGTACAGTGTGGCTCTTGGAATTTGTATGAATGAATATATTTACAAAATTAATCTTGAGACTAAGTGTTTACTGATTAGGTTATCTCCACGAGAACTCAGCTATGCCATATAACTTGGCTTCATGGTTTGTTTTGGTTTCTTAACTATTTTAAAATATAGAAAGTGAAGCCACTGGTCTACCTTGCTCACAGAATCCTACTAGCCATAAAATATTAGAAATAAAACAGCAGCGTGGATATAGACATAACAAGTATTTAAAGTAGAGTGCTAGAAGACTAGCATGCATCATTATACAGTTAAAGAGTTAGATGAAATGAATAAACTCATATGAAATACCTTAACAGAACACAACTGAAAAGAAATAGTGGATTGGAATTGTTAAATTGTAATTATTAAATAAATGGAGTCAGTGTTCAGGAGTCTTTCTTTGCCAGGTATAGTGGCGCCTGAGTTTAATCCCAGCCGGGAGGCAGAGACAGCCTGGTTTACATAGCAAGTTCAAGACTAGCCAGGGCTGCATAGTGAGACTCCATCTCAAAAACAAAACAAAACAAAACAAAACAAAAAACAAACAAACAAACAAAAACTGGATTTGTTTTTAAAAGCTCAATATTATTTTAGAAGCAAACAGCATCATGGATTTAAGAAACTAATAATCTCAGTCATGTACTCGTATCTGAAAGCAAGCAGCTGGAGAAAAATCTTGATACTAATTCTTTGTGTGAGGACAGGAAAATCTTTTAGCAAAATTAGGCAAAGGTAATTTTCAAACGTTAGGGAAAAAAGAACAAAGAGAGAAAAGACTAGCTGTTCTTTCATATCAACAGAAATTCAAGTCATAAAACAAAATATTAGAAATCTAAACCTAGTTATGCATGACATAGCATGGACATCCACAAAGGTGCAGCCCAGAACAATAAGTGAAATACATATAAATATAAATACATATAAATATAGCAAGATTTCAGGAAAAATAACTGTCACTACAAAAAGAAAAGTAAACAAATGAAACTTAATAGTCATTTTTAACAATTAAGATATTTGGTACACATCTTTAATCCCAGCACTTAGAGAGTAGAGGCAAGAAAACCTCTGTGAATCCAAGGCCAGCCTAGTCTGTATATTGAGTTCCAGGCCAGCCAAGGCTACAGTCAGGCTACCTTGTCTCAAAAAAAAAACAAACAAAAAAGATCTTAGTAAATTAGGCATGAGACCATGCTTCAACCTGATTAAGGTACTTGTCAGTTAGTTGTAGTAAGCAGCATTTGTAATGGAAAAATGGGAGAAATGCTCATTTCAAGCTATGAATAACAAAATAGTGTGTGCTATTTAGGAACGATACTCTTCAGACTTGTCTGGAGATCTGGTCCCAGATATGACAATGAAAGAAGGGGGAAGAAAAGAAGAAAGAAAAAGTGAGAGGGAGAGAGAAGCAGGTGGAGAAAGAAAGAGAACTGTCATGTTCTATAGACAACACTATTAACTGCAAAGTTAAAGGTCCAAAGAACAGAACTTACATACAAATTAATATCAGAGACGTGATCACTGAGGAAGCAATGGAGTCAGAATGCTAATTAAATAGAGGAAATAAAAAGAAGACTTTTATGGTACTTCTATACATAAAAGTAAATCCCTGTTGGTAATTAAGCATTATAAAGGGAAAAGATAATCAAGAATTAAATAATTTTACAGAAAATACTTTCATAACTTCAAAAGACAAAACGAATCTTTTATATAAGATACAACATAAGCCATAAAAGCATGTATAGATAAATTAATCTGTAGTAAAAATTTAAAGGTTTGGCTCATCAAAAAAATATTTCAGGGGCCAAAGAGATGGTTCCATGGGTAACAGCAGAGGTCCAGGATTTGATTTTGGTTCCCAGCATCCACAAGGTGGTTAACAACCCACTCTATCTCCAGTTCCAGAGGTTCCAACAACCTCTTCTGGCCTCCACTGGCATTGTACTCAATGGTGCACCTACATGAAGGCAAAACATTCATACACATAAAATAAAAATAAATAAAATAAACACATTTCAGATTAAGTGAAAAAGAAAACAAGGGAGACTGGAGAGTTGGTTCAGTGATTAAGAGCACTGGCTGCTCTTGCAGAGGACCCAGGTTTGGTTCTCAGCACCCATATGGTGGCTAACAACTGTTCTTAACTCCAGTTCCAAGGGATCTGATGCCCTCTTCTGGTCTCAGTGGGTATTGTATGCACATGGCACATTTATGTACATGTAGGTAACACATAGACACACAAGGAAAAATAAATAAATAATTTATTAATTCAAACATTTTTTAAAAAAATAAAGAAGCAAACAGAGGCAGGATCAGTGGACAAAAGCAACTTAAATTAGAATTAACCAGGGTTATAACGCTTTGTGGTCTGGACTTTGATGGAGAGACACTAATATTTGGCATCAGAGCAAAGTGAATTATGCTTAGTCATCTATCAGGATTCACATGGAAATGACCAATTTGTGATGGATAGAAATAACTGATTTAAGTTGTACTATATTTATTAGCAGGCTCAATTGTGTATGAATGTATCTTGGGTTCATAAATAAATGGTCCTATTTTACAATTCTTCTCCAGGCATGGGTCCCAACTCATTTTTCAAACTATATGTTTATGTCTCTAATAAGCCTAGCTCAACTGATTATATGAATAAGACCTAATTGGCATAGTAACATGAATGCAATTTTCTTGTAAGGTGACATTTTCCAAGGAGACTATGTATAATATCACCTTTTAAATTTAGCCTAGTTTTCCCATTGCACACTCTAGTCACCAAGGGAAACATTTAAATTTTTCCCTGTTCTGCATATACCTCAGCCAACCTGCTATATAGTAAAGTAAATTCAATTTCATATAGTACACATTTTTATTTTATTACTAATGCATAGGTTAATAAAAACTAAATATTAATAAGTTGAAACTAGATATCACTAATTTGGATGGGTTTAGGAAACTAGACTATAATTGACTTGGAATGGCACACCCCTCTTCTTAGAGCTTCCCAGAGAAGCTCGCTGCACTTGCTACCCCGTTCCCCACTCAGCCTCTTCAAAGTTCCCATGGCAGCCTTGGTATATTTCTACCTTTTTTCATTCCAAAGTCTGTTTATACACCTACCTTTTTTTCCCTTTATAAGCCTACTGAATTCAGAAATGTTTTCATCATTTTTCATAAGTCAACACCTATAAGTATTCTTGGGAAATATTGCAATGCAACACAGAACATTTCAATGAGTGATCGAATGAAAGCAGGAATGAATGAGTAAACAATTTCCATCGCCTTATTAATGCTATCAAATTGCCACATGTCTGTGGGAGAGGATTTGGTGTTCTCTTCCTGTAGTTCATAGCACAGCAGTATATTCTAAAGGATTTTAAAAGTTCCTATGTAATCTGTGTTGCTAATCTCAAAATCAGTCTCCATTTAAAAATGAATGCTGCTGCACCATATATGCATTACGCCTCCTAGTAAAACTTCCAATTTGCACTCATAAATTTGTTTTTAACCTGTCAAGCATGCGTGCATACCCTGGTACATACCCATTCTATTTATAGTGAAATTGCTGAGTTCTCAATTGCTGCAACATGCTTTATTTCAGCAACAATTTAGCAGAGACAAAATTAGTGGTAAATGGAAAGATGTTTGTTACCATGTGTGTCTCTGATTCTAGTTTATGTCATCCTTTTCCAGAACCTTTGAAAACAGGATGCCTCTCCAGCCTGATATGTTTTACTCAACAAAATGCTGTGGAAAGAGCCGTGACTTGTTGAAACAGTCCAGGGGTTTGGTCTTCGGGTTGTTACTGCTTTGAGTTAATTAGATCTGGAATGCATGCATTTACCTGCTCTGGGTTGTCATTTTCCCACATAGAAAATGAAGGAGTTGCACCAAATAATGCTTGTAAAGTAATATGAAGTCTTATCTATTAAACTTTTACAGTGCACACAGGATTGTGGTATATACTTTCCAGAATTATTTAATTTGAATCCTCGAAACATGTAATGTACTAGTCAGGGTCCAGGAGTAAGCAAATGGGGCACATTAAATTGGGTAACTCAAGAAGAATATAATAAAAGAACTATAGTTAAAAGATGTGAACCACAAGGGGGCGTACCAATGTCCCAAAGACAGCAACAGAAAAGACATGGTTGAATGAACCCAGAAAGAGAACTCTGCAAGAGCTGTCTACAGTCTGCAAGACTTGTCTCCAGTCAATATACACCCAGTCTATTGGGAGCTGAGGAATCAACACTCAGACTGAGTTTGGAGAAACCAAACAGGAATCATGTCTAAGGTAGAATTCTGAAAACATCCACAGTCACAGAACAGGGTGGAGAAAGTCAAAAGTGTATTGGGTAGAGCCCAGGAACAGTGCCCACATGATGCCCAAGATGATGCCCAGCAATGACAGAGATCATTGTGGTTTAATGTTTGAGATTATTGATGCTCAAAGCATTACACATGCAAAACGGGTGGGGGAGGGGGGGACGACTAACAGGATTATGCCAATCAAAGAGGTTTCTGCAGAAGAGAGAATAAGAGAAAATATCCACAAATTACCCAACAAGGGATTAGTATGCAGAATATATAAGGAACTTAAAAAAAAAAATAGAAAAAACAACCCATAAAACAATTAAAGGTAAGCTGGGCTGAGCCTAATGCAGGGTTGCATGCCTTTAATCCCAGCATGGGAGTCGGAGAGAAGCAAATTCCTACAATCCATAGCAGGTTCTAAGCCACCTGGGGTAAAGGGAGACCCATCTCAAAAAAAAAAAAAAAAAAAAAAAAAAAAGGCTAAAAATCTGAAAGACATTCTCAAAAGAATTGACACAAAATACATGAAAAATGCTAAATGTAACTAATCATCAAAGAAGCACATATTAAAACCACAATGGAAAATTATCATATCCCACTCAGAATGACTGCCATCAAAAAGACAGACAATAACAAATGCTCAAATGTTCACAGATGGACGAGACTGCTCCCTGATGCAATGGGTTATTGAACAAGAATTTCAGCGTCAGGCTTTGGATACCTCTCTGTGAGTTATATGTCAGGGAAACCCCAGAAGTCTCCAAAACAAAACAGAATTTTTCATTGCTCTTGGTTGCCCACCATTAACTAGACCATATTGCTAAATATCCCACATATTTTGGTTGCAGGACACAGAGAAATCAATCTTGAACCGACCAAGAAACTTCTCTCCTGTGTGGGCTTTCATAGTGCTGAAAGGAGCTATGCAGGCAACTTGGGGAGAAAAAAATAGCAAGGGTCTTATCTATCACTGGAGCACAATACCAACCTGCCAGGAAAGATGTGACCACCTCTGCAGTAGTAATATGACTTCTGTGAGGGTAACCAACCACTTTCTGGTTGGATTTGAGGCCTGATCCAAACAAGGGAATTCATGGCTGGTTCTGTAAACCTGTTCAAAATCCCTCGGATGGACATGTCCTAGGTCCTAGCGGGGAATCTACTATTGTTATTTTGCTAAATATTCATGATCTCAAGCTATGATCTGTGCTATTCTCAGCCTTGCCAGAGAAGCTTCTTTGTTCACTAGGCAGTGACCAATGCAGAAATTCCTAATTGATCAAAGTGCTGAAAATAAGAAGCTGACTTCTCAGTCCTAGAGAGAACTCCTATATCAACAACTACCACCCCCGGACACACACACACACACACACACACACACACACACACACGATTCAGAGAACATTTCAGAAGATGGAGTAGAAAGAATGTAGAGTCAGAGGATGGGGAAGAGTGATATGAAATGCTGTCTTCTAGACATGATATGGCTATTGCACTCATCAACTCACAAATATTGTAGTTAGCAGCACAAGACCTGCACAAGATCAAGCCAGTCAAAATTCCAGGATGAATGAGGGGAGGCTGACAAGCCCCACTCTGACCTGAGGAACTGATGGCAGTTGATTGCTTCTAGGGGATAGAGAGTCAGTTTTCCTTGGAGTGTGGTCGCTGGTAAGCTGTCCATGCTCCCATAGATGATCTCTATACCCATGTGCACACTAACAGTACTGATTGGACTCAATGAAATATTAAACAACAAAAGACAAGAATTTGAGAGGGGTCCAGTGAGACTTGAGGGGGGAGATAAGGATGAATATGATTAAAATACATTGTATACATGTATAAAATTCTCGAAAAATAAATGAATATATTATTAGGAGCCTAGCATAGTGGTGCATGCCTTAAATCTAAGTACATGGGAGGCAGAGGTAAGTGAATCTCTGTGAGTTTGAGGCCAACCTCATCTATATAATGAGTTCCAGGATAGCCAAGGCTACATAATGAGACTTTGTTTCAAAAAAGAGATTATTAAGCTGGGTATGGTGCACACTCTTAATCCTAGCACCCAGGAGGCAGAAGCAGGCCCATCTTGGTGAGACTGAGTTTAGCCAGGTCAACATAGCACATTCCAAGCCAGCTGGGGTTATAGGGAGGCATTGTTTCAAAAAACATTTTTTAATATAATAAATGCTGACAAATATGGGGAGAGAGAAGCTCTTATACGCTGTTGGTGGGAATGTATATTCACAGAGTCATTATAGAAAACAGCATAGGGATTTCTTTAAAAAGTAAAACTAAAATTACCATATGATTTAGTAATTCCACAACTGAGTATCTAGTCAGAGAAAATGAAATCATTACAGCAGAGTCATCTGCATTCTCAAATTTTTTGTAGTACTGTGCACAATAGCCAAGTTATCAAATCAAACAAGGTGTCCATCAACAGATGAATGGCTAAAGAAAATGTAAGATACTGGGAATTGCTGTGTGTGTGAATATTACTCCACCTTAAGAAAAGAATAAAATTCTGTCATTTGTAACAACATGACTGGACAACAAGGCCATTATGCTAAGTGAAATAAGCCAGACACAGAAAGACAAAAGCTCATTGAAGAATGGAGTATAATAACCATCACCAGACCCTGGAAAACGCAGGGGGAAAGGTGATGGAAAGAAATCACGTAGAGAACCAAAGCACAGTTACATAGAAGGAATTTTCTGTAACACAGTAGGGTAACTATTAGTTACAGCAATCTATGATATATTTCAGTGTAACTAGAAGAGTATGAAAGTTCCCAGCACACAGAAATGATTAATGCTTGATGACATGAAAGTGCTTATTACCCTGATTCGATCATTCCACATTGTAGACATATATCAAATTATGATACTGAACCCCATAAAGATGTACAAGTATTATGTCTCAATTTAAATTTCAAAAGCGCTTGCGTAACTTAAGAATACACAATCGGCTGGAGGCAGACCCAGTATCCAACCTGTCAATCACATTCTGGAACCAGGGCTTCTGAGTCACCTCAGTCTCCTTTTGTCCTTCTAGAGTTCAAAACAACCCCAGAGGTGATAGGATTCCACACTCACCCTTGGAGACCTTTGAAGAGCAGTGGTATGTGTGGCTGCTCTTTCTAGGACGGTGGCTGGCATCTTGACATATAATTTTGATTTATAACCCCAAATGAGATGCTGGGTTAGGACAAAGGGAGAAGATTATAAATTTACTATTCCAAAAATTTGTCTTTTCTGACATGCTCCCCAAATTAAGCAATTTTAAGGGATTCTAATATACATTCTAATATACATCAGTACCCCCTTATTTTGGGGGTTTGCTTTCTGCAGTTTCAGTTACCCATCCATGGTCAAACACAGTCCCAAGACATTAAACAGAAAAGTTAAGAACTAAGCAATTCATAAGTTTTAAAAAATATTTTATTATTTTTACTTTATGTGTATAAGGGTATTGCCTGCACATATGTAAGTGTACCAGCATCATGCAATGCCCTCAGAGGTCAGAAGAGGGTGTCAGAGTCCATGAAACTGGAGTGACTGACAGTTGTTATTGACCTTGTGTGTGCTGGAAACCAAACCCAGGTCTTCTGCAAGAGCAGCTGGTGCTCTTAACACTGAGCCATCTCTCCAGCCCCACAATTCATAAGTTTTAAGCATTTTTGCTGCAGCAAACTTTTATAATTGCTCTATTTTGTTATGGTGATTACTCTCTTACAGTGCTTAATTTATAAATTAATCTTTATCATATGTAAGTGATCACAGGAAGAAAACAAAATATAGTGCTAGCTTTGGTTTCAGGCATCTGCTAGGCATCTTGGGATGTCCCCCTAAGGGTAAGGGTTTAATAAGTAGCTTTCTTCTGGATCAAGGGTAGGAAGAAGAAAGAGAAATAAGCTGTGACTGGTTTGGCTATTCCATACACCAGGTTAGAATTCAGCTCATGACTATGTTAAATGTGTTCCAGGAAGCTGGGGAAGAAATGGGAGGAATGGAAAACGTTCCAGTGAAATTAAACCAGAAATTACTGTTAAACATATTCTTCACTATGCCTAAGAACGCTGTTAAGATAAGAAAAGGAAATTCTTAGAATGAGTACTCAGGGTTGTTAATTATTCTTCATGTGAGAATTTAAATTTGCTGAAGAGGGAAGACTGTAATAATTATCTGAGGTCAAGGGGCCTATCCCCAATCTGTCTGCTCCTCTGTCAAATAGAGATAAAAGTCCCACTCAGGACTCTTAGTAATCGGAAACTTCCCGTACAAGCACTTCCTGACCTACAAACAGGTTGTAGCTCAACAAAGTCTGGAAATATGAGACAAGTCTTCTAAATGCCAGAGTGTTACAAACTAAGCTGAGGTGTTACCAGCCTTTGTACCCATTCATATTCAGAATCCAGCTCACCCAGATTTGCAAAAGTATTTCCTGGTAGAGATCCAGACAAGCAGAAAGACTAGTAACTAGGTACTCCCTTCCCTAAGTCAGTTCCTGAGCCTGGCTTGCTCTGGCTCCTTCTGAGTGGCTACAAGCAAGAGTGGACCCTGAGCTTCATGCAGTTGGCCTGATAACAGAACTAGCCACTCTGAGAAGAACAGGGCTCCCATTCTGATGAGTTCCCCACTTTCTTCTGTTTGTTTATGACATCAGAATGTGAGGGTGACAAGGGAGGAGAATTATATTTTCATTAAAACTTCCAAGTTTTAGCAGAACATCTGCACACAAGAGTAAGCAAAAGGGTAATTTATATTACCCTTTCAGACTCTCTCCATAGGGAGAACAGACCCAGTAGAAACCCACAAGGTGAAAGTTTCTGTTTGAACTAGCTGGTCAGTACAAAACTGTGAGACTGACTCCTCAAAGGAAATCACCCAAAACCCTGCCTACAGGACATAGTTTTCCTAGAACAGTGAATTTCCTGCCATTGAATGCCAGCATGCAGGGCTTTTCAGAGTGCTGGATAATGGTAGCTCCTGCAAGCCCTGGAAGTCAGTGAAAACAGGGTTAGTGTGGAATAAGGAAAAAGATTTCCCAGATATCTGTGCTAAGACAGTGTTAAGAAATCTTTTCTTCAAACAACCCGGGTACAAGTGAAAGCTACCTACTATAGGAGGGGTTGGAACAGGGAGGAGGGGATCACGATGAGACCCCATAAAGGTAAAGAGCATTGAACTTATCTCAAATTAGCTTTGATTTAGCAATTTACCCAATCTTTCCTTCAGGCCAGGGAAAGCCCAGGAGAACTTAAATAGAGGCAGAGTGATCAACATGTCCTTTAGGGAAAGTCCAGTAGAGAGAGAGAGAGAGAGAGAGAGAGAGAGAGAGAGAGAGAGAGAAGAGAAGAGAGAGAGAGAAGAGAAGAGAGAAGAGAAGAGAAGAGAAGAGAAGAGAAGAGAAGAGAAGAGAAGAGAAGAGAAGAGAAGAGAAAAAGAGAAGAGAAGAGAAGAGAAAAGAGAAGAGGATTCCCTATGGAATTCACCAGCCCTTGAGCTTTTGTTGTTGCTTTGTTTATGTGAAGTTAACCCGGCTGAGACCGGGAGGAGGGGAGGTTGGCAACCCCGCACTGAACAAGGGAGAGATCATTTAAAATAAATAAATAAATAAATAAATAAATAAATAAATAAGTAAGTAACACGCACTCTTTTACGTGCGGGTCATCCTGCCAGCATATTGAAATGAAAGCCTGCAAGGGGGGGCGGGCAGCCACGGAGAGCGTTGTCGCAGACCGAAGGGGCTCTGGTGAATATCAGGTTGGGATTAGTGACATCTCAGAAGTCACGCCAGCGGGTGGGGGAGGGAAGTTTGCCAAGGTCTCTGAACTCTGTGGAAGACAGAACAGCTTCCCTCAGCGCCGGGCGGAGTTGGGCGGACAGCAGACCCTGTCCTGGCTGGCCAAGCCGCAAGGTCTCACTCCGCGCTGTGCCTGACTTTGTCAGTGATCATAAAATGGGAATTGATCATTCGAGCCACCATTGATTGGGGAAGAATGCTTACTGCAGCAGCGGGGGAAAGGTTAAGAGGAAATTGACCTTCTTCCTAGGTGACATAAAGTCATTAGGTAAATGAGATATTCACACTGGAGTTTTAAAAGGTCAGGCTCAATTTTCATTTGCAGCCTCCAGAGTCAAAGCTAGTGCTTGGGCTTGTGGCAGAGTCCTCTACTCCTGGAGTCTTGCTACGCCCAGGAATGAGGGTGGGAGATGGGTTGAGGTCTGCAAGGATTGAGCTGGAGTCAGAGGGGTCCTGGGGGCCCCAGAATTGGACCTGGGCCCTGACCTGAGTCAGTCCCTGTGTGTGGTTGCATCCGTCCTATCCGCATCAAGATGCGCCCGGGGATTCCCATCGCTTTAGCGCAAAGGTTTGTCGGGCACAAGCGGACCATCAGCTTCAGCAACACTTCCCCTTCCTGCGCCCACCACGTCTCGCACACAGTGAAAGTGTTTTGTTGTTTTTTTTTTAAGGAGGGAGTGAGAGATATATTTATGCACATATTTATCCCTCTAATTACAGGAATTAATCCTCTTATGACTAAAAGGTAAGGTGGAAGGACGTCCTTTTGATGTGGAAAAGCACCATTTGTGACTCACATTCAGACTGATTAAGGAATAATTGTTGTTAAACGCTTTACAAGAGGAAAGTGTTTAATTGAGGGGCATTCGTAATTTTACGGCTTAGTGCAAAATTAAACGTAATTAAAAACTCAGAAATTCCGACTGATTTTCCAATTATTTTTATTGTCTGAGCTAATTGTTACACGAGGGTATCACTTCTCCCCAAAGACACTGGGAGGGGAAAAAAAAAACAAAACCAAAAAAAACAGAGGCAACCATACCTTGTTCAGATAGTCTCCTACCGGCGACCCCAGAGTCCTGCAAGTGCTCGCCTGGCCACGCACCTTTTCTTCCCCAGCGCTACCCCCCAACCCGCGCCTCTTCCGCGTCCCCAGAGGCGCCCCGCCCTCCCCTCGGTAATTAAGCGTGGCAGCCACTCTCCCCTTCGAGATCCTGCAACACCTTGAGATGTGAGAAAGTGATGGCAGTTTTCTTCTGCAGATCATTACGCAAAACTGGAAGTATCCGGAGAAGGCTGATGAATTTCTTCAAGTAACACTTGTCATACATGGCGGAGAGATTAAAAAAAAAAAAAAAAAAACAACAACTAAGTAAACAGAGCTCTCTGGGGGGCGATCCCTGGATGCCTCTGCTTTTGAGAGTGCCGGGAGGGAGGTTCCGCGCAAACACTGACGCGAAGACGTTTATATGCGCACACGAAGACGCGCAGAGGCAAGTTGCAAACTTTATTTTGCCTTGCATTCTTTATTTATGTATTTATTTGTGTATATATTTAAAGCAAAGATGGTTATGTAAAAACTTCTCAGATTTTTTTTTCAATGCTGAGATTGACGGCCAAACCATCTTTGTGTCTGTAGCTTGAGTGTCCAAACAGGCCTATTTAAATACATTAAAAGGATAATGAAAAGTGCTTTAAGTCTTACAGAAACAATATCACATCCTCACAGCGAGTGCAGAAATGGTTCTGTCTTCCCTAAAAGACTGGGCTGGAATCCTGGGGAAAAATAGTAAAAAGCATAAAATTAGGCAGAATGTGAATTTATGAATTTCAATTAGTCTAGACTAATTGTATCAAGCGAAAGAATGTTTGCGTTTCAATAAGAGAGTTTAATTTCTCTAGGATTTTTAGGATAGAGACAAGCGAATTCACCTATCTGCTTTTCCAATCCCCACCCTATAAAATAAATGATTGCCTCTGATCTGACGTGCCAGGTGAAAATGGGTAGAATTAAAACTGTCAATTCTACTTCCAACCTGTGTCTTTCGATTGAGTTCAAAAGCTTTTAAAGGTAAAACGTGCTATCACTTATGTGTATTATTTCCTTTTCTACTTTCGAAGCTTTTAAGTAAAAATGAAAGAAAAGGTATTTTTACTTCCACATTCATTTTCTCTGGAAGGCCTCAATCTTCCAGGTAATTTGATGGTGGACCCTGACGTCCATGCCTGGTGGAGTTAGGGTTTACCTGAAGGTGACCAAGAAGTTGCAAAGGAATCTGTTTTGTGATATATTTCGTAGCTAGAATGTGGAACTTAAACTGGGACTGTGCATTGCCCTAATACTATCTTGCCAGAGAAGTTAGGGTAAGCATATCTGGGCAGAATGCAGGAAGCACCTCTTCGAAAGTTTGAAGTGGAGAAAAAGAGGTGTAATCTGTCCTAGAAAATTGAATAAAAGAGGCAGTGCCCATTTTAGCTTAGGCAAAGATTGCTAAATCCTTTGAAGAACTGACAGGGATTTTCCAGAGATGGGGTGGGGGTGGAGGAAATCCTAGGGTGGGCATTTTATGCAAATGAGCAAATTCGAAATGTAGTACAAATCCGGTATAGTAAAACTGACAGTTCTGACAGTATTGACAGCATAAATATATGTTTGAACACTACACTTTCAGACACTTAACCGATGAAGCAATAAAAAAAATTCGACTACAATATTTCAAATAATCGACATTGATGTTTTGATACATCATTTTTATACTCTGGATCGATCTATCACTTTCAGGCTGGTCAATTTTCAGTAAAAATGGGCAGCAATTATTCGCACCTTGCCTAATGATGACCTAGTAACAGTCTTTAATTAATTACACCCCAAAATGTGCCTTCTTTCCCCCAGGTGGGGGGTGAGGGGAATTGTGGAAGAGAGACTGTGTAATGGGGCCACCCTCTCTGCCCCTTTTGACATTTTTGTATGGAGGAGTTCAGATTTGAAACCCATTGTTCGCCTGAGAAGTTACCGGGCACAGTGCATAGTTCCTCTCACTGTAGTAGTCACTTCCAGTGTGTCCTGGGGATCTGCCCTTACTTCTACTTTTCTAAGTGACAATTGGCTCTTAGGAAACATAATCACAACTCTTCTCAAAACACATGTGTCTCCATCTCAAGTAGGTGGAAGACGGTTACTCTATGCGACGTCTCAGGCTGAGTGTGGGGGAAAGGAAAGGAGAGAGAGAAGAGAGGAGAGAGGAGAGAGGAGAGAGAGAAGAGGGGAGAGGGAAGAGGGGAGAGGAGAGAGGGGAGAGAGAGAGAGAGAGAGTGTCTGCAGCCCATGGTCCATCCGAAGCACCTAGTAGGAGTTGAACTGAATGTCTGCTTTATCCTCTATCTCTTTTGACCTCCCCTCACACCGTTCAGTGTTGTTTACAAGTAACTGGAATGGAGGGGCCACCCACAAAAACTGGAGGATCCCAGGAAATCTGGTACTGTGCCCCCGGCTTCTTCCGGAAGGGTGTGTTGGCTAACGCAGCTCTTTGGGTTTCTAGGAAGCTTCCAGCTCCCACTTTAACACGCCAAAGTGTGCGTGTGTGCTGGTGGGTGCAGGGAATAAAGCTGGTTAACTGGCGAAGGGAAAATGGACAGGCCCAGGATGCAGGCTGCAGCCTAGGACGGTCCATTGAGACTTAGAAGGAACCCTTGTACAGGCCCTCCGGACGCATTCTGTCCGCGCCCCAAGTCTCTGGATTAGGCCTGACCCCCAGCGGTCCTATCCCACCCCTGCGAAGCGGGAGCCGTCCTGGACTTGAGGTCCTTCTGACCTCAAACTTAGCAGGGCTCGACTAGCCAGGGACCCCACTGTCCCGTTTCGCCCCATCAAAGTTCACATATGTAGTTTTAAGTCCTTTCAAAACACCACTCGAGGAGACAGTGGGACACGGCAACAAGTTTAGTCTTCGCTAAGGTGCTAATCAAAGGCAAAGGATGGACTTGAGCCATGCTGGGTCAGGACGGGAAACTGTTAGTGCTCCATGGCAGGCTGGCACCTACTTGCAAAGGCTAAGGCTCTTCGGCGCCAGGTCGGCAGTCTGCACTGGACACCACGGTAAGAACCAGAAAAGGAGAAAGAAGGAGGCAGAAAGGAGGTGGAAAGGAGAGCAGAAGAGACAAGAGAGAGAGGAAGAGGCAGCCAGAAAGGGAGGAAGCAAGAGAGCGCGGGAAGGAAGAACTGACGGCGACAGAGAGTGCTCTGCGCCTTTGGAGCCCCGCCAGATAGCGCTAGAGGGCTATTTATTGAAATCCTTTCCTTCGGAAGACCCAGAAAAAACGCGGAAAATTGGGAGAAATAAGACAAGGCAAAAGCAAAGAAAATGCAGCGATTCCACTCCATCCTATTTTTTCAAATTACAGGTTGATTTATTGGCATTATTTCCAGGAAGAAACATCTTTGTCAGAGCATCAAGGTGCGAAAAAGCAAAAACAAATACATAAAAAATAACCCCCAAACAAAAGCAAAAAAGCAAAAACCAAAGAGGAAGTACCTTCCTTCCGTTGACTCCAGAAGCTAGGAAAAGCATGAACCAAGTTAACAGGTTAGGAAGGAAGCAGAATTCTCTCTAGCCTAACTTTTCAGTTATACTGCTGAGAAGGTCAAAAACAGTTCACAAGGATGAACGGAGGTTTATGGAGAAGAGATGTTTTAAAAGTAATAAATGGCTCCAAGGGGTGGGATGGGGGACAAACACGTTATTGGAAACGCCAAATAAAATATATATCAAAAATTCCAGCTGTCAGCAGCAGGACCCAGGCGGAAGACAGGCCCACTTTGCCTTTGTCCCAACAACACCAGACTCTGGGCTGTTTCTGCAGGGCCGCAAACTCCTTGGAGAACAATCTATAAACACCATGGGAAGCTTGAAGGAAAGAGATAGATTTCAAAAACTCAGTCTCATTCAGAACTCAAGGAAAAGTAGTGTTGACAGAAAAAGAAACTGTGGAAACAGAAGTGGAGTCCAGAGAAAGAGTGAAACCACAGCATATTTTCAGTCTTTTTTCTTGCTTGGTTCAGTAATGCAAAACAAACAACAAAATAACAACTAAAACAAAACAAAAAAGACAAAAAAAAAAAACCAAAAAACTTCTTTCATATGTAACTTTAAATACTAGTAGATTAGCTTTAGCCCTGAAATCTCTGGCACTTCAGGTTTAGCTTCTTATTTTAACACTAAACTTTCCTTTGGCTTGAAGAAATCCCTTTTAAACCAGGGTAACAGTTCTTTCTTCCAAACTGAGTTAACAGAACCTCTCCAAATTAAAAACAACAAAAACAAACAAACAAAAAACCACCACCACCACCAACAACAACAAAACCTTCACACTTTTTTAAAAAAGAAAAATCTCCTTAATACAAAATATTCTAAATGAAAACATTAAAGTTACAAACAAGATTAAGGCTGGATTTACTTGCTCTTAAAGCAAAGCATCAATTGTTCTAACTGTTGTAAGAAGACAAAAAGGATTTAAATCTGGTGATTTTAATACACAGATTAACACTTTAGGACTTCACAGTTCTGAGGAATTCAGAATTATCTTTGGAAAGGATCTAGAATTTTCTAGAGGGGGGTTAGAAAAAAAGAAACAGCCAAATGACCACCTCAAAGAGTATGAATAAATTCAGTTAAAATACAGTCTGAGTTTATCAATGCTACTTCAAATTAACTCTCCACCCCAAAGCCAGTGCCTTTACACTAAAGAACTATGGGGGTTATATTATTCCTTTTAAATTCTAAATGTTACCTATAGTAACAGTCCACGCCGGATCAAAAGAAGAACTAGAAAAGGAGCGCTTTTCAGAAGTCGGGGATGCTTCAATAAGAAAGGGGTGATTAAAAACAGACTCTTAAATTTGAGAGGCCCAATTCCCCTTCTCATTCACCCCACCCTTTGGTCCCCTCCCTTTCACCTCTTTTTTAATGCAGGGCCCCCACCCCCACTCCAGAGCTAAGTAGCTGATTTGGGACCCTGAAGAAATAGGTTTCACCAACCATATTTGTTCTGGGGCACTTGTAAAATGCGATTTGTAGAGAGTCTTTAGCCTTCTGATTGTCTTTGAATTGTTTTTACTGAAACAGATCTTTTGCAGTTAATGAGTCCCCACGCAGCTGGACAGCTCCTCTCGGACACTGAGAACTCTAACCCCAAAATGACCCCAATTTGACACCGCAAGATGAAATTTTACCGCCTGTTAAAACCATTTCCAGCCTGGGCAGAAGGCTCTGACTGTTGACTGAGGTGTACTTGGCGCCTGTGACCCCCCATCTCTCGTTTGTCTCTGGAGCTGCCCCACCTAGTTCCCCTCTCTTTAAATGTGGGAGAGTCCAGGAACCCACAGCCAGGGTGGGAGTGCCAGGCTGAAAACGACGCTTCAGCACAGCAGAAAGGTTAAAGTGTGGGGACTCCGCTGCAGTAGGATGGCTTCTATTGGACTGGAAAATCGGGGTTGGGGTGGAAAACAGAGGAAATTCTTAAATAGAGGAACCCTTTGCAGATGTATTAATAAAACATCCGAAAGTTGTTGATTATAATAGTCCTTTGAAGTCATCACCTTAATCAAAACAGATCTGGAATCAACTCCAATTTGACTGCCTGTGTAATGTACTAAACCAGTATTACTATTTTAAACTAACAGTTTCATCGATGGCATGAAACTGGGTAATTGAAATCTTTTTAGTTGCAAGAAATGCAAGGCCTCCTTTTATGTAAGGTGAATTTCAAAATCACGCGGATGTCCTTCAGCGGGGCACTATTTTCTACACTCTTAGACGTAACTGAAAGTCTTCAGCAATAAAAATGATCTTAAAAAATATATCTTAAAATATCATTTCTCTCTCCTCCTACATCTAAACAGATTGCCTTGGAAATTTGCTTTAATGCATTCAATAAGATGAAAAAGAAAAAGGCATAGATGAGAGAAAAAAGATTTCAAGTTAAAAATGCCTTCTGCATTACCCACAAGATAAAACAGAGTTTACACTTTTATTTTGTAAAATCTCAAATTACTAGCAGATAATCAAACCATTACTTCCTAAATGATTGTTTTAAAATATAGAAATCATCAATCTGTCTGAATTTTTACTCGGTTGAACTACCAGGGAGGAAACATTATTATTTTAAGGCTAGTAAGTTTTTCTAAATCACGTCTACCGAGATGTTGGAGGAAGGCAGTGACATGAAAGGCGCAAAACATGCTTCAGCTGAGATGCACAGGGATCGCACCGAATTGTTCCTTGAAGAAGAAGCCACGATCAAGAAACAGGAGTTCTTTTGAAAACAAAAACGAAAACAAAAAACTTCCTATCCAGCGCTAACTTAACGAGGTATTAAAAATAACAATAGTCCTACTGATGATAGTAAATACCCAATGTTGAGTTTAAGACCAATTACTGGAGAAAGCTCAGAGTATAAACTTTTCAGCTAGCGGCTCAGGATTGAGAACTGGGACTCAGCACTACCCACAACTCTGTGAAGAAGAAAACCCACAACCGGACCAAATTTCTTCTCTCCTCCTCCTCCTCCTCCTCCTCCTCCTCCTCCTCCTCCTCCTCCTCCTCCTCCTCCTCCTCCTCCTCTCCTTTTTCCTACCTCAACCTCCCTCTCTAAGTCTCGTTTTTTTCCTCCTCATCTTTCATTTCCCGGCTAAACTAAGTATGTGTAACTGTCCCTTGAAATAAAATTCTGGAGACCAACTTTTCCTTGTCTTTTGAGCCTTGTTTTCTGTTTACTCACCTTTTCTTATACGTCGACGAGCAACTCAGCATCACATGAGATGAATATTTGTAATCTTGGAGTTCTTCTAGGGAGGAAGGGAGGTGGAGGGGAAAGCCCCCCCCCCCTCCCGTTCTTCGGGTTCCAGACTCGTCCGCTCCAGCAGGCTTGAAGCCCGGCAAAGAGAAACTCAGAAACCCTAAGGTTGCCAGGGCCTGCCGTCCCTGTTTTGGCCACCGGACCAAACCCGCGCGGGCCGTAGCCTCCCTCTCCTGGCGCGCTACCCGCGCCTCTGCCAACCCTCTGTACTGTCTTTCTTTATAAGTGAGGGCCGATTTCCCGCAGACATCATTGTTATGATGGCTCATTTAATCAAATTGTTTAATTGCTCTGGTAATCACTATCATCATCACAGGTGCTCAATCATTCATCATTTTTGGAGGGCTTTATTGACCTCCGGAACTCATTCCCCAGCCCTAGGAAAACCAGGCCAAATTTCCTCCAACTCGGCTTGGAGCCTCGGCAGGCTGTAATCTTAGCCAGTTTGGGATGCTCGAAAGCTTACTAGGAAGCCTACAAGATGCAAAGGGGTCAAAGAGAACCCTCCCAGATATCTCTCCCTCTCTCTCTCTCCCTCTCTCTCTCTCTCTCCCCACCTCTCTCACATACACACACACACACACACACACACACACACACACACACACACACACACACACACACACACGAGTACTTTACTTTTCTGAATCACTCCCATCCACCCCTGCCCTTGAGGGAAAGTCGGGTCAAAGTCATTCCCGCCCGAGATGCTGCTTTCTACAGTCCAGAATGGGCTGAGTTGGGGAGGGAGGCCGTGTTTCAACCCCAGTTTCTTAGACTGTTAGCGGTTCTCCGGTCTGGGAACCCGCGAGAGGGTGAGAAGTTGGGGAGAAGGCGCGCTCCCTTCGCAGGGCAGGGCTACGCAGCCAGCAGCCGGGTGGCGGCCGGGTGAGCTTGGCGAAGCGCACCGGGTGACCATAGCTCCGCCCCCAGCTCACCGCAGGCCCTGATTGACGTGCAGCCGCCGGGAAAACGCCGGCGCAGAGGTAAAGCCAGCTGGAACTCCGGCAGCGGATTGGGCGGGACCGCGGCCAGAACTAGTTTCCACCAAAACCGTGTGGGATATTTACCTTCCTTCCCCCACTCTCCTCCTTTTCCTTTCGGGAAAAAGTTCATTCAGAGCTGGCCTCATCTTTCCCACCCAGCGAAATAGGCCCGGTGTGATTAACACGCCATTAGCCCGCTTTTACGCGGATCCGCGCAGCGCCTAAGGCAACCACAACAAAGCTGCGCTGCGAGAGCTGGTCACTGCTCTCTGGGCATCCTCCCTCCGGTGCTTCCCAGATCCAAGTATGATCCACTTTGGAGGCGCACGGCAGTCGCGCGCGCGCGCCTACACACACACACACACACACACCACTTGGCTACAGGGGACGACGTCAAACACCCAAACAACTCCCACCCCACTAACTCTCATCCCACTTTCTCCCTCCAGATTGCACCCAGGCCCCCCAGATTCTCCGAGGAGGCCGCCTGTCTGCGGCCACAAGGAGGGACTGTGCTCTGAGTTAAGCTGCTCCCATCTTGTAGTAGAAAAAAAAAAAAAAAAAAGAATATTGACAAGGGCCCTGCATCTGCACAAGGAAGAAAGTGCACTTAAAAAAAAAAAAATCTAGCCCGGCGTTGTACCGTCTGCAGAGCTTGCTGCGCTGGGATGTTAGCAGGAAGACTTCTGGACGTTGTAATCCGCGGGCAGAGAAGGGGGACGGCGGAATTAAAAGGAACAAAAGCGAGAGCGCCACGCCAAACATCCCCAGCGCGACCCAGTTAGGCACAAGCCGGGAGGAGTGATGGGAAAATAAACTAGAAGTAAGTTTAAAAGAAAAAGGTTGGAGGCTGTAGCATACTTTACTGCGTCTCCCTGTCCACCTGGTCCTCCTCCCTCTCCCTCGGTCTCTTCTATCTTTCCTCTCCCTCCCTCCCCAGGCTCTCCGTCTCTCCCCCGTCCTCTCTGTCTCTCTGTCCCTTCTTCCCCCTCTCTCTCAACTCTCCTCGGTCGCACCCTTCTCTCTCCCCTCTCCCCGTCTCAGTCTCTCCCTTCCCTCTCCCTCTCTCTCCCCTGCCTCCCCTCCCCAGTCCCCCCTCCCTCCCGTCTTCCTCCCCCTCCCGCGCAGTCCCCGCGGAGCATCAGGCTCGCTGATTTGCTCGGTCCGCTCCGCTCCAGCCTCCCCTCCCCCCGCCCCCCCACCGGGGCCGTCCGAGCGCACTCGCTGCATATCAGAGGCTCGGCGCTGCGCGCTCCTCCTCGCTCCCGCTCCCCGCTCCCGGGATGTGTCTCCGCCGTACGACGGGCTATGGCCACCACGACTTCCGGGTTCCGTCATTTCGTTCTCCCGCCGCCGACCCGCGCCGCCAAACTGAGGCTCTTCTCTAAGCCAGGCAGCAGCCAACCTGCCAACACCTACTGACACTCACTCATCTCCCAGAGAGAGAAAGAGAGCGCGAGAGAGCGAGCGCGAGCGAGCGAGCGCGAGTGAGAGCGAGCGAGCGAGAAAGAGAGAGAGGGAGAGACAAAATACCTACCAGGAAAGGGGGGGGAGGAAGTCCAATTTTTGCAAACTATTAATTTTTTTCTTGATTTTTTTTTCTCCTTGACTTCTTTGAACAATACTTTTAAAGAGAGAGGATCATATAAGAGCTATTTCGGGGGCCAAGCTAAAAGAGGGGGGGAGGGGGGAGGAAAAATTCAAGAAGCAGAAACCCCTCGCGGAGTTTTACTGGAAGAAAAAAATATCGGGTCTGAAAGATTCCTCCTCTTCATCATCATCAACCATCATTCATTCACTACCTTGACATTCCGGGCTTTGATTGACAGCTGGAGTGGCAAAAAGCCATGAAACACGACAGTTCGGTTACATGTGGGTTGCTGACGGGCCGCTCGTAACCTTCAGTTCGGGGGCTTGATAATTTTTTTTCTTCTTTTTCTTCTTTTTCTTTTCTTTCTTTTTTTTCCCAACTGAGTGGAAGAGAAGAGAAAGAGGGGCAAAGGAGGACCGAAGAGGAGGAGGAGGGGAGGGGGGAGGAGGAGGAGGTGGAGGAGGAGGAGGAGGAAGATCAGGAGGAGGAAGAAGAGAAAAAAAGGAAAAAGAAGAAATATCACAGAAAAAAAAATTCTTCGTTTTCTTGCCTGGGCTTCCCCATCCCCCTAAAATAACATATTGGAGAATTGGGAGAAGTCTCTTTGGTTTGGAAAAAAAAAAAAAAAAAAAAAAAAAAAAAGGAATCTTCAGCCTAGATCACTTTCTTATCCGGACTGGGATATTAAATATACGACACATCCAGGAGTTTATTGGAGCGCAGACTGATGGCGCAAAGGGTAGGTTTAAATCTCCAACACTTACCTAGATATAAATCCGCTTCTGCAGGGGCCTGCCCCATGCCTCCTCTCCCTTCCAGCAGGCTTGCTGCTCGCTGCTTGATGATGGCGGCCAGTATTTTAAAAAAATAGCAGCAAAATTATTCATCGGCTTCTTTCCCCCCCATGCCTCTGCGTGTGTGCGAGTGTGTGTGCGTGCGTGTGTGCGTGTCTGGGCGCGCGTGTTCCAGCGCTGTGCGAGCGGGCGGGCGGCGAGTGCGTGTGAGCGGTGTATGTGTGTGTGTGTGTGTGTGTGTGTGCGTGAGTGTGTGCAATTGTTACACGCTTTCGCCTCGCTCCAGCTTTTCCCCGGGCAGCGCGCTTCCCCGGCTTCTCCTGCCGCCGCTGCTGCGCCTCTGCCGCCGCTGCTCGTGCAGCTCGGGGCGGGCGCCGGCTGCGTAGGAGCCGCCGCCGGGGCCGCCGCTGGGGCCGCGCTGCCGCAGCCGCTGCGCCGCCGCCTAGACTAGCCTGGGCTGCTTGTTTTGTCTCTGAAATTGACAAGGACGCAGGGAATCGGCTGCTAAATAATGTTTCTGGTAACTTTCGCGTTATTCCTCCCCACCCTCTGCTCCCTGCCCCCGGGGAGGCATCGGCCCCATCTTCCTTCGTCCTTACGGTTCTTGTCTTGATTATTAGCTTGGGGTTCCCCCCCCCCGCTCTTTATTTTGTTTCATTTCGCCCTTTTGATTTATTGGATCTTCTAGAGGAGACGAAGGGGGGTTAGGGGTGGGAGCCTGGGCTTCCTCCTCCAGCTAACTCTACTTTTCCCTCGGTTGGCTCAGGTTCTGCTGCCTCGGGCGGGAGCCGGGCCTCCCGGCGCCCCCGGAGTCCCTGGCCTCGCTGCCTGTTCTCTCTTCTCTCTACGCGGCTGCTGGTTCAGACTTCTTCGTTTGAACATTTATAGACATTTCCCCCCTACAACTTTCAACTCGGTTGCTTATGCTGGTTTGGTTAGAATGTGTTCAACTTGTGGCCGGTACTACTTTTCTCCTTTCTGACTTTGTTTTTCTCTCTCCTCCTCCTCCTCCTCCTCCTCCTTCTCCTCCTCCTCCTCCTCCTCCTCCTCCTCCTCCTCCTCCTCCTCCTCCTCCTCCTCCTCCTCCTCCTCCTCCTCCTCCTCCTCCTCCTCCTCCTCCTCCTCTGCCCTGCGTCTTCCTCCCTCTCATCTCTCCCATTCCCACTTCTCTCTGTTCTCCTGGTCTCTTTGCTCTCCTCCCTCTGCCCTCCTGGGTTCTCTCTCACCCTCTGCGCCCCCTTCCTCCTCTCCGGGTTCTGGCAGTACGATGAGCTACCCCATTACGGCGGGATGGACGGAGTAGGGGTTCCCGCTTCCATGTACGGAGACCCTCACGCGCCGCGGCCGATTCCCCCGGTTCACCACCTGAACCACGGGCCACCACTCCACGCCACGCAGCACTACGGCGCGCACGCCCCACACCCCAATGTCATGCCAGCCAGCATGGGATCTGCTGTCAACGATGCCTTGAAGCGAGACAAGGACGCGATCTACGGGTAAAGCGACCCCCGGACCCAGCTTACTGTGTGTGAGTGTGTGTGAGAGCGTGTGTTTGTCTCTGGGGTGGGGGGTACTGGGTGGCTAGGTGGGAACTTATTTCTGCATGGGGGGCTGCTTGCTGGAGAGATGGACAGTGGAGGGGGCTTGCTCTTCGGCCCTATGAGTCAAAGACCAAAAAGACCAAAAAGACAGAACCTCCTTCACTCTCATGACCCGGTCACTTCAGACCTTACAGTTCAGGGTGAGGACTGGGTCCTCAAAATCTTGAGGCCAGGGCCTGCTCCCAAAGGACAAGATCCCTGGCCAAAGACCGGGGCTGGATGTCTCAGGTCCCCCAACGGAGGCCTTCACTAAGAGGAAAGTTTCCTGCAGCCGAAGAGCAACTTCTGTTTCCTATTTCCTTCTTTCTTTTTCTCCTTTCTTTCTTTTGCTTTTTCTTTTCTTTTCGTTTTTTCCTACCTCTGATTCCTATTGAGGGCCTGGGAGTCACTAAACTCAGCTTGAGCTGGAATCAGGGCAGCTTCTGTGGGCCAGGAAGTCCTAATCACCCACTTCTTAATTCTCTGTAAATAAAGGGGGCAGACCTTGAAGTGCAGCCGGGTGGAAGAGACTGCCTCTTGCATACAACCGCTCTTAGGGGGAGTCAGGGAGATGGCTGGAAATTATTTTATATTCCAAGAACTCCGGGAGGGGTGGGGATGCACGGTCCAAGCGTGAACCACTCGGGCTCTTCCGGCTAAGGGTAGGTGGGGAAGGCGGCGGGATGTCGAGGGGAGGGGACAGTGGGTAAACAGCAACTGAGCCTAAAGCCTGTGAGGCCTCAAGCGTCCCGAGGTGTAGCTAAGCCGCCGGGAGAAACACAAAGGGCTTACGCGCCCGGCACGCACACTTCCAAGTTTTGAACCGCGGTTTATTTATTTTTGTGTGCTGCAAGCTGGGAGAACTGTGGTCTTTGGAAGGAAACTCTTTCGTGTTTAACATTCCTATTATTTTGGCCCCAGCACCCGGGCTTTACTAGAAGTACAGCAAACAAGTTTATAAGGCAAAGGGGTGGAGAGATTAGAAGAACACTCTCCTGAAACTGGGAAATGTTATTCTGGTGTGTTTGTAAGTGAAGCCCTCGGTATGGCCTGTGACGCCCGTCTGAGAAAAAACATTTTTTTTTTTAATGCAAAGATTATTCCTTTCCTGGAGGTCAGGGTTGGATGGCTGGTTTGGCATCTCCAGAGTGGAGAATCAGGTCTGGATCACCTCCGTCCTCTAAACGGTCTGGGCTTCTTGGTTATTTCATTACGTTCCAACTGAGTCTGTTTACTCGGTGGGCTAAAGTGGCCGGGGGCTTCTCAGAGCAGATCTGAAGGACCTCTGAACTGAAGGAGGAAAGGCCAGACTATGTTTCCTTTCTGTTTGTGGCCCAGGCTCGGCTGACTGAGGGTGAACAGTGTGGTGCGTGCCTGTTGTATAAAAGCAAGAATGCAAACCCTCCAAACTTGTTGATTACAGTTCTTGCTCCTTCCCTTCTGCACCCCGTCTCCGTGCGTGTGTCTCTGCGTGGCGCTGCCCGTTAGGCACCCGTTGTTTCCTCTGTTAGCGCTGGTCTTTGAGAAGTGCGAGCTGGCGACCTGCACTCCCCGGGAACCCGGAGTGGCCGGCGGAGATGTCTGCTCCTCCGACTCCTTCAATGAGGACATCGCAGTCTTCGCCAAGCAGGTCCAACCTTCTCGACCCGCTCACCCTCCAGCAGCCCTTCAGTCTCCCTCCCCTTTCATCCGAGCTTGACTTGAAAGGAGAGGAAAAAGCAGGGACACCCGATCTGTTCCTCTGGCCCAGTCGGCACTCCGCGCCTCCTCCCCATCCCACAGCCTGGAGGCGAATTGGAAGCGGAGATAAATATGGGTGTTTGTTTTCCCCCCCAGCCAGGAATACTGGGGCTCGACCCTCGAATTAAAGTTGACCTGCTTCTAATCTGGGGCTTGGCCTCTTCCCCGCCTGCAGCTACTGGAACAGGAATTGGGGACGGGGGCTGTGAGGGATCTGGGAGTGCCCGGGAGCTAAGGAAACTGGTAGCCTGGTGAAGAGGCCCACGCGGGCGCCGAGGTGCGGGAGGTGGGGAACCCCAGCATCTGACCCCGCTGCAGAGCCGGATCCAGCGGATCCTCAAGCGGCCCGGCCTTCCCTGCCGAAACAGAGTGCTACAGGGCTCCCCAAAAGAGGCCAGGACCCTAGGTCTGGAAGAGAGGAAGGTCTCTCTTCCCATGCCACTCAATGAAGACACCAGTTTGTTTAGAGGGTTAATTTAGCAGGGCCCTGTTCTCTCCTCGCCCTCTAGTCCCCGATCCCTCCACAGCCTCAGCTCTCACACTCCAGATTAGTCTGTGACAGGGTTTTTCTCTTTTTAAATGGGCTGAAGGTTCATATTGATTTTCCCTGCTTTCTACAGGTTCGCGCCGAAAAACCTCTTTTTTCCTCCAACCCAGAGCTGGACAATTTGGTAAGGCTGTCTGTTTCCTGCTTGTCCCCAGCCTTGGCCCTATCCCAAGCTGAGAGGCTCTCAGTTGTCCCGGGAGCTCCAGGCGGTTCCAGCAGAGCCCTCTTTGGGAGCTTCTGGGCCACCCGGAGAAAAGGACCTATTTGGAGCCCCTGCTGGGGCAATGGCAAGCCAGGGGCGGGATGAACCTCAGGGGGCGCGGAGCCCACCGTGGCAGCTGTGGGGATGAGGTGCCCAGCGCGCGCGTGGGGATGCTTTCCAGGGCTCGGCTTCGGGAGTAAGCCGGGAGAAGGGAGTGATTTCCTCGGCCGGCCGGGGCCAAGTCCCGGCCGCTAAACCGGAGGAAGTAGCCGCTGGCACGGCTGAAGGCTAGCAAGGAGTGGGCTGGGGGTGAGGGGCAGGCGGGCGCGGGCCACTTTTGGGTGCAATTCTTTTGCTAATTTGCACGATTTCAATATTAAAAGTACTTAAATCCGCTTTCAAAGGCCTTGCCTCTCCATTCATCTGGAGTATTTCCTTCTTTAGTGGGGGAGGATTGCTCCGAGTTTGCTGTAGAGCTTTCTCGGTCCAAAGAAATGACTATTCTCTCTCTCTCTCTCTCTCTCTCTCTCTCTCTCTCTCTCTCTCTCTCTCTCTCTCTCTCCTCTCTCTCCTCTCTCTCTCTCTCCTTTCCTCTCCTCTTCTCTATTCTTCTCCTCCCTCTCTCTTCTTCTTTTAAAAATTTGACCTGAGATGGAGGGGCGGGGCTGGGGGACACTCTAGCACAGAAAGAAGGCCTAGCCAGAGGAAAGCAAGCTTTGCAGATAGCACTGTAAAAGCCAGAGGAAAGAAATTAATACCGAGGCCCTGGCTGAGACCGAATCCCACCCCTGTGGTCAATAAGGCAGTGATGATCAGTAATCACTTGATTTTCCTATTTCTTGATGTGTGGATTTTGCCTGGCCACCTGCCCTCTTCTTTCTCCCCTGTCCACTTCCTTCATCAGTAACTCCCGCTCGGGATTGGGAGGCTCAGAGTGCTAACCTCACCCTTTTAAACTTTCCTTTCAGATGATACAAGCAATACAAGTACTAAGGTTTCATCTTTTGGAGTTAGAAAAGGTAAGCAGGAAATAACAGTTTCCATTTTGATCATCCCATATTCCCTCCACTACTTGACTGGTATGTTACAAGTCCCCCAGGATGAGAGATTGCACACCTGGAGATGTTGAGCATGTATATTCCTCCTCTAAAAAGTTCTCAGTCCCAAGGCTCAGAGGATGAATAAATCAAGGCAGTCCTGCCTTTTAAAGTTCTCCCCCTCCCCCAACTCTAGGCACTCAGGATTATTTTTAAGTACATCAAGAGCCATTTGTGTTACTGGGCACAACATCACTGTGTCTCTATTAGCTCAGCTCACCCTGGTCCCAGAGTTGCACACTGGGTGCAAACAGAGAAAATCACCCTCTCTAGGGTGTCTTCACATTTGATGTGCAACACAATCACTTTCCCTAGGAAACATACAAAATGCCTAGTTTACAGAATCACAAATGCTGCTGCAGTCCCTAGTCCCAACTCTTTAATGTTTCTAAGTTATCAAGTTAGATTTTTCCTCTCTCATCTCCCAGTCTGAACCCAGTTACTTCCAGTTCAGTTTCTTTCTTTATTGTAACTTGTTGCTCTGGGAAGTCTCTAGTGAATACTACCTCGTGCAACAATTGCTCTATTGTTTCCTAGTCTTCAGTGCTTACACCCCTTAATTAGAGTTACTTGGGAAGACATCACATTGTTGCTCTTTGCAAATGTAACCCTGCAACCTGATATTCTTACTCTTTAAAAATGAAACATATAACAACAGGAGCTGAACTCTCTACCATGACCTCCTCTTAGGTCCACGAACTGTGTGATAACTTCTGTCACCGGTACATTAGCTGTTTGAAGGGGAAGATGCCCATCGACCTTGTGATTGACGAGAGAGACGGCAGTTCCAAGTCAGATCATGAAGAACTTTCAGGATCCTCCACAAATCTCGCTGACCACGTAAGTGTGCAGAGCCCGAGGCGTGCTTTGAAGGCCATCGGCGAAGCATTTTTCTAAGCAGCTTGAAATATCTAGTTCATTGAATTAGTTTTCTCTGCAAATGATTGGATCTATTCTGTAGTCTTTTTCTCCCTGCTTTACTACCTTTGTTGAACCCTTTATTTTTATTTCCCCTTTCTTAGACCCCCTCTTTATTTATGTTGAGAGTCAAAGAATCAGGGAGTTGATAGAGTGATTTGTGCTCTTAATGTGTAAAGTTTCCTGGATCTGGTGACTTGCGTATTAGCAAATTCTCTTTTTGATATGGTGACCTCTGTCTTTTCTGGTTTCTTACTCTGTGTAATCAGGGCAGCAGAGATAGCAAGAGACAGTTAGCTGGACAGGAAGGGGAGGGGGAAGAATGGACTAAAGGAGAGAATTAAGGAACTAGGACTGATTTCTATCCCAAGATGACAATTCTGAGAATTGCTGGCAATTTTGCACTGCATTAGAAATAAAAGAAGGAGTGAATGAATAGATTACAATCCTCAGGATTTCTTTTGCTCACAGAAACTTGTCAGAATATGGACTTATTGCCAAGTGCCTGAAGCATCTTCTTAATAAAAGACAGTAACCTTGATGAACCAATTTTTAACACTGTGTTACAGAAAGCTGAAGGGAATTAAGATTGAGTAACCATAGGTTAGTGGTTGAATTTTAACACTTTGGCAGTTGGTGACCAAGGATGTAGAGTAAGTAAGGGGTGGCTATGGATGTCAAGCCAGGATAGAAGATTTCTATTCTCTCTGTTTTTAATCCTATTTTGGAACTGATCTAGTGAGTCTGATGGGGGAAAAAAAAAGCATATGTAGTGAGACTGAAAATTTGAAAAAGAAGCAAAGAGAAGAAAGATTGCAGCTGGTAGAGAAGGCAAGAGTGGTGAGGTTTAAAGAGTGGGTGTGAATAGCAGTTTATTTATAGGAACTCAAGCCGGGAGGTGGGGGACAAAGTGTCTGTACATTCATTTGAACTCACAACCTAAATGATATAGGCTGAAGTCTGGAGAATTTTGTGGTTGAAATATTAATTTAACACCCCGTAGGAGTTAAGCAGACTTGCTTAACTGAGGCTAGGCTTGAAGGCACTTGGCACTCCCCACCCCCAGTTCTGGAGTGCTAAGAGGAACGCACTGAGCTACCTAAAGAATAACTTCTGTGAGTCCTCCTCCCTTCATCAAAAGTTTTGAAAATAAATGGCCACCGATTTTAAAGATTAAGCTTTCAACCACACGAGAAGCCAGCCTGAAAGTTTTTAACTTTGGAAGAAAATCCTAGCTTGGGATGTTCAGTTCTGAAACAGAATAAATATTGTGGTGCTAGAAGCTTCTGCACCTGTACTTAGCCTAACCTGTCTCCAAGGCTGTGGGGAAGTGGTTCCAAGGCTCTTTTGTATATTGCATGTATTAAATGAAATCAAAAGGATGTAGCAGCTTTTGAAAGTTTCTTTGCTTCTCTGCCGCTCTACAGTATGTGTGCTTGTGATCCAAGAGACATGTTGACCTCATAAATATGTATTTATTTTTGTTCTTTGCTTATTTTCATTGCTTTCTGTTTCTAAGGTCGTATGCATTTATATTGTTGGGGGGCACAGAAAAGGATGTATTTATGCAGTGTGTAGCATGAGAGGTCCCTTAGTTCTCTCTGTGCCAAAAGCTTTCCTTGTGCTATTTTATGGGGTCATGACTACTTGGTTTTCTAAAACAGTTTCTTGACCATTGTTGTTTGAGTGGATGTGTGGAGTTTAGAGCATGCTGATGTTTATGAAGAAGAGATAAGATAAACTATGCTGTTTAAAGTATTGGCTGATGCACAATACCAATGTATGGAACTATTGTAATATTTAAGTAGAGACTCAAGAAGGAGGTTGTACCGAAGAGAATAGTGGTTTAATAATTTAACAATCATCATCTTTGGATAAAAGAATCAACTGTATCATTTGTTGCTACCCTTTCAAGCCCCCAATCAAGTAAATATGACAACTGATTTATTTTGAATCCATGAGGGCTTGCCACCTCATTGGGCGTCATAATTTAAAGCCTTTTATTTCCTAGAGATCTGAACTATAGCATTTTTGCTTTAGCCCCCTGCTATTTGTTTTGAAATGAAGCAATAATTTGTTCCACCAGCACACTGAGTGGGAAATGGAGAGGTCTGCCACACACTTGTGTTTTATGCAGGGTGAGAGAGGAAAACCTTGGAGTGGCTGCACTGTTGTTTTGGTTCTGTGGGCATATTGACTGCATTCATTTCTAAGCCACCCCCTCCGACCTTACAAAGTGCATCCTCCTAAGGCTCTTCACCCTTTTCTTCAACTTTTCTTCTCTCAACCCTTCAGCCAGAAAAGAAGGAAGAGACCACAGAACCACCACCTGAAAAGTGGTATGAGTGGAACATTTTCAGCATGTAAATGTGTCCAATTTGAGTCTTCAGGTTTATTTTTTCATTTGCTTTGATATGCATATTTAATACATTGCCCCAGGCTGGATCTCATTTGCTGCATGCTGGTGCAGGGGTGATGATCAGCCACTTCAGAAAGACCCAGACAGCCTGTTGTTTTCTCTGTTTTATCTGTTGGCCCACTATTCTGATCTACTGAGCTACCTCGTGGTTTTATTTGCACATGAAATGCTGAGAGCATTTCAACTTATTGACTATGAATAATGACAGCTAAAAAAGAAGTGTAGTTTAATTTGTTGTGTGCCAAGGTTTCTCTTGTGGAGGTGACAGTTTGTGACAGCTGTTTGACACCCCCAAAACACATACACCTCTATCCTTATTAAGTAGTATCAAGCTACATTGTGTGTGTGTGTGTGTGTGTGTGTGTGTGTGTGTGTTTAAAGAGGGAGCAGGAAGGAGAGAGTGAAAGAAAAAAAGAAAGAATAACTTTGTAATTCAGTGCAGTGGAAAGTCAGAAAAGAAGTGTCAAGGGCAAGATATAAAATACCAATATAGCTCTCAATTCTCTTGTGAAAAGACTTGAAACTATGAATGAATAAAGGTTGTTGAGTAAATATCTTCAAAGGCAGTGTTCTCAGCAGACTTTTAAGAATGACTTTTATGTATGCTTATTGGGTAAATCATGCTCATTTTACATTCCATATTGTGATGTAAGTATTCTGATATGGCATGAATGCATTAAAAGAAGACCCGTAATGGTCTTACCTTCCATTCTCTGCATTCAGTGAGAATACTGGACTTGTTCATTTATTATTAACAAGCAAGACTTGCATAAGGATAAAGGGAAGTTTGAAAGGAAAGAAAAAATAAAATGTGCAACTTTGGCTGCTGCATTGTGTTTATTAAATTCCCAAGGCATGCTTATTTTTTTAATATTATGTTTTATCTCATAAGGGTGATAGTTGTAGGTAGCAAATGGCTCTGATGCTATTCTTTGGAATATTGTGAAGGGAAAATATACGATAGTCAAAGGAAACAGAGCTGTTTTCCAGCTGTAGTGAATGTTAAGTTTCCCATACGTTCAAATTTATCATGTTTAAAATAAACATGTCAAGAAAGCAATTCCTTTTTAACATTTCAACTTTGAAACTTGTGAAATAATATCATGCTTTCCTAGGCTGTTGTAGTGCAGACAAATAGGTAATGTACAAATTCTCTATTTCATATAATTTGGGAGTAACTTTCTAGATCTAGTACCAAGAAATTAAATTAACCATCATATTTATACAAAGAGAATTTATATACATTTATACCATGTTTAGACTACTGAAATAAACTTTTTGAAATATATTCTCTTAGCTACACTTTATTTGCTTGAAGTAAATGTAGTTATATAATTGTTATTCCTAGTGAATAGTCCTAAGAAGCTATAGTTTATTTTCTTTGAAATAATTAAGTAAAGAAAATAAAATATAGTTTTGTCTATTCATATGGTCTGTCAGGTATCTTAAAATTGGATGATTCTGATAACATCATTAATAAAAGACATTTTATTTTTCTATGCTGAAGTTTAAAAGAACATGTGCTTTTTTTTTCATTTCTGAATATGTCAAGTATATTTACGTCTATATGGTTTCTAATGGGTTAGGTCAGGGAAGAGAATCACTAGAATCTTGCTCCTGTCAGAATATAGTCAAGTGCTGATATGTACATTCTATCATTATCTAAAAAATTAGAAAAGATGACAGTGAGGACGGGTTTAGTTTTGAGCGGTTGGTCTATTAAAGATCAGGGAGAATAATGATATTGGGTAGGAACACTAATACCATAAATGAGTTCTCTTATCTGTTAGTTTCTCGAATTGTAGCATGAGATGAGCTGTTAGGGTCTGCTTTACGACTCTGAGACCCACTCTGGGAAAGTTTGACTAGAGTTCCGCATATCATGTTAAGGAGACCTATATAGGACACAAGATTCTGTTACTGTTGCTTCTGTGGTTTCTGCTTATGGGTAGCTTTTTGTTCATTTCTCATTAAGAATACTTACACTAAATAGTTTCAGTTGTGAAGTTGGAGTATGCTTCCAGTGGAACTGGTGAAATGATACATAGGTACATGTGACTGCCACATAGATTTTCACCATGAGATTAACAGACATGGTATTATTTGAAGTCATTGTGTTGTTTGTTTCCCTACTGAGTGGTCTGTGGGATATCTTGTCACACTTCGAAATTATAGAAAGCATTTTATAACACACATTGCACTAACAATGCATTTCTGTCTTCTCTGAAAGTTGGTCCATTCAATGGAGGAATCGTTTGCAAAGGATGTTCAGCACTTCTGTGAGGTGTGTCTATGTATTAATTCCAAAAGATTGATAAAATCTGAAAGATTGATAGAATGGTGCAAAGTTTCCAGTTCTGTTTACCTTTATAAAGAGTCTGGGTTCTAAAGCATACACAGGTCTCCTGCGTTCTTGGTCAAATTCAGAATAACAAAGTTGAAATTTCAACATTTATTCTAGTCATACAATTAACACTTTAAACTTCTGTGAACTTGAATGCCCCCAGATAGGAGTTTTCATCTTCTTAAAAACATTATTTTCTACACTGTTAATTAGGAGCTGAAACATCATAAAGTCATAAGACATAAGTAACTTAATATTAATTATGTGGATCAATTCAAATATATCTTCCTTTTATTTAAATACATCAAGTTAAATGATTTCGTATGTCTCTTTAGCAGATTAAATACCTTTTTTGCTGTATTTACTGTTACTCTCCAGTATGAGTATATCTTCTGAATTAATTTACTGTGTTTTCCTAGTATATGTATATATATATGCATACATATATGTGTATTTTTACATATGTATAGTATATATATATGTATTTTTTTAACTTGATGTTATTTAGTTGCACAGGTTCTAGAAAAATATGGTGTTTAAGACTATTTTTCATACTAGAAATAAATGGAAGTGACCTTCAGAATTAGCTTGTGTGACTCCTTATTTTAAAGAGATAAAAGAAATGAGTCCATAAAAGAAAAAAAAACAAAAAACAAAACTCAAGTGCATCATTTACTCCCGGTCACATGACCTCTTAGTGGTAAGACCCCAAGAGTCCTCCATCTTCTCCCCTGTCTCTCATCTAATGACTAACATTTTCAGGGGGAGCCTAAAAAATTAGTTTAGATTATTTTAGTCAAATCTCGTATGTGGTGTGAGCTTCTCTTTTCTCCCTAAATCAAATAGATTTTTACTTTTACTGTTTTATGTAGAAACTCTTGCACATTTTACCCCAGTGACCCTATAAAGGAAGCATGCACTATGGGAAATCTTTGGACACAGGAAACACCACCAATTGGCTAGGACTTATTAAGTATTATCCTATAGGCAGGTCCCTCATAGAAGTGCCATTCTGGTTTGAAAGGTTGCAATTGCAGCCTATCTGCAGCCTCAACAAAAGAAGTGCACAGAGGATTTGCTTCTCTGTCCAGAGACTCCAGTCCTCTCTGTGCGCTTTTCTAGATTTAGCAAAATTCAATGATGGTGCTAAATCAATTTTTCCCTTTAACTTTCAAGGGAGAAAACACTGGCAGGATTGTGTTTTCTAGGGAAAGCTCTGTGTAAATGAGAAGCGGAGGAGAGCGGCAGAGCGCTCTCCTGTGGCCCGGCTCCTACAAGCTCGGCCCATATTGTCTCCTGCTTTTATATTAATTACAACTTGCATTATCAGCTGTGAGTCTGTAGCCCAGCAAATAGAAATACTGCCCCTGGAGACGAAGCTTCTTGTGTCTACTTCCCATCTCCTATTGTGTAGCACTCAGTATTCACCGCTTTTCTCTTGGTAACACTGCTCTTTAACGCAATTACCGAAAGAGCAAGGAGAGTTCCATCTTTGATTCCCAATTATTAAAGCCGCTGGGAATAGAAACATGTTCCCTCCTTGCCCTGGGGTGTCTTCATGGTATTTTTGGCTGGGGAACAGGACGTATATTGTGGAATGCATACACTTGAACCCTCATCTAAACTCATGTGCACAGACAACCGTTCTCTTTTATTTTTCTGCATACGTCATGTGTTTTTACGTGCTGTTGTATGCCACGTTGGTTCAGGATTCACTAAACTTCTGCTTATAATTTGGCAGAAAGCCAGGTTATTCTTGAAGGATGTAAACTGGGAAACTATCTGGGGGGCGGGGGGATGAGTTGTGATAGACATAAATATTCTAATCTAAGAGAAAGCAGCATTATGGGTAGCACTTTATGCTATGTAGGTTGTGATTTGTTTTAATGATCAAGGAGGACTTTTTCTTAAAATATTGCCCAAATTACCCATGTGTTTCTTTATATAGGATCATGTCACCATGTGTAGTTGCGGACAGACATCTTGGGGTGACTCCCTACCCTGGAATTTCCCAAAGGGAAATTCTCTTCAAACTAGATAACTACCATGTCTCATTTCTTAGTTTGCTTCCGTCCCTTCTCCGAACACATAGTGCACAAGATGCTATGGAAATGGGCATGATGCCCTTTCAAGAGAGCACTTTTCTTTTGAAGGGTGAGGAGGAGGATTAGGTAGGTTAGATAACTTGAGAAAATTTGGTGGCTGTGATGAAAGACCTAACTTGTTTGGGGGAACTCATTGCTCTTAGAGTATTGTGGGCAGGTGTGGCGTCTTTTTCACCCTTGTGTCTTAGAAAACACCTGCTCCAGAAAGCCATTGAAGGAAACACCCGGAACAATGAATTAATGAGGCCTGACTTTAAAACTCAGCCCCCTTTGGGCTGACAGGGACAGACCAATGTTTTCAGTTTCAAGGGTTTCTTGGGCAGAACCCTTCAAACCCAACAGCGCCTGAACAGAAAGCCCTGCTCCAGCTTCATCCCAATGAGTATATAATAGCCGTTGGATGACATTTGCCTTAAAACATAGTTGAGGTGTTAGTGGTTAATTATTGTAATTTTCATGAGAGGTAAGGAGCTTTTATAGCAGCTGGCTTAATAAAAAGCCTGCAGTGCATAAAATTAACATCACTGGCTGTGTACACTGCAAAGTTTAGCTCAGGGGAAGTATGCTGTGCTGTTGCGGGCTAAACACACACTGCATTCCTCTCCCCGAATCTCTGTAATTCTTTAATTCTTTTTTAAAATCTGATTACCGTTCAGTAAATATCTGATGTGAAGAGGCTGCAGCAACAGAGAATTCGGTTTTTATTTTATTGTACTACATAATCAATCCTAATCAATATTTCCTTTTTTCCTTCTTTTCTTCCTTCCTTCCTTTTCCTCTCTCTCCCTCCACTCTTTCTTTTTGAGATAGGATCTTAAGTATATAGCCTAGGTTAGACTCAAACTCATGGCAATGCTCCTGCCTCAGCTTCCCAAATGCTAGCATTATAGGCCTGAGCCACCATGTCCATCTGATTCCTTAATCTTCTTTCCACCTCACATCTTTATTTTAGAAATCTGTACCTGAGCCATGTTTACAGCCATAAAATGTTTACTCAAGGTGTTTACTTTAAATCAACAGCTAGCTTGATGGCACTTCTAGTAGCAGTATGTGACATCAATATTGTTGATCATAGAGCTCTAGATTTTGTCATCATCTATCAAAACTCCAAATATTAATTCACAGTCCATTAATAGCAGATCTATAGGGGAAAATTATCTGTTTCTGTTGTTCCAAGGAAGAATATTTCCTCCATTTGTCTCAGTGTGGATTCTGGTTTTATTTCAGTGGTACTTCATGGCCTGAATACACATTATATTGTTGACATTGAGAAAAATGATAGACTGGCTTTTTTCCTAATAAACTACATGTTGTGGTATCATGATAAGATGACTCTCACACAGCCAAGTGGTTTATATGTGGCCTATGTCTGGTTGGAATTTGTATTAGCCAATTCTAGTAGAAAGCAAGAGTACAATTTGAGAGACTGCCATTTCTTTAAAATTTTATCCCGTACCCTCTACCTCCACACCTAAATAACTCACTTGCCTGTAGGTCTGCAAGGCTTAGTCAAAGTTGTAGCATGCAGGTGACAGTGTACAGCTTTGGCCTCAAGGCTGCTATGTTTCATGTGTGGTTCCTGCCCTCCGTGTGTCTGCCAGAGGAAATTCCATCTCTTGCCTGCCTTCATGTGGTGCTGATAAAGTCCTTCCTGTACATTAGAAATCCTGTTTCCCTTTAAGCAACAGTGGGGGTATTGGGAATGATCAGGAAAGGGGAGGAGAACAGGAGATGAATATATCAGCAAAGCTGCAAGGAGTGTACCTCCGGGTTTGCCTTGCCGCCCTTCGAAAGAACTAGTTCTTGCAGAAAAAGTCCTGCTTGGTCACTTAAAGCTCCCATGAACTAATGTGAAAGTCCAGGCTAACTTACTAGATAAC
The DNA here is from genome assembly GCA_035773235.1 of Eospalax fontanierii. Classification (NCBI taxonomy): domain Eukaryota; kingdom Metazoa; phylum Chordata; class Mammalia; order Rodentia; family Spalacidae; genus Eospalax; species Eospalax fontanierii. The sequence goes on along the minus strand of CM069526.1, from coordinate 41,284,632 downwards.
ACAGAGCTTTTATTTGTTTCTTTTTAAGAAATATTATTTGTGAAAATAAAGCAGGATTTGATAATGTATGAGGTATTGATGTCATAACTAGTATTGCAATAATATTGTTGGTTATATAATCCTTCAGTTGACAACAGAGAGTTCATACAGACTATTTTAGGGTAACACGTTTGAAAGGTATAAAGGACTACCCCACACACATTCTTGATTCTGTGTGTGGTTTTTTTTGGAAGCAAGCATTAGATTTTTGTACATGCATGTTCTAATGTATTTAGTATCCCAAAGCACCAGGAGCATATACCCTAATTCAGATAGAAAAAGAAAGAAAGACATTTCAAGGCAGTTTCCCTTTCTTAAGAAGTTAATTTCATTGAAGTTTAAACTTATTTAAGATACACCCACTTACAATCAACATTTCAGTTAGTCTTAGCAAATGTATGGTATGTACTGATATAACTGAGAAGCTCAGCTTGAAAAAGCGCACGCATTGGGGCCACTTCCGCAAATACTAATATATGTGCATTTTTCTGTTTCCCTCTGTGCATGTCCTCCTTGTTTCTTGAATATGGCTCCAATTGGTAACTGTGGGAAAATTGCTTGGCATCCTGACATCAGAACCCTTCATCTTGGCGAGACCACGATGATGCAACCTCAACTCACTCAGCAGGCACCCCAGGACCCTCCAGTGGGGGCCATGCTTCCCAGAGTGGAGACAACAGCAGTGAACAAGGTAAAAGGTCAAGCATTTTCCTTGTGCAAAAGTGGGCATGACCAAAATAACTTCAATATTTTGTGATATCAGTCGCCTGCCTGCCTTTGTGTAAACAGGGGAGGGGTAGGCTCTCCTTATTTATTTTCAGTTGCTCTTTGGGAGGACAGGGTTTCCTTTTGTCATTTTACTTACAGAAAGTCAGAATGAGCTATCTAATCTTTAAATATGCATTGCAATAACAATTGATTAGTTCTGCCAATTCTCTTACAAATTTGGTTATCTACACTACTTTGGTATAAGTAAATGGAAGGGTAGACCTACCTAACTGCTATAATTTTATAGTTTGAAGTATACTCAAAGGAGGATATTTGCTCATAATATCTATTATAAGAAATCTCTATAATTAAAGTAATTATACATCTAAAACATGTAAAATGCAAAAATCTGTTCTTATTGACTCCAGAAATACTGGAGGTGGGGGGAGGGATTTATACACACTCTTATCTTGGGAAGATGCGTTTTGAAATTCTTCAGATGTTGTTTGGCCCTGTTTCTGTTCTGCTGACATAGTGACTTCTACCCCAATTCCTTAAACGCTTTTTTAGAATACTCAGAGGGCAAGTGGGGAACACAACTATACATGTCAAGGAAGCCTTTCGCAATTGGGAATGAATTTTATCACTTACAACTCACCTATTGCACAGAGAGCAATTATATATTGGTAGGAATGACTCTTCTATGGCTAAAATGATCATTTAAAGGAAGATGCATTATTGAATGTGGTCCAGGAAAGTGTATAGATTTTACTTTTTAATATTTTACATTAGACGGTGTCTGATCTCCTAGGTCTATTTCATCTCTATTATGACTGTGTTTATGGCCACAATATTTAAGCATTAGACAAGCTTCCAAGTCAAGGACTGTTTAACAGCTTGAGCTGTAGTTATACATGCCATTTTAAAAGGGGTGGTTGACGCCCGGTGAGTGTCTGCCCTCCTGCAAGTTTCTGGCCAGTGAGAATCTAGGATGCCATTCACTTGTGAGTGAATCTCAATTAGAATCTGTCTTTTAAACAAGTTGCAACCCACACATGACAGACATACTATCAAATGGCAAGCCATTGAGCGAACTTGTAAGTTGTATAATGGTTTTAGTACATCAGTTGGACTATATGTAAAATAAACTAAATTCAAAGACATTTTGAAGGTGTCTTGTGCGTAGATCCAGTGGATCTGTAATGCCATGGTTTGACTCTGGTTCCCTGTCACTCCGGGTTAAATGCAGAAAGCTTTCAATCACTTCACTCTCCCCACTGTCCCAAGTTAGGGCAACACAAAGGGTGAAGCATATCTATTAATAAAAACAAAACACCCTCAGCATTGCAGGAAAGGAGGGAGAAGGAGAAGCAGGCTTAATGGCCTAATGAGGCTATCTTCCAGAGACTTCTCCGGTGTGAGGCTCCCTTTGACCTTTCACTTTGCTCAGGAGCCCAGCGCTTCATTTTTCACATTCTTGCAATTACGTTAACGCTTCAAGCATTTCTGACTCCAAGTCAGCTAGCAACACCAGGCATAACTCAACACTGTGAGTTTTTCTCTTCTCTGTAGATTCATTAACAGGTCACCAAGGTCCCAACTGAAATTTAAAACTGACTGGTTCTGTTGGGTTAGTTGAGTTATGGCGAGAGGGCTAGCAGAAAGGGTCAAAGAGAAGAGGAGGCAGGAGCAAGAAGACTTGGGCGTTGGAGCAGGGAGTAGCTGCTACCATAGCACGCCAGGCAGGAAGTTTGATCATTTTGGTTGGTTCGGGGTTTTGTTAGGGGATTTTGGTTGAGGAAGAGAGGAGCTTCTAAGACTGATGCTTCAGGAAGAAGCAGTACACTCAGGCCCCGCCGCGGTGGGTCGCCCCACTCACTTATCCCATGTTGAAGGATTTGATCCCCCAAACATCTTGTTCCTTTAATCATATCTCTGTAGGATTCAAGAACGGACACAGCAGCTTATGTGCATGAGCACTAGGAAGTCTGTCTTATTTTTCCCCCAAAACTGTATTAAAGGAGAGAGAGAAACAGAGAGAGAGATTGATTGATTCTCCTTTAAAATGGAGGGTGTTTGTACGAGAAAGTTTCTACCTGGTTCACTGCATCAGTGGTTAAAATACATGTATAAAACTATCCCGCTTTCTCGCTTTGTTTGTTTGGAACAGCAGACTTTAAATTCTGAAGGTCAGACTTAAGTGTGTTTTGGGACGCTGAGGTTCCTCTGGTCATTTAAATGTGTTTTCAAGATATTTTGATACTTTGTCCCACCAAATTGCCTGAAGTAGCTTTCAGCGGGAAAGATTAATTATCTGCCTCAGGGCAAAGTCAACAGAGATATTGACTGAAATCACATATGCTTATCATAGGTTAAATCTTAGGGTTGATGTAGGATGGAAAATGTGGGAGGGAAATTTATGTTCTTTGTATTAAATGTATTATAATATTTTGTTGAAAACTAAGTTTGCCGTTCATAAGAGAGTTTTCTTGCTTCTTCAGAATTTATTAGCACAACAGGCATATGGAAAACTGTAAAATGATTCAATTTCAAAACAAATTATGATAAACAGAAGAAATAGGGATGAATTGTACTAAATACAATGTTTTCATACACATTTTAAATTAAACTTTAATAGCCATATGCTATAAAACAATACATGCATTTATGTTGCTTTATAATTTTGTGAATATTTTTACTATAAAGATTCATACAAATCTTTACTTTGGAACCTGAAAACACTTCATTTTATGACCTAATACTGAAGAACTACAGATGCACAGGTTGAAAGGTCATCTTTTCCTCCTAGGCGTTTGTGTAAGAAACAGAAAGGAGAACAAAAATGTAGAAAATTCTTAATATTGTAAGAAACAAACTTGGGTAAAATGTAAAGTCTGATTTTACCTTTCCAACAGCACAGGCCTACCAGTCAACTACATAAATATGAACCAGACTTGTCATTCTCTCAGTTTTCTTTTTCAAAAAGCAGCCAAAGAGAGGGCGTTTGTCTCGTTAGTCATTAGAATGAGGAAGGAAATCTTGTTTTTCAAGGACAGAATTAGGGTGCAAACTCGGGGGCTCTAGGGAAGTAACTGCCCCTCTTTGTGGCTGACTTCCCGTCAATGAAATGGGGCTTGATAATAAGGCTTGGGGTCCCTGATTCTGTACCTGCTGAGCCAAAAGCTGCTTTGTATTTGATTGTGTACTTTGCCAGACTGAAGACTAGGAAGCAGCCTTCTTGTTCCTAGAGCACTTTGAGAGCGTACATGAAAGGCACAGTCTATGTACAAAGTATTATTATTATTGATGGGTTTGTGTAACTCCCATTAATGCTGATGGGAGTTACGCATGTGAATTGGCAAGAGGATAGACCTCTCAGTGTTTAGAGCACATGAAATTTACATTTTTTCCAGTGCTGTAATTGAGATGTTGACAAATTGGAGAATATTGATGAGTCTTTGTTTTAAGTATTTCGTGCCAAGTTTGTTTTATTTTTCCTGGTTTGAACAATGGTATGGGTTCAGCAGCGATGAATAAAAAGGCTAGAGTAAAGATAACTTTGTGTTTCAATATTTTGATGTGCCAATATGAAATAAATTGTCTTAGGCAAATGGAATATGCTGTTTTAATCATTAGCTATGCATGAAAGAAAAATTGATGTTGACATCTTTGCTGTAAAATCGTTGTAATGGGGCCTTCCTTACAATTCATTTTTGTAAAATTCATTTTGTACATTTTGCAGCAATTGAACAATCCCTGCACTGTGAATAGGCAGGATTCCCAGAAATACCGAGACAGTTGGCCCAGTAACTGCTGAGCTCACACTACACACCACACACACGTTAACCATACTGTTGCCAGACCCAGATTAACCTAAATACATGAACACGCTAGCATCTATATTTCTAATCGCTTGAGACCCAAGCCAGCAGGGTTCCCCTCAACTGTGCCACCAGACCCCTCCATTGATGTCCCCATCTATCATCTAGGCAATGAGGCTAGAATCCCACAGCTAGATGTTTATTTAGTTATTATGCAGTTCTGTAGCATGGTGTTGAAATATACAAACATCCCCTCAGTAGTAAATGGAAGTGCTTCTAGTTCAGCAAATGCCTAAGATACCATGACACTTCTGAATTTATACTATGTCATAGTTATAAAATAATCTTTTTTTTTCTCCACCAAAACATTCATGTTACATATTTAAAGGAGGGAGGGGGAAAACCCACTTACTGAGGGTCCTGGATATGTTCTTCTGGGATTTCTTATTCAGTCTAGGAAAACTCTGTCAGTGGAATGTTTTCATAGTGGCGGCAATCTCTTTAAAATAACCCTAAATACAATATGACAGACGCCATCTGGCATCATCTTTTGCTAGTTGCTTTTAACTTTTATTTTTCCTAGAGCTAAGTTCATCCCAAACTGGTCACTTACTATCTTGATAAATACAAGGTATCTCTTTTCCTTCCTGTCCTCGTAATGGTATCAAATTCTTTTTCCTGTAACTATAATTGATGAATATGAAGAAGCTGTTATATATAGAATATTATTACTATTGTACTTCCTTTCTGCCTTCCACCCCCAAAATTAAAATGAAAGCCGTCCTTTAACCATCAACAAACACTCAAATTTCTGTTGATTTTCTAAGGACATTTTAAGAGTAGTCACTATCAGAAATAAAATTAAAGTCTTCTAATAAATAAATGTTCTGGGAGCATGTAATGGTACCCATAAATGCTTAAAAGCTTTCTATAATTGCTGTTAATTTTGAGTAATTTCTTTCCTATATATATCAACTTACTTGAAAACCCCAGAGTTGGGTTTTCTAGATTTTTTTTTTTAACTTAGTCATGTAAAGGGATGTCTCCTGATGCCAGTTAGAGTTTAATTTAGAGTAGTAATTAAACTTGAATACTGCCTCATAAACAAAAGATAAACAATAAACCAGCCATGTTGCCTGCTGTTTCATAGCTTTCTTTCCCAGATGTTTTAGCCTGATAATTTTTACACAGTGAGCCACCTAATGTGGAGTTTTGTGGACAGAGGTCAAAATAAGTTGTGTTTTCTTTTTCTCCCCTACTACTCTGTAACCCTTTCCCTCCCCTTCTCCTAAAACCAAAAGGCAAGGGATTTTTCTAGCATTTATACAGTAGTTTTAAGTTCTGATAAACACTTCATGAAGATGTGTTTTAGAGATGACCATGGACCTTTTTCTTAGCTCTCACTTATTGATTTCCTTTCAGAACTGATCTGGTCACCAATTTTTTTCACACTTGTAGAAGATGAATGCATTTTTCTTTAAGATCTAGATGACAAGTCAAAGGAAAGGCAGCCTTGACAGTGGAGAGCCTTTCTTTCTACCCTTCGACCACCACCACCCACGCACTTCTACCCTCCACTAGGGCATCTCTGTGGCTGTGCTCTTTTCTTGGGTTCCAAAGGTATCTCTATCCAGTTCTGGATCCTTCCACCATCAGCCATGATCTTTCTAATTGTCAGGTAGGAGTGGGCTGTTCAATGCAGAAGCCATGTTATTTTCACTGGGTGGGGTAATTACTGAAAGCTGAGAATAGCTGTTCTAAAGACAGAGGGATACTTTCATGATCCCATTAGCATAAGAGTGGGTAAATTATTCATGCCGAGTGAGGATTCTATGGGGAAAAGTATAGTTAATGCACAGAGTTTTTAAATGTATCCCTTTCTGCTCTGAGACTAAATTCTTGTTGGAATCAGTTCTCAGACATTTACGGGAAAGCTCTGGTGGCGTGTTAGATGCAGCTCATGTCTCTCTGTTTGCAGCGCTCTCAATAGAGACCATCTGGCAAAGATCCAAAAGGTGATTAAACAAAATGATCAGCTCTTGTTGCTGTGTTACATGTCCAATACTCTGGATTAAAAAACATGACCCACGACAGTCAAGCTAACGTCATGCCGCTCCCCTTTCCCCCTCCCCTCCCGGTATAAGAATTCAGATGGCCCACAAATGTGTGTGCCATCTTTGTGTCCTTATGGCCCATAATCATGAACAGGTTGTGCAAATGGTTCTTTCTGTAGCACTGTCTGTTCCAGCAGCATAGAAGCATTTCATATTAATTGGGTCAGTCTAATATTCATATTGACATGGGGAAAATTACTAAAATTTATTCTTATAGCAGACAATGAATATGTGTGCTTTCTGCCATGAGGGAAGTGAAGTCTGACAACTGGTTTGTGCAACTGATTAATTTTTCCTGAAACTGGAGAAAATCAAAGCATGGAAAACTGTCAGTCTCTGGAAACAGTGCACAACCCTTTATAAAGAAACCAAATGGATGGGGTGGGGGCTTTCGGAGAGCTTGTAGAAATGAGCTCTGGTGTGAGCGCCATAATCAGGGATGAATTTACAGTGCCATTCGGAAGAACCCTCCCTCCCCATAAACAAGCTGATCATCACAGAGAAGCTGACTTCCAATTAGCTTTCCCTTCCCTTACCCAGATCAGCCTGTTTATATGCCTTTCCCAAGCTTGGATATGTCTTTACTGAGTTGGTACATCTCACGTCCAATTTGAAAGTTTGGAAATAAAATGTTTGATTATGAGGAAATCCTGCTAATAAGCAAGGTAAATCCAACCAATCATTTCCCGATGGAACTAAGGTAAAAATGCCAAGACCTGTGACTGAGGGACAGATGTAGCTGATCTTTGGGGGTTTGCACCAGATGCCAAGTAGAAATATAAATCGAACAAACCAGACATTGTGAGGAAGTGATTGAAGAAATATTGAGATGAAGTCTTGGAATGAAATATATATGTATATTTATAACAATGCTGCGAATTGCTTGTATTCCTCATTTGCATGGGGCTGAACTGTGATATTTATTAAGGGGCAGTGGAAAGAATGTCAGCTAAGGCACTCAGAATTCAACGCTATTACTCATTATGCTTTCAGAGATGGAGGTTGACCATTTACTGTTGTGGAAATTGTCCACGACTGAGCGCATGGGATACATTTTAGTACAAACGTCAAAAAAGGATAAAGAATAAAGCAGAGAAGGGAAAAATTCTCAAAAACCACTTGAAAACCTCATCATTCCCTGTCAGCCGCCTTTTCTAAGGGAAAGCAAAGCAGTAGGTGAGACATGCAGAGGGGCAGAGGCCTTGAGGAGGGGAAGTGAGGTCCCCTAGAGTCTGTGCAGTGTGGCAGATGAAAGGGACTTGAATAGCCTTGGGGGTCTTAAGGCTATTATAGGGCAACTCATGCTCTGTTATCATGCTGATTTTTCAATTGATTTTTGGCTGAACAGTACTTGTTGAAGCCCTCCAGAGCATCAAACATAGCTTTGTGGTGCTGTACATTGTAATACATGTGTTCTGCTTCCCCTTCGTTGTCTTTGCTTTGGAAGAATACTCTGTAAAGACACCATGTTATCCAGCTGCCCCCCACCCATTTTTCCTCCCTATTTCTACCTGCTAGGAGTTTCTTGGGATTGTTACTGGACTTTTTTGTTTGTTTGTTTATGGGATGGGTTAGCGAGAGAACTTTTTATTCATCTTCACATGTTGACATCTGTCTTTAATTTGCTCTCAGAAACTATTTCTTAGGCCACAGCAGACAATGATTTAAACCACTTTAATTAACTGAGATGTGTCCTCGTGTAGACTGGAGCTATGCGCTGCCATTTGGCTGACCAACCAGAAAGCAAATATGGTGGTGCACACCGTGGGTTCCGCCCAGCACTCAGGAGGCAGAGGTGGGCAGATACTTTGTAAGATCAAAGTCAGCCTGGTCTACATAGAGTTCAAGGCCTTTGGGGGCTACAGGGAGACCCTGTCTCAATAAAGAAAAATCAGGAAAGAAAGAAAGCAAATACAGGTTTTCACTAAACTTTAGTTCCTCATTAAAGGCAAAGTGAGGTGTGGGCTCCCCAGGAAAGCAGAGGTCTCAAGCCGGGAACCAGGGAAAGACTTAGAGGGACTGTCTTTCCCAGTCTTCTACCAAAGGAGCTCTTCCTGAAAATCAAGTTTGCCCAGTTTGCCCTCTTTGCTCCTCTGTGGCATCAGTGCCACTACCAGGGCATTTTTCACATCAAGTTCTGATCCCTGGTCTTTCCCAGCTGTTCCAGTGGATGGTTACCACCCCCTCAGCTGTAATATTCATTCAGAAGTCTGCCTTTGAGTCTCTAAGCAGAACCCCCCACCCCCGCCGCCTCCTTTTTTTTAAGGTAAACAAATTAATGAAAATTTTGTGCCTATTAATTCTTTGATGTACGTACGCCTAGGCGTACATGAGCAGGGTGGAATGTATATCTACATCTACTGAAGTCTGATTACATCCTTAAGGAACAAAACCCAAAATTTAAAGTAATGTTTTGGTCTATTCACTACTACCTTAAATGAGCCACTAAGACTCATCAGTTCCAACTTAGAATTCTTTGGGATGTAGGTAGGTGTGTAGATTTTAAATTTGTCTCATTTGTACTTTGGTGTTGTTTTAAACTACGTATATGAGGTCAGAATTTGGAGACAGTAGTTTTTAATATGTCATGTATATGAGAGAAGGTGAGAGAGTCTTTAAATGGTGGATCTAATTAGGGGGACTGCTTAATGTAGCAAATATTTCCCATGATGATCTTGTATTCCTTGTTTAGGATAGGGCTGACTACTGGGGACATTGCTGGTCTTCACTCACAGTAGAGGAGGCTGGAAGTTATTCTCAGCATTTCTTAGAACATAATATTTGTTGATCTGCTGTGTACATATATTATAGTTTTTCATAATTTGCTTTTAGCAAGTGTAATTATCTTGGTAGTAAGTCTTTTTTGTCTGCCTAGGCTACTGTAAGGATCTTGCACTATGGGTCAGGGGTCCTGTACTCCACAGTCACAGCTGCATTGAAAAGGGGAAGGCACTGGAGACAGACTTGGATTCAAGTCCTAGTTTTATTCAAAGTCTTCTACCTTCAGGTTCTCCATCAGCAAAGTGGGGGCGAGTGTGGGGTAGGGAGCACTGCCCACCCTCCAGGTTGTTTTGGAATAGTAGATTAAATGGGGTTCCATGTGTGAGGCACTGAACATTGCCTGGAATCTGAAATGGATAGTTCTTTTACCTCCCCCTCCCCACCGCTGTGATGACACTCATTAGCTGTATGACCTTGGGATGTGTCACATAATCTTTAGAGACTTTTGCTTCCCTATAAAATCGACTGCATGAGATGATCTTGTAGATTCAAGCTCTAGGAAGTTAATGTTTGCGATCATATTTGTTTATTTGTTTCACCCTCACATGTTATCGTAACATTGAGAAAAGCTACAGCTTCATCAGGAGTGTAACGTGAACATTTTATGTCTTTTGATTTATGACATGCAGTGAGATGTTTTTTGTTTCTTGTTTTTACTTCAGGAGAGCTTTTTCCTTCTCAATTTGTCAAGAATATAAGTAGGCATCAGAGATTGTTTTGTGAGGATGTGAAATGACAATTCATATGTAAGATGGCTTAGGTGGTAGGTAGTCTTAGTAGCAGAAGACTGTTCTGTTTGCTAAGTATAAAGGACATCTTGTAAATACAAGCACCTTCTCCATTATCTAGCATCCAATTGGAATTCTTTCTGTTGGAATTTCTATGCTTCACAGGCAGAACAATAAGTGATAGCCATGACAGAAGTCAGACTATACTTTCTCCTGGAACCAATTCCAAATCATTTCAGAAGAATCTCATTAATGGTCAGTAGACTTTTGCAGTTAAAGGCATTTAGCTGAGTTCTAATTTAAAGATGATAAGTCACATGGATATATGGATGATTATCTCTAGTCTGCGGCTTCTTAATCTTTTTCTATTCTATTTGGCATGAGAAATTTGTATGGGGTCCCAGATACAAAATGATATATAAAACAAACATTTAATGCTACTCACTGAAAAGGAAATTTATTTTAAAACAATTCTTTAATATACATTTAATTTTACCATATAATAAAGATGAAGGCAAATTTTCATACTCACAAAAATGGATGTGCTTATTTATTTTTACATAAAGAATTAGATCTTGGCAGAGTATTTGCCAATGAATGACATAGGACATCTTTAACATTTTTCAGAGTTAGTGGATATTTTAATTTTCTGATCATCAGTGTTGCAAAGGTTGCTTCCCATAAGTACTTAGTACAAAATGGTAGAAGTTGAGCTAGAGAAATAGCTCAGCAGTTAAGAGCACAAGCTGTTCTTGAAGAGGATCCTGATGCTGTTTTCATCTCCCACATGATAGCTCACAAATATCTATAACTCCAGTTCCAGTGATTCTTACACCTTCTTCTGACCTCTGTGGGATCCTACATGCCATGGTGTGCATGTATACACACATAAAATAAATACATGAAGTTTTTAAAAGGATAGATGTTTGGATCATTTCTGAACCCTCCTCCATACCCCTGCCCCAGTACTGATACTTGAACTCAGAGTCTCCTGCATGTTAGGCAAGAACTCTATCACTGAGCTATATCCCCAGCTCCACTAAATAATGTTTTTGTATCAAAGTGAAGTCACCTACTCAAAAGCAGTTTTTAAAAGTCAAGTATTCTAGCACAGTACAATTCAAAATCAAGCTAGTTTGAGTCTTCTGAGCAACGATGGCAGGAAACTCATTAAAATTTTGTTTTCCATAATTGAATCATTATGTTTCTATAAGAGCAGAAAATCCTCCATGTGCATCATAACACACAGTAGTCTGGAGTCTGAATTTATCAGGCAGGCACTGGATGATGTTGCACAGCCTGATGATGTGTGCAGTGCTAAGTGATCAGGTGTATGTCTAGAACTCAGGCTGCAATGAAGTTATGGAAAGCATCATGGGTAAGCTCTTCCAAGTAAAGCTATAATTCGCTACAAGTGTGATTTTGAATTAATTTTGGTGACTGCATTTTCAGAAAGTTTTACCATTGTCAAATTTTTGTGGCACTCACATTCAGTTATGTGACCCCATGATGGGTTGTGACCCACAGTTTAAGAAACTGTACTTTAACCAAGAGAAGATTTGCTTACTTCAAGGACTTATTACCTTAATCCTCCCTACCAGCTAGAGTTAGCTGGTCTTGTTGCCTCAAAACCATTAGCTCTCTTTCTTTCCTTTCTAAAGATTTATAAAACTATACTAGGAAGTATAAAGTCTCATATTTCCTCCACCTAACATTTGTAACACGTGTCATCTAAAATTTCTATGTACCAAACATGAGGGACCAGGCAAGTTGAAACGTCATTGACGATCAGAGCTTGTGAAATATACCTCTGACAGATTGCCACACACTGGGGTTGATGTGTAGGAATCTCTCTATCCCTCAAGACTTTATCTACGTACATGTTATTTAAATTCAGGACAGCGAGATCTTTATCAAGAAGCATACTTGCGACATGAAAGAATGAAAATCACAGGAGCCCCTGCCTTCAGCTGCTGACCATCTCTGGGGAACTGGAAAGGAGGCATTCTGACAGTTGTACAAATAACTCATGCACAGTACACATTCCTATACAGAGGCATGGAGTGGATATAGGGAGAGTGACTGACCCTGAAGAAGGCAGACAGGTGTGAGAGTGTGACAGTGTGTGAAGCAGGTGGATCCAGACTTCTGTTACCCTGCCTCTTCAAGCAGCTATTTCTCTTCCTGCTTTTTAACCTGAAAAGTGGGAATTATAACCAGTTCACAGGGTAATTATATATTTAATATACATTGGCTTCAAAAAGTTTTAGTTGGTGAATAATGGTAGAACACAAAGACTACTTTCTTCATTCATTTATTTCTTGGCCATATAACTGGTAACAAGTACTAGAGATACTATGGATATAATAACAGATACAATATGGTCCCTTTCCTTAGCAAGGAATACACTATTCATTGAATGACTTGGGAATGTAAGCAAATAAGCATCCATGCCTCTGACACTACATTTAGTATGTATGTTGTAGAGTATTTGCAAAAGGAATTGTTTGATACCTTGTGAGATATTTATAGACAGCTTCACAGACTTGGGGAAGGTGTTCAAAGGTTACTTAGTGCTCTTCAATGAGTGTGTTTGAGGGAGATAAGATAGAGTGAGTGTGGGGAGCGGTGTGCAAAGGCAAAGGCTCAGAAGTGTGAAGTTACCTGGTAGGCCTGGAGCAACAGCCTAACTGACGTTGATGTTTGCATGAGAGAATGCACACTGAACAGATGGTCTATGGGACAGGGGACAAGGGGTGAAAATGAAGATCTTATCCATCAACCAGGGTGACAAGTTTCTCCTTAGTCCTGTGAAGCACTGTTTACAATGTCCTGCTGACATTAAGTTTATAGCAGGCATGTAAATACATACTGCCAGACTTACCACAGACATCCCCAAATCATGATTTACAGAGAAAGGAAGCCCTGAGAATCTGAATTTTTAACACACATTTAAGGAAACCTTGCTGTGGTATATGGGTTTTGATGAGCAGGCCGTTATGATGAGAACTATTGTAGACATTGAGATTGTATGTGAAGGAAAGAAGAACCGATCAGAGTGAGAGCTAGTGGTCCAGAAGCCTGAGAAGCTTGTACCAAGCCAGTAGCTGCTAAGCCGGAGGGGAGAGAACTGGTTAGACAGATTGCATGTGAAAGGGAGAGCAGAAGGCAAGAGTTCAGAGCGACATGCAGGGGTCTCCCTCGGGGAGGGAGCAGGTAGGCAGGACAGCTTTCTTTGTTTCTGACATGATTTTAAAGTATGGACGTCTTTCAAGCAGAGCAGATTCCATTAGCACATGCTAAGTCATTGACTTACAGCTGTCTGATGCATGTTAGCGAGGAATGATTCTTTGTGGGACTATGGTGTGATGGGTGATGCAACATCCTGGTTAAACACATGGCCCCTGGCATTGGTCAACCCATCACATGATCCTTACACCTGCCACTAGTCATGGGCAAGTCTCCCATCCTCTACTCTAGAGTTAGAAAATGAGGGTAATATTTGCTAATTTAATACATAGGCTTAAGTAATGTGATGTATGGAAAGTTATTATTTTGTGTTTCATTCATACTAAATAAATGCTATTCTTTCTTAAATTTAAAATTTCTTTTTAAAGTAATTGAAAAATGACCTGATACAACAGAGATCACGATGAGTATCCTAAAACTAAAAAGGCTTGCATTTGTCCTTAGAAAAATGGTAAAGCTGAAGTCCAGCCCTGAGCCCTGCCCTAGGCCCAGAGACTGGCTCCTCCAGAGAAGTCCTTCTCCTGTTTCTCTGGAGCTTATAGTAATGTCACGGGACTTATGTACTCTCCATCTTGACTGTAAGACTCTTGAGGACAATTTCTTCTTAGGCATCTCCTTTCTCATCATTTGTTGTGTAACGACCTTCAATAATAATTATCTTTTTATTTTTTATTTTTTGAAAAGAGAATTAGGTCCATATTGTGTTTGCAGTGAATAGCAGGCAAGGGAATTAGTGCTTGGTCTGGAAGGTAATAGGGACCTATTGAAGATTTGTGAATGGGGGCAGTGACATAATCGCCTTCTTTTTGAATGCCAGTGACCAATTCTCGAGTAGGTCTTCCATGGTCAGAATGACAGACCCATACATGTCACTGAAACACTGTCCATTTGAAAGAATAGATATTCTTTTGAATGAAGAAGAATTTCTCATAGCTTAAAGGAAAAAAAAAGATTACATTCTCTCTGAAATAATCTAAGCACTTAAATTATTGTAGTTCACACAAGTCTCGTATATCACCTCGTCCTAGAAATCTGTATCTAAAGATACATTTCTGCAAATGTTTATAGCATTGTAATTATTAACACCTGAAAATGTCTATACAAGGGGAGTAAACAGATCATCCTTAATATTTGAAAAATTATGGTTCCTGGGATATTTAAATATGTATTACTTTAAAAAATAAAAAGAACTTTGTGGTTAGATTGAAGCCTGGGTTAAAGTCAGGTTTCCGCTGGTGTAGGAATTTTCAGATCCCCTAATTTGCTAATGTGCATTTTAAATGTGCCCTGGGTAGAGACCCAGAGCTTCCTAGACCCACTTAACCATTAAGATGGTTTTTCGTATTACCTCTGGGGTTAATCTCCCTTGGAACACACTCTGGAAAACACTGTCTTCCATTCCGGTCCCTTCACTGAAGCCCATTCAGACAGAGTTAATATCCTAGGGAGTCTTCTCAAATGTATTTAAGGGGTGGGTCAGCATGAACGCAGGATCAATTTTCAGTTGTGTAAAGAGCAATTTCCTTCATGGTCAGAAGTCTGGTGGACTTCAGCTCTTCTTGCATAGAGTAGTCTCTTAAGTCAGCCAGCCTTGTGCCTATACTTTGTTGTATCAATCAATGTGCCCTGAATACTTCTTGAGTGATGGATTCAAAGGAAGCAATTTGATTACTTCCTCACAAATGTAGACATGAAAAGCCAAGTGGACTAGTTCCTGACATGAACTGAATTGACACCTAGCCTGACACATAGCACATGATATACTTCCCCTCATCACAAGCAAACTATCAAACCATTTCAGACCCCGGACACAGTGGCACATGCCATTAATCCCAGCACTTGGGAGGCAGAGACAGGTGAATTTCTGTGAGATCAAGGCCAGTTTGGTCTACATAGTGAGTTCCAGGCCAGCTGGGGCTACAAGGAGATCCTGTCTCAAAAAAAAAAAAAAAAATTAAACTTAAAAAAAAAAACATTTCTTAAAACTTCATCACATTACGTTTGCCTCCCTCTCCGTGTGTATGTGCCACATGAATGTGGAGGTCAGAAGACAACTTTTGGGAGTTGGTTCTCTCCTTCCACATGTGGGTTCAAGGGGTCAAACTCGGGTAGTCAGGCTTAATGGCAAGCACCTTTGTCCACAGAGCCATTTCACCAGCCCCAACTGTTTTTTGAATTGTCCTCTGAGTTAAGAGTTAGAAATTCATGGAAGAGGGAAGAGGAAGGAAAACACCAGTACTTGCATGTGTGTGAGTGGGTGACTTGGCCCTGGTTTCCAAGTCATGGACAGAAGACCGGCTATAAGATCCATCCTTTGAGAAATTTCTAGAAAGCAGGGCTACAAAATCCTAGATTTTATTGTCTTGTGGCTCCAGTCTAGCTTCGGCATTGATTATATTTCCTCTTGACTCTTCCCTGTTGTTGGAGGTTCCTGGGGCACATGTTACCATGTTCAAGGACATGAACGATGTCCAGAATTTTAACCTGTCCTAGTCATTGAGTGATGGAAATTCTTCTGGAGTCATGCAGTCCACTTCTGAGTAAAACTGGGCAGGATTACTATTTGCATATATATCCCCCTTTGGCTGTGAGGTAGAGAATCAGGTTGAGCATATCTTGTCCCTGAAACTTGAACAAATCAGAAAGAAGAGGCTTGGGGTTCAACTGAGATATCACTGCAATGTGTAAGAAAAAAAAAAAGCAAACCTGATTTTATTGTTATTTGTCAAGAATTTTTCTACAAGGTTTTCAAGGCTATAAAGTGACTTATGTCAGAAATTCCATTCTTTACAGGCTGTAGATGTAGCATAGAAGAAGAGAAGTTGCCTAGGACAAGGCCCTGGGTTTAATCCCTGGCATTGGAAGAAAGAAAGGAAAGAAAATTATGACACATCTAATGAATGTCCTTGTTTCATGGGTAGGAACATGCATGTATTTGGAGAACCAAATAATTTTAATGCCAATAGTCAATTTGCAAAACATAGACTAGAAACATAAAGTGATCATTCCTTAGCCATGCAGATTTTGGTGGTTTTGGTCTCATGTATCCCTAGCTGGCCTCTGAACTCACTGATGACTGTGAAATGAACTTTTGATTCTGCTCTCTCCACCCGCCAAGTGCTGTGATTGCAGGCATCTGCCACCGTGCCCGGTTTGTGTGGGACTAAGAGTTGAACCCAGGCCTTCATGTATGCCAACAAAGCACTCTATCAGCTGATTTACACCCCCAACTCCTTGATTTTAGTGTTTTGACACATATGAGCTATTCAAACTAGCACAGTTATCAGAGCTTCATGGATGAGATTCTCTTTTTCTAAAGGGAAATCTAGATGGTCATTTTTTACCAGTATGAAGAGTGAACTACTCTCAACTAATAAAAAGATGAAAGGGAAGGAGGGAGGGAGGGAGGGAGGGAGGGAGGGAGGGAAGGAAAAAGCTTGACTAAAATAAGATTACAAGGAAAAATGGTGCAAACCTTTTTTAAAATTAGAGGGAAAAAATGTCACTCTTAGAAACAGATGTGTTAATCCCATTAGATCATTCAAGGCAATAATGTCGTGAACACTTCCCCTTGAATGTTGTTAAGGACCTTGAAACTTGATGCTCTCAGGTGGATCTTGAGTGTGAACATCCTGTCTCAGACAACATCTCTACTCTAGGGACAGTAGTCTCTGAAGTTGGATCATTTTAACTGTTTCATCTGCATGGAGTTACCTATTTGTTCACTGAACTTTTTGCCTGAACTTACTGGCCTCTTTTTGAGGCATAGTGTCTGTTACCCTGTTTCCATGGTACTCTTGTCAGTAGGAGGTAAGGAAAATAAGAATTGAAAGACTATCCAACTAGTTTACCGAAAGCCACTCACCTAGCGCTCACTCCGTAGATCAGCTCTGGGTATTTCCTGAATACCAGCAAAGTGACTATGCTTATTTGTTAACCATGTTAGTGGAGAAAACTGTTGTTTTATTTTGACAATTGGCTAATAGCTAATGATAGCTACTTATCATTGACTTAGGGTATAGATCCTTCACTGGGGGTGTTAGTTCGTCAAAGTGTCAGCCACCAATTTTGTGATATATTTGTTTGGTAGAATTGAATAGTCATCAGTAAAGAAAGCAATAGGAGCTCATGGCCTGAAATGAAACCCGTTTTGGAGAAGCTGGGGAACATTTGAGACAAAGTCTTGATTGCCACATAGCCTTTGCTGACCTAGGACTCCCGGTAGTCCTCCTGCTTCTGCCTCGGGAGTGCTGTGATCACAAGCGTGCTGCCACCATGTCCAGCTTGAACTATTTCAGTTCCAGTAAGTCTAAGGAAGTGTTTCTTGCTTTCTGGAGAAATTATCATTAGAAACTCCAGTGGCTTTCACTTTGTCCTCAAGTGCAGACTTTGGAGTTAAAACAAGTTTAAATCTTGATTCCTACACTTGTTGTGACCTTGGCTGATACTTAAGCTTTCTCAGGCTCTATGTCCTCATCTATATTCCCAGAGATGGAGTGAGAATGAGATTAGATGATAGATCTGAGTCTCTGTGTGCTGGGCCAGGTACATACAATAAAATATGCTCCATAAATGAGGATAATAATGGTACTAATGTGCCTATAAGCACTGATTTTATTAGTTTTGGTTCCATAGCTTAAGCCCACGTTACTGTCTGTGAATTTCAGGACACAACCACATAAAATTTCTACAAAAGAAGAGAAGCAATAGCACAAGACACATTTTCTGTTTTCCCTCAACCTTTATACATACAATCCTGACAGGGAAAGATCTGTCAGGGGCCAGAAGAGAGGATACAAATCTGGGGGCAATCACACGACAAGCATTGATGTCAGAGTTTCAGTTTCCTTTGTATCTGGTTCTGTGGTGACTCAGATGCTGTTCTGCTTTCTTTTTCTTTTTCTTTTTATTAATTTTTATTCTCCTCCTGGAGGCCAGAGCAGAGATCTTCCAGTAGATTATGAGTCTTGTATGGCCCATTCAATGTTCGAGGTACAATGTAGGTCAGCTTTGGAAGACCCTGAGATTTCAGGTTCAGATTCCATCATGGGAGAGTTTTGAAAAGGCTCTACCTTTAACTACCTGTAAACTAAGTTCTGACCTTTCACAGGGGTTGATGGAAGGCCTGAGGTGAGAATGTATGCCTGATATGTTATAACTTCCTGCTACAACTTACTGGTTTGCTGGAGAAATGGCTCTGTGGGTAAAGTGTCTACCACAGGAGCGTGAGGATCTGAATTCAGAGAACCAGAGCCCATGGGGAACTGGATGCAGTAGTGTATAGCTATAATCTCTGTGCTCCCACTGAGAGACGGAAAGAACCGGAAGACTAACACCTGGGGCTGTCCTCTGACTCTCAGGAGCACACTAGTGTATATGCCTACATTTATAGCCAGACAGGCACACACATAAATATATACTTGCAAAGATTAAAAAAAAAAAAAAAAAACAACTTACTATTCATATCATCACCTCTTTACGTTCTCACAAAGTTACTTTACACCTTTGGGTGATAAGGATGACAGGGAATTCCTAAGTCTTTTCCAAAATTAACATTCTATCTATATTAATTTTTCAATGACATCATCTACAATTCAAATCATGTCTTCAAAATGATATGTTTCATTTTGCATTTCAAATCCTAATATGTTTTTACATAAATTTTCATATGATTGCCCCAGAATTTCTCAGGCCTACCCCAGGTTCCAGATGGGGTGGCTTGGCTATAGGAAGAGGCAAGTAATTGCCCACAACCAAAGAGAGAAAAGCAACCCAAACTAACAATGCCATTTCAATTTCTCATGTTCTTTACCTGCAAAATGTGCTTTGCATGAAAATGGTCAGCTCACAAATGACGTAAAATTTAATGAAGGCAAAGGACTGTCCTGTGAGAAGTCCTTAAAACCTCCACGCTGTTTCTCTAATCAGAAGGCTAACACTGTTCTATTATTTCTTTATTACAACCTTTCGTTTTTACTTCTTCAAATTGAACCGGAGCCTGGGTTCTCGAATGCCTCTTGTTAAAGATTTTAAATCAGTGATTTATGCTTTGAAAAACAAATTTATTTTCCCCCCATTGATGTTGGTGAGGTCCACAGGGTCAATTCTAGAGAAGGAGAGGTAGAGATGAGGATTCACATCTCTAGTCTGTTCTGGGGGACCTCCTTCCTTACCTTCTGCTTAGAAACAGCCAGAGGTGCAGAAGCACAACATAATGAGACAGGTTTTTCTCCCGGGACTTTCTAAAACTCTTATTTCATAGCTCTCAACTTCATATTTAAGTTAATGTTGCTTATTTGCTTATTTATGTTTTAGTATTGGCTGTTTGCCTCAAACATCCACTGGTTTGGGGGATAATAAGAATTCTACTCACCCAAAGAAAATCTACCAATTCCATTAGTCACACTTCCAACTGGATCAAAAAATGAGAGAGTTAGTGAATATTTCATATTGTGGGTTTTTTAAAGATACTTTTGTGTGAATAAAAAAGGACTTTCCCAAAGCTGTTCGTTTCAATTTCCTTTTTAATTTGCTCACCAGCATCACTTAATCATTGCAGCAGCCAGCTAGGAATGCTCGATAGATGGGCTTTAAAAAATTCAGCCAAGGTGATTTCCTTTTTACCTATGAATTGGCTTAGCATCTTGTTTTTATCTGGCTTGAAATATTGAAGCAGAAAAATAAAACCACAATCTTTAATTGAAAGGTGCTTCTGCATTGTTCTAACCATGGTGTCAGTCACATGCGTTGTTCAAATTCTTCAGAGATCTTGAATTACTTCAAGACAGCCTTCGTATTCTAGGAAAGCTATGTTCTGACCCCACTGCAAAATAAAAACAACGAAAAAGAATGGGCCAGTCAGGACTTCAGCTTCTCTTTGGCAATGTTTTTTCCCTAAAGGATTTTTTGACATTCTCTTTAGTTCTTGACTTCCAGGGCTGTTCCTGACAAGTCTCCAGAGAGGTACCTCAGTGCCTACAGTAGTGTCAAAGGCATGAAGCCACATGTCCAGGTGCCGAGCCCTTACCTTTGATTGCCAGCAATTCACTAGGTGAAATGCTTAAACTGCCACCTGCCCCGGGCTTCTAGAATTTACATTATGCTCTTTTGAAAGGGCAGACTTTAAGTCGGCACCCTGTGAGTAGCTGTAATCTCCAGTTGACTCCATCTTAAAATTTTTCTGAGAAATTCTACACATCATGAGTGAAGAGAAGAATAAGAGCTGGATTCAGGCATAACCGTAAAATCATGTATTAGCCTGTTTACAAGTTTCTACCCTCTGCAAAGCTCTGAAAAGTGCATAGGGTGGTGGGCATCTAGTTATCTTTGGTCGGACATTTCAACAGAAAGTAGTTAGAGAAATCAATCTGGACTTTCCTAAAACCTAGAGAGTTTCAGGATTTTCTACAAACAATAGTTTTCTTTTTCTTTCTTTCTTTTTTTTTTTTTTTAGAGACAGGGTTTGCCTGTAGCCCCAGCCATCCTAGAACTCACTACGTAGACCAAGCTGCCCTTAAACTCATAGAGATCTGTCTGCCTCTGTCTGTCTCCCTAGTGCTGGGATTAAAGGCATATGCCACCATGCCTGGCAACAATAGCTTTTGGTGCTACGATTCCATAAAATTTCCCATGCATTAATGTTCTTTTTCTGTTTGTTTGTTTGTTTTGAGACCTGGCTCAGGTAGCCCAATGAACCCACTCCATAGTCATGGATATAGCCAAGAACCTTGAACTCCTGAACTGTTGCCTCCACCTCTGAAGTGATAGAATTACAGATATGTGCCACTGCACCTGGCTTTAGTTTTGCTTTGAATTTTGTACTTTAAGTTGCTAAAGTTCTTCCACAATGTGAATGGTATCTACACAGTTGAGAATGTATACCTATGAGCCCAGTACTCAGGAAAAAGAGACAGGAGGATTGTAACAAATTCAAGGCCAGCCTGGTCCACAAAGTAAGATCCTGTCTTAAACACACACATACCACCACCACCACCACCACCACCATCTTTAATCTTTCCATTTTCTACTTATTTGTACCCCAGAGACACAGACAGAGGCAAAATATTTTCTCCCTTGATTTCTTAAACTTATAAAAAGTAATGTTTTATTTAGGTTGAGATTTCATAGCATGTCATTCTAGAACCTTAATATCTACTTTTTTCTTGGTATTTATTACTAAGTATTCCTTTCAGAAATTACTGTTTAACTCATTAAGTCCTTGTGATCAAAATTTTCATACCCTGGACATCAACAAACCAGTTCTAGTCTAAGAACCATTTGACCCAAGCAAGAATTTCAAGGCAGATCTTGTGATTCTGTGCACATTGGGTAATATATAATTTAACTCTCTTAACTTGTGTAGGTGCTTTAATTTGGAAAACGAGGCTAAGAAATGGTTATTATTCAAGATTCTAGAACGTATTAGAGCTAAGAGTCTAATTCAAGTTTATCTGAGCCCAGACCCTAGCATTTAACCACCGTAGCAGACAGACCACTGTGTCCCCTTGTACTAGCTACCTGCTGTGAGCTCAGGCATAGGGTTTGAGCTGTTTCCTTCCATTCAGAAAAGAGATAGCTAGGTTTCCTATCATAAATTCGCCATCTGTAGCTGATATTGCATCGGCCTTAACAGTGTAAGAGACAAAATTCTTTCCTAAAAATCTACCCTGGCAATTCTGATCAGGTATCAGGTTATACTCTATGCGTACAGTCTTGGAGAATTACCACTGGCATATAGAATTAACATCAAAGACATCTTACCACATTCACTGGAGGCCATAAAACCCTCTAACATTTCTTTGATACTATTTCAAAGTCAAGTGACCCAAGTTTTATAAGCCATTATTTTGATGAACAGGACGATGATTAAGGTACAATCATGTTCACACAATTCATGTTCACATGTTCACAAATTTTCCTTCTCTATAAACACTTGGGGCTCTTAAACAGAAAACAGAGGAAAAGTAGAATAATTGTATTGGCACATCATAAAACTATATGGAACAAGGTAAAGCTGCATCAGTTGTTCAGGGATATTTTTATTTAGGACCAGAGAGTTGCCTTTACCAGGTTAAAACAAGAGTTTGTAAAGGATCTGATTGGGATTTTTCCCAGAGAGTTATATAGGATAATCTTGTGTTGTTTTTTTGTTTGCAGTGCTGGGGATTGAACCTAGGCCCTCAGGCTTCCTTGGCAGGGCTCAGCCACTGAGTCACATCCCCAGCCCAGGCGCCCAGGCGTGATCATTATGATCATAGATATTGACCTGATCAGTCTCTATGATTTTCTATGAGACTGAAGCTGCTGCTCCTGTTCTCCAACTGAAAGACTCCTCTTCTGCCTTTTGCCACTGCTGTGCACTCTGTCCTTTCTTCTGCAGCCTATATTTTTGTAACTTAAAGCCCTTTATTGATTTTTACTGTTTATTATTCTACTGTTTGACTTGGAAGGAGAGATGTTGTTAAATAGTTTCCTGGGCCTGCACTGGCAATTTTTCTTCCCTAAGAAGTTTAAGTCAAGTTGTCAAGGTGGACCAGTAGGAAAAGGCCCTTGTGGCACAAGGCTGACTTGACCTTGATCCCCAGAAGCCATGTAAAGGTGGCTTTTGAAGGAGAGAATTGGCTTCACAGGCTTATTCTCTCACCTCCCCATGAACATTGTGGCATGCAGGCACACGCAGTAATGAATACATAAAATAAATACATAAAAATCATTTCAGAATCTGTCACATTGTACTGACACTCAGATATCTATCACCCCTGTGCTGGGCATTGGAATCATCTTAAGTGTCAGAAAGAGAGGTAGTGACACTTGCAAAGTGTGTTATATATGCTAAAAGGTCAGAGATTAGTCAAAGGTTATCTTGGCTTTGCCAATGGCACCCAGGTTCATGGAAGAATCTTGTGCCTTTTATTTTTGCTTCTATTGAGACAGAGTAAAAATGCTTCCTATCACCAACATGAAAGTGACCAGAGTCCCACGTTGTAGTCTTGGTTGTAATTTTCTCCTCGATCCTGAGCAACTTGGAGAGATAAGTTTCTTAGGCAAGTGTGAGCTTGAGAGTGTATGTTTGTTTCTTGGCTGGTTTGTTCGAAGTGCTGAGGATCAAACCTGAGGCCTGTGTATGTGCCCACTGCCCATCCCCACTTTTTGAGGCAGGCACAGGGATTGCAGACATGTTCCTCCAAACTTGGATCCTTCTCAAGTCTTCATGATGGTTTATGTCTCTCACCTTGTTTAGACTGAGTGATCCAAGTCTCAAAAATTAAGAAGAAATGCTACAATTTTGAGAAAAGTTTCAGAAAAACTAGTTGGGTGACTACAAATCCTGGTTTCTACAACTATTTTATTTCTTTCTTTCTTAAAGGCCGAGAATTCCTGCCTACTTGTATAACTTATTTCAGAGAAACAACTTAGTTGTTTTAAGATTTCGTTTGCAATGTTAAATTCAAATACTGAAAGAGGTGAGGCACAGTCAAGCCATCAGTGGGTGACTTACCAAGGGTGACACAACTCTTAGATCTGAAATATTCTTTTTTCTTTTAAAAAAATTTTTTAAAAATTTATTACTTATTTTATGTGTATGGGAGTATTGCCTGCACCTGTGTCATACAGTGGCTGAGGAGGTCAGAAGAGGGTGTCAGATTCCCCTGGAACTGGAGTTATGAATGGTGTTAGCTGCCATGTGGGTGCTGGGAATCAAACCCACGTCTTCTGCAAGAGCAGCCAGTGCTCTTAACTGCTGAGCCATCTCTCCAGCCCCTGCTTTGAAATATCCTTCATGTACTTTTTTTCTGTGGACACCTTAGCATCTGAGATCTGATCTGGACCCATTTAGTGCTTTGACCTAAAGACATCTGTGTTTAAATATCTTTGCAGATACAAGTGCAGTCATTGTTTCACGTGGGATTTTGTGGAAATTCAGATTTGTCTATTTTCTGGTCATCATGTAAATTAGCATCTCTGCCCTTGAACGTTTCTACTTTGGCCCTGAATGACCTTCTCTTACGGCACCTGGCATGATTTGACTTTCTAACATGCCTTTTAAGGAGGATTTCCAGTCTTCTGTCTTGATCTTTCCACTGTTGGTTGGTCCTGTGTTTCACTTAGAAGAATGTTTTTGTGCATGCCCCGAAAAAGTTGTAACATTAACAACAGAGTGTCTAGACTGAGTCCTGCATCAGATAAGATACTGACCTCAGTGAAAATCAAGTGCAAACCTTGAAGGAGCCTAGTCTTTCCTATTTAAGATTACTGATGACATTATGTTTTCTATATAAAATTCTTAACTTTTTGGTTAATTTTCTTCCTTGACTGATAGGGCTATGTAAAGATGATAATTAAATTTGTACAACCTGATTATTAGGTGCCTATTTTTTTCTCAGATTCCTTTGGCAGATGGAGCATGGTTCTAGCCTGCAGGTTCCTATTTTTAGGACCATTCTCTATAACAGTTAGGACTGTGCAGCACCCTTGTGCTCTGTAGTTCATGCCAGATGCCAAGCATCAGAGTCATGGTGCCAGAAATGGTGATAAACTTATGTCATTGCAAGATGACAATAATTAATTTTATTCACCATGTTGACTTGAATCCCACTCATATTTTATTATTATTATATTATTAACATTAATATTTAGGGTTTTTTTTTAAGATAGCATCTCCCTGTAGCTCCAGCTAGCCTAGAACTCTATGTAGACCAGGCTGGTTTGGATCTCACAGAGTCCATCTGCCTCTGCCTTCCAAGTGCTGGGATCACAGGTGTGCACCATCACATTGGGTTCATACTTCTTTAAAAGTTCAGCTATCAATGTCTCTTTTCATATAAGTTGTTTCTACTTATTTTCAGTTACTTTGCAAACATTCCATGAAAAGGTGCAGAGTGCATGTCCTGGTGTAACAGAGACTAAATTGGCAAAGTTGTCCAGTGTAGAGCATGTGGTTGATGTAACAGCCCATAGCTCTGTTTTTCAGTTCACTGAAATATCTGCCTTAAGTAAGTCTGTAAAACCCATCAAGAATTGTAAATTATTCCAAATGAGATGATATGCATTCTTAACAATATCTTTGTTACCCCAAGGCAGAGCTACTAGAAGACAGGTGAAAATGAATTTTGAAAAATGCAATTTTGGAGAATTTGATAATTAGTCACTGAAAATAATATATTTAGGAAAATATTGTATATTTGCAAAGCACTGTATTTTAAAGTCTATGGGAATATAGATTCTATTTCTGAGGTTATTTGGCTATACCCCTTTAAAATAACTGAGCTTATAAGAATATGTAGTTCTTACAAATTTGTTAGTGTCCTCAGTTTCTTGACTTTGGATTAAGCCAAATAATTTGAAAGTGTATCTAATTTTTTGAAAGAATCTCTAAGTCTCTGTGTCCCATATGTAACTTGTCAGCCATGACTATTTTAATTTACTCTTAAATATATGATTTATAAATAGAAGCAATGTTGATAGACTTGTTTGACTCCCTTCTAGAAATAAATGACTCATTTTGGATTGCCTGTGAGAGCTTCAAGCTGCTCAGAGCAAAAACTCCATGACAATGAGAAATCATAGTCATCTAGGCAGCACAAAATTAAGAAAAAAGAGAAGAAAGGAAAGGAAAGGAAAAGAAGCCACGTCGACTCCTGTGGTCACTGGGACTCTTTGTAGCTCACACATCACTGACCTTGAACTTTCTCCTCCTATCAGTTATGAGCATGGAGCCCATGAGCTCACTTTTGGCGCCCCATTTTCACTTTTGTACCTGGGTTATTGACTTCTTCACTGCTAATCATCTAAATACAGTTTAATAACTGTAAGCAAAGAGTCATATGAACATATGAACGTATTATTGATTCCTGCAGAATATCTTTAGGATTGTTTTATCTCTAATTTCTTATTATTCAAAATATATGTTTATTTTAGAAAGAGGAAGGCTTTTGAAAGAATTCCCCTGGCAGGGCAATATCTCTGTTTTCCTTTGGAATGCCGGAAGCCAGCTTCACCTCTGGCGGGTATCCATCCTTATCACATGGCCCTGTAAAAGTGGAATCCTGACTCAAATGACCTGTAGAAACTTAGCTCTTGAAGTAGAGGCCTGCAGCTGTCTCCATTGGTTTGAAATTGAAGAGGCCATTGGGGCTGGAGGAAAGCAAGCTCAGTTCTAATACTGAAATTACTTAGATGTGCACAGTTTGTTTCCCAATGAGGAAAGAGCTTTGTTAGGAGAGACTGCCCAGATCACATGGTGCAGCCTTTTGACAACCCAACCCAGTGTCTGCTGGGGACTCTGTGCGAGATGACCTTTTGACCTAGGAAGGAATGCTGTGAAGGTGGGAATGAGCTCTCAGCCCTGGCCCTGGAGAACATGGAAAACAGCCCCAGCGACTCAGCTCTCACAGAAAGCTTGGCTTTAGCTTTGAATTTAGAATCAGATGATAGAAACTTAAGGGAATTTCCTAAAATTATTCAAGATCTTTCCCACTTGCCCCACTGTCTGAAATAGAACTTAAAGCAAACTAATGAGCGATCCTAAAAATGTATGTTGTGAGTGACTTAAGGAATCAACTGTTTTTCCTACTAGCTCACAGGTAAAAACCCATGTCTTTGACCTGTTTTCATGCAGGGAGAGTTAAGCTTGTGCACATGGTTTGGTGGCCTTAGGTGTGTCTGAGGAGGAGGGTGTGGGGGGAAAAACGAGTCCATGCTCTAAAAGCATTCCCAGTAGTGGTGATCTTCGTAGAAACAAAACTCCATTGTGCAGGGCTGAAACCTGAGAAACCCTCTGTTTCTCTGCTTGTTTTACTCACCAGCATTGATCCCGGAACATGTGACCCTTTGAGAAGGAGCACCGCGGCTGACTCCTCTTATTACTAAATACCATTGTGTTTATAATGGGCATTTATATATGGTTACACTCCACGCCTGTATGCTTAATAGGCCTTCCCTAACTCTGGGGGCACCTGACTAGCACAGGACACAGACTTTGGCCTCTGCTCATTCTCTTTACCCCGTCTTGCATCATTCCTTGATAACAAGCTAGGAAACTTAGCATTGCTATTGCATCAGAGGGTAGCAGAGATTCTGTGAGGGGTAGGGGTAGGAACAAAAATAATAAAAAGACTGGCAAAGCCTTGAAGACAATAGGTTACTTTATTATTTATTTTTTTTCAGTTACACAGTATGTCTGCATGCTTTAGGACTGATTTCTCAGCTAGTTGGATCCCAAGAGGCCCCATTGAGATCTGTATTGCTCAGGGATTTGCAGCTGTATGAAATGGGGGGGGGGGTGTAGTTTGTAGGGATTGTTCTTTACCTTGGTTTGGGTTCCGAATGGCAGCTGCACTCCGACTTTGTGTGTGACAGCACAAAGGCTAGCAGAACTGAAAAGCAAGTCAGCAAGTGGAGAGACAAAAGCAACCATCAGCTAATACAGCTCCACAGGGCCTGACTAATTTATGAGAAAAAACTGTTCTGTACATTGGATCAGCACTCTGAGGAGGCAGGTGGAACGGTAGGAAGTTTTCATTGACTCTCTCGAGCAACTAAGGACGCCACGAGAGATTCTTCTCAGTTTGAACTTTATCAGGGTCTACGCTTAATCAATAGAGTATTGGAAAAAGAATTAATTACTAAAGCAGAATAAAACAGCTGCATTTTAAACTAAGGATCCATCAATTCAGTAATCTTCCAGTTACAGGCTAGGTGCCGGGAGGATTTCACTCTATGTAATGAGGAACCCGGGGAGTTTGCTCCTGAGCAGGATGGGAATTCACATTAGCCTGTTTCAGCGATTTGTCATTAGTACAACTCATTTCTCCTCTTCTGCGCTACAGCTTGTATTTTGTGTACTGTGGAACCCAGGAAATTCCCACATTTGGGGCATGGAGGGTGTGAAGGTGGGAATCATTGTCACCCTGAGAAAAGTCTTAACCTAGCAGGGCCTCTTTATTCTGGAAGGGGCCACAAGAGCAGGTCAGGGCTGGACCCCACCTCCATTGTGCACTGGGTGGGGGTCAGGACACACAGGCTGGAACCCCAGCCTGGAAATGTTTCATCTATGATTTCCATAATGGTGGATTTCAAGGAGGGCTGAGGAGGGTTATGGGAGATGAATTAGGTTTTTAGTGAACTCATTAGGAAGGCAAACAGAGTTGAGACCAAGGCGGGGAGAGGGCCTGTAATCAGTTCTCCCTTTGTGCCCTGCCTTGGGGGACATGTTTCAAAAAACTTCATGAAGGGGGCTGCCCAGCCTGGCGGAACCCAGACTGTCATCCTGGTGGCTGACTTGTTGATTTGTAAACCTCTTAATTCATTTTTTTTGTTCAATTTAATCTTTTCTTTCTGAAGGAAAATTAGTTGAATGTTAGCCCTCTCTGCACTATTCACCTCTTAAATTATGCTCATTTTGAAGAGCTTGTTATGCCCGAATAAACATGAAATGGCTTGGCGGTTTCCCATCCGAGGCACACCCATTTTAACACCATGTATTTACCATTCCTGGAAATGTCTCATTAACTTCGGAAAATCTGCGAGCGTGATATTTTGGGCTACTGTAACACACCTCTTGGCAGTCACAGAAGGCAGTTTGGTTAATGCCTCGTAATATCCATTTTTATTCTCAACATGAAGAAAGACTCTGTATAGAAAATTGATGCAGTTTGCTCTGCTAATTTTCATGCTCATTCCAATTAATTTAACATGACCCAGATTTTCTTCCTCGGGCTCATCCTGACTAATTAGTAAAGCAACACCTAGAACAAGTTATGTTTAATAACATTGAGGAACACTAGTTGTGAGTGATTTTGATGCTAATAAAGATATTCACTGATGGGGCAGATATTTTATGTCAATTATGGTATGTAATTTAGAAGTCCCAGTGTGCTGATTGTAGTCTAGAAAGGCTAGCAAATCACAATGGGGGATAATAGTGTTCTGAAGACTTCCAGAGCACCTGAGTAGCCACTGGGACCAATTACTTTATTTAGGTATGTATTTATTTACTTATTTATTTTGATAGGACTAACAGGGTTGTTAACTGATTCCATGGTAATAGGAGGGGTGGAGTTGTGGAGTTACAAACCTGACCTATATTCACCAGGCCAGGCTTTCAGGACTTAGTGAACCTTGGCGAGAGAAGAAAAGCCATCGGGGCATCTGAGAGCGGCATTTGTTGGAGGGGAAGGAGTGGTTTCCCCACCTCTGTGGTTGGAGTTCTTTCATCACATTTTTGTCTTTGAGATGAATCAATTGTGCAACTTACAGCAAGGCTGAGGTGGCCGGCAGTGGCCTGGTGGGTTTCCAAAGTTGAATAACGTTGCATAGTGTGGGAGTGGTCGAGAACTCTTGCACTTTCTCACAAGGAAGGCAGTTGAAGGTAAGGCCCTAGGAATGAAAAAAAAAAAGACCCTGGGGATAGCTCATGTGGGGACTTCTGGTGCAACTCAAAGATGAGTGCATGTCCTGCACAGGTGATGCCTGGGTTGACTACTCGGTGTGCTCTCCAGAACTGGTGTGTGTGTGTGTGTGTGTGTGTGTGTGTGTGTGTGTGTGTTAGAAGAATGGATAATACAAAGGGCATGACCTTAAGGAATCTATGCATTTATGTTCATGATCAAGTGTAAACTTCCAGTTGTCCTCAGTTGATCAACAGAAATCTTGGAGTGAATCACTTCGTATGGTAGAGAAATGTTAACAAAGTGTTTTTAGGAAGATGGAAAATTCTAGATAGACATCCACACCTCAGGGACTACTGTCCCAATATATAGTCTACTATAGTATGAAGGTCAGAGATTTACAACAGTCTTTCTCTACTGTTGGCTATCTACTTTTTAAAGACAGGATCTTTCAGTTAACCCCGTGTTCACCAACTGGCTGAATGACAGACTGTCTGGCTAGTAAGCTTCAGAAATCTACTGGTCACTGTCAGTCTCTCATCCTGTCCCAGTGCACCCCTGTACCCAGCTTCTTATGTTAGTGCTGGGGATCAGAACTCAGGTCCTTATGCTTGTATGGCAAGTATGTTACTGACTGAGTCACCTCCCAAGCCCTAATAAGTATCCTGAAAAGGGACTGTGGGCCTGTCTCTGCCACCTATTTCTGCTGTGATCTTGAACAAGTTATTTAACCTCTTTAAGCCTCAGTTTCTTCCTGTGTATAATAAAAAATCAATCCTGATAGAAAGACAAGAATTAAATGCAGTCATTCATATAAAGTGCTGGCAGAGTGGATGAGGAGAGTAAGTGCTCAATAAATATTATTTTGTATTAATGCTGTTGTTATTATAGAAAACAGTTAGAGTAGAAATTCCTCCAGAGGCACATAATGGAATGTGCACTAATCATTTCTCAATGCTAATTACTGTTGTTGAAGCCTGAAGTTTGAATTGACAGGAATACTTCCTTTTAGTGAATCCTATGAGCAGGATCCTTTCCACATTGCAGCTAAAAACCATGCAAAGTTTCCCACTTCTCGACTGCTTGTTGGTCACTTCTTTATGTGTAGAGTAGTTGATGGAAAAGTTTCTGTTGTTAGGATTTATTTTTACTTTGCCCTTTTATTTGCTTGACATAGAAAAAGAAGTAATTCAAAATTATGAGAGTAAGGCTGGACACAGTAGTACGAATAAGCACGGAGAAAACTAGACAGAGTAGCTGGGGTTGGTGACAGTCTTAAGACTTGGAAAGCTCAGGCAAGAGGGTTCCAAGAGTTTGAGATTGGCCTGGGCTACCTAGTGACACTTTATTTCAAAATGAAAAAAAAAAAAAGTAAACAAAATAAAGATATTACGGTGGATAATGAAACTGAAAATACTGCTTTGTGAAATTGTTATTTGGACACATCAAAAAATGGTCACATACTACCCTTTTCAGGTAATTCAACCAGTTAATGTTCAGAGACTGTAAGTCATAAGGAATGCCTCAGATAGAGTGAGAAGTCAAAGCAGCTTTCCCCTTACTTGCCATTATCTGATAAATGGGTTTGATGCTCTGTGAGCTGTACCCTTTGTCATGGTAATCAGTTATTGAGAAAGATAATCTGCAAGCTGAAAGATCATTATATAAATATAGGGTATTTTTACTCAAGACCTCCCATTTTAAAGTAGTGGTCTGAGCCTCCCAGGAATCAGTCTGCTAATTATTTTTCTCATATGTTATAGTTGATATACAGTGAAATCAACTCCACTTTTTTCCAGAGTAACATATCAACTACAGAAAAGTGGGATATTTTTGTCTGAAAATTTAATAACTATAAAATATTTTTTTCAAAGTGAAATAATTCTTTAGGTTTTTGTAGTTCTGTTCATATTTCTAGTCATTTAAATAATACAGAACTTTTGAGAATTCCAAATTTGTTTGAGAATCTTTGAATTTTCACACATAGAAAGACTCGGGATATAAATGATGGAGAAAGCTAAGACTGCGTTTTATGGAATGCCATGCTACAAAATTGGACAGTTTTTGTATAACGGAGGGAAGACCCTCTGTCAGGAAGCCCTGCAATGGCAAAACTAGCTGGCCCCTCTCCAGCAGTTACTGACTGGTGGCAGGAATTGTGTTGTACTGGGTCAGCAGCGAATTCCTCACTCAAACGGTGTTGAGTCAGCTGGTTTTTAATTTGTTATCTTCTCAAGAGTGCATTCGCAGACTTTATCACTGAGAAGAATGACTCCCTAGCCTAGTGTGATCAAGATCCGGAAATATGCTGGCTCAGCGCAGGAAGGCTAGACTGCATCGGGATTGGTGGCTCCTGGATTGATCTCTTTGCAGAGATGTTAGTTTTCTCATAGGCTGGTTTCCACAGGTGTATGGTTAGACCTACTGAGTGGGTGAACAACTTTTCCTCTGGTACGTGATAGGCTACAGCCTTGCCTTTCTTCACAGCTTGTGTACAAGTATACACATGCACTACAACAAGTGAAGAACTGAACTCTTCTTGCCATTTGAGATATGAACGAGGCTTTTTTTCCCCTTAAGCAAAGGCATTTTTCAACCAATAGTGACTATATATATTTTTTCAAGTGAATGGGACTGTAAAGCAAATAACAGAAGGAAGGAAAGGGAGAGGATGAACCTAACCTTTACTTCATTATCTGACATAAGGCAAATGTCAAACATCTCAAAAGTCAGATGAGTCACTTGGGTATCTTCAGGCATCAGTAAGCAACTGCATTGCCCAGGCTAAAGCCATGAGCCACACTTCTCTGTACGTGGTACTGTATTTAAATCTTTCATTTTATTTTGCATGGGTATAGAGGCCTTGTGATGGGGTGGACAGCACAGACTGGAGTTCAAAATGTAGCTGTGCTGCCGTCCCAGCCTGTGATTGTACGGAGGTTTCTTAGAGGGCTTGCAACATCAAACTGACCATCCTGTGCACTGGATGGCACCTCATGTACACACATACTAGGCTCTCCACACAGGCTAGTTTCCTTCCATCCTTATCTTTTAGCTTCAGGAACTAACTGAAGATGGAGGTGTGGGTCTACTTATGCTTAGGAAGACTGAGCTAATTTTGAATTCCTCCAAAGCATTTTAAAGAAAACAGTGGATATAGATTATTTTGTTACCTTGAAAAATATTAATATATTTTTACCACAAGGAGTTGTTTTTTAGTAATATATCTTGTGATGAGACATACTCAGTGGAGAAAAATAATTTTCATCAAGATCTGCAAAGTACCTTCGGAACATTCAGTTTATGCCTTTATGAATTACAGAAACTTGAGAATGAATCAACAGAATGATGACTATTGTGCTGGACTCTCCCCCAAAGCATCTTTCAAATGCTGCACCTAACCATTTCAGGCTTTCAGAACTTTGCTACAATAACTTCAGGATCCCCACTCCCACCTCTGCATATCTCAGGTTTCTCCTCCAACTAAAATTGGGACAATGTCAACTAACAGGTTTTTTGAGAGATTACTATAATCTGCTTAGCATTATTTTTTATCAACTTTACTGGGGAATAATTCTCATACCAAAACTGTATCCAATTAAAATGGATGATTTAATGAGTTTAGCGGTTGTATACATTTGAAGACCAGCACCATACCAGCATTCTGCACAGTCCATCACCTCCCGGAGTTTCTTTGTTCTCCTTTGTGGTCTGTCCTTCCTCCTGACCTAGGCTGTACTAATTTGCTTTTAGTCATTAAGCATTTGTTTACATTTTCTAGAATTTAATATATTTTAAATTGTATAGGGGTCTTTTGTTGTCTCTATTTGACTTCTCTCACTTAGTGTAATGATCTTGAGATGTAAACCTTACATGTTTCAGTAGTCTATTCTTGTTGAATAGTATCTCAGTGTATGGATACAGCACATTTTGCTTATCTACACATATTGTTTTCATTTTGAGGAAATAATTGTCATTTGCTGATGTGTTAGGTATTGTGTGAGAGAGATGTCATGCAAGGTCCTCAAGTTTGTTATTAAATATACAGAACCTGTTATGTGGTAGAAGGTTCATAAACAATATCTCTTACTTGTAAATTTTATTTAATTTTTACAATTAACCCATCAAGTATGGGTTATTTTTCCCAATTTATAGATGGAGACACTAAGGTGTAAAGGGTTAATCTCTTAAATCAAAGTCATATTCAACCAGTAAGAAGTGGGTCTAGGGCTGGAGTCCCAGCCCTTAAAGGCTCAGGCTCACAACCAACAAAGAGTGAGTCTGGAAACACAGTAACAGATTTGTCTTGGTGTACACCTCTAGCTTTTCCATTTCAGCAGCTCTTTTCCCCGGAGTGTGTGTGTCTGTGTTTACATGGGGAGGGTGGTGACCGACACAGCCTGCATCAGGAGTGAGTTCCCAGGAGACAAACAAAGCAGTTCACCTTCCCAAAGCCAGAATGGAGCCACACATTTCGAAAAAGGAAGGTGAATCAAGTGAGTGGGGCACCATTCCAAGTGTTGGGCCTCTCTGCATGCTTCGCTGTATATTTTAATAGCTGCCTTTCTGTGACAGTGTCTTATAGGATAATGCTTTTGAAATTTATGACTAACTAACCCTATTGCCATTTTAGACCTGTCAGTCTCTAAATTTTAGATATAAACATAGAAAATTCATAACCATGTTTCAAGAAATGAATTTTTCTTCTGTTATTCATCAAAAGCTAAGGTCAAAGTACATCTAGAACTAAACACACTTCTGAAAATGAAGGGGGGAAAAAAGAGAAAACATATGGGCCTTGAAGACCTTACAATAATTACGTAGAAAATGTAGTAGTCGTCAGGTGGGGCCAAGAGTGTGGTGTGTGTCTATGGAACGCTTCTGGAATTATTTTGAGTTTAAGCTTTGGAAGAGGAAATAATTTAGTCTAGCATTTGCCTATGATATGGTACAATTGAGTGCAGAAAAGAATTAATTTTAGCACTGAAGTCCATCTATTTTTGGTAATGCATATCTTTGTAGCGTAAACACTATAAACTCTATCCCAAGTATTTCAAGTACATATGTTTGTCCATACGTAAGGTACTAAGATGACATTAGTAAGTGCTCTTGAAATCACATTTTTTAAAGCAATTTGGAAAAAAAAAAATCAAGTACTAAGTAAGCTTGAGTATTTCTTCCAGCATGATTTATGGTACTTTGAGTGAACACTCTGCCCCTTTTATCATCTATTACGTTTTTTGAGATACAGTTCACATAGTGTACAAATCACCCACGCTAAGGGTGCAACCTGATATTTCTTAGTATATTCGTAGAGTTACACAACCATTAACATGATTAAGTTTAGAATATCTTACCACCCCAAAAGGAACTCTATACCCATTAGCAGTTATTTTCCATTTAAAGTACTTTTAAGGGCCTTGTGTCTGTGGTTCTTTAGTATATAGGCCGTATGGAGATTAATCAACTTGTGCAATCCTAGATTATTCTTATTAAGCAGATACATTATTTATTTCCCTAGAGTTATTACATAAATACTATGTATATCCATTTGCATTACATTATACAACTGTATCTGTTTGTTCTCAAATCATAGCACTGGATTTATTTAAAGAACCAAACCTAAATGGAATGTCTAGATAGATAATTGCTGCTTTTAAAATGTTAGGGATTTAACATATACACTTCTTAAATAAAAAGTCAGTATTCTTTGAAAATATATACAGACTATAACTATATTAATTAATGAATATGCTTCAAGTCTGTCATCTTTTAAAGTATTCATCTATCAAGCATGGTAGAGCAAACCTGTACTCCCTCCCATCATACAAAAGGCTGAGGCCAGTCTCAGATACACTCTGCCTTTTGTTGTGTTGTGTTGTGTTTTTGGGGACAGAGTCTCACTATGGTTTGCCTGGAACTCGCAGAAATCTACCTGCATTTGCTTCCAGAGTGTTGGAATTAAAGGCTGTGCCACCATGCCCTGAGTGGCTCTGTCTTAAAATTTAAATAAATAATGGAATCAGAGAGATGACTCAGTGGATAAGGGTGTATGCTGCTCTTGCAGAGGACCCAAGTTTGGCTCCTGGCATCTTCACTGGGTGGCTAACAATTGCCTATATCTCCAGCTTCAGGAGATCTGGTCTCCATGCACACACACACATGCACAAATAAAGAAAAATTAAAATATATAATAAAATAAATAAGTATTCTCCTGGTTATGAGTGCTTCATAATGCTATTTTTCTTCTACATGTAGCTATGCCTAGCTTCCTAAGACCTTCCTACAAGGAATGTTGATAGATCAACGTAGCTGTCTTAGGAAACAATATTATTACAGAGATGGTTATCTTTTTCTGGATATAAAAGGTTATTGTGGGAGTTTGGGAGGATTACTTAATGATATTAATTTCAAAGTTGTACTTTCATGAAAACATTCTCTTATTTTTGCTTTACAGTAATTGGTACAGTAGAAGCATTTTAAAGGTCTTCTGTTTTTCTGCTCCTTGAACTGATATACATTCAGAGAGAAATAAGATCTAAAAGATACAAACTTGTCAACTGCGTTCTGATAGAAAACACTGTCCCTGCTTTTCTTTTCTGCAGCACACGTGGTAATGAGGCAGACTCTGAAAATGGAATGTAGTCATTTCGGCTGTGGATAAAACTTGGCTTCTCAGTGATTCTTTCTAATTGATTTTATTATTGGTGATATTTAATGTTTAATTTAATATCACAATATGCTAAAAGTAACAATAAGATCAATCCTGAAGTTATGCTACAATATTCTTTTGTTTCTTTGTTTTTGAGACCGGGTTTCCCTGTAACATAGCTGTCCTACAACTCACTATGTAGACCAGGCTGGCCTTGATCTCACAGAGATCTAGATGTCTCTGGCTCCTGAGTGCTGGGATTATGGCTCATAGCATATACTTTTGATGTAGTTAATACATTCTTGGGAGCAAATTATAGTCTAGTATCAGTAAAAAAAATGTTTGAAATCTATTTTATATTAGTGGATGCTTTTTGTAGGAAGTTCTTTTTGCAGATATAAAGGCCATATTTTCCCATGAAAGACCTGTTGATTCTGAGATGTTAGTCAGCTATCTTCACTAAAACACTTTACAATGCTAAATATAGTCCACTTCAGTTAAATATGGATGTTTTAAAAAAGAAAATCCCAGTTAGACTGCAACAGAAGGACATTTTGTGTGACAATATTTTGCATGATTAAAAATTTAAACAGAATAACAGCTATTTATATTTACAGTTACATGCAAGTAATTACTAAAGCAGACAAAATACTTAGAGCATAAATTTAATAATGTTTTCCTCTAGCAAAGGTGCCAAAATTGTTATTTGCATAATTTTCACAATTTGTACTGAAACATAGCTAAAGGAAATTGGGAATCCATGTCTCCCCTAACCACCTTTTCTTCATCTGTGTGAGATGTGGGAAACAGACCCATAGATTATAGCATCCCATTTTTGTATAATTTTCCAAAAGCATCATGACAGTTGTGTCAAACCATTAGGTGAAAGAGGCTTGATCCGTTTATA
Organism: Eospalax fontanierii; assembly: GCA_035773235.1. Taxonomy (NCBI): domain Eukaryota; kingdom Metazoa; phylum Chordata; class Mammalia; order Rodentia; family Spalacidae; genus Eospalax; species Eospalax fontanierii. Next base: position 41,247,245 of record CM069526.1, on the reverse strand, counting down.
CTTTCTCTTTTAGGGTCCTTATTCCAACAGGCAGCCCCAGTCCAACTGCAGGGCTCCTAATTATAACATTTACTGATTCAAAGATTAATCTGGGAGAGGAGCATTCTGGGCTGTTGGATCAGTTTGATCTTCTGTGGGTCTCTCAATCTGGTTCTTTGTATCACAAGAGGGAGATGGTATCTGGCACATTCCTAGGATGACTGGAAGATAGCTGCCCTCTGCATTTAGGGCTGAGAGATTGTGAACTCTGTTAGCTGAAATGCCACGCTAGGGAAGCCAGCGAACATTACAGCAGCTTCAGTCTAGAGGTAGCGCAGTACATGTAGAGTCAAATTTGAGAACTGGGACCCAAGTGGACATTTGTCCCTGCTTCCTACCTTAATAAAATCTGAGTGTTAACTGTGGAAAGGGGCGTTTGAGAGGTCACTAAAAATGAATCATTAGAGTGCCCAGAAGAGCTTTATTATGACGTACTGTGAATAACTCCAGAATGTACTCTGCCTTTCCTGTGTGCTTATCAGGTGACGGAGTAGCAAGTCCATGCTTTATCCTGCACCACAGAGATTCAGCAGTCTGCTGAGTTATAATGGCAGAGGAGCGTGTGTCCCAACGGATTCAGGCAGGATCCTCTAGAGCATTCTGTGGAAGACTTAGGAGAATAGATATCCTTGCTTAAAGCATTCTAAAATTTGTAACCGAATTATATATGCATATATATATATATATGCACATCTATATATTTTAAAGGAGAATGAATGAAATATATACATTTCAAATGAGAATAACCACATGAAGAATAGTTCAGCCGAGTTGCCAGCTTCCCCTCACTTCTGCTATAAAGGATTAGCAAGTCCCAGTCAATAAACAAAGCCCTTTTATGGCTCCTGCCGGCTAAATTGAGGGGACTGATTTGGTCAAGGACTAGTATGAGGATGTTTCTGTTCAACAGCTAACAGGATTCAACATGCTATAGAAAATACAGGCGTGCAAAACTATACTACGACACTCACGTTGCCAGCTAAAGCCTAAAACACAGCCACATTTACATATGTGTCCATCTGTCTGTTTTTACACTTTATTTTTCCAACCAGTGGGTGAAGTGGTTTTCATCCAAGCTGCAGTCTGATTTTTTTTTCTCACCCACCACTTCCCATTCTATTCTATAGATGCATATTTTAAAGTGGGTGCTATTTGTCCCTGGAGGAGCATTTGCAGAGCCTTGGCCGGAACCAGGCCTCCATCCCTGAAGGCCAATTCACTCTGGGGCTGACCAAGGTGTCTTAGGGTAGCTCCTGAGAAATCAGTTACCCTCCCCAGGTTACAGTCCTCGGTCCCATCTTGTGTCCCCTGTGGCTGGCCATGGCCACACTGCCACAGCCACAATCCAGGGCGAGCCAGCAGGGAGAATGGAAGTGCTTTCCTCTCTTCAGTGGAGAGCCCGAGTAAATCCTGTGTAAATAGAGAGGGTATAACAAAGAATGAGCCCCAGCAGCTCTGAGCTTCTGGAGCCATTTGGGGCTGAATTTGCTAAATGCTGCTTATACTGCCTGAAAAGTTGAAGAGAAAGGACCATAAAATCCCCTCTCTTTCTTTCCTTTTCTGCTTGTCCCCCCAGGGGGGGCGGGAAGGGGGGTGTTCAGGACCAGGGAAGCCGAGGTAAGCCGATGAAGACTTGTTTTTTCAGTGCTCTTTTGAGTGTGAAAAAGGTGGCCTGGGTCACTGTCCCCTCTTTAATGTTGGAAAACCCACATAGTTAGTAGATGTTGCGTGTAAACGGAAGCATTTCACCCTCCCTGCTTGAGGGCCAGTGAACTAGTCACTTGAAAAATCACAGAAAATTTTCACTTGAACATGTCCAGACGGTTAAGCCCAGCAGGAGAGTAAAAGATCAGTGATTAGCAGATCTCACTGCGCCCCCCCCCCCCCCCCGTTCTCTCTGCATTTCTGGATATACCCACCTCCTCCTCCCCTCCACCCCCCGAACTGTCCTGATGTTAAAAGAAAGAAAAGTAAATTGCTTGTAGAAAAACATTTACTTTGTACATGGTTCTTGGAAAGCAAGCCTTGCAAGGCTATTTTCCGAAGCAGAACTAGATAGAAGTTACTCCTCCTCTTTCTCCTTATTTGAAATCCTGGTACAATTTTCTCAGTGGGAGGCCCTAAATTAAACTCCTGGAAGGACCCCATGACAACCACGGTGAGAGAATATCTTTTGACTGTTAGTGTGTTTTAATCCTGTTTTCTAAGTACTATATTAAGAAAGAAAAGGAATCAAGAAATGAAAGAACATTAGTCCACAAAGTACTGTGTATCTTTCTGATGGCTGGCCGGCCACACGGTACTTTCTTTTTAGCTATAGTGTATCTATTAATCCAAAGTGCCCGCCTGGGCAATGGGTACCTTCTGATCTGACAGCATACTTCTTTCCAATAGAATAAAGCAGATTGGAGATGAGCTACCTTCTTCTCTGTACACAATCCATGACATGTGCCCTATCACACCCTCTCCAGGGAGGATGCAGCACAGAGCCTAGAGTGGCCCGTTGCCTGCAGGGCAGGGAGGGTAGACAGAGGAGCCCCTAGCTCACTGCTTCCCTTTGGTGGGCAATTTTCTTCAAAGCAGGGTGGATAGTCTCAGTGGGTCCTAAAAACACTGTCTGCAGGCTTTTGCTACTGGATTGTTATTCCACTGACATTTGACTGTTTGTCCTCTGCCTGGCTGGGATGAGAAATGAATAAAGTGCATGTTCTGCCTTGTGAGAGCACTCACACACATGTAAATTTTTGACAACATAAACTGTAAACAGAAGTAAATGATAGCAACAGTGAGAATGAGCTGCTGAAGTCGAGAATACAGTACCCCAACTTGGTAACGGGACCTAGGGAAGACTTTACAAAAGAAGTTTCTTTTTCGCTAGGGCTTGAAGGTTGAATAGGAGTTTGCTGGCAAAGAATAATAGAAACTGGGGGAGTAAGTAAAAATGAGGAGAAAGGACATTCCTCAACAAACAGAAGGAGCAATGGGCTGAAATCTTGAAAGGTTCTTTGACTCAGAAAAGTCTTGAAAATTCAGCTGATTTTTCCTGTTTCAAAACATATTTAATTTGACCTTTGGGTCTATAGGGAACAACAATTGCCTCATCAAATATGGATACTCTTGGGTTTGTTTGTTTTTTGGTTTGAGACAGGGTCTCACAGTATAGCCCTGGCAGGCCTGGAACTTCCTTTATAGACCAAGCTGGCTTTGAACTCACAAATCTGCTTGTCTCTGCCTCGCAAGTGCTGGGACTAATGACATGTGCCACCATGCCTGACTCATACCCTTGCCTCTGTGAAAATATGCATCTTTTTATTTCTTGACTCATTTCTATTTCTTTAAAAAAAACGATTTTAATTAATTTCAACATTGTGTGTATAGCAGCACATCTGTGCTATGGCACAAGTGTAGAAGTCAGGACAATTTGTGCAAGTCAGTTCTTTCCATCCAACCTGTAGGTTTTGGAGACTGAACTCAGGTCTTCAGGCTTGGCGTCAGAGGTACCTTCACCCACTGATCCATCTCACTGGCTCGTGTTTCTTTCTAAATGTTCTGTCACATAATCTCATTGTGACATAAAAGTGGTTATCCTGGGCCTGTTTCCTTGGGTTGAATTTCTTAGAGCCAAGTGCTGATCCAGAGTCTAGACTGATCCTCTCTTCTTTCTGTTCCAGTATTGGGAGGTGTGGGGGAGGTAGAGAATGTGAGCTTTGAAGGCCAAGTGCTTATCTCTGCTACTTTCTCTGTGATTGTTGACAGACAATTTAATTTCTTTGAACCTTAGTTTCCCACTCTGTAAAATGGATGTTTACATTAATTTTTTGTGTGTGTGTTTGAAGATTAACTGCAGATTAGAACATTGTGGGATTACTTTATGGAGATAAAGATAATGGAAATGGCAAGGGTTGATGAAGCAGAGGAAGGTAGTGCTTCCTGTTATAGGAGGACTGATGTTGAAAATGCCCATTCAATAGAAATGTTGTAGGGACTATGTAAATGTGTGACGCACATGCAAGGATCTGTGCTCTAGGCAAAAATGCTCAGTTTGTCTTCAAATATTTTGACACTTTTATACAAATTGGTGAACTATTTTGTAAAGCTACACTTTATTTACATAAATATTATATAAATAAATATTATTATATTAAACATATATATTTATTATCACATACCTCATATCAGCCACCTACATGTTATGAACACATCTAACTCTTAGAAATGGGATGTTTAGAGATATTTAATCTGTCATCTACCTGTCCATCTCTATCATCTATCTCTAGTCATCTATTTCTATCACTTATCTATCTATATCTTTATTCACCTACCTGTCTCTATCTATCTATCATCTATCTACCACCTATCTGTATATGTATGAAAGTAGTGAATGTGAATAATGCAACACAAAAGTTCTAGTGAACAGGAATAGGGATTTAGCTCAGTTGGTAGAGTGCTTGTGTAGTATACAGGAAGCCCTGAATTTCATGCCAACCACTATACAGATTTGTATTTGTGGCTCATGTCTATTATCCCAACATCTGGGAGGTTGCAACAGGAGAATCAGTAGTTTAAGGTCATCTTCAGCAACATGGCAAGTTCAAGGCCAGTCTAGCTGTATTAGATAGACCTTGTCTCAAAAGCAAAATAGAAGAGACCCGTGGTCCTGAGTGCCCATTCTTGAGACTTACTTACAAGTGCCATGTTTCCTTGGATCACAAGGATTCTTGCCTGCCCCAGATCTATGTGCTCCCCTAGACTTGCCCTGATTAATGCCTCTCTGAACTCTAAGCAGAGGAGCTTCCCTCTGCAGCAGATGGTGATTAACACAGAGAGCCGCAACTGGCCAATATACAGAGAATAAGAGGCTACAGGCTGCTTTTCCCTGAATAAGACACCTCTATTAAACTTCTGACCTCCAAGGCTCGGGGATCATTACAGGAGAAGGGGCAGAAAGATTGTGATAGCCAGAGATAGTGGATGGCCACAGGAAAACAGAGTTTTCCAGACAGCTGATCAGTTACTCATGAACTCAAAGCAATGGTGACAGCACGCACAAGTTCCACATAAGATCAAACCAGACAATATCCTAGTGTGGACATGTGGAAGTAAAAGATCCCACTCTACCTGAGGAACTATTGGCAACTGATGGCTTCTAGGATGGGGAGAGTCAGTCTCTTTCAAGTGTGTGACTCTTGCTAGTTTAACCAGTTCCAGTAGATGGAACCTGACTGAAGGACATTTGGGAACACAAAGTAGACTATAGGCATCTATATATCTTTATCAACTATCTAATCTATCTATCTATCTATCCTCTATCTAATAGAGTACATGAATTTAGGTGGGAGGGTAGTAAGGGGAGGTGTGCATTGGAGGGAGGGGATCTAAATATGATCAAATATCCATTTTTGATTTTATATATTATATAAAATTTGCAAAATTCAATAGAAAAGTGGAAAACATAGAAGAAACAAAATAACAGAAATGAAAAGAAACAAAAGGAAAATAATGGTGAATATAGCAAGTTTCTTTTACTCAAAGAGGAGAAAAAGCCTTGCTCTTTCAGATGAGCTATCAGTCTTTATTTATTTTACATGTGTCTTGCACTATGTTTTTTAGCCATTAAACTTAGTCTAAAATATTAAACAACATGTCTCCAGCTTATCCAAAAGTAGTTAAGCCACTCATAACAAGTACATTTTATTTGTCCTAATTGTTTCTCTCAAGATCTGTGATTGAGAGGCTCGTTCTAAATAATTCTTATGTAGTGATGTGTTGAATATCATAGAAATATTGTCTGTGTCTGAAGATATGACTTTCAAGGAAAGGATGCAGCATTTTACTGATAGTTCCATGGCATGTTTAATCGTACTGCACAGTGGCACATGGAAGGTCAGAGATGCTAGCTTGGGTTAGGGAGGGTCCTCAGTGGACAGCATCTCCAGATGATGACTTTGTTAGGTATATGGTATAGGAAGCTCTCATGGACCCTGACTGGTTTGAAAAGTATGTCCATTTATGGCCATCCTGGACCAATGCTCATACTTCCGGGCCAGTCCCAACCTCTGGGCTCTAAAACTAATCCTTTCTCTATATTTGGACCTTTTTCAGTAGACTCAGACCGTCTTGAATCTGTGGTTGATAAGAAGGGTCACACAAGGTAATACTTAGGAGGATAAAAGTTAGTTCACATGGTTATGGGAATGTCCATGGTACCTGAATGGACTTGCAGGAGCCAGGCTTGGACTCCAGTTTGTTGGTGACCACAAAGAACTTAAGAATCTCGGGCAAGGAGTTAACCTTGTCGACTTAGTTACTTCACTGAAATAAGTGTATTTCTTAGGGGATGGAGGGAGGAAGGAGAAAGCCCATCTCTGTGGTGGTAGACACATCGTTACATGTCACCACTGTTTTTTTTTTTTTTTTATTGTCTTTATTCCAAACTGTTCAGTGGATGCATAGGCAGATGTTGACATTTGGCTAAAGGGAATAAAGCAGCATGGCAATGGAAGGAAGCACTGTCCTTTACTCGAATGATTCTTAGGATCACGGGTGTTAGGGATGGCAATTTCTGCTGTAGAATTTCCACAGCCCTCTATAGTGTGCCCATGTTGGACTCAATTCAGTGAATGCACAGCTATCTATAGGTCTGGACTTTTGCCTACTTCAGAAGAGTCAGTGCACCTCCAAGATTCAGCATCTTATAACTTGGTGGTCTGCATTTGTCTACCGAGCAGGTGCATCTGGAACTGCTGGCCAGAGTGGTGCTGTGCTCTAAGTGTGGTCAGCTCAACTCAAGAAAGAATGTGTGACTTCCTTGAGAGCATAGGTGTGTGAATCCATCCACAATACTCTCTTGATACTTCAAAGTCTTGAACCAGCAGGAGGATGCGGAATTTAGATTCAGGCCTCCAGACAATGAAGAGGAAGAGCAGCTGAAGGGGCTGTTCTCTGAGCTGTGCAGCTCAAGTGGGTACTAGAACTAGCTGAGGGCTTATTAGCACTCAGACAGATGGGCCCCACACCCAGCATTTTCTAGTACGCAGGTCTTGGGTGGATCTGAGACTTTGCCTGTTTCTTAACTGATACCTAAACTGCCGATCTTCATTCTGAGAGCCAGTGTTTGGTTCTATTTAACCTTGCCACAAGATGGTCATAATGGCCAAAACCCCAGAGTTTTTCTGCAGTCAGTGCAGAAGGCCCGGTGAATCATAATCATTCACCATGACCACTCGCCCCAGTTGTGGAATAAAGTAGACTTTTAAGGACCTCCTTTTCCTGAAGCGCATCTCATTTCAAGTTAGATGATCCAATTAAAGAGCCAGAGCCACAGAGCTGAGATTGCTCAGTGGGTAAAGTGCTAACTACTCAAGTATGAAGGACAAATTCAGGTTCCCAGCACCACATAAAAAGTTGGGCACAGTGACACACATCCGTAATCTTAGTGATAAGGAGGCAGAGTGCAGAGTCAGGAGGACCTCTGAAGCCTGCTGGCCAACATGTCTAGACAAATCTGTGAACTGTAGGTTCAGTGAGAGACCCTGTCTCAAAAAAAAATAGGATGGGGGCTAGTGAGATGGTTCAGTGAATAAGAACTCTTTTTGTACATGCATGAGACCTGAGTTCAGATCCTTAGCACCAAAGTGAAAACTCAGCATGAATGTGTGTGCCTATCACCCCAGTACTGTGGAAGGCAAAGACAAGAATATTTCTGGTGCTTGCAGGTCACCCGGCTAGTGCCAGGTTCAGCAGGAGACCTTTTCTTAACAGAATAAGGTTGCCACTGATAGAGCAGGTTACCCAAAATCCTCTCATGCCTGTGCTTGGATGCGTGCTATCTCCCCTGTGTGCACATAGTCCCCCAAAATAAAAGAAAATAATTAAATTTAATAAAAAAAATAGAAAAAATAGGGCCTTTGAGTTGGCTCAGCAGGTAAAGATGACTGCCACCCACCCTGTTCCCCAGAGCCCTCGTGGTAGAAGGAGAGAACCGACTCCTACAAGTTGTCCTCTGACCATCCCACACCTAGTAGCACGCACACAGACACACAGACAGACAGACACACTAAATAGCTATAATAAATAAATAGAAATTTTAAAATTTTTAAAGAAAAAATAAGGTAGAGAGTGATTAATGAACACTGACCTCTGTCATCCACAAACATATACACACATGTGCACAGACACACACACACACAAAGAACCAGTGTCTGTCTTCCTGCATAAACAAACCCAAAGAACTTGCTAAAAGTGCATGCTCTTGGATCCAGGATGTTTTCATTCAGTGAGTCTGAGCTGAGGCCTTGGGGCCCATGTCTTTTAAGTCTCCCTCCAAGTTTAATATGCTTGTAGTCTATTTGTTCATCAGTCTTGAATATTCCTTCTCATGTTCACACACATTATGACCCATTAATATATGCCTAGTTTTCATATCTTGCCCCAGACTTAGACCTTGCCCTTGTTCAAGGGATTAGCAGCTTTCTAAAGGAAGCCCTGGATTCCTTCCTTTCTTCTTCAACAGCACTGGAAATCTGAGGGCAATGCATCCACTCAGTGCATACTGAGGTCAGTCTCCCAAGAAACACCATTCTGGGCATGTTTAGAACCAAGTGTGTGCATGCAGGCAATCCACCTGCTACTGAGAATGATCCTCAGGTGCTCTGTGGGTGCAGTTCCATAGTGTAACCATTGTCAGAGAGAAAAAAAGGCCCTTAAATAAACTCACAGACCCTATAATCAAGCACCCAGCCAGCGTGATGGTATGCCTGCTATGGTCAGACACAGAATTCTGTACCTAAGACAAAGGAAAAGCAAGAAACAGTTCTTTTCCTCAAGGATTCTACAATGTTGGATCCTAACCTCAGGTGTGCAAATGCCCGTGCTGGCATTGTCTCCACGCCTTTCAGCCCTGGCTCTGTGACAGTGTCCTCACCCTTTTCAGCACATTGACTTAACTGATGCAGGAGACAAGGGCTGCCAACCTTCTTCCCCACAGCCTTGAAACAAACAAACAACAAACAAATAAACAAACAAACAAACAAACAAACAGCAATACCCAACGTGAAAGTGATGAACTAGTATCACCTCCACAGTTATCTTTAAAGCAATATCTTTATGCTGCTGTTAGTACTCTGCTGATGTGGGTCATAGCCCATTGAAAAATAACAGTACTTCCTGTTGTATTTGGGAAAGGAAAAGTCCTTTTTATAGACACATAAACACTAGTATTAAAAGTCTCCTATCCATATACAGGTATGAAATTGTCAAAGAGAAAAACTTATAGAGTCTTCTGTCTAGTATCTAGTGATTAACATAAAATCAGACATTTTTGTTTATAATTATTTGTAACATGGATTTAAATTGAAGTATTTCATAACATTTTTACAAAATGGACTGCTTTCCATTAAAATTCATGTAATGTTCCTCTTTCTCCAATTTAAGTCAGTCATCAAAGGATGCTTGTGTTAGCTACATTTTTTTTTTTCCCAGAGCTAAACATAGTGCATCATACAGTCGGAGGGCGTTATCAGCCTTCTTTGCTTTTAAACAAGAGAAAACGCAGTGTGGAAGTACTGCCTCTTTTTTTTTTAAGGTCATTGATTGGGTTCAAAAGGCAAATGCCTTTTTTCCTTGAACTTCCTTCAATTAAGCCATTAACCTTTTGCAATAAGTGTAGTCAAAAATCTATCAAAGAAAGCTAAATGAGATTTTAACAAAATCCTGACAATTTCAGCTTAAACATATACACAGAAACCATATGTGCTTAGGAAGAAATATATACACACAGGCATTGTTTACAGAGTGTGTTTTTCTATTTGGAAGACAGTGAAGGAAGAGTTATTCCATACATAATCTGAACCGTACATTCAGATAGCCACAGAGACTTCACAGTAAGAGACAAAGATATCTCTATCCCCGGTGTGTAGACAGACAGACTGACTGACTTCAAACTTGCTCTTGCAATGTGGATTTTTTTTCCTCATCTCCGGGTACTGCTTTTCAAAATCGCCTCAGGCTACCGAACAGCACCTCAGATCCCCAAGGCCCACTGCCTGGCTCCTAATAGCCACTCTCCATCTGTGTCACCGGAGCAGCTGATGAGATCGCTCCAGCGTCTGTATTTTGGAGAGTACATCCGCCCAGGTGAAAATGCTGGGGTTGCCAGGGAGCAGTCAGAAGCCATTAGTGTGGGTGAGAATTTGCCTTGCAGCAGTTCTTTGGCACAGTGAAAAGCGTGTGCACGTGTGTCCCCATGTGGGCTTGAGCGTGTGCGTGTGTGTGTGTGTGTGTGTCCCTGAAGATGACCCTCAAATGTACATGAGTGTGTAGGAGATGAAGACTAGATTCTATATATCCAGTATTCAAAAGGCCAAATGTCTTTTGTTTCCCTGTACGTAGATTCATTCTTTGACTATTTGGGGAGTAGGGGGTGTCTCTCTCTCTCTGTGTGTATCTGTCTCTGTTTCTCCTTTTTTTTTTTTATCATAACAGAAGGCAAAGAAAAAGAGAACAGCAACTTCAGGGTCATGCTCTAGTGTTTGGGCAGATGGAAGGGAGCTGCTTTGCCTTGGGGCAGGGTGGCTGTAACGAAGTGGCCTGTCAGTCTGTAAATAGTGAGGGTCATCCCTTCTATGTGATGGAGGGGATCACATTGCAGTGAAAATGGAAATGTCAATAAAATTAATCTGCCAGCTCTTTGCTGTGGTTTTTCTGCTTCTCTGGTCAAAGAAGGTTGACGGGTTTTTTTTTCTGAAGAGAAAGCAAAAAAGAGATTCAGGGATGCCCGTAGAGCAGAACCAGAAGTTTGGAGGAGTGACCCAGTGGGCAGGAAGTCTGGGTGGAACACTGTCTGGGAGGAGGGAGCAGGTCTTGGGGATTTACTGGTGGATCGACTGCATTCCTGAGACAGCTACAGAGTGCCCAGCTCAGGCTACACTGAGCACAGAGTTTATTGTTTTAGGCTTTCTTGGACAAGGTTTTTACTTAGCATGGGATTTATGGCATTTACTGCTAATGAATGTCTATTCTTAAATTACAAAAAACCCCATCTCACTGCAATTCCCAGATGTCCTTCCAGGACCCCAGCTTCTTAAACACCAGCAGGGAGCACAAACTCTCCACTTCTCTGTTTTCTTCTCTCGTGTGGCTCCAGGCTAATGATGTGCAAGGAAAACACAGCCATCTATAAAGCCCCAGTGCTGTCCCCGTATTCTTCATTTATTTTGCATTTGATTATGCCACAAGTCGGATCTTGTTTCTTTCCTTTTTTAAAGTTATTAGTTCAAATATTAATGTAGGGATATGGCATATATTGCTGTTCTTGATTGATGCCTTCCCAAAAACAAGAAGACGTGCTCGTATGAATTTTAAGAAAGTAGGGGTCCTGCAATGCCTTGCCAGAAGAGTTTTTCAGATACATAATTTAGATGCCCTCCAGGCAGGCTTTCAAGGCATTTTTGCCGGAGGGCAAGAAAAAATAACTATGACTGTTAAAAGTAAATGATTTTTGCTAATGCACAATTAATGCCAGAGAAAAGCACAGAAGAGAAAGATCTTGATAGAAACTTCTGATTAAGTGAGCACCCTACCTTGATGTGCATCTTTTTTCTTCTCTCCCCTCATGATAATGATCAGTGGTGCAGAGAGCTAAAAGTTTTCATGTCATGCAAATGCAAGCCCTGGGTCCTAGGAGGAGTGTGTGGATGTGTGTGCTTAGGAGGTGACAGCTCTGGGAGGGGCTGAGCAGGCAGTGCCTTCCGAGCAATCAATAGTGACACGGTTTCTGTCGCCTATGCAGGCAGCCTAGAATATATAGACTACAGAACATTTAACTTGATTACCCAGCAGTCTGTGCTCACTGTGGGCACGGGGATGCGTTTCTACCAAATGGGCTCTCTCATAGCGGTTTGCCCACACTGGGTTCCATAATTGACAAAGAGCTACTGCACTGTGTCAAGTACACAGTTATAATTGAATTAATGATATGGGCGAGTGTGAGACACTCAAAATTAACATCTGAAGAGGCCTGGTTTAATTTTGTCTTTTACATATTTGTGTCTCCAATTATACTTTAATGAAAGAGAATATACCCTCTTAATGGATTTCTTTCAACAAGCTTAGCTGAGCTTGTCATTAGCCTGGCATTGTTGTTGGCACCCTCTGCTATGTTTTCTCTAATGTATTTTCATTTCTTCCTACTAGGCGACGGGTTAGACAACAGTGTAGCTTCACCTGGCACAGGTGACGATGACGATCCGGACAAGGATAAGAAACGCCAGAAGAAGAGAGGCATCTTCCCCAAAGTAGCAACGAATATCATGAGAGCGTGGCTCTTCCAGCATCTCACAGTAAGTCAAGAGGAAAGAGATTAAAAATAAAAGTTTTTGTTTCGCTGAGTTCTCCTCGCAAGTCATATGGTCTCACACAGGGTTGTTGCTTGTTTTGGTTTTGGTTTCTTTTGTTTTTATTTTTATTTTTAAATGAGGTTGCCTGCTTTCTGTTCCTTGAAATCTGATAACTAGTAGAGCAGTCACAATTTCATCAACTGTTTCTATCCTAAGAGCCACTGCTAGAAAGGAGCAGGGCTTCATCTTAAGAGGCTAGCAACAGACCTTACTCAAAATGGTGTGCAACTCTAAACAATCACACGTAAGCCAAATCTTATTTATGCTACAAAATATGAGAGTGACCTCAGATAATGCAACCCAAGAAAACAGGTCTCGGGTGCTGAGCAATCCATAAATGCTGCTGATCATCCCGTTGACCAAAGCTGTGTCCTCTAGGAGCAAAACCAGCATCTTGCCACATGCATGTTCAAGCTCACTGTATCAGGTCAACTTTATTCACTGAAGCTGTCTGCAAACATGCTGCGTACACACACACACACACACACACACACACACACACACACCACGAAGTGATAGGCACTCTAATGCCTTTGTTTGTAAGGCTGCGATTGGAGATTCTGTTTTAGCTGTTCTAATTCATTATCTTAAAAGCTAACCCTTTTCACTTCTGGGAAAGGAGTAACTATGTGCAACGTCCTTAATTTATATTTATATTTTCCTGTTCCAATTTATATTCTCCTGTTTGCAGTCAGTTTTATGTGTCAGTATATACTGTTGACTCTAAGACTCTCATGACAAAAAGTGACAATATATTTTTACAGAGGAACTATGCATGCTTATATTTTACTGTCCACTTGGAGATTCTTAGAGAATGGTAAACAGTTTAGAGGATGTTTCTTGCCCCAACATTGTTTTCCAGGCCATGCTCTTTAAACCACTACTTAATAACAGAGTAAGTAGCACATTGAAAGCTGAAGGTCTTCTTTGGTTACTCAACCTGTGTGTCGTCATGCTGAACGACATTAGTTACAGTGTCATGGGTCCAGGGCAAGGTTCCAGTCTTATTTATGGTGCTGGTTGCTGATCTGCTGCTCTCACAGAGTGACAGAGGGCAAAGGGTGGAGCAGCAGTGAGAAGGGAAAAGTGATAGATTCACGTTCCTAAATCGGCCATTTTGATGTAAGGACGTTAGTAGCAAACTGAGGTGTATCGATCTGGCCTGTGGTGTCGGGATCAGCTGGGAGAACCAACGAGGCTGCATGGTAGTGGTTATTCTTGCCTTGCAGCTATGGCCATTTCAAAGGTCAGGGCCCTGCACCGACTTGGCTCAGAGGAATTAGACGGAACATGCGTCTCTGGTTGATTACTTAACCAAAGACAAAATAATGAGTCCTAAGCAAATACTGACTAATTGAAAGGGCTGTAAATCCATTACATATTGGTCAGGGATAATCAGGAGTATTTAATCACTTTTATCTATTCAGGAGCACTGGAGCTGCAACAGCAAAGCCCTGAACCTTACCATGTGCTTATTATTCTCATCATTATCAAAATTACTTCACAGCTGTTCTTTGCTACATCACCTCAGCTGGAGACTGACTAACCTGTAAAATGTTTTTAATTTGGAGTCGAGTGAGTGTGAGGGGAGGGCTCTCTCCTTTCCAGCCCCGTTTGTTGGTTAGAGTAGCCGTCGCAGCTGGGCAAGGCTGGAGGCCCCTGAACAGGTCAGGTTGCTCCATCCTGACCAGCTCACCTGGTTGCTTTGCTCCCTCTACCATCCCTCACACTCCATCTTTCTTGGTCAAAACCAGACATTTCCACAGTGGATTTCCAAGCAAGCATGTATCTATACATGTGTTTGGACTCTCTGTCATGAAAACCAATGTCATAGAATGGCAGGATCTCAGAGAATCTGGCAGCTCTGTTTACAAAAGAGAAAACGGAGAGTCAGAAAGACAAGGGAGGTCACGACGAGCTGTCCAGTTGCCAGCTCTGCATTCTTCCCACCTCCTGAAGGTGGCTTTGCTCATATCCTGTCATCTTTAGCAGCTGCCTGGAGACCTCACCATGTCTGCCATCAGTGCTCTCAAAGTCAAGGTGGTGATGACGGTGGCCCAGACAGGGGTAATGGAGAAGCCAAGGGCTGTCTTCCTTTCTTGTCTGGTTAGCTCCTTTAGCCTATCTGAGAAGACTCTCTGCTCGATGTGAGAGTAGAAGCCCATGGAGAAGAGTCAGGAGCTCTTGAGGGAACGCTTGTCCTGTCAGGGCTTACTGCGTTCACTTGCCCGTGATTCCCCTGTACTTATAGATCAACTATGCGACAAATCCACCGTCAGAGCTTATCCTCATCTCAAAAGATTGTTCATCTAGTAAAATATACACAAGGCTTTGGGCAGAATTCTCTGTCCAACGAAACTTTTTAATGAATTCTTGGAAAGAAGACCCAGCTAAGCTGAGCCTGGAACTTAGGGGCACTTGATTTCAACTTCAGTTCTCCTCCTGCTGCCTAGTTAAGTCCATTCATTCCCTGGATCTTTCTTTGCTCCATTTTGCAAGTGAGAAGGACATGGCGGGGCCTCTGTGGGCTCCTTTCTGGCACCTGCATTAGGGCTCTTCCCAGGGACATTAGCCCAGGCAGCGTTCTCTCCCAGCCTTGTGGTCATCTTTCCCTCTCCTTCTTTTTTTTCTTTTCACTGCTCAGAAGTGCTTCTTTTTCTCCCCCTGTGACCTTCTTTCACAACTTGCCCTTTTTCATTGCTCCCTCCCCTGGCTTTGTCTCCCATCTTTCTCTCTCTGTTCTCCTCCAGGCCTTTTCTGCACCTCCCTTGGATCTCAGAGAAAGTCTCCCTGGCTTTCTCTTTGAAAATGTTTTTCCTCTTCATCTCCACTTTGTCCCCATTGCAGAGAAGAGGCCCAGTAACTCTGATGAGGATGGTCCTGTAAAACTTTTACTTTCCGATCTTTAATGAGCTGAAAGATTTACTCAGCTGTAATTCTGAGCTCAGAAACCAAGAATAGAGACCCCTAACTAGCGACATGTTAATTTAGACTTCTTTTCTTACATGCACTAACAGGCATGAGGGAGCCCTTGGAAAAAGAGATGCTCCCGTATATTTCTCTGTCATTTAATTAATTTCAACTTTCAAAGTGAAATGTGGGCTGGGGAGCTCACTAAAAATATATGTGGTCTAAATTATTATTTCACATAAATTTCTTTACATGTGTGTGATTCAATGCACATCCTTCCATTATTAGTCTCCTTAACATTATTTCAAACTGGTCTGTTCCCTTTTGTGCAGTGTGACCTGTTCTTGTATTACAATAATCCCCGATGTACCCTTTTTTCTTTCTTTCTTAAAAAAAGAAGATAATTGAATTATCTCATTATTTTAATTTGTTAAGCAAATGTATTTTGCATCTCAGGATGTGTTCTTAAAGAAGGGGGCTGCTAAGGCTTTGCCCCCTGAATGGGCCATTGGCCCATTTTGACATTCATGCATTCATTAACCAGCAGAACATAAAAGAACTCTGGTTGTATTTTTTTTTCCAAACACCCAACCAGCATGGAGCAACTTTTTCCAATAAGCCACGGGGGTCTCTCTACATATGTTCTCAACTGCAAGCCATTGTCACCTACTCTGAATACCTCAAAAGGCCGAGAGGGAAAAAAACCCAACTCAACAAAGGCCAACTGTAGCAATTGTTAAGTCTTAGTCTCAATATGACAAAAATCATTAACCTTCCGTTTTCTAGGAAGAACAAATTCCACTACAACTGTAACAGTTAAAACAATCTCTTAAATTCCTATGTACTACCAAGGTTAGGGAGAGGATAACCAGTTGGCTGAAAACTGAATACATGAAAGAAAATACTTAAACTAAAATCAAAGTGGAATTTTGAAAACTGAATTGTTTGACAAATTACTTTCATGTTCAAACATTTTGAATTTGCCTAATCTGAAGCTAACGAATTATTTTTTAGTTTCTAACTACCAATTTCCCAAATGCCCTTTAAAATGATGCCCTCTAAAATGTTCAGTAATTTTACAGAAACAAACCCACATGTAATTTTCTTTTGGGAATTTCATTTTCTTCTCCCACTGGCTCATGACTGTGTCTGGCTTCTCAGCCCTAAGAAATCTGGAAAAGATGGAGGTGTTTCTGCTACGAAGCATCCAGTGTCCAAACGAGACAAACAAACAAGCCCAGGGACATCTTAGGAAAGCACATTCCTTTTGCTAGCACATGGAGATCATGGCATCATAAAAAACAAGCTGCCATGGCAACTGCAAGAAATAATACCTGGACTAACAGTTTATAACCATGAAAAGCACCTCACCCCAGGTCCTTAGGTACTCAGTGAGGCTCTGTACCACCTCTACTTGTTGCCTTTCTGAACGCCCTGAGTTGTGCCCATCATGGAAAAGGAGCAGGAAGGGTTTATACACAAAGACCTGGCTTGCTCATCAGTTTCTGAGGTTCTTCTTACTGGAACAGAGAGAGATAAAGCTCCTACCCAGGAGATGTGAGACGTTTTGCAGAGCTAATATACCAAATCAGAGGCAAGTGTTTCTTAAGTGTGGCATCATAACATACCTTCTTGAAACTGTGGTTTCTGACACTCAAGTCTTTGTCCATGACAAATGTTTCATTCTGTCACGGCGTGGGAGAAGGGACTAAGGTCGGTGGCTCAGTCATTATTTATTTCATGCATTATATGGGATTCGGTAAAGGCCTGTGTGTGTGTGTGTGTGTGTGTGTGTATATATACACAGTGCAACTCTAGTTATTAGTAAATACAATTGCATGTTACATTAATGAAGCATGTTTCTCTTCTTTAGTAAATTCATGGAGACTGACAGTAAACAAGGTCATCTTACATTTATTATTGTACTGTATGTATACACATATTCATACACTAGAATTAGAGAAGAAAATGGAGAGATAGACTTCGATTATTTTGCCTTTAAATTACTTCTCCTCATCGTGGGCAGATCCAGATGGCTTCCTTTCTTAAATAAGGGAGTAATATATAAGAGCACAGGGCCCAGTATCCACAGCACAGTAATATTTTGATCTTAAGATATTGTCATCTCTGAGTTACAGTTTCCATATTTGTGGAACGGGGATAAAATCTAGACTCTCCTAATAAGGTTACTATAGGGTTTAAATGAGGTATGTTAAAGCTCAATTACAGGTGTGCTTCTTACAGGAAATACTTAAAACAGAGTAACTAGAATTCTTAGTGTAATTTAGTTGAATGCTAACAAGAGGCTTTGACCAGTGGACCTGGTCCTCTGATGTCCACATCCTTTCCTGGCACTGTGTGAGATAAGGAGACTGCCTTTTGCCACATAAAACTACAGCTACAGATACAGCTACTGAGAGAAATCATAAGTTTAAAAGGTATATATCTTACCAGTTCTTTGAGAATTTCATGTAATGTATCTTGATCCATTCATCCCCAACTGCTCCCCTGGGCGCCTTCCAGATCTGTCTCCCTGCTTCCCAACTTCGTGTCTTTTAAAAGTTTATTTATTCATTTTTATCTGATCATCCTTTCACTCCCATTTGTATTGTCATGATTCTCCTGGATATGGGTATGTGCACTGAAGTGTGGTCAACCCACGCTTAGAGAAAAACTTTGATCCTCAAAGAGGCCATCAGTTAATTGTCCCTAGCCCCACAACTGGCGGGCAGGTCATGGTAGAATGTTGGTTAGTTTGATCTTTTACAGGGTTTGTGTAGGCAACAGGCAAACACAGCTTCTGTGAGTTCACGAGTACAACCCACTCCAACTTTCAAAAGCCATAGCAGCATTTGATGTCTGCTTAAGGGTACTAGCTGGAAGGCAGCATTACAGGGAAAGAGAAGGTTCTAGTGTCAACCGGGAGCCAGCATACCCTGGCATGAACCTGGAGGTGGGTAACAACACAAGTTCAAGACCAGCCTGGGCTACACAGCATGACCCTGTCTGAAAAAAATATGGAGTATCTGATGATCCTTCTGTTATGGGAGGGAGTAACACTCTGGTTACAGAATAATTCAGAACCCTCTGCAGGATCTGCTTTTGGAAGAGAGGCTTCTTTGTGCAGTTTGGGTTCCGGTTCTACAGGATCTAAGCTGGCCTGGTTCTTCATGGTGTTCTGGTCTAGGCTTCCTGGGTAGCACTGTGGTATGTTTTCTTCTAAAGGGATCTTTGAATATAAGAGGCTACAACTTGAGTTTGAGCTTGGTGGTCTTAAGGAAGCTACTCAGTCTCTCTGAATCTATTTTTTTTTAGTCCTCAGGATGACACTAGTGAGTATCTGGCCTCCTTATTTCTTCCCTGAGTTTCTGTGCAGCTCAGACAACACAGCCAGTGTGCACACTCAACTGTCTTCTAATTGTATTCTTGGGTTTCCAGCTGCTGGAGGACTCTAGTAGCTCACAGAATGTGTAAGGTTAGATATCTAGTGCTACCTGCCGAGTTCATCTCTATCAAAATGGCTTTGCTTGGTCTTTTTCTACACATGTATCCATGAACACATCGTGACAATTTCTATCAGTTCACATCTTTATAAGGACCTGGAATTGTTAATGGAAGAAGTATTTCATGGACATTAGTTATTTCTACTTGGAAAATGAGTGTCTTCATGATTCTGAGATTGGTCTACTTAATACTAATAGCTATGGGCCAAATTAATACCAAATATGAAATGCTGGCCTTACTTATGCAGTGAGAGATGAGACGGTCTTTCTCATATTCAGGGATGCAAATGTGCACTGAATACAAGTGGCACTCTGAGAAATGCTCAAGGAAAGGTACATATACAGAGTGAGCTCCCTGTGCACAGGCAGGCGAGTGAGGTGGCCCCTCGCCTTTTTCTCTGCATTGTTTTTCTGCTTGCCAGGAGAAAACATCTGTGAGTTATTTGAATGGAACCTTAGACTGGAGATCACCTGAATTGGTGTCATCTCTGTTTAATTTCAGGAAATGATGTCACAATGCATTAAATAACAGTGCTGGGTGATTTATTTTCCCGTGGACACGCTGTCCTAAGCATTCCTCTTCTCTTGCAATGTTTCCAATTAACTGTAAGCTTGAGTGTTCTTCCTATTTCATAATGATTTTGAGGAGTGGGGGCAGGAGACTGGGGATGGGAAGAGGAATCATTTCAGAGGTTGCCGAGGTTCAGAGCTAATGACACATCCATCATGTCTTTATGGGGATGGGGATACTGAGCACAGGGGCTGTGATCACCAGTGGCAAGCTGTAACACTGGCGGTTGGTTTCCAAGAATACCTGGAACACCACACTGAGTGCTTTGGGGTTAGCTGTTCACAGAGCCTCTAGATAATCCTCATAGCAACCTGCACCAGCAGCTTCTGCCTTTCTCAAAGTTTCTTTGCACTCCGTTCCTTAGGAAAGAATAGAGGACATAAGTCAATTCCGCGTGCCATCTGTCATCATTTCGACAGTTTCTCAAATTAAAGAGACAGGCCAAAAATTGAATGTTGTGCTGAATCCTAGAAACTCCTCTAGAAGAAAGAAGACCACAGCTGAATTGACTGTGTTGCTCTTGGGGCAGGGGGAGTTCTTGCATGCTATAGTGTCAGAACTTGTCACATGTCCCACTTCAGTGTTTAAATTTGGGTAGACAGGACTTCTACTTGGGAGAGAGCCTTGTGTTTGAGATGCAGCCGCCTGATCTTTGTTCACATGGTCCTGAATGATACTGACACCAAGTAAGTGACTTGTACATAGTTAGTACTACAGTAGTTACTTATGGGGATGCCAAGATGCATAATCTCTCCAATATGAAATTATTTCAAGGCATGACAAGACATTTTGAAATTTATCTGATGATTCTATTTTATAAAGGAGTTCACCTGAGATACACTAAAGGAATTAGTTCCTAGACGACGAGTTGCTGATAGACATTTTAAAACACATTTTATTTATTATTTTTATTTTATGTGTATGAGTGTGAAACCTACATGTAGGTAGGTTCACTCTTGCCATGCAGTGCCCATGGAGGTCATAAGAGGGTGTCTGATCCCTGGATCAAGAGTTACAGATGGTTGTTAGCTGCCATGTGGATGCTGGTAACTGAACCTGGATCCTCTGCAAGAGTAGTCAGTGCCCTTAATCACTGAGCCTTCTCTCTAGTCCCCTGATAGACATCTTAAAATCAGAAACTGATAGCCAGAGAATAAGGGGCTTTAGGATATGAAAAATTGCACTGAATGGCACTGTATTGGTGGTTATATGTACTTTTACATTTATGTAACACCAACAATGAACCCTAGGCTGAGGTTCTCTGTACAGCTCAGTGGCAGAGTGCTTGCCTACCGTGCATGAAACTCTATGTTTGGTCCCTGGTACCACAAAAAGAGTGAGCCTTAACATAAACTTTGGGCTCTGAGTTATAGTGCTGCCAGTGAGGTTTATTAATGGGAACTGATAGACCATTATGGAGGAGAACATTGATAAGGGGAGGTAGTGCAGAAAGTGAGGAAGATGGCAGAAATATCCATACCTTCCTCTCAATTCTGCTAGGAACCGAAAACGAATCTTCAAAAAAGAGGTCTGCTTTTTAAAAAATAGGTAATTTAAAAACAGGTAATTGAGAAAATTGAAACATGAAATGCTTATTAAATTACCATGAAAAAGAAACTAAAATAATTGTTAGCTCAAAGTTTGGAACCCAGTTTCACAAACTATCAGTTGAACTATCATTGTTTAAAAATACGTTAAAGGATTCAAGGAGATGGGGAATTGAGGACCCTTGAATAAAGGAAAAGAGAAGGCATGTGCATATTTGAATATTCAGCTATTTAAAAACTCCAAGAATAGACTACCATTAAATGCTGTTTAGTGAAACCCCTGAATATTCATTCAAATCACAGGAAAAATTATCATTTCATTCCACATGACCACAATGTGTAAGTACAATCTGTACAGACATGTATTTCTGAGAGTTGAAGGCCACGGTGACCAGGCTACCAGAACAGGGACTGACCCTCAGTTTTGCTGCAGGATTGGGTCAGAAAGTGACCTTAACATTCAGAACGAATTTTAATGCTAGAGAGGGTTACTGCACAGATTTCAGAAGACTTCTAGAAATTCTGCGTCCTCTGTGCTATGGTCTCTTTTTGTGATTTGGAATGGTTATGAAGTGTTAAGGTGATCCCAGCCCTACTGTTTCTGTGAAGAGATAGAGGCTGGGGTAGAGGCATTAGGCTGGTTGAATGGAATTTGTCTATTGCATTTATATGTCACGTGTCACTGTCTCAATTGATTGGCAGCACTTGTTTCAGTATGCAGAGTAATCACTGGCACCCTTTGAAGGTGTATTATCCCCTTAAAATATAACAGTAATACCATTTTCATGCTTTTACATCCATTCTTCATATTTTGAACTGCCAAGTCCCAAATCTGCCAGAACTAATTTAAGTTGTTTTTATCTAAGAGTAGATAAGTTGTCAAGTCACAATACAATGGCAGATAATTTTTCTTAAACTATAGTTTTAGTTCTTGGTTATAATAGATAACATGAATATTTGTTGAGTCTGACTTGAATGTCCTCAAAATAAATAAATTACAACTTGAGATTAGTGTTGTGAGATTCTAAGATGACAATCAAGTGAAGAGGTATTATTATCTAGTTATTCTCCACACTATGGGAAATTAACATGGGCCAGTAACCAGCCCTTCCAATCATCTTCCCAAGCTTACTGGGATCTGAGTTGCCTAACATAATCAGACAATAAAGATCTGCTCTTGTCTTCCCCCAAACCAACTCTTGTTGCTGCTTTTAGTTTTGGTACCCCAGATATTGTGGATAACTGTCTAGATTCTTTTCCTTCTCGTGTCATTCTGCTGCCATCACACATATTCCAGAATTAATTTTGGCTTAAAAATACTATCTCATAAGTAATAACTTACGAAGGGGCAGTCTCATGACTAGCCACACTACAGTGGTGACCTAGAATACATGTAGTGACTCCATCACAAGCAGACAGTAAACACCCCAAGTGTACTGGGAGTGATGCCACAGGAGTCTTCGGATAAAAGAAAAGACTTTTATCTAGAAGAGATGAATCCTGGATTATTCCCTGTAGGTCTGGTGACACAGAGGAACTCTCTATAAAAGCAATCTAATTTTTTTCCCCATGGTGAAAAGTTATAGGTTCCATTTCAGTGTTTCAAGATACCTGCAGGCAGCTCATGAGTTGATATACTTGCTTTAAACCCTGCCTCACAGTGAATTTTTTTTTTAAAGTGGCAAGAGAAGAGGGGAATATAGGGTCATTATTGGGCAATTATAGGCTCAGTTTTTGCATTAGATTTCTACAGAGTTGTGAGTGAAGACCTGTGTGGCAGAATCCTATTGATGACTTGGTGACACGTTGATAAAGGTCCCTCCTATGGCTTACTCCTGAAGCTTTTATGGTCTCTGGCAAACTGCTTAAGTGATTATCAAATATGATTATGTGGAAAGGTGCTGGTTTTTAATGTGAGCTTTGTTGCCAGACTAGGAATTAGGTGTGTGTGTGTGTGTGTGTGTGTATGTGTGTGTGTGTACATGGACATTTTCTAGATCTGATTTAAAGAAGATGGTTTAATGTTCTGGGCTTTTCATGTTCCTGAACCCCAAACATCCCATGCTTATTTGAAACGTCTGCACAATCATTTAAATTAAAAAGGCTTTCTTAAATCCTGAAGAATCTATGGTTGGATCCTTCTGGAATATAAGTAATGGAAATGTTCCTATTTGTTTAAAATTCAGTGATCTTCATCCCTTTAGACAAGGACTCAGGACAATTTGTTAATTCTTTGTGTTCACAAAAACAAAGATTTCAGGGCATAGAAAACCTTACTGTGTAGAAACCTGTGTATCTAAGGCAGCAGAATTAGGGCCAAATTTGAATTTGTAACCAGGATCCTGTATGTAGCTAAACCATTAGCTATCTTTGATGCTTTAGTCAAGTCATTTAATTTGTTTGAGTGCCTGTTCACTTATTGTATTGTTTTGAGAGTTTGCTGAGATTAGAAATAGCCCTTTGAAAAAGGCAAACTACTCTCAAGTATAAAATGATATCCATTCATGCCTTCCTATAACCCACTGGAATAATTACTTTGTGCCATGAAACCTAAACTTGGATCTGTTGAAATATTCATCAAAGAAAAATATTATACTGTGTCTTTCAACTTCAGTCTGGAATTGGGATCAAGTCCCACAGACAGAAGGATATGAAGAAGAAGGACAAAGACCTTCTTCAGCACTCATACTGAGGCACAGGCTTAGTAGTACCTTCGAGCAAAGTACAACTTGAAAACGTACACACTCAGCCTTAGGAGAGAGAACTGAGTGATAGCAAACCACCACATCGTTATAGCTTTGGAAAAATAAGTAAGGGGCGAGGAGTATCTTTGTAGCCTCTTCAGTCACAGAGCTAACTGGTCTGCTGGCCTGCCACTTTCATCCTGACCAAGCTGCTGGGAAGGGCTGTTTGTCTCTCAAATGGTGATCCCAAGTCTCTATGCTAAAGGTAGAAGTCCCATGCTAGATGAAGAATTGCCTCACTGAGCTTCTTCAGTGAAGACTGCTTCAATCTGGATGCTAAGTCAGGCCTCCTTTGATCTGTGGTTCAAAAATTTGCAAACATTATCACCCTTTAGAGAGAATCCACATAAGCCAAAACACAGAACCCAAATGGGACACTAACAAGGAAAGCTCTTTAAGGTGCCTGGAGGCCTCAGGCTTAGGTATGCTAGCCTGAGGTAAAGGCTGTGGAAGGTGGCAGTGACAGCAACAAATTTGAGAATCGGGGCTGATCTTTGGGCGAGTAATACTTGCAGCTATGGCATTGGATAAAGGTCAGAGAGAGGGGAAGCAGAGAGAAGGAGGTCAGAATGCTTCTGTAAACCATGTGTAAGGGTAGGAGGAAAGAGAAATGAGCAGAAGCTGACATCGGACTCGCAGAGGCATAATGAGATCTTATGACGAGGGAAGAGTTTCAAAGTAGGGGAAGTAGATTCCGCAGAAAGATCAAGGACAATGATGACTAAAAATAATCCTTTCAATGTGGCACTTTGGGGTCATGGTCTACCTTTGAATTCTGCAGCTGATGAGTGAGCAGGCAGGTTGGAAGGGAACAAAGGAGGAACAGAAGACAGGACGTGGGGGTGGCTGGGCTTCCCAGCACAGGGGAGTCAGGTGAATGGGGAAACTGGAGAGAGTCAGAAGTGGAGGTACAGGAGCAAAGGGAAGGATGGTGGGTGATTCAAGGTGCAAAAGGAGGAAGGTGGGATCAGAGCCCGGGTGGATGGTGCAGCAGGGACAGACGCACTTTGTGAAGATGGCAGACATGAAGGAATTCGGGACAGGCTCTCTTGTGACTAGGTGAGGAACAAGGAGCGTGTGATGGAGAGTAAGCTAGGAAGGAATGAACATAGGGCCTTGAACAGAGCCCCCGGCTGGGAGATACTCTTCAGCCCATCCTTTTTCAGGCAAAGCTCAAGGTCACGGGGGAAGAGGAACGAAAGCAGATCACAGGACACCCAGATTGCAGGAGCAAGTGGGAGAAGATGGCATTAGAGAAATCCTGAAATGCAGGCCAGTAAATCAGTATTCCAGCAAGATAACTCCTGGACTTGTGATTATGACAGAAGACCAGTTCTGCAGTTACTGTGAACAATGAAATGATCAGGGAAAAGCCAAGTAATGTTGGGAAAGAAACCATGAGGGAGATCGTGCACTGAAGGGTAGTGTGTCACTGACCAACATGGGACACAGGATGAGCATTTGAACCATAAAAATACTCAATCAACTCACATACAGAAAGAAATGTATTAATTTAAAGGCACCACTTTAAATCAGTTGGATGGGAAAAAGAATAATTCAATAAATGTTTTGGGGTAATGGTTTAACCATTTTTTGAAAAAAGAAATCAGTATTCTCCATGGAAATAAGTTCCATGTTTAGGAGTTCTTTGAAGTGATGTAACTCTTTTTCTTTCTTTTTGTTTAGTGAAATCCTTTCAGTGCATAAAAACAAAGAAATTATAAGAAAATGGTGATTGATTAAATTAAATTAAAATGAAAATTAAGAGTCTTTGAATGTCATGAAAACACTATAAACAAAATAAAAGAAAATATTAAAACTGGCAAAAATATGTGAAAATCATATAACAGGCAAAGAATTAGTGTTGCACATAATGAGGCATTGTGCATTCCACTAAGGAAAAAATGAAATGGATAAACAAGTAAAGATGAGCAATTCCATTCACCAAAGAAGGAGTACAGATGTCCAGAAGGCATTATAAAAGTGTTCAAGGTCATTAGTAGCCAAATATATTTTTTGAAAACATCAATTTTTATTTGATAAACATCAAGAAATAATAAAACTGGGTATGATAGCACCTACCTGAAATCCAAGCAGTAAGCAGGAGAAGCCAAAGAACCTTGAGTTCAAGGCCAGGTTGGGCTACAAAAACAATAAGATATTAAGAAACAGTGGAAAAATTATAATGTCCATCACTATTCATGGTGGAAGGGAAGGTGTACCTTAATATGGAGAATAAAAGACATTTCAGGAATGTGAACTAGCAATTTGATTAAAAAAAACATGTTTTCACTGTTTGATGCAGTAATTTAGTTTTTAGAAATTTTTCCATAAAGAAATAGGAAACACATACAAAATTATACCTAAAGATATTATTTATAACAATAAAGATTGAAAACTACCTATATAACTAACTATTAAAGACTGTACTAGATTGTTATGGACTAATATTCAATCATTAAAAAATTTTTATACAAATATTTTTGAGATATGGAGAAGGCTCAGTGACGTAGCATTGGTGAGGCAGTGACATAACACTGGTAAGGTGGTGTATATGCTGCAACTCCAATCTTGTGACGTAGAGTGCATGTGGACTTATGAACAGAAAATATAATAACAGAAAACATAGTCTTTGGATAGTGTGATCTAGATAACATTTTGTATTTTATGTTAGAAATTGTCTGTAAAATGTGAACTCCAGAGGCTGAAGCAGTTAGATATTGAATTCAAGGTCAGTCTGTGTTACATAATGAGATAGTACCTTAAAGAAGATGCATGTTATATTTATAATATTTTAATGAAGAACTGTTCTGGGTATGAGGGAAGTAAAGCCTGGCAGTGTAGTGAGGACACAGAGGCCCACACAAGCCTGCAAGTGCAGGTTCAAGTTAAAAGAGAAAACAGAGTGGCAGTCAGGAAGCTTTGCCAAGTCTGTGGTCTTGGAAGTGCAACATCTCTTCTTGGACAAATGAAAGGGCTAATAAAGTAGAGATGGATGATGTTAGAATTAAGAGGAAAGCTATTGGGGGCTGGAGAGATGGCTCAGCAGTTAAGAGCACTGGATGCTCTTGCAGAGGACTGGGATCCCAGGGGATCCAACACCCTTTCTATCTTTGGCCAGCATTGCATGACACAGTGCACTTACATATGTGCAGGCAATACACTCATACACCTAAAATAATAAATAAAATATTTATGAAAAGACAAAAGCTATTATAATGGAAGACTTCAAAAGTGAGGGCAAGAGATGGTGTGGCTGGATTGTTCTAGCAGTTACAGAAGTCACAGGGGAAGCAGGAATGGCTTAGAGGTCAGTCATCTTCTGGCAGCGGCAGGTGGAAACAGCTGGTCCATACCATCCTTCTTGAGGATGCAACAGAAGGTCCCAGTGAGATGTGAGAGGAAAGGGAGGGGAGCAGCCTGATACCAGAAGGGCTAAGGAGACTGCTATAACAAAATGCCATAGACTGGATGGTTTAAAAAAAAGAAAGTTAGACTGTAGGGATGCCTCAGTGATTACAAGTGTATACTGCTCATGCAGAGGATCCAAGCTCCATTCACAGAACCCATGATAGGCAGGTGCTCACAGCCACCTTTAATGCCACCTCTAGGATATCTGACACCTCTGGCCTCCATAGGCACCTGCACTCATGTGCATATACTCATGTGCAGACATTTGGACATAATTAAAAGATTTTAAATGTTTTAATTAGGAGCTAAAGAGGTAGTTTGCTGTTTAGGACCACTTACTATCCAGAGGACCTGAGTTCAGTTCCCAGCACCCATGTCAGGTGACTCCCAACCACCTGCAACACTAGCACCAGCTGATCTGATGTCCTCTTCTACCTCAGTAGACACTTGCACACATGTGGCATGCACATACACAGATGCACACATACACATTTAAATAAAAATATTTACATCTTTTAAAAATGTAATTTAAAACTGTTAAAATAGAACAAACACAATCCAGAAAGTTATTTTCTCACAGCCCAGGAGTCTAGAGAGCCCAAGGCCAGAGTGGTCAGTGTCTAGAGACAGTTCTCTCCTGGACTGTGGATAGGTAGCCTGCATCCATCTGGCTCCCCTAGCAAGGTTTTTCCTCTGTGTATGATACAGGGGAAGAGGGAGGAGGCAGTTCTTTCTTCCTTTTCTAAGGTGGCCAATTCTCATGAATTAGGGCCCCACTCTTATGCCTCAGTTAATCTTAATTATGCCATAGAAGCTTCATCTCCAAATGCAGATGCCCTGATAAACTTATCATAAATTGAAAATATTGTAACTCAAAATGCATGTCATTCACCTGTCCTGGGAACATCAAGGCTTAAGAGAACAGAACAAAGTCTTAGCAGCTTTCCCCCAGGGTCCCAGGAATGGGAGCTTGGTTCCCAGCCCCATATTCATTGAGAGAAAACATTGTATGCTTGTTCCAGTGAGGAATTCAAAATTCAAAGTACAGTTTTGTTAGGTGTGTTGCCCTTTCACATCATCATAAAGGAAAAAAAAAATCCCAAATTGAAAGATCCTAGGTTGGGGACATTGGAGGTTGGAGCTTCCGCATAAGAAATCTGGAATTGAGCACAAGTCGATTCATGACTAAGAATGGTCAGAGAAGTGGTATTTCAGGACAAACTTTCCCTTCAAGTCAAGGATATGGAATTGTGCATGTGGAAGAAATAAAAGTTTCCTTGGTTTTGTCTTGTTTTGTTTTCCATGACCTGGCAGGTAAGGGTGAGGGCAAAGGACCTAGTTAACTTCAGATGTGGTAATACAGAACAGAACCTAGAAAGCCAGCCGTGCTGCCCTTAGGACCACAGGCATGTGCTGGCATGGAGCTGTCTAGGAAACTGAAGGAGATGGAAGTAAAGAGCCCCAGTGATGTCTCCAAAGCACCTAGGTGGAGAGAACACAGAGGGGGAAGGGGTGAGGAGGGCCTGGGGTGACTAAGCACCCCACCAGCACAGTCTCATGGGGATCAGGTGGAAGGCTTGTTTGAGCTAGGCATTTTTCCCCGAGTTCAGTTTTACATATGTTTTAACACTTAACCAGTGTATATTCAGGTCTCTCTCTCTCTCTCTCTCTCTCTCTCTCTCTCTCTCTCTCTCTCTCTCTCTCTCGTCTCAGCTTTCTCAGCTTTGCAAGGACTGAGGGAATGGGGGTTGGTTGAGGCTCACTGCTTCTTTGTGCTCTTGACCCTTCCCCGGGACCTGCAGTTACTACATGCTTTGTAGAGGCGACTTGGCAAACCCCACTCTCCACAGGACCTGATTCATAATTCTCAGGGAGCAGGCAGAGCGGGGAGATCTGTGTGGCTTGTTTGCTCAGTGTGGCACAAAAGCTATGCATTGTGACCTTTCGCTGTTATCGAATCAGGAAGTAGCCAGTCCTGGCGTGGAGTTGAATCTTCTAGGGCTCTCTACAACTGTAAATTATGCCCTAGCCCCCCGGATGTAGGGCATGCCACACTTTACATTACTATTGTGTATCTTAAAATAAACAGCGTCCCAAGCTGTTTATTTTGGTGTTACTATGTATGCAATTTTAAAACAGTGGTTACTTAAACAAATGTCTCTGTTCCCACAGCACTTGAAAGCCAGTGTTTGCTCCTGTGGTTTTGGATTTTGTCACTTCTGTTTGGATTATGTCTGAAATCTCCACTGGGAGCAGTTGCAGGGAACCTGGCAGTACCTCAGACTGGGACGCGTGGTTGACCCTAGCCCTCCACAGCGTGAGGCTGTCTGCCTCTACCCAGGTTTTCCCTGCACTAAGTGGATATTTTACTTTCTCTTTTGGGCTCTAAGTTTATCCGACCGAGTGATGGAAGAGTCATGTATTTTCTGTTTCTGAGTGCTGTGCAATTTAGTTGAGTGAGTCATATGTCGCTTCCACAACAAAATAGTCCTCCCAAATACTCATTTCAGATTGTCACCTGTATCTTGCAGACACAGCCTGGCCAAGTTCAATGAGAACAGAGTGCAGTAATAGACAAAATGGATGTAAAACTATCACAGTTTAATGATGACTTGCCCTGTGACCCTGAGCCATTATGCCTCCATCTTGTATAAACATGAACAGAAACGCAGAATATCTTAGGAGCTCATTCAAGACTCATGTCCTGGTAGACTTTGGTTTGGTTCCCAGAAGTTCACTTGGTAGCCCTGTTTCTTTGGGAAAATTCTTGAATACAGAACAGTTTTCATCTGTGAAATGGGTAGGCAAGGGACTAGGTAAAATGGTATATATAAAACAGCCTGTTGCACTTGAACAAGGCTGGTCCCCAGTAATTTCTCTTTCTTGCTGCCTGTGTAGCCTTCACCCCATGACATAAATTATATCTGTGGGTGGTCTAGGCATAGTCCTATTGACTGGAAGCTGGAGTTAATGTAGTGTGGGACCCTCAGAGCCTGGCCTGGCCCGCTGGTGATATTTGTGATGGTCATTACCCAGAGCCTGATGAACCATCAGTGAAGGGCCACAGCATCCCAGAGTGCCATCTCCATTCCTGGTCTGTTTTTGAGGAGCGAAGTTAGGCTGGTCAAGCTGTGTGTCACACTGCCTGCTTTAGATTGTATCATCTTTCCATGGTAGGAATATAACTTTCTGTTTTGCTGGCATTTTATCATGGAACATTTTAGATTATTCGCCAATTGATAGTGAATGGGTAAAATCCTGCTTGGATTCTTGGATACTTCAGGAAGTCTAAGTTATTGAGGTGAAGTTCATGGCTATCCTAAAAGTTCGTGTATAGAGTATAATTTTATTTTCATAGCTCAGTTGTATAAATGAATAGAAATACTGTTCTTGCTTATGTTTTCCATAAAAAGTCAACATTTTAAAAATTTAGGTTATATGTTTCTCAGTTTGAATAGATCTGAAATATTAATGAGATGACCTTGGTTATTGGTGAGATAGCCACACTGTCCCCTCATATTCAAGTCCAATGAAGATGCCATCTGGATCATTCAGATGCAGGGGAGATGCAGTTGTTTTTTTTTATTACATGCGAGATATTTTGAGTATATAGATATTTTTACTACAGATATGAAGGAAATACAGTGGTCATATACATTTGACAGCTTTGATACGGTTTCTCTGTGTCTCATTCTTTGAGAGCAATTTTCAGCCACTCAGGTCTCTTCCAGTGTCCGGTAGAGGTTGTCAGGATGGAGCAAGTCAGGGATGCTCTGCTAAAGCCTTTATCACCTGGCCTGCACGAAGCCTTGTGGAGACATGGCTTTGTGAGGAAGGAAGTACCTTTTAATTTCCATTATAATTTTGAGGGTGAAAAAAATTCAGAATTTTCCTGTCTCTGACTCATCTGTGTGCCAAATGCTATGGAATCCCATTATTCCTGGCAGACTGAACCACGGAGCAGAAAAAAAAAGGATGGCAAGGTAGAAATAACTGCAGGATTATGAAAGGACTTCGCCTGAAACTAGGCAGTTTCCATTTCACCCTTCAGAGCTAAGTTCATTCTATCCTCTCCCCCACTGTGGCTGCCTCATCAAAAAATACACAGTGTTTTCTTAAAAGCCTACTTTTACCTTGCCAATAACTAGGCATAATCGTGTGTGTGTGTGTGTGTGTGCGTGTATTGTATATGTGTGGAAGGGTACATGTGCCCGTGTATGAATGTGTGGAGACCAGAAACTGATGGTCAGTGTCTCTCTACTGCTTTCCATCTTACTTTGTGGAGCTTTGTGGAGTTAGAGTCTTTTGATAAACCTGAAACTCACAGAGTCAGCTAGACCGGCTGACTAGGCAGTCTAAGATCTTCCTGTTTCTGCCCTCCAGTGCTGGAATTAAAAGTGCATACTGTCAAGCTTTTTATGTGGGTGCTGGGGGTTCAAACTCAGATCCTCTTGTGTGATCAGTAAACACTTTACCCAGTGAGCCATCTCTCATACTCAACTGAACATCATCTGACAGGCTTTCTGTGTGAGTTTTTCTTTACCCCAGTTTTGGCACAGCCCCTCCTTTACCATACCTTGTGACTATGTTCACATTCTTCGTGTCTACACTCTGCCATGTGTTTGTTACTTGTATGCAGTGTTCAAATACTCACAACACTTTTCATTGATTTACTTTATTGGAAATGGGTCAACATTTTAGGAAGTAAAGTGCAGGTACATTTTGCCCCAATAAAATTAGATGGCACAGTGACAACTGTGTGTTTGTTAAAAAGCAGTTAGTACAAATTAGAAATACTTCACAACAGATGTGTTTTGTGAAAGGATATGTTAAAAAATTAAACAGAGAATACTTTCCGGTTATAATTTTAGAAAAAATATTGTGCAATGAAGCAAATTTACAATTCATCTAAATCAACCTTTTTATAGAGTGTATGCCTTCATGATAAAAGTTTGACAATTCTGTAATTTGTTTCAGTGTTTCATTGAGGGGGTGGGAATCCATCTGCTGGTTATTTTGGGGGACACCATTACATCAATAAAAATGATTCCCAAGTTATACACAGACTTCATTTTAAATTTATGTGTAGCTGTTTTCAGTATTAGTGACTTAGGGGCGAAAGTTCCTATATGGTATGCATACCGATAAAGAATGTTTTTTGCGTTCTGTCAAGCACAAACCCTATGTACTGTACTCTCTGAGAATCTTTTGGGCCCTGGGTTCTCCCTAACCTTTCTTATTCTTACTTCCCTGACCCCTCTTTGAGCTTCTAGAGGAACTTTTTGTTGGTGGTGTTTGCATTGCTACCTTTGATACAATTGCTATTAATCACTGTCTGCTGTGTTATGACGCAGGTTTAATAACATACCAGTGTTGGTAAGCCTCCAGCTTACAACAGCACTGGCCTTTGATATTCAACTCACACCAGGAAAAAGAAAATGTAGAGTTAAAGGAAAAAGAAAGAAAACAAAAAACAAAACCTGCAAATCGAAAAACGGACAAAAAACCAAAGAAAATGGAGCGAAATAAAAAACAGATAGCTTTCTGTTCTGGCCTGGCTTGCCACAGGAGCAGCTATAAATCTCAGCAGCATTGTTTCAAAACTGCCCACGAGGCTCCTGAATTTATCATTCATTCTTTGTTGCTTAAGGAGGGGAAGAGCTAGCTGACTTGGCTAACTTTGGTTTCTGCATCTCTATCAAAAACCATTTCATTTTTCTCAAAATCAAAATTTATCTTTTGCCCAATCAAGAGTATGGGGTGGAACCACAAATCATTGAGTAAAGAAGAGGAGGCTGACTGGAATCACACATGTGTGGTGTGAGTGTGTCATTTGTTCCTGTCCATGGGTGGAATGGGAAGGTTGTTCTTTCATTATGGAAGAAAAGATTAAAAATCCTTCTGTGCAATCCCAAAAGCATAGAGAAGGGAAGTTCACCACCACCAGCAAACCTGGAGTCTGGTGAGGCTGTAAAATTGCCTCCTTTTGTTTGCCTTCATGTTCTATGTTGACTGCGTTGAGGGAAAAAAAAGGTAGAACTGCAAGACTGCTACAGATGTGACTAGCTATGAATATTCATGAGCGCCAGGCTCCTCCTCTCCTACAGCATCCTGGTCTTTTCTGGTCTCCCTTTTGCACAGCTCCCAGATGCTCCCTGGGCCTCCTGCTCCACACCTCTCTCAGCCTTAGATCTGCCCTCCCTGGCCAACCTTTGGACAAGCCTGCAGTTTACTGCAGTAACAGACTGGCATGACACAGGCATCTCAGAAATGTGCCTGTGTATGTGTGTATGTGTGTGTTTGTGTGTGTGTGTGTGTGTGTATGTGCACTTGCATCAAAACAAAGAGGGATAAAGAAAAAAACGTTATCCACAGTTTTATGAATCCAACTCCCCTTAATGTTCATTATTTAAACCAGCAGCAATTACAAGTTCAAAGGGGTTTAGAGGGCCAGCAACCCGCATAATCACTGCCAAATTAAGCGGGACTCATTCGTCACAGGAGAGTACACCCTGTGCAGTGAATCATGCATGCCGTGACAGACTCTGATTTACATAAAGCAGAAAGCGGTGCCCTCTGGGGCTGTGTGTTACCTCATCTCCGTAGCCCTGTGATATGTGGATTTTCTTTTGGTCTCAGGAAGCCGACACTGCCCTCCACGTGCCATAACATTCCACTAAATGTCGACAGCAGTTAAGCATCTTAGTGCGTACAGAAGTTCAGATCACAGGAAGAGCCATGCACAATGTGAGTGAGATTGTTATTCTAGGAAAGACTGCTTCCCAAACTTTGCACTTTAAGTATTTGGGGGAGGATGGGGTTCAAAGAATGTGAGTTTTGGTGTCCTTTCGGTCTCTTTTCATCCCAGTCCGTTCAGGCCTGTAGTTCAGATCAGGGATGCTGATAAACTAGCACACATCTTAGAAGGAAGACCTCAGTGGCCTAAGGGAGAAATAAATACCCCCCTCCCAGGCCCACTCCTCCTTGGCATTTACAGAACTGTTGATTGCTACCTAGTGAGAGTTAGGGCCAATAATTGAAGAACCTGTGTTGTGTAGTTGGTTTTGTGTTACCAAACTTTGTAGAGAGCTTTTGATTGGATAGTCTAGGAAACCTGCTTGAGGCCTGTCATCAACCTTGAAATCTCTTAAGTCTGAAGATGAAAATTCCAGAACTTAGTTCACTTGGAAATGCTGGGGGATGTTGTCAGACAGCAGAACAATCCATACGGATTTATATCTCTCCGTCTTGGATCTTCTTGTCATTTAGGCAGAATCCCAGTCTGCTTTGTCCCTTGTTTTCTGTCTTTTGGAAGAGAGTTCATCTTTCAGTTGTGGCTAAGTCGTCTTGATGTCTCTCCCTTGCATAGCTGTTATCCCCTCCCATTTTTGGAGACACAGAGCTCTATCTACATTTAGGACTTGAAGTGCTCGGGGTTTGAGAATTAGGTTGGCAATTTGGAAGATTACCTACACTTACACTTTTCTGCTGACTTTGAAGTGCAGATAAAGGTCTTGTGGTTTTTGTCTCTTGTAACTGAGTCTACACTACACACATATCAAAGTAATGTGGTTTAAAAGGTTCTTTGAAGCAGATCACAGTTGCTTTTGAAGCAACGTGAAAAAGTGGACCCCAGGCACCCTCAGACTGGCTTCCTGAGGTGTTTGGCTGGTGGTGACATTCTACACCGCCCTCAAAATCTCCTGGGGTTTTACCAGTACTTTGGCCTCTGGACTGTCTGTTTTTCCTGAATTCTTTTCTATGTCTCCCTCTCTAAAGCATTTCACTGGGTAGGGATTTGGGCCCTCAAGTGGTAAGTTATAGGATTGTCTGTCTGTTGTTACAGGTAGGTACATTATTTGGCTGCCAGCGTTATATTGGAAAGGCCAGTTGTCAGGAGACTCAGGTTCAGCTTAATCTACCTAAGCAAGCCAGTGGGGGCCAGCCGAAACACACAACTCACCTAGCCTTCATGACCTTCAATTCTGTCTTTGGAACAACAGGGATTTTCATTTTTCATTTCTCATTTCTGCATTGGCCAGTCTATGACTGTAAGTGGTGGTAGTTATATTTATTCCATTGCTGAACCTCTGAACGCATCCACCTGCTTGAGTGGATTCTTGTCTTGATTTTTCTCCTCTACTGGATTCATCTTTGTGGCTCAGAAACAAGATTTTCCTCGCTGCTTCATTCTGAGCCTTCCTTCCAGCTTAGCTTTGGGGCCAGGTGCTATTCTGATAAAGATTCTCCTGCAGCCCTGGGCTCTTCTAAGACAAAACCTTCCATTGTCCCATCCCCATTTGAATGTCCTGGTAAATAAGGGTCAGCATTTTAAAAACTTTTTAAAAGATTTATTTATAATTTTCATTTATGTATGTATGTTTGTGCTCGCATGTGTTTATGTGTACCATGTGTGTGTGGGTGCTAGAGGAGGCCAGAGGGTTTCAGTACTGCTGTGACATTACCCAGGATGTCTTCTATGGAACAAATCTTTCTGTTTTCTGCCTATGTGGTTTCATGTTTTTTTTAAAATTCAAGTATTGGGAGTACTGTGGCTAGAGCAATGGCTGAGCCATTAAAAGTTCTTACTCCTCTTGCAGACAATGTGGGTTTGGTTTCCAGCATCCACAACAGGTAGCTGACAGCCTTCTGTAACTCTAGTTTCAGGGAATTCAATGCCCTCTTCCTGACCTCTGTGGGTACACATGTATATTCGGTGCACATAAATCCAAGTGCACATGCACACACACATAAACATAAAAATTAATTTTAAAAAGCTCAGTTGCTAGACTGTTAGGGTCATAGATATTAAAATGTGTTTGTAGAATGAAAATATTGGTAGACAAATTCATGTACAGGTTGGGGCTATGGCTCAATTGTAGAGGGGCTGCCTAGCATCTATGAGGCCCTGGATTGGATTCCCAACACTACAAAATGAGAAATTTCATAAGATGCTTCCTATGATTTTTTTTTCTGGGGAATAGCTCAGTTCTAGAGTTCCAGCTTGGCACACAGGAGACTCTGAGTTGGAGCCCCAGCCAGCTCTTGGGAGGTTGAAACAGGAGGATTGCCGTAAGTTTGAGGCTAGCCTGAACTACACAGTGAATTCCAGGCCAGCCTGAACTATACTGTGAAAGCTTGTCTCAAAACCACAACAACAAATGATTTTGCCCTGTCATACAGCCCAGAAGTCTAGGAAGGACACTGGAGATTAGAATGATCTATACTATTCTAAATTTTCATACATCCATCAGAAAAAAATCAATGGTCTGCAAATCCAAATAGGATTTATACTTAAGCTACCTAAAGATATCCTAATAAAGAATTTAATGTAATTGGATCTGTATGCACTAAGGCAATTTTAGTTAGAATACTTACAAAAATAACTAAATAGCAATGACTCACACAGACGTAATACAAATGCACATGCAACAAGGTTGTACACACACAACCAACAAATAGTGCTACAATAAAGGTGACAGCCATGCTGAAGGAATTCCACGGGGTAATTTGATGAGCCACTTCACCTGTGGAACACTTTGTAACTGGCCTGTAATGCCATGTATGATTAGATTCTGAAGTTCATTCCTCATGTAAACTTAAGTATACTTTCCCAAACAACTTGAGCATGTCTCCATTCACATCTTTCTTAGCAGTGTGTGGTTTCTGACATGACTATGCCAGTGGGAAAGGACTGAGGATGGAGGGAAGTTTTAATGATCAGATTTCACCTTCTCTGGCCCAGCCTCTATAAAATCTTGCTGCTATATTGAGCCGAAGTACCCATCAATGTTCCTTTTATTGGACATGCTTCATATATTGTGATGAGATTATATGCATCCGTAGAGGTTGTTAGGAAAAACTTAACATCCCACTGATGTGCAATGAAGGAGAGTTAATTGTGTGGATGCCACAAAACTGCGTCAGTGAGTACAGCCCTGTGTCAGGAGTATTAATCTGCCTGGAATAAAAACTGCTAAACAGGCTTGTAACCAATAGCCTAAGGTAAAATCTGGTATTAATAAACTTACAGCAATGAATCAAACCACAACTATCTTTATTCACATAGGGATCTATAGCTGGTAAAACCGCTGATAGATGCTGGTCTGCAAATGTAATCCTCTTTCATACTGTTCATGGAATTTAAGTCAAACAGAGTTATTGAAAGTGCACATTTCCTTTCGGGCTATATCATATCATTAACAACAAATACTTTCATTAACCAAGAAAACTAATTCTTTTGAGATCTGCCTGTTTAAATTTGTATTTTACACCAACTTTCACTTGAAATGCCCATGGGCGATTGTCTAAGGTAATTTCTATCCTGGAAGAATTTCAGTGTAATAGCCTTCTATCCAAGTAACTGTTATAAAATTCAACTACATCTGAAATCAGCCATTGTTGAAGGCAACAAATTGGGAATTGTATGACTGGATCATGTGTGATGATGAACAGTGATTGCCTTAAAAATATTGTCTTCCAGCTTAATGTTTTTACACTGTGTGAGACAGTAAATATCTACACCCCCCCAAAATATATATGCACGTAACTTATATGTGTGTATTTTTATTCAGGAAACATGTTCTAGGCAGGGAGACATCTCAGGTGCATTCTAATCCAGCACATCTGTTCTCCTGTGATATCTTTACGGGGAATAATTGACTATTATTTTGTTTCATTTGTAGAACAGTGACAAAACCTAAAACCAAGTAGAGAGAGGTAGGGAAAGAAAGATGACAGTAGATGGTGGTAGGAAAGGATGAAATGATGGTGTTTTGAGTTTGGACCAGCTTTCTACCTTCTCCAAATCATGTTGAGTATCCTTAGTATTGTGAAATACATTCTTTTTCTAGAGTAAGGAATGTAGCCGTGTGAGCTTGTGTTTGGAAGGAGCAAGAGAGAAAACCAGATCAATGCTATTCTCATTCAGTTAGAAAAGTTCATTTTAAACCATGAACCTGAAGAACTTTTGGTGTTCGTGTAAAATAGTGTTTTTCCACTTTCCTGGCCATAGAAATCATGGGTGAGAACACACATTCCCTTCCTCCAGGTCACTCACTCAAAGTCTTGTTCCTTTGCTTTTACTGATAGCTATTGGAGGTGTTATGAGTTGGTTAACTGATTCAGCTGCATTCCATATCCCTGCATTGTGTGTACATGTTAGGATTATATATACTCACATATTGTTTCTTACACAGACTCTTATCCTTTGCTTTCTCACCTCTCATCAGTAGCCAACAGGAGAGGTGTGGAACCCCTGTGTTTATGAGGTAACAATACAGCATCTCAGTGAATGGGAAGTGCACTTGGAGAATACTTTTCCCATCTTGAATACCTTCACAGTAATTGAAGCAGTGCTCTTCACTGCCACAAACTCACCCCAAACGTTGCATTTTAAAAACATTCTCATTGCCTGAATAGACACAACCTTTTGCTTAAACATTTTTCAAGCCAGAATTTTCATGTTTACACAACAATTAGGCAACCTAGCTCTTCTCAAATAAACAAGGGCTACAGCTTAACAGGACAGCCTTCACACTGGAACTGTTGATGAAATAATCATCTTCAATCCCAACCAAAACAAAGTAGAATGGTGAAGCCAAATCTATATTGGGTTTATTCTTGAGCTGATTTTTCATTTTAGGTTAATTTTTATGGTCACAGGTATTTGACTTTTATGAATTAGCTCAAGGAATTCAATCAATAAAGACAATTAATAACTTACTACGTAAGGATATATTTACTAGTTCATTCTGCTTTATCCTTTGTCTGATTTTTCTATATCTAAATGTGTAGAGCACAGAATGCCATCTCCTATGTTGTTCCTATAATGCGTTCTTGCACTTATGCGGTATTTCACTTAAAAATACTTTAGCTCTTTCTCTTTGTGCCCTAAATCAATAACTTTAATGCCTGCTCCAAATAAGCTAAAATAGTTTTGATAATTTTCTAGAAAATGGCAAACTTTTGCCTTTTAGCAGTTAAAAAAACTTTCTGAAATATTTAAAAATCGTTTTTGACAGCGTATCAAAGTGAGTGGAAGTCTTTATCTAAAGATCCCACCCAACTTTTTGTGCACTTAAAATATTACAGGCAAATTGAGGAGGTGACTTATTATGGCACTAAGTAGACTTAAATGAAGAAATTTTCGGAAAGAAAAGAGACTCTTGTGAAAGAATGCAGATGGTAATTCCTGCTGTGTGCTTTACCTTCTGGTTCTTATTTTACACCTGGATAAATCCTTGGAGTGAACCAAAGGTCACTGTGAAACTTCAGAGCAAATGCAAAAGTTACAACTGTAGGACAGAGAAAATACATTTTAAAAGGACATGATTGGTTTAATTTTATTCCTAGTTTAAAAACAGTGAAAAAATTTTGAGCAAAGTCAATTGTCCTTTAAAGTATTCAGTGATTGACCTGTTGATCAATTGAGTGACCGATAGATAATCCTTAGGCAGTTGGTGACAAAGTCTAAAAATTATCTAGGCAAAAGCTAGAAGTACTCTATCAGCATTCTTGACTGTGGCTATTTCAGGGTGATGGTGGCACTTTCCTTCTGTGTTTATTCTCTGGGTTTGCCTAACAGCTTTTAAAAGGCTTAAGTATTAATATCAGGTGCATGCTACATTTATGCATTTCATTCATGAAACAAAAGAACGCTAGGTTGTAACATCATTATGGTTTGCTATGGAATGAAAAGAGGCTTTCTAGAGGTCCACTGTTCTCTTGGGGACAGCGTTATGCTAGGTGTAGGTGCACTAATGGAACAACATGGGTGTTTACCCAAAAGTACCAGCTCTGTCCTTCTCAGCATAGCAGAGGTTTATGAGCATTTCTCTTAGGTGGCATTTTTTAAAACTGAAATTTTAAAGACCTGGAACAGGGGCAAGGAATTTGTAAATTAGTGCTTTCTTGGTGTGTATTCACAAAATTTTCTGGGAAGCTCCGTAAGAATGTTTTTAACCTACAAACCAGAAACTCATTTCACCGAATAGTGTCAGGGAAAAGCATGGTGATCGTCATGGGATCTAGAGCTGGTGACTCAAGAATGCTGCCAGGCCAGGATGTCAGGTGTGTGTGGGGGGGTGCCTCTGGCCTTCCATCCAGGCGCTGGTGTCCTGTGAAGTGGAGTATCAATGTGATTGCAAGATGAGGGCTATAGGGTGCCTCACTCAGTCTTGGTCTCTCTGGCCAAGAGTGACTTTATATACATCTGTCCTAACATCCAGGGTCCCAGAGGCCTCTAGCAAAAGTCTTTTATTTTTCTGTGTTGTGTGTTGGAAAGGTGGGGGTGTGTGAGGATTTTGTGAGACAAAATCTTAGTCTGTAGCCCAGGCTGGCTTTGAAATCACAGTGGTTCTCTGATGGTAACCACATATAGCAAACTCTTTAATTTTTATTATGATTTTATGCTTTTGTGTACGTGCTTGTGTGGGGGAGGGATGTGTGCATATGTGTGTGTGTGCACATGTGTCACAGCACATTTGTGGGAGGATGCTAATACTCAACTTGAAGGAGTTGGTTCTTTCCTTCTGCCATGTGGGTCCCAGGGATCAAACTCAGGTCATCAGGCTTGGCAGCAACTGTCTTTACCCAAAGAGCCATCTTGCCTGTCCTCAAAACTCTTTTTATGGACTGTCAGTTGGTCACCCTGGCCAGAAGGTAGGTGAAACCATCTTTAAAGTGGAAGTGGGAAAGACTCTCAAAAGAAGTTCTGTTTCTCACTTACATTGTTTTCATTCCCATTTCCCATATGAAATAAGCAAATAATGCCCAAAGGGACTGAATATATCTACCTATCTGGACTTACTCACACAAAATGGTACAGAGTCCTGAGTCTCAATTATCTAAGATTCACAGATTAATCTTTCCACACAGACTTAACAATTTCTAACCTCATCCTTTTAAAGAAAAGATGCATTTGCCCAGTATCCAGTCTGGAAACACCACCTAAGCAGTTCATGTTTCTGCAAAGCCCCCTCAGAATGGCTTTAGACACACAGCCAACAGGAGCTTTCTTTTATTTTCATTCTAATGTGTAGTGTGGTCATGTTTTATCCATGAAGATTAAAAACAAGCTTAAATTTTGCTCAGGTGAACAGTTAACAGCTCTGTGTCTCCCTGAGCTATGTCAGTTTTAAGAAGGAGAATTTTTTAGGAAATAGTTCTGTTGGCACTGGCCTAAGGGATGAAGGGAGACATATAATTATTAAATATCTGTGTAGAAAGATGGGTATTGAAAGAAGGGATGATTCAATTTGCATTAATTGAAAGTTCGCAATATAGCTTGTAAGCCAGAATTCAGACTGTGATGGAGAAGATTAAAAAAAAAAAGTCCCACCCCTCCAAATGTCACATAAGCTGGCAGCTCACATTTCTCAAGATAATAAAAAATTATAACAGTTTATATTAGGTGAAATTTATTTAGATGGATAATGCTTCAAAATTTGCTGTCCTTTACAGGAAAACAGAGACTGTTGGATCATGGCTTAATTTGAGATTTCTTATGTCTTTATTTCTGTCAAATATTTGATGGCATGATCAAATCCTATGATGTGAAAATCATTATAATAATTCAGCGTTCAAAAACACTAGCTAATGGGCACACCAGTTATGGTCAAGGTAAAAAAACATATGTGTAATACACAGGCAAAATTGGCTTATTTAAAAATTTGTATGGAGAAATATTCACAGAGAGGAGATTATAAGCAATTAAAGAGTAATGTGACTTTTGGCCTCTCAATGGACTTGCAAGTGTTTTACCAAAATCTCCATTTCTTTGAGAGCTGTACAATGGATTTGTTCACTTGTATACATAGACACACCTCACTGTGCCTTTGAAATCCTTCTGCAGGAATCAAGTTTTCCTTTGGTGCTCCTGGTGAAAAGTTCTGTCATAGTGAGAAGGGTTTGAGACAGACCTGGGATGATGGAGGAGAAAGCTTTACCTCAAGGCAATCTGGGGCCAAGTTCAGCCATCTCCACTGAGGGTTCAGGCTCCTCTGTGGGTTGCTGGCATTCCTCCACTGTCAACTGAGACTCCTGAAGTCCTACTGCTCGATTTTCTCACTTTCCTCTCTTATCATGACTGTCTCTCCTGAAAATGTCCTTGACTTTGCAAAGCACCTTTATGTTGGTTTAGAACTTAACAACAAAGCATACTTTGCCCAGTAGGGGCCGAAGATAAAAATCCTGAAGAAGGCTTGCATTCTTTAACAATGTACTTGTGGAATTACCTCTTCAACTTTTGTTGAAGACAAAAAAAAGTCCGCTTTTCACAGAATACCTTTCACTGTGATTTTCTTGGAGTCTTTCCCTGAGATCTTTGGAGGCACCACGTAAAATCTACCGGAGGCTGCTCAGAGTTTCCCTCTGCTTCAGCTCTTGCTTGGACTCCTGTGAGCCACGAGTGGTTGCTGTGGTTCAAAGCCCACTAACCTTGCAAGCTAGCGCTGTGCAAGGATCTGCTCGGCTTTGTTTGATGGAATCTGGGACTCTTTTGAATCTCTCGGGGTGTTCTCAGGCTGTGGTGTCAGAGTGCTAGTGACAGGCCTCGAGGCAGAGGTGTGTGGACACGTGTAAAGAACAAGAACTCAACACCAAGCACGCGGAGGCACCTGGGACGCGCCAGCCCGTCCATGGGAGTCATCTGCCCAGACAATTTCCAGTTTCATTACTCTGAGTCTGTGAATTTCCTGACATCACAGTAGGTCATTTTCATCTTGTTAGTGAGTTGGCTGGTAATGCCTAGAGCAATGAAGGCCCAGACCTGCCTGGCTTGTTTTACACTTGAACATCACAGCTGAGGTTTACTGTTAGAATCCTGACAGCATTCAAGATGGCAGCTTGCATGAGCTGAGAATGAGCAGGATCACAGGCTCTGAGCAATATGAACCCTTAGTTACCTAAAGCATCTGCACAGGTATTTCCCTCCCATTAAGCTTTGGGGATGTTCAAGAGAAACTGTCAGGCATGATCAGCAATTAAAGACGTACATAGTTCTGGAGGTCCAAGGACCAATTAAGTTCAGCTAAAACGGAAGGAAACTTGAATCGCTCATTTGTGTTCTGTTGTGTTCTATAGCAGAATACCATGGACTATGTAGCCTACACACACCAGGAACACATCTCTCACAGTTTGAAGGACCAAGAAGTCTGAGATCAAAGCACTAGAATATTCTGTATCTTTGAGGCACACTTTCTGGTGATGGTTTTCCTGTGTCTCATGCTGTAGGAGTGTGAGGAATCTCCCCTGGACTGATTTTAATAAGGGGACAAATTCCAACCACTGTCAGAGGCTGGCTTTCTAATACTCTCCTACTTCAGGTTGGGATTTTAGCATAGGAATTTTGAGGAAAAAAAAAACAAACAAAAAACAACTTTCAGTCCACAATAGTTTCTATGCATACAGTATTCCAGAAATGAATCTGGCAAGGAAGACATTTGAAAGTTTAGACCACTGCACAGGACAAGAAATGCCCTATTGCAGTTTGGGCAGGCCATAACATGTGTCCTCCTCCCTCTGAGGCATGAGCCCTGCTGACTTTTGTTGTTTTGTGTGTCTGTTTTATTTTGTTGTTAATTTTAGATGTGCCTTCCTTCTCTTATTATATGGATGAAATGACATTGAAGCCTAAAATTATTAACAACAAGACAGAAAGTTTATCAAATAGTTTTTTTTTTCACATGGAAGAATTGCTTGTATTATAGTTCAGCAAAAGTGGTGAGTACAGAGGTTTCAGTTTCTTAAAAAGTATTTTCTGGCAGGGGAGGTGTCACAC
Organism: Eospalax fontanierii; assembly: GCA_035773235.1. Taxonomy (NCBI): domain Eukaryota; kingdom Metazoa; phylum Chordata; class Mammalia; order Rodentia; family Spalacidae; genus Eospalax; species Eospalax fontanierii. Next base: position 41,203,345 of record CM069526.1, on the reverse strand, counting down.
AGAGACACTAGTCTGTCAAGATGACAGAGTGCAGAGTCCCCTTAGGCTGGAGAGAGGGTCTCTGCTGAGAGAATAATCAGGGGGCACCCTATTCCCCTTCTGAGTACCTCCCTCTCAGGGTACCACATTAAACTGTAAGGAGCTCAGGGCTCTCCGACAGCTGTGATAAGTAAGCCCTCTGAGGGATACAATTTTTAAAAAATTTTTCCATATTTGTTATGGAACGAAAGTTCTTTAAAAATAACCTTGTACTTGGTAGTAAGAACTTCTTAAAAACCTGTGTATTGAAAATAAAAGAAAAGCAAAAGTAATAAAACCTTCCGTTGTCACCCTAATCAGGCCCTCTTCCTCTGTGATAATGAAAAGACTTTATCACTTCTATTTTACTTTCTTGAATAAAAGTAAAGGTAAGAAAAGGTTGGCCAAGATGTGCCATATAAGATGCATATTCATCTCCCTTCCTGAATCCCCACCACCAAAGCACAGATGGAAAAACTTCTACTGAGTGAGGAAACATTCATAAAAATTCATTTTCCCAAAATGTTATCTGGTTCATATGTTGTTCACTTAGTCAACCAACATTTATTGAGCTTTTTTTTTTCCTTTGAGCAAATGTTTCACACAACGAAAGGTGAATGGAAAGATAAATAAGTACCAGAGCCTGCCCTCAAAGAGTTTAAACACACAGGCAAGAGAAAGCATGTCGATGGAGCAGAAATTAAAAGTAGAAAGTAAAAACTGTCAAAAAAAAAGTTTGGGTACAGAAAGAAGTTGGGAGTTGGAGGAAAGATTACTTCCAGCTGAGGGAATCAGTGGAGGTTAGAGGAGGGGGCTGCAGATGGGGAGGGGAGAGGGAGCTTTGTAGGCAGGTGACAGGGAAGGAAGGATGGGGCATGGCAGAGATGGGGCAGGGAAAGTAGGAAGCAGCAATTAGAAGAGATTGGTACTGCAAAGCCTGAGATAAGGTGGTCTGAGCAACAGGAAGCCATGTTGGGCAGGCAGGTCCATTCAGACTGGAGACAACATTGGTTCAGGATTCTAGACAGGACTGAACGGAGAAGGAGTGTGTGTGCAGGAAACTGCCAGGATAGTGTTACACTTCTCAACAGTTAGTTTGGAAGAGTTTAATCAGGTCGACTGAAAGTCCAAAAGGACCAGAAATGGGAGTATTTGTTAAAAGTTTTTGTGCAGTCAACATTATTGTTCTTTGAAGCATGGAGAGCATATTACTACAGCAAATTTAAGCAGAATGAAGATTTTAGTAGTAACATAGTTTAAGAGCATACTAGAAAATTGTAATTGTCTTGCCAATTCTCTGATTCTATGGACCACTATCATGGGTTAATCCAGATTAAAAAGAATGAAAATACATTAAATTAAAAATATTACATAAATGGGGCTGGAGAGATGGATTAGTGGTTAAGAGGACTGACTGCTCTTGCAGGGGACCCTGGTTTGGTTCCCAGCATTCACATGGTGGCTAAAAACTGTCTGAAACTTCAGCTCCAGGGAATCTGATGTCTTCTTGTAGCCTACAAGGGCATGCATGACATAGGTGCACTTACATACCTGCAGACAAAACACTCATATGCATAAAATAAATAAATTTTATATATTAAATAAATAGTACAGTACATGTTATCTGTCCATATTGTCCAAATTGTGAAGGTCTTTGGGGGAATATCTTAATTTTACCTGTGTGTCTGTGTGTGTATGTGTGTGTGTGTGTGTGCAGTAGTGAAGTCCGAGCCCAGACTTGCACATGCTAGATGAGCACTCCATCACGGAATGACATCTCCAAGCACGATCATGAAAAACCTGAGTGAAAAGTAATGGCCTTCTATTTTAAGATAATGGAACTGTGAGTGAGTAGGTGAGGTAAGAAATAGTCTGGACGAGGGATCTGCAGATTTGGACAATCTAGATGAGGCGAACAAGGAAGAGAGGGAGCAATCCAAGAAGCTACGGTACTCCGGGACCTGGAATGCCACGGCAGGAGCCATTAAAAGAAATTAAAGAGGAGCAGGCTATGAGCAAACTAGAGCTTGGCATGTAAGCAATGAGAGAGGCTTTCATGAGGCGTCTGACATGAGGAACTGAAGCACTGAAGAGCTGGAGCAGAAGACTTAGAATTGCTCCCAGAGGAAATGGCTGGAGGTTTAAGGTTGTGAGCCAGAAACACAGCGAAAGGGCTGAGGATAGATCCGTGGAAGCGTGTATATTCAAGAAGGGTAAGAAATAGACTCAAAATACCAAAAACTAGGCAGTGGAAAAAAATAGGATCAGGAAAGATCATCCCAAGTCTGAGTCTCATCATGGCCTTGTGATTAGCATAAGGTAGTTGCTAAATAAATATTAATGAAAAAGAAATGTATAATCAATTGTTAGGGTCTGCAAAGAAGGTCGAGGGGCAGAAGAGAGAAAATGCCATGAGGAAGTCATTGGTGACCTTTGGGTCTGTCCAGTCTCAGTGGAGTGACAAGGGCAGAAGCCAGACTGTAAGGAGGGGAGGATAGAGTGGGGGGTCCGGAAGTGGGCTCCTCTTTCAAGAGCTGTGAAAACAGAGGACGTTAGCTGGGCTGGGAGCAGGAACAGTGTTGAGAAAGCATTCTTTTAAAGAGGTCACCTTCAAGTATATTAATGACTAAAGAGAAAAATTCTGTAAGTTCTGCGCCCAATAGTTCAAGGAGTTGGAGGGCAAAAGGCAAATTAGTGTGATAAAGAGCCAATAGGGGATGGAGTGAGGAAGTTCGAGGTGAACACAGGGATTGGCAAATGGAGAGTGAGCGGGAAGAGGAAGAGTTTGAGACACAAGGAGGAGAGAAAGGTAAGACTCCTTCAAGTTGAGATCATGTGAAAGCCATAAGAAGTGGAGCTGGGGACTGGCGCCTGAAGAAATGTGGAGGGCTTGGCAGATTTTTGGTGGAAGGAATTATTATAGATGACATCAAGGCTGCAAAAGAGAGTCTCCATTCAGCCCCCTCAACAGCTCTCAAGCATGAGCTCTGGAGTGGGCAGGTTTCATACCAAATATGGCCTGGCAATTGTGTAATAGTGGTAAGAAGACTTTCATGCCGAATCAGGATCCAGAGAAAGCCCATGTTTTCTGCTAGTTAAGTTTGAGTATCGTCAAGCAGGTAGGCTGGCCTCAAACTCACAACATAGCCAAGGATGGCCTTTAAGTTCTTACTCCTTTACCTCCACTGCCTGTGTGCTAGGATCATAAGCATGTGCCACCATGCTTGACTTGTGTTTTAAATTTTTATTATTATTTCTTTTAGTTAGGGTATAATATAATGGGTTTTATTATGAAATTATGATGCTTATCTATCACTGTGCTTTGTTCCTTTCAACCGCACATTGCTGTCTCTCCCGCCCCCCACTCTGCCCAGATTTTGCTATTGTCATTTTCAAGAGTTCTCTCTAGGTGGGCTCTACTAATTGAGTCCAACCTATCGAACAACTGAAGCCTGAATAAATCGTTGACTGTGCTAGTGAGGTGACTGCCTTAGGTACCACAACAAATTTGCTCCTTTATTTTCTCCTGACATTTAAAATACATCTTTTCTGCATAAGGCGTACTTGAAGACAGAAAAGAAGTACAACTTGTTTCCATGTGGGAGATAGGATGGAGAGAGCTTTGGGAGTCAGATGGTTCTGGGCCTGATGACTCTCTGACTTGCCAGCTGTGTGACATAATCTTTCCAAGCCTTTATTTTCTCTTAGGTTAAAAAATAAATAAATAAAATGTTTAAAAAATTTTTTCAAAGACAATTTAAAAGTTGCCTCCCCATAGAGTGACAGCAAGAAATAAATTAAACCCGAGTGCTCAGTGCAGCCAAGTACACAGTAGTTGTTCCATTGATGGAAATTGTATTCCACAGATATCTCTCAAATTCCACTTTGATGGGGTTTGATTCATCTTTTGAATGAATTCTGCATGTGTTTGGCTTGGTAAAGTATCTTTGCTCTAAGTGGGTGATTATAAAGAAAGGGAAATCCTTAACATGTGTCTGTGTAAATGAAAACCTTTGCCTTGTGTTCTTAAAAGTGAAGACTCACCAGTTAAGATACATTGTTTACTGTAGATAGAGTTTCTGATTCTCAGAGCAGCATTCATCTTAGGGACACACCACTTGAATGTCCTTTCTTTCCACATTTTGCTTGGCTCAATCCCAGCTTCCTTCTCCATCCACTAGAAGGGGGAACCACTGATTACTAAGGGTTAGCATTGGTTTGCTATGAGTGAGTTAAAGCAGGCCTATCTTGGCCTCTGACAAGGTTGCCATGGTGACCATGTCTGGTCCCTCTCCAGGTGCCCAGTGCCTGGCATACAGTAGACACTCTATACATGAAATAAGAGAACCAGTGAGCTATTCGGAATCGTGATGAAAGAGATAAGTTGGTAAGATGACTGAAAAGAGAACCAGAACCTGTGTCCAAGCTCAGCTCACTTCATGTTCAGCCTAGCTATGATCCTTTTTAAAATAATGAATGATTGAGGGCATTTATGACTCTATTTGGTTCTTGTTTAAAAAAGAGAAAGCCAATATGCTCAATGCCAGGAGCAGAATTTTAAAAAATCCAGAGAAAGGACACAGCAGAAAATCTCAGATACAGTTAGATTTCTACAATTCAGATCTCTTGGTCGCATACAAGGGCTGGGAAAATAAGCCACTTCCTTGGTCTTCCAGCTGTGGTTTCCTGGGTATAGTCAGGAGGGGCCTGCCTACAAAGAAGGGCTCTCGTGTGGATGAAGCCCTTAGAGCCATGCACATCCCCTGGAGTGAGAACCACTCAGCCCTTCTCCTACTGCCAAGAGGGTTGTGATACCATTGTGATAGGTTGAAAGGATGGGCCACCTTCGACAAGATCAAACTGTAAAGAAGATACAATGTAAAGAATATTTAAGTATCAAAATTCAATAATGCAGACATAAAGCAAAAGCATTGTGACAGGAGGAGAGATTTTTAGCTGACGGTGAACACAGTAAGATCTAGAAGGAAAGCATCCAGGATGGTAGCAGACAGACACACAGAGTGTGCCTCACACTGATTAGACTGCTGTATGTGCTCCAACCTTGAAAGGGGACAATGGCCACTTATAGGCTACTGTGAGGAAAATAGCCAGTGAGGCAATGTTCCCCAAAGGTCTGCTATATATGAACAAGGGCAGGAAGGAACAGTGATGCTCAAACTGGAGCGAACATTACAGGGGACAATAGAGAGGCCTTTTAAGTGCCTGATGGGTCATCCCATGGAGGAAGGTAAGTAGCCTTGCTCTGTGACATGTCGGAGGACAGGACAAGGATCAGTGACAGTCAGTGCTGCGGGTTGCAGATTGACCTTAAGTCAGCACTTTCTAAGCACCAGTTATCTAAATGTGGAATGAGCTGTCTGCGGAGGTGGTGAGCTTTGCGTTCCTCATGGGCTGGGTCTGAGCACCTTGGTACCACAGCACTTTGGTATGTGTGTGTAGAGACACAACTCACAAATCAGCAGAGATTCTGGACTACATATCACCTATGGGCCTTGCTAACTCCCTTAGCCTGGGATCTCTCTTCCTCTTCCTAACACAGCCAAATGCCTTTTCTGCCTCAGAAAAGGTAGAATCCATTTCAGTTTAAAGGAAGACAATAAAATTTAACCCAGAAGGACCCTGAGCTGCTCGGCTCAGTATGTTTATTTGTTTTATTCTGTTTCAAAAGAGCTGTTAGCTGAATTTCATTCTTAGCCTTAATCAGATTCTCTGATTAAGAATTCTTCAAACACACCACAAAGTAAGCAGTCTTTTCTCTCACATCTGGTGGGTTTTGTAAAAAGAGCAACATGCTCAAGGCAGAGCTCAAAATAGAACCTACATTTTTCAACTTCTGAATCCCTGAGCTATCTCTATACAAAGCTTCTCACTCTGAACTTTTCAGTGACTGTTTAACTTCATTCTCCCAGCCCTCAGGCCTTCCCATTCAGAGACTCGCAGCAGCTCTATTTGACCGTCCAGTTTTGAAAGGTGAGAGGACCAAGCAAGGGAAAGCCACAGGAGGCCTGAATGCAACGATGCAGCAGCAGGGTGATTCAGTGACCCTCTCACTCTTAGCTAGGAAGACATTAGTCTTCTTGTGGAAGAAATCAGGCAGTTTAGATCTTGGTCATTAACTGTAAGACCAGTCAGTCACCGATGGCCAGCTAGCACCAGTATCAGAGTACAGAATGGTCAGACCATCCACAAAGGTTCCTTTCCTTATGCCTCCAATGCATCTTATTTTCTTAATAAATTTGGGGGACACAGTATTTGACCCACTAATAAGAAGGAAATGCAATGAATGTGCACCTTTTTAGAAAAAAATGTCTTGGTGGAGTTTTACATCTTTCCTCCTTGACTTTGCTCTAAAGAAACTCAGAATGAGACTGAAGACTCCATATTGCCAACCAGTAGACAGCAGCTGAGAGTCCAGTATTTATATTCAAATCTGCAGCAAAGAGCTTATTTACATTATTAGTTATCATAAAGGCAGATAAAGGAGGAGGATGGGAAGGTGAGTCCTTGGTAGTTCTGTTGTTTGTTACCAAGAGCCATTGGTCCCCTGGCTGATGATTGCTCCGCATTCTTCAGAGTGAACACCCAGAGCTGTTGAAAAGAATCGAGACGCTTGTCAACAGAGTGGGAAGCTGGCCTTCATCAAATCAATTTTAGTCTGTGAGACTAATGACCTTTCGCAGCCATTTGTTTTAGTTTGGAGCTAAATGAGAAAATTGTTTTAGATAACAGTGGCTTGGTCTTCCTTTCCCAAGCATTTTATTGAGAAAAGACAAATAGTACAATTGTTAATCAGTACCGAAACACACACACACACACATACACACACCAAATTAGGATTAGTTATTAACTAGCCCAGAGATCTAAACAGCATAACTGAAAAAAAAAAAAAGAAAACCACTAAAACTACATCATGTAAAAAGAGGAAAATGCATAACTGTGGCATTTGTCCACATATCACAACAGTAATACATATGAAAACATAAGACATTTCTAAATGCTCCCTCCTTCTGTTTGTTGGTGTTGTTGAATAGCTGTAAATTGAGTAGCTAATGAACAGTCTCTAAGGACATGTGAGGATCACCCTTATTTCCTGTTCAGCTTGTGAAGGGGGAAAAAATGAATGAAGGCAAAGAATATAACGGCTTTGCAAACCAAGCAAAAGGGTTAGGAAGGTTCAGAGATCAATTAATTTAAAAATCTTGATCATTAAATATCTTCTCTGAAGAGCAAGTAAATTCTTAGCTTAGAAGTCTTAGAAATAGTCAAATAAAAACCATAAATATAAACAAGATATGTTTAACTGATAGAGTGTGAGCCCTACGGAAGAAAGTATAAATGAGGTGTTTTTATTTGTCTAGGATACTTTGGTAGGCCACCGGAAGTGGTGAGCCCAAGTGGGGGACATGGCATTCCTTGGGTAGAGGTCTGCGGCTGGGGATGTATGAAAACATTTACTGTGTTTAGGTGAAAATATCAATAGCCTTTCCATCAACCAGCAGATATCGGGGCATTGACCATTTCCCTTTGGTTCCATATCAGGATGGAAAACAGAGGTGGTTGGTTGTTGTATTGTTGTGGAGCAATGAAATTTTTGTATGTCGTGATCTGCCGGCATGTAATAATTCCATCTGCCTCATGCAGACAAAATATATTAAAAGTATGGCCGAGTGAAGTTTGTGCCCCAGGGAAAAGGCGAGATAATGCATTGAAATTGTTCAGAGGTAGTTAGATGCCTAATGGTCTAATATGTGAGCTATGTGAGGTCTGAGGTCTGGTTCTCATAAATTCTGGCTAGACTGATCCTGTAATTTCAAGTAAAGGATAAAAGCGTTAGCCAGAATCATCAGTGCTCAAGGCCCATGATGCTGGATATTATTCATGTAAAGATTTTAAAAAGAAGATACACACTTTGAAAGGAATGCTGGAGAGTGTAATTGATGGTCTTATGTATATGCATGCTTGTGTTTGGGAGCTACACACCTCATGCACAGAATGAGCCATTTAATGAAATAAATTAACTTGAAAATTACAAAAGTCTTCATATGTTTTCCACAATGGGATAAGACTTTTGATAAAATAATATGCTGCAAGAAAAACCATGTAGGATCTAGTTATTTCAACTTCAAACTGACATATCTGTATTAAAATTGGAGAAAAAAATATGTTTGTAATAAAAATTTACCATTGCGCGTGGGATAATTTAAAACCAATTTGAATGAATTCAGGAGTGATTAGAGGAAAAAAGTTCCCAAGACATTTGGTAGCCTTATAAATGATTTCACATAGTATGCTAAGATATCTAACCAGTTCCTCTGACTGAATGTGGAATCCTCAGATTTGGAAAGAAAGTTCTGAGAACTGGGATTATGGAACCAGGTAGATTCGGGTTCTAAAGAGCCTTGTTGAAATCCCAGTTTGTGAGCGTATTTCATCATGGTGGTAGAAGTTTTGAGGTTTTCATTTGCAGTTTCTTTTCTTTTTATATCCAGCTCACTTATGTTTGAGTCTGCAATATATTTATACAGTTTTTCCTGCCAGAATCTTTGACAGTATTTTTAAATGCTTTCCCTGATTGCCTAGGTTATACCAAGCACCACTCTCCTTAAGTTCCCAAAACTATACCACCCACACACACACATCATGAATAGACATGTGCATAGGTTTTTTCTTTTCCTTTTGTAAAATAAAGTGTTCAATCTAAAATTGCTTTGTTGGAACCCTGAAAATCATCCCCACCACACACCTTATGGAAGAAACTGTTATGCATTTGTATTTGTCCTGGTGTGTAGGCTATCATCATTCTAAATTGTTCTTCAAAAAATCCATATTTATACACACATATTTAATTATATAATCTCTATTAGTACCATGCTTTAAAGCATTCAACAATCCATAAGAATTTCAGCAGAAGATTCTTTCTGAGTTGTATCACCATAAGCCTGTATTCTGAACTTACCTGAAGATACTTGAAGATTTAGGTTTGAAATATTTGCCCCTAAGTACATGTGTTTCATAGCCCAGCACACACATAGCAGTTAGCTTTCTCTACCTTTTTTTGTTTTTATTTGTTTATTTATTTGGGTTTGGTTTGGTTTTTGAGACAGGACCATCCTGTAGTCCCAGCTAACCTGAAAATCACTAAGTAGACTAGGCTGACCTCAGTCTCACAGAGATCTGCCTACCTTTGTCTTCTAAGTGCTGGGATTAAAGGCATGTATGAGCATACATGGTCCTATGAATCAAAATTCTTTAGTCTTACATTTAAGTGTCCCAAGAGACTTTAGACAAAAGTCAGTACTTTAAAAAAATGTCTTTGAAGCAAGTCATGGTGGCCCAAGCATTTAATCCCAGCACTTGGGAGGCAGAGGCAAGCAGATCTCTTATGGGGCCAACCTGGTTTACATAGTGAGCTCCAAGCCAGCTGGGGCTACAAGAAGACCCTATCTCTAAAAACAAAACCAACCAAACAAACAGTTGTGTGTGTCTGTGTGTGTGTGTGTGTGTGTCTGTGATGTGTGTGTGTGTCTGTGTGTCGGTGATTTGTGTGTGTGGTCTTGATATGCATATGATGGTCAGATGACAACTTGAGGGAATCGTTCTCTGCTTCCACCAGGTGGAACCCAGGGACCAACTCAGGCTGTCTGGCCAAGCGCCTCTACCCAGTGAGCCATCTCACTGGTTCAGTCCTTTTAAAAACGAAAGTATGCATGTGAATTATATACTTGGATTCTAAACAATAAATTTTGCCTCATGTAAACCATTGTGCAGTAGGGACAGAGTCCAGAATTGAACTCTCTCGAGGGTGCCTCTCCTCATTATCAAGACATTCTAGCGACTCTACACTCACCTCTAGTTTTGAGGGGCATGGCTGGTGTGTCCATATGCTTCGACCATGCCAGTGACATTCTGTGGACAATGTGTGATGATGAAATGAGTCTGTGGCACTCCTCCACTACAGATAATATGTAAGGCTCAGTGGCAGAATTAGTTTTCCATCCTTAATTCTGGACTCTGCCCATTGGGGCAGCACACAGTTTGGGCAGGAAGAGTAGGGACTGGAAATTTGGAATTAGTTTACATTTTCTATCCAAAGTTAGGTAACATGATTACCTTTTGCTTATTGCAGTTGTAAACATCTCAAAGCAAAAGTCAAGATCCGTGCTAGAAAGCGTGAATGAATCCCCCGCTCACCACCCCGTCCCTTCTTCCTCATTCTCCAAATCTTTTCCAGATTGTTTGCAAAATGAAATTATCTAATTTCACGAGTATTTGTTCTGAGAAAGTATTATACACTCTGGTAGAAAGAATCCAAAGACAGTTTTAAGGCCTGATATCTTAAGGCAAGATCTTTTGTCCGTGAACTACTAACCTGAATCCATTGGGAACTCTGAAAGATCTATCTGGGTCAAACATCCCTGACCATCTCTACCAAATATCAAGGTAGTAACTTACTGAACTAGCAGTTCATGAAGTACTTGGTTCCAAATCCCTGGTCAAAATATAAAGTACTGTGATTTAATAGAACTCAGTTAACAATCATATATCCCGAGACCCTGTAGCAAACACTGTATGCTGATAATTGTCTTAATTGGTTATTTTCGTTCACAAATTCATATCCCCAAACCAAACTGTAGCAGGAATTTATTGAGGACATGTTAATACCCATCAAGGCACTGTTTCAAAATGTACATCTGCTTGCTTAATTAAAATATTTCGGAACTTGTAACTCCTGCTACAATTCAATTTCATTTTTAAGAAGACTTTAGGAATCAATGCTGAATTATTAATTTGAACATTATGAACTTTTCAAGTTCTAAGTATAGAGGAAAGAATACTGAGCTAATTTGACTAATTAATCTAGTTAATTACAGTATATTTATATAAGGAAAGTTAATCTAGCAGACCAAAAAGTTTTGAAGAATCTTTGGTAAAGCTATAAACAAAGCCTGTGAGTAATTCAGGGAAAAACAAGCTATTGGATTTGAAGTTGATACTTTTACACATAGCTTCATCATCTCATAAGGAATCTAGCTAGCTTGATAGATTTAAGCATTTGCGCTTTGTACCTGCATCCCATTTCAACGATCCACAAAAGTGTCTTAGCCTACAGTGTAATTCATTTATTTTAAATGGCCAGGGCAAAACCCAAGCCTGGTTTGGAGCATTGTATGTATATTCATTTTCTGCAGGCTCTCTCATTGACTTGTTTAGTAGGTACAAACTATGAAATTGCACAAGAGAAATAAACTGTTAGATGTCCCATCTACAATAATGTTACTGATGTCAGAGTTCATGGAAATGGCATCTCTTTATCCCACATTGGATAAGTTTAATTTTATGATTCTATTCCAGGATAAAAGCATAGGATGTGGAATGTGCCCAAATAGAACTTCTAAAGGTTTCTGTTCAATCAAAGAGTGCTCCTTTGAGTTTGCATAAAAAAAAGAATAGGAAATAATCTCTGTGATTTTATGGAAGAATTAAGGGGAAATATCACCGTATGGAATGCTCGGAGGGAGGGACTAGTGTAGCATTTTGTTTTAGTCTGATACTTAGTAGACAAGTCCCCTGAGTAGGAAGTATGCTTAATTTTGTTCTTTAAAGTGCCTAATGTGGTGTTGACATACTCAGATGTTAAATAATGCATTTTAACATGAAGGGGAAGCTCCCAGCTTTCATGAGGTAAGGCTGAAGAATGGTGATACGTGCCCCCGACTCGCAGAAAATAAAGAGGCATCGAATTCACATTCATGTATTCATTCCTGGACAGATCCTTTGCAGTCTTGTGTTTAGCACATGTTGCATTTGCATTTTCTAGATTGTAGAGCTTCATATCCTTCCTTAAGAGGAAAGTTTATCCAATAGCTGTCCACATCAGTCTTTTGTTTTGTGGAAAGTGTACCTCACTCTGGCATGCACATCTCATGGTATTGTTATTCTCCTTTGCTTCTCTGTTGCTATGATTAACACTCTGACCAAAATTCTTAGTCACGGCCCATCACTGAGGGAACTCAAGGCAGGACCGTGGAGGCAGAAACTGAAACTGAGACCACAGAGTGACACTGCTTACTGGTTTGTTCCCAGGCTCTTGGTTAGCTACCGTTCTGGTGTAGCACAGACCACCTGCCTAGGGATAGTGCCACCCTCAGTGGATTAGACCCTCTTATATCAATTAGCAATTGAGAAAAATGCCACACAGACATATCCATAGGCCAATCTGATAGAGAAAATTTTCTTAGTTGAGGTTTCCTCTTCCCAGGTGTCAAATTGACGAGCAGGATTAGCCATCGCAAATACTGAATCCTTGTTTCCTTATAAAAAGCTACAATATATTTAAAATAAACAAATGATACACTTTAACGAATGCCCTGTATAGTACTTAGGAATCAACACATTGAAGAACTGGACCAGTAAACTTTGCATTTGAGCTGCACATTGACTTAGGGCTTATTTATTTATTTATTTATTTATTTATTTATGTTTTGATTCCTTTGAAAGGTTATTTAAGCCAAAATAGCAACCTCAAATAAAAACACTACCAAATATACCTACCAAAAAAGGGATTTAGGCAAATAACAGATACTACTCACAACCCAGATACTGAATCTGTCATTTAAGAATGATAAATTTATTTCTATGCTAGTTCTATTGGCTGGTTTGCTATTTGACAAAGTTAACTTTTGTCTCACAGATTTTATAAAGTGTAGATTCATTTATTCACTTAGCCAGTAGATTGAAATTTTAATTCAGACTATATTGCATCAGAAGTGAGTGAAAATGAGATTGCCCTGCCTTCAAGTAACTGTAACATCCAAGGGGACATAACAAATAAGTTCGCCTGTCACAGAGCTGTATGTAGACCCCAGCACATTGTCATGTGGTATTCAGAAAGTCCCTGCCATCCACTAAACAAATGCGACTGAACCAGCAACTGAACCATTCCATGGAATGTGGTCTTTTGATGAGTGGGTCATTAGTGACAGACGCATGGTGAGGCAGGAGAGTTGGAGTGGTAGTTGCATACACATGATGAGACCAACGGTAACTTCATTTTCACTTGGAAGAAGTAAGAGAGAGTAAGTAAAGACACCTCAAGCAGAGAATGTATGTGGGCCATGAGCAGTTATAATCGGAGCTGACCCTGTGGGGCTGGAAGGCCACAGGAGCCTGTGCGGAAACTGAAACTGGAAGAAAAAGCCCTAAAGGCAAATACAGCTTCCCTCCAGACCTGAACCCAGACCAAGCCTCACTCTAGTGTACTCTCTAAGGAGCCTTGGATGTGTGTGGACACGGTAACTCACTTGCCTGTGTGATGCAACACCAACAACTGTGGCAGTGCTAGCCAGAAATGCACTCGAGTGGAAGTTAGAAAACCATGAGCTTCGTTTAGTTCCCTCCCGGGGGTCTCTAACTGGTCACTTACGCCTCTAGCATGCGTTTTCCTCTCAGGTTAGTTTATGACTTGGTTCACATGATTGTTCCCCATGTTCTTCCACAGTTAAGGTAAGTGGAGGAAGTGTCAGGCATTGCAGATAACAAGAAACACAGTTTGAATGGTGGTGGTTTGACGTTTGACAGTGAAAGGATTAATTAAAGATGACATTGCAGCAGCTGGCTTTATATTAGCTGGTAATCCTAAAGATCTACAGATTAGGAGCTCATTTTTTCCCTGCTTCCTGTTTATTTTTTTTTAACTTTAACTTTTTCACTTATGTATATGACTTTAGTATCTTGTTCCATGAAAAAGGGATAAGATGAACCAGAAATAAAAAACTCATGGTTATATTTTGGTACATAGTGAATTGACTTTCTTAAGGTACTTTGGAAATCCTTGGATAAATACTAATTGTTTTGGGGACTTGCCAAACCTCAAACTCCTCATGGAAGGGATAGGAAAAAGTGCCCTCCTGTGTAGGCATGGTTGGTGGTTGTGCTTTAAGACATTTCCATAGCAAATAGTTGTTTATTGTAAGTTTCTATTTCTGTAAATCTTTTCCTTCTTTCTAAGAATCCATTATGTAATGACTTATGCAGTGTGCCTTGGGGTAGTCGGTTCTGGGCCAAGACAAATTATTTTTCTCACAACTGTTATTTATTATAAGTAAAGTCACAGCACTTGTCTGGGAAGGATATTTATAAGAAATCAAAATGTTTCTGCTGGGTCTGAAAGGCTTTCCAAGTCCAGTGACAGGACTGTCAGCTGACAGCCATTGTCACTGAACTTGAATCTACACTACAGCTAGGAAATTGATCAAGGAGGAAAATTTATGTCGATTTGAGATCAAGTCCTCTGCCCCTCAAAGAATCTCTATTATGGCTCATTTGGATGATAATAAATGTGTGTTTGAAAAGCTGTGCTTTAACTGTATAATTCAAGGTATATAGCACAACACTTTGATACATATATGCACACATATATTCATATATATATATAGAAGTGATTTACTGCAATCAAGCTAATTTTATCCATCACATAAAATCTCTGTCCTTCCTTCTCATCTCACTCATTCTATCATCTATTTATCTATGTATCTATCTATCATCTATCCATCATCTATCTATCTCTCTGTCTCTCTATCTATCTGTCTCTATATGTATACAAGTGTATGCACTCAGAGAATTTCCAACACACAATCCTAGCTATAGTCCTCATCATCTATTGTAAATCTCCAGACTTATTCATCCTACCTAACTGCAACTCTGTATCATTTTAAGGGTCAAAAAATGGTATTTCATTAAGGTGAGCTCTGAGATACAATATCCTACCTATCAAAAAATTATCGGGGCTATTAAGATGGCTCAGTGGGTAAACTGTTTACTCCACACAGAAGCGTGGAATCCTGAGTCTGGATCCCTAGCACCCATGTAAGAAGCTGTGTGCTGAAAATACACATCTCTAATCTTAGCACCGGGGATAAACGGGGCAGAGAAAGGTAGCTCCTTGGAACTCACTGACTAGCCAGTCTTGCTAAATCAGTTCAATGAGAGACCTTGCCTCAAAATATAAGACAGAGAGCCATAGAGGAAGACATTCAATATCAACTTCTGGCTTTACATGCATAGCCAAACATATGTGCATACACGAATATGTCTGTGAACTCACACAAAAAAATTATGAAAGAGGTGGAGCAAAATTTAATACAATTCTGCATATACATAATGTAGTTCATTCCTGGTGGTGACCTTGGTGGCCAAACGGGGTGACTGAAGAACTGCTCACCACTGAGGTTGACTTAAGTACAATGAAGATGATCCCTGGGAACAAAACGGAGATGGAGGACTTGCAGCCTGTCAGTTGATAGGCCTTTGCTTTGCTTTGCTGCTGAGGACCAGGACGTGGTTGGTATCGTTTTCATGTGCAGTGTGGCAGCACACATCTGGTGTCCCTCCAACTCTAATCAGGAAATTGAGGCGGGGGATCACTTTACCTCATGAGTCTGGAACCACTCTGAGCAACATAATGAGTCTTTCTCAAGAAAAGAAAAGAGAACAGAGGGAAGGGGAGGAGAGAACAGAGAGAATGGAGAAGAAGAGAGAAGGGAGAGAGAAGAGAAGAACATAGAAGAGGAGAGAAAGGAGAAGAGGAGATCACTGTTCTTTGCTCTTAAAAATCACAGCCTGAGTTGCGTGTGGTGGCTCATGCCTTTAGTTCCAGCACTTGGGCACCAGAGGCAGGCAAATCTCTGTCTACACAGCAAGTTCCAGACCAGCTAGAACTATCAGAAAGACCCTATCTCAAAATAGTCAAAACCCCACAGCCTGATTATATGACATGCCACCAGAGAATTCATAACCCACATCAACTCTTTCCAATAAGAAACAATTTCTAAGCTTCATGTATTTACCTTTGATTATGAATTTTCTGCTCTTTTCCAGTTGCCTATATGCATTCTCTCCTTCTTATACCCTCCCTAACACTCAGTAATCTCCAGTACCACAGTCTAGAAAGTTCTGTTTGGTCACTGAGCTCTTCTGAGGCCCCCATGCTTTATTACTGTCAAGCATAGCTCGAGGCAGACCTCCCGCATATCCTGCCTATTTTCCTGCAACGTCCATCTTCACAAATATTTGGGCAGAACATCCCGCCTAGGAAATTAGAAGGCCCAACAGTTATTTTAACATTGAATGCTGTGTAGGGATTGGTCAGTGGCAGGCCAATAACTTGCAAAACCAACACAAAACACAACACAAGGAGAGAAGCAAAGTTTCAGCAAGCTTCTGTCATCTCTAGGGAGCAAAGGAGAAGAACTGCTCTCCGCATAGTCTACGTCAGAGGCGGAGACTGGTACAGTTGAGTCACGGTCATCTTTGAAAGTGAACCACTCAGCTAGTGCTCACACTGTTACTGCAGAAACTGGGTCTCAGATCTTTGAAAATATTCGTGTCACATTCATCTCATAGCTCTCATAGATTCTGGGATTGTGCCAACTGGAATCTGAGCAGAAACCCTTGTCTGGCCCAAGGGAGCTCCTCTGAAAGAGCATCATTTCCTCTACTTGAACTGCCACCTTTCCACAACAATCAGATATTGAAATTCTCGGCAGCAAAGGTAGAGGGATGCTGGGTGCAGGGCTCGCTCACAGAGGCGGTCCTCAGGGGAGTCACGGCAAGTGGAAAAAAGGCTGGCTAGGCCGGCTTTGATTTCCATTCCAGAAGCACCATATTCACTAGGAATAAGGGGAAGAGCAGATCTGAAGATGTTCTAGCTCAAAGTCCAGAAGAGACACCTGGAAAACCGTTCTCATGAGAAAGGAAGACTTCTGTAAAAAGGCAAAAGCGGGGATTGGAAATGAATAGGACAGAGCGCCAACAGGAGATAAAGAAGACCGGGTGGAGAGAAGGAACGCAGACTGCAAGGTTGGAACGCGCATCAAGGTGACGAGAGAGGCACTGCTCTGCAGAAAATCAGGATGTGACAGAGGAGGAGTCTGGACGAATCTTTCCTGATGCAAACAAGCACCAAGAACAGAAAAACGAGGGAGTCCCTGAGACAGAGAACTCAGAACTGACTGTGAGCAATTATTCTTAAGAAAAAAAGCCCAGGACAAAAGCCGCAACCAAAAATTTTTCTTAAATCCAGCCTCCTTAGATTGAGGAGAAGTAAAGAAGGTCAGAGGAAGTAAGAAGAGGGAGTTCTTAAGAAAAGCAGACTTGATGGTCATTAGATGGACTGAGGATCGAATGAGAAGAAGACTCAATACAACTATAAATGAAAGAAGAAACACTGCAACAGGATGCTACAGAACTGTGGGGATCAGAAGAGATTACTATAAATAACTGTATGCCCCAAATCAGATAACCTGCAAGAAATGGATATATTTCTAACACAGCCCATCAGGAGTGAATGCTAAAGAAGCAGAAACCAATAACCTGTGAGGGGATGGATATAGCAGAAAAGATATAAAGGAAAGAGACTTTGGGGAAAAATCAAGGACTCCAGGATTTCGCTGGTGAATTCTTCTAAACACTTAATGAAGAATTTATTTGATCCTTCTGAACGTTTTCCAAACAGTTACGGGGACATGTCCGAACTCAAGATTATGAAGTCAGCACTGCCCGATGCTCAAGGAATATGACAAGGAGAGAGGATTACATCTAGTATTCCTGAGGGGACAGTGGCAGATTCACAGCAGCGGCACACTGGAATGGTTGCCCTCACGGTGGGGTGGGATTCACCTCTGAAGAGCAGAGGCTGAGCACATGGACCGTGATGGTGACCCACCACATTAGCAGAGGCTGAAAACCACACATCGCCTCAGCAGACACGGAGAAAACAATTCATGAGATCAAGCCTCCATTCATGGTGAAAATTTTCAGTTAACTGAATATAGAGATTCCTAACAACATAATACAGGCCATATATGACAAGGACACGTCTCTTCTCATACTAATAGGGAAAAATTGAAAGCTGCTCCCCATAACAGGAACAGGACACAGATCCATTCTGTCCTCTGCCTTTGAAAGTAGAACTGGAACTCTTAGCCAAAGGAATTGGGTCAAGGGAGAAACCACCCAGATGAAAAATGATAATAATTAAAATTGTCCATCAGTGACATGACTTTATGCATAGAAATCCTAAACCTGACTCCAAAGAACTGTTAGAGTTAATCAAATCATTAAAGATACAGGATACAGAAAACATGTATGTCAATTTTGGCTCTATGCACTGACAGCAAACTATCCAAAGAAAGGAAGAAAGGAAGGAGGGAAGGAGGGAGGGAAGGAGGGGGGAGGGAGGAATGGAGAGAGGGAGGAAGAGAGGGAGGAAGGGAGAGAAACAACAAGGCTGGAAGGATCACAAACCACCTGCCTTCAAACTACAAAGCTATATTAATCAAAACACTGTAGTCCTGACATGAAAACCAACCTAGAGACCAAGGAAACAAATTTCGGAGCTCGGAAACGAGTCTTTCACATTTCAATTTCCAACCAGGCTTAATAATGTGTAGGGGAAGGGCTCCTCAGTAAATTCTGTTGGGAAACCTGGAATCCTTACTCTAGAAAATAAAATTAGACCCTTATCTCACACCATGTACAAAAAAAAAATCAACGTAAGGTGGGTTAAAGACTTTAAACATAAGGCCAGAAACTGTAAAACTACACAGAATAAAACTTCTTAATGTTGATTGGGACAAAGAACTTTTGGGATATGATCTTTTTTGGAAGTACTAGAGATCAAACCTAGGACCCTGCAAATGCTGATAAGCAAGTGTTCTCCCGCTGAGCTGAACCCCAGATCTTTACTGCAGAGTAAAGCTGCAGTAACTAAGAAGATAGCTCTGACTAGATTTTTAAAGGGGAGAAGAAAAAATGGATTATGTCATTTGACTCTGAACAAATTACAAGCTTCAATATGAAATAAAACCATGGGACAGTGAGGTGGCTCAGCGGCTGCACAAGCCTGGCGACCTGCATTCAGCCCCTGGAATATAAAGGGGCAAACGGACTCCACTGTCCTCTGACCTTCACATGCATGTTGAGGAACGCACACCCCCAACTCACTCATCATGCCACCTACATGCAATAACAAATAAAATTTTATTTTTAAAAAGAATAAAATTATAAAACGGATAAGATATGATATAGTTAGATAGCCATATAATTTTAAGCCAAAGAAGTTTTTCTGAGCATGATTTTTGGATGGGCTGAAAAGATTAAGCCTTCCATGAAACCCCATAAACAAAATTAAAAGACCCATGAGAAACTGAAGCTAGATATACATGACAAATATGGGACAAAGAAAGGGTTAATATTTTACTACATGTGAAAAAAACCCTCATAAATAAATTAGAAAAAATACTCAAAAACTAAATTGTGGATGGAAACAGTTGATGCATACATACATTTTTTTCAAAACTTGGTAAGACACATCTCCTCACAGCTTTCTGAATTAGGAAGCATGTTCAGAGTTATTAAGGAAAAGTCTGAATTTCCAAAGGCATGTATATTGTGTTTACATGGAAATCATATACAGATGGTCTGCACAGAACAGCTCCACTTAGGATTTGTTGACTTTAGAATAGTGCAAAAGCAACATGTGTTCAGTAAAAAACATATTTCAAACTTTGGAGTTTGATCTTTCCTGGGCAAACAGGGTGCAGGTATGACACTCTTTT
Organism: Eospalax fontanierii; assembly: GCA_035773235.1. NCBI lineage: Eukaryota > Metazoa > Chordata > Mammalia > Rodentia > Spalacidae > Eospalax > Eospalax fontanierii. The sequence continues at coordinate 41,183,690 of CM069526.1, read as the reverse complement.
GTGAAGTTGGATGGTGGCGGCTGCACCCGGCAGCCACAGCATCGTGAGCGTAAACACCCACACTCTACAGTGTCCTGTGTTGCTAGGCTACGAAGTTAGGCAGGCTGGATATATTAAATGCATTTTTCAGTTTGTGGTATTTTCAGTTTCTGATGATTTTCTCAGGATGTGACCAAATCATAAGTTGAGAAGTATCTGGAAAATCCTTCAAGGTAATCTGTGCTTATAAATGTATTCAGTTTAAAAAATATATTTCATTGAACTTTTCAGAATTTCATACAGTGTATTTTGATCATATTCAGACCTCTCTTCCATCTGCACCGGCTCTCACTACCCCCTCCTGGGTTTCTTGGACACCCCCTCCTGGGTTTCTTAGCCTTCCTGAAGAATCCAAAACCTGAAGAACTGTGGGCCGTGCATGTGTGTGTGTGTGTGTGTGTGTGTGTGTGTGTGTGTGTGTACACAGGCATCTATGGAGGCCAGAGACTGACATCAGCTGTCTCCTTCAATGGCTTTCCACCTTATCTTTTGAAGCAGTTTCTCTCACTGAGACAGACATTCACCAGTTCACCAGTTGACTAGACTGCTTGACCAGGGGGCTCCAGGGAGCTCCTCTCATTCTCCCCGCCACACACACTAGGATTACAGACATGCTCAGTTTTTTGATGTGGGTGATCAGTATCAGAACTCAGTCTCTCATGCTTAGGGGTTAGGCACTTTATTCCCTCCATCCTAAAATGTAGAACCTTGACCCTTCACCTCCATTTCTAGCAGTTCTCCTAAAAGGTTGATAATCTAGGCTGAGGATGTGATTCCATCGCTAGAGTACTTGTTTAGCATACAGCAAAGCCCTGGGTTCAGTCCCCAGCACTGCATAAAACTGAACATGGTGGTGCATGTCTGTCATCCTAGCACTGGGGTGGTGGAGGCAGGAGGATTGGAAGTTCAAGGTCACCCTCTTCTACATAGCAAGTTTGTCAGTCTGTAATACATGTGGCCATTTCTCAGAGGAAAAAAAGTGAATGATCTAATGATTAAAAATAACAGTAGAACTCCATTACGGTGTTTACCTCAGATCTACTATTGTGCACATTCTTTCCATTAGATAGGAACAAATTTGACAAATCATGCTGTGTCCATGTTGTGGAATATTATGCAGCCATCAAAAAAGTATGTGATGATTACATACATTTGTTGACATAGGAAAACGGTCAAATCATTTTTACAAAGTGGTTGAGAAAGTAGTCCATTCAGCATTAACCAAATGTTTGTAAAAACAATTCAAACACAAGTGTGTGTAAAAAAATATATCAAGGGGTAATACAAAATACTGATTGAGCTCTTTCTGAGAAGGGAATAATTTGAAATTTGTTTTCCCTTTGCTTTTTAGCCTTTCTTAAGTTTTCTAAATGAACCCGCTTCATTTGAGTAATTAGTACATTTTCCTAATGATTCAAAATAAACTGATCCATATAAGAAGCAAGAACGCAGTGAGGAAACACATTTTGGTGCCTGCAACGCAAGCGCCCGTGTGGTAGAGCGATAAGCCACAGATCCTGCAGCCAGACGGGCTGGGATCCATCTTGTCTAGATTCCGCTACTCACGGGCCTGTTACCTCAGGCAGGTCATTTAACATCTCCGATGCTGCATCTGTAAATTGCTTTGAGGATTAGCAAACATGTAAATCATGCAGCCTGTCTCCAGCACACAGTCACACTCAATAAAGGGTTAATCCCATTGTGGCTGCTGTGTCAGAGCCAAGGAAATTGGCCCAGAGATCGGAGACAGATTTGGCTGGCTTAGGAGAAACATGGATTGTTAAGAATGTTTTGTGTAGTGTCTCGTCTTGCACAGTATACATGCATGCTTGATCGATGGTCTCACCCAGAGACTGATTATGAACTTGCAGTGCCCATGCCCTTCCAGCAACGTGGGTGATTGCCGCCTCTCAGAAGCATGGGTGGAATTGGAACTGAGCACTGCTTCCTCTGGCTGTCAGGCCCCTCTGCTAGGATTTTGACTTGCACTGTGCTTCCCTGTGTGGCCTGGGCTCAGTAAGCCGCCATCATTCAGTTGGCTTAACAAGGGAAGTTCAACCAGGCTCCCCCTTCCTGTACCAGCTCTGACAGTGGCACACCAGCCGTTATGGCCTCTACTATGGTTTGCTCTCCATGGATGGGAACTGACTCCCACAGGGACTCCCTTCCTCGAAGGGACAGCTCAGCTCTCTGCTGCAGGTACTGGGATTATGTCTTCTTTCAGGTGATGAACCTTAGACTTACCCAAAGCCACACAAAAATGGAGTTTAAACAAACTCAAAATTGGTCCTCCTAGACACTCTACCCTCTACCCCCCTGTTTCTTCAATCTGAAAGAATTTTATTATTATTATTATTATTATTATTTTGCATTTCATGAGTCTTGTTTGTTGCTATATCTGTGTTGCAGATCTTTTGAATTTATTTATTTTTTTATGTATATAAGCGTTTTTGCCTGCTTGTATAGAAGTGCACCCTGTCGTGCAAAGCCTGAGGGAAGCCAGAAGAGGGTGTCAGATCCCCTGGAACTGGGGTCCCTGATGGTTGTTAACCACCATGTGGGTGCTGGGAATCGAGCCTGGGTCCTCTGCAAGAGCTACCAGTGCTCTTAACCCCTAAGCCATCTCTCCAGTCCCTGTGTCACAGATTTTATTTAAACCTTCTTAACACTGTCGATGGTATTGAGAATTCTAGTTTTGACTAACTGTAGAAACTATATTTGAAAAGCCTGCTTCCCTCTGTTAAATCTGCTTTCCAATGAGATGACATTAGCACACGTCATCTCAGCAACACAGTTTTACGCACTGTGCCCGGAGTGGGTAACCAGCCAACACTGAGGTCAATCGCCTGTCTCCACTCCCAGGAAAACCGCAAACGAAAACGATCATCTTCTTACCTACTCATTTCCAGCAGCAAATTTATAAGTAATTCAGTCCGAAACATTTGTCTTGGTCCTGTCTAGGTTTCTAGGGCACAGAAAGCAGGACCGCCCTGGGGCTCCACCAGTAGTAATGTGGCCTGGTGTTTGGGAACTGGGGTTCAAGTTGCTCCTGTGCCCCTCCACATTGACACACGAGCAGGGCAGTGCCTGTTCGCAGATTCCCTCGCTCGCGGTTGCATGTGCCTTCTCTACTTTGCAGGTAGAGGCTAGGGATATAGTTACGTTGGCAGTGTGCTTATATATGAACCTGGGCGCCGTCCCCCAGAATGACATAAAGCAGGCGTTGGGGTGCATGCCTGGAATCCTAGCACTTGAGAAGTGGAGACAGAGGCTGAGAAGTTCAAGGTCATCTTTGGCTACACAGTGAGCTTGAGGCTACGTGAGACCCCAAATCAAAAAAGTAAATACATCACATGAAATCGTTTTGCAGTGATATCTCATTTTATTTTTCCTTATTATCCCATAAAATGTCTGGAAGGAAATCCCCTTATTTTGTCAATGAGAGCACTACACATATTTACAGTTTGCAGCGGAGAGCTCGGAGAGACTTCTGTTTTGTGGAGTGCCCGAGCAGGCTAGCTGTAAGCACTACCTCTTCTGCACGTTCCCATCTGTAGTGAGAACACATTTCTGCCCTCTTCACGTCGCTTGTGTGCACAGTACATGGGTATTAATGTAGTTACTACGCTGTACAGCCAGGCTTTACTCAGTGTCATATGACCTTGGGCTCACCCTGGAACTGGTGGTGCCCATGAACATTGCTGGTTGTGCCAACTAAAACCACAAGGAGCTGGAAGGCAGAGGAAACAAAGCGAGACAAAACCAAAACCTGTTAGATCCCAGCTCTGAGTCTCGGGCTCTGTGCCCTCAGCACGCCCTCCCCCCGCCCCTCCCCAGCCCCATTCCACCCCTGTGAGAGGGTGCTGCTAATACTTCCTTAGTTCTGGGCGGCGTCAAGCAAGGGGAAAGCAGGCAGGGGTGAGGTGGTGTGTATACATGTGCATGTATGTGTGTGCATGTGGGCATGCCTGTGTATGTGTGCATATGCCTGTGTGTGCGTGCCTCTGCATATGTGTACATGGATGCCTATGTGTGCATGCCTGTGCATGTGTATTCACCTGTGCTTTATGTGCTTATAAATGTGCACTCACATATGTGGGTGCCTGTGTGTGCTTCCGTGTGTGTAAATGTGCATGCCTATGGGGGGGCCTATATGCATTTGTGTGTACATCTGTGTGGGAGTGTTTGTGTGTATATGTGTGTATGTATGTGTGCATGTGCCTGTCTGTGTGTGCCTCTGTGTGTGCCTGTGTGGGGGTCATGTCCTTGCAGGGGTGCACGTCTGTGTGTGCCTCTGTGTGTGTGTGTTTCTGTGTGTGTGTATACCCATCTATTGGGTCCATACCTGTGTGGGGGTCCATGCCCGTGTGTGTCTCTATGTGTGTGTAGAGCAATGGGCCAGGGTAAACATTCAGGGAACTTGTGGAACACTGAAAACAACTCTTGTTTTTGTGAATCTCTGCCATCCCTTATGCAACTCCATGATTTTACTTTAAATACATTTAAGAAACACTGAAAGACAGATATGAGTTTGAAAAAGAAAAAAAGACAGTTTTAAGGTCTGGGGAGCCTGTGCACACCTGACTAATGTTAGAAAAGCCCTTCCTTTTCCTGGAACTCGCACAGCATTCCTGGTGCAGACCAACCTGCCCTGATTTGAGGAGCACTTTTGTTTGCATAAATAAAACACTAAAAATGCCACTGAGCTATTGCAGGGAGGAGGTGCATACCTGTAACGTGAGCGTGTGTTTTCATGCTGTTTTTATTCAAGGCAGAACATAAACCAATGAAGGAAAAACAGAAAGTGGTGAGTAGCATGGCTGCGTTTTCCAAGAACATATGGTGAGTGTTTGAAATGAGGCCTGTCAGCTATTAATTCCCCAGGTGCCGGCCTTAGCCTTGATAATAAGGTTGCTCCACTGAGGGATTTCCCATCTCTTGGTATTTTGATCCTTGGAAAAATATGAGACCTGCTCTTCTTTCCTGAGCACAAGTCAGCAGGAATTTGGGGCAAAGCCTTCCACCCTGATGGGAGAGTCGGGAGGGAGGCTCTGTTGGGTGTGGATGCTTACTCCGAAACCTGAAAAACCAGAGCAGGGGACGAGGGTTCTGTTCTCCACCAAATGAGGCACGTCCCTGGGTTCGTCAGGAGAACCTGCCTCCTGCTGCCCGTGCACCCCTGATCTGGCTTGTGGCCCTCACTTATCAAAATCCAAGAAGTGTTAGGGGCTAAGGGTTGACTTTCCCTCTCATTTCAACAGATGAATCCCTTCCTCTTGGGAAGCTGCTCCTTTGGGTTCTGATTTTTGAATTTAAGTCTTTATACGGCATGCCATAGCTCGGGGCTAATTTAGAAATGGAGGGTGAAATCTTTGGGATATTGGTTTTCTATACACAAATGGCTTCGTTCCAGAATTCAAGCAGTTTGATTTGGGGCATATGAACAGAAATGCTACAGATAGGATGGTTGGACGGTAGCCTGGCTTCTCGGAGGGCGAGCTCTGTGGCTCAGGGACATATCCAGGCAATGACAGCAAGACTTCTCAAACCAACTTTTTAAGACTTGAGCATGATGTCTGGTGTCCTAAACATAGGATCATAGCTTTTACTGAAGCCTGATGTGGAATTTTCTGATTTTATAAAGAACATGGGTTTTACAGTCAGAGCAATCTGACCAGAGTCTGTTTTACCTGGGATTTGGGTAATAATCTAGCATTCTGGAAGCGGAAATGCAGCTCACTTTATCATTTTTGTTTTTGTTCTCAGACACAGTCTCACTATGTATCACTGACTGGCCTGGAACTTTCCATGTGGGTCAGGCTGGCTTTGATCTCACAGAGATCCGCCTGCCTCTGCCTCTTGAGAACTAGGAAAATAGGGGCCCTCCACCATGCCCACAACTCATTTTATAAAGATGATCTCAAGGTGAAGTTTACCATTGCAGAAGAGGAGGCAGAAAGATTCTAAGAACCAGGGGAGGAGGTGCATGACTACAAGGAAACAGAGTCTTACAGCCTCCTGGGACTTTGCTATATAAGCTCAGGGCAATAGTGTCAACATGCTCAAGACTCATGCAGACTCAACCAGACAAAAACTCAGCATAGAACTGGAGAAATAGGCAACAGGTTCCAATCTTAGCCATAGAACTACTGACAACTGCTTACTGCTATGTGACGGAGAGTTGATCTTTAAGGGGGAAACTCTAGCTAAACTGACTGGACTCCAGTGGATGAACGTGCACAGAATTCGTCTGGGTCCACTAACCACATATATGACAAAATGCATGACCCCCAGTGGGGAGGGCAATGGGGACTATGGGTGGGAAAGGAGGTATAAAGATGATTAAGATGTTTTGTATTAAATGCACAAAAATTCAATAAGAAATATACATTGCATAAAAGAGGATGTCAAGGGCAAAGAAACAGAAGGCAAAGTGGCATAAATTTTGTTGCTTGGGTGACAGGAAATGTGCCATTTTAAATTCTAGTCACCAAAGCTCGGGAGAACTCAGTAAGATGATTAGTACTCTGAGCAGGATGACTTCCGCGTGATCCCCAGAACCCACAAAAAAGATGGGCCCTATGGCTCATGCTCGTAATCCTAGCACTTGAGGACCAGAAATAGGTACATGTGGCACTGGAGTGATGGCTTAGCAGTTAAGAGAACTGGCTGCTCTTGCAGAGGACCCAGGTTCCATTCCAGCACTCACCCGATGACTAACAACTGTCCATAACTCCAGCTACAGGGGATCCAATGCCCTCTTTTGACCTATGCAGGCATTGCACAACACAGGTACATTTATGTACATGCATGCAATACACTCATACACATCAAATAAAAAGAATAATAAAGTAAAAGTATATTAAAAAAAAAAGAAATAAGTACATTTTTAGAGCTCACTTCCCAGCCAGCCAAGCCTACTGGGCAGGGCCCAGGTCAGGGAGAGTTGCCACCTCAAATATAATGTGGACAGTTCCTGAAGAGCAGCATTTGAGACTGACCTCTCTCCTCCACATGCATGCACAGACATCTGCACTCCCACATACCAGGAGATGTTCTTGAACACACAGATAGATACACACAGACAGACAGACACACACACACATAATAAATCCTAGCAACTGTCCAGGGACAACAAGGTACCAATCTTCTTTAAGCATTGAAAAGTCAACTTTAGAAACCAGAAGGTTACAAGCTTTCTGAATGAATTATTACTGGTTTTGAATGGTAATGAAACGATGTCAGTCATTTTGGTTTGCTTGCTTGTGATTTCACAGTGTAGTTTTCCATTTTTAAAATTTATTTCTATTTTGTGCATATGAGTGCTTTGCCTCCATGTGTGTAAGTGCACCATGTGTATGTACTTCCCATGGAGGCCAGAAGAGGGCATCAGATCCCCTGGAACTGTAATTTCAGTTGTTTGCTGCTCTTAGGGAGTTGCAAACTGAACCCAGGTTCTCTGCAAGAGCAGCTAGTGCTTTTAACCACTGAGCCATCTCTCAAACCCCTCGCTAGTTCCTTAGTGTTCATACTTTAATTTATTCGATTATCACCACTGCAGGCCTTCTTTTCACTTGTGAATGCAGATCATGTACAAAGCATCAAACCTTATTTTCAAATTAATAGAAAAATAATTTAGAGTCATAGATTATATTTCATATGGTGATAAGATAATTTTGAATAGACAGAAACTTTGATTTTAGAACTTTGAAAGTATTTTGAAACAAATATTCTCCAACCCCAACCGAGTCCTCACTGCTCAGTGACATGTTATACTTGTTTTCTTCCTGCATTAAGAATGCAATCTCAGCTTTACAGAGCAGTGGGAATGAAATATCAGTCTTTATTTTCTGCAGAAGAGCACCTTCGAGCCATTTCCTAGTCAGAGACTTATTGATGCTGCTACTGGGATGGGTGCTACAGTTGCAAGCCTTACACCAGGGAGACGAAGCCCTTGAACCACAGGCTGGCCACTGTGCAAAGCCCTGCTAAGTGAGGGAGCATCCATTTCTCCAGGGATTAGCTCCTTAAGAGGTGATCTAATCCCAAGTGGGCAGCCTTAAACACAGGTACACAGGAACATATCTAAATGGTCTCAGTACATCATATATAATATATGTATATATATGTATATATATGTATATTTATAAAGCCATGTATGCATATGTAACAGTAGTAATCAAAGAAAATAACAAGAAGTTGGGGGGACCTTAGAGTAGCTGGAGGGGGACTGGGAGAGATGGAAATGATGTAAAGAGAATATTCACGTACAAAAGTTTCAAAACTAAAAAATTAAAAAGAATTAACATAACTCTTCAAATTATCTACAATCAAGTCCTTTAAACTCCACTTTAGGAAAAAGAGCTTGTTAAACGCTCATAAATTTGAGGTCATTAGAAAAACATAAGAATCGGTACAGTGAACGTTGCCCCCTGGGGTTCTTTAGGGCCAAGAGGCGGGCACAGCCTTGAACGTGATGGGGAAAGGAGTGAAAGCATTTAAAAGGCATCAAGGCGAAGCAACGAATTTTTTTAAATGATTACTATCTCAACAGCCAATGCACATGGAAAAATTAGGCTCAGGATATTCGCCAGGTGGCCACTTATTCCGAATGTGGAGGAAAAGTTAATCTGCTTCTTTATTTAAAAAGCCATCAAATGGACAAAATCCTTCTAGAAGGCCTCACAGTTGAATCAACGTGGCTAAAGACAGACAGCGATCTAGACCAGGACTTCTTAAATGCTTTTCCCACCCAACTCATTTTAGCCTGAGAAAAATTTGTGTTTGTTTTTTTTTTTATTTTTGGAAGCAGGTTCCTCCTGTAGTCCTACATGGTCTGGAACTCAATACGAGACCAGGCGGAGCTCCATCTCACAGAGATCCACCTGCCTCTGCCTCCCAAGTGCTAGGACTAAAGGCATGTACCACTGACCCAGGCTAGTCTGAGGAATTTTTATGTGATTCAAATATACAGCTATGTAAAACAGACATTTAAATCAAACATTTACTGATAATAAATCATAAAGAAATTTACTTTAAAATAATCCTTTGGCATACATATAATTCAGCCATTTATTAAAGATGAAAGCAAATTCATGTACTGATGTGGTTGCTATTTTTCTATGAAGAATTGAATCCTGGCTGAATATTTGCTTCTGAAGGATGCAAAGCATCTCCAGTGTGTCTCAGAGTTGATGACTATTTTATTTTTGTAATCATCATTAATGATGAGAAAAGCATTTAGTGCAAAATGGCACTTATTTCTAAGGACAGGACCATTTCCGAAGTCGCTACAAAGTCTGTTCTAATCACATGCCAAAATTCATTTAACAGTTTTTTAAATGAAACTCAAGTCAACAACTCAAATAGTAATTTGTTGTGATTGTTGCTGTTTCTGTTTGAGACAGGGTCTAACTATGTAGATCAGGATGGTCTTGAACTCATAGAGATCTGCCTACCCTTGCCTCTTAAAGGTTGTAACCCATGATGCTGAGCTTCAAACAGCAGTTTTTAAAAATCAAGTATTCCTAGACCAGTATGGGGGCACACGCCTTTAATCCAGCAGTCAGGAGGCAGAAGCAGGCAGATCTCTGTGAGTTTGATGCCTCACTCATGTACATGCTAAATTCTAGGTCAGCCAGGGATGTACATTGACATAGTGTCCTTAAAATATATATATCAAATATTCTAATGCAATACAATCCAAAGATGTAATAATTTGATATTTCCTATTAAGGGTAGTAATAGGAAAATCTTAAAGTCTTTGTTTTTCACAGTTAAACCATTATGTTTCTATAAGAGCCGTGTGCATTCAAAACATTACAATCATAATGTACAGTGGTCTCTGGTACACATGTCAAGAACAAAGCCTGCCGTGAAGTTGCCCAGTGCAGTGCAGGAGAGAGACCACTTAAATACCTCAGGTTCAGTTCACATTTGATTTTCAGTTTTGGGTTACTGTACACTCAGAAACCTTTTGTTGTTGCCAAAATGTTCATCACCTCTGAATTCAGTGAGATGATGCCACGTGGAGTGGCAACTCACAGTTTGAGAAGCTGGGGTCTAGCCCATGAAGCAGAAATGCTATCTGAAGGTCTGTCCCCACTAATTTGACTGGCCTTGCCAACCACATTGAATTGGATCATTGGTCCCTGTCTATTGGACACTCCCTGTGCTGTTACTGCCTGATTAGTGCGTAACTTCAACCAGCTTTGAAGTGATTTGAGGCTGTTTTTATGGACTTGTTTAAGAACTCTAATTCCACTTTGATACACATTCACTCACTCATTCATTCCAGAAATAATTCATCTAATATTTACTTTATGAATCATCCTTGGCCCTCAGCAATGGAAAGAAAGTGGTGAAAAAGAACACTGAATCTTCTGCCCTCATGATACTTTCAGTTTGGTGAAGAGAAACCTGGGGTAAAATGCCCAGAGGTGAAGCCTAGCTTTGAAGGTTTATATTACCAGGGAACCGACCTGAGCTGAGAAGGTCAGCACTGATCAGCCAGGGACCTGAAACAGCAAGATGTCAGCACTAAGGGACTAGGATGGAAGCGAGGTGTGTGCAATGACAGGAGAGTGGTTATTGCGGAAATAAAGGGGCAGAATGAACTGAAGAAAGACAGCCATATTGGTGGTGGTGTTAGATGCCCCTGGGACCTCTGACGTCCCCAGGGTCACTCTCCTTGGAACAGTAGGGATCCACCGGGACATGGCAGGCCATAGAGGGACAAGAGAGCACTGTCCATCGCAGTCCTCATTCCAGCTCCAGTGTGAGCATTGGAGAAGGAGAGCAGGAATTCTGCTGAGCTAGACAGGGCAGGGTATGTGAAGAAGCCCAAGGTCTCAGACCTTCGCATAGACCTTCCCTCCTGAGGTTCATTCTCCACATGCTCTATCTGATCCTAACTTCTGGTCAGTATCACTTCCTAGACCCTTGTCTGCACTGCTGAGAGGGTTTTCTTTTTTACTGACATTACAGACTGCTATGAAAAAAAGCCATAATTCCATCGCAACCATTCGTTTCATGTTCAGACGTTCTTGTTTCTACAGTGTTCGTATCGGTGCTGCCTCGACTTTGTCGTGTCCCATTGCGATGTGTTGAGACTTAGTTGCCTCTTGCTCCATACTTGGTTAAGGAGGTCTGACTTGGAATGACAGGCTCAAGAAATGGTGTCCAAGTCTATTCTTTCTCATTTTGCAGCAAGAGAAGCTAGTGTAGGAGGACACATTCCGCAACTTCAACCCCAATTATGTGAAAATTCCCCTTTATGAATAATATGGAGTCTCTGAAGTATTTGTATTAAGAGTGATGTATGTTGCTTAGGTTGTTAAAGAAATATTGATTTCTGACCCTTAACTGGAATACTTAGCTTTCATTTTTCTTCTTTTTACATAAATTGTATATATTGTGTTCCCCTCAGGGAGGACTTAAAAGCATTTTGTGTTATGAAAGCTCCATTCTGGGATCTTATTACTTTTGAGATGAATAAATGGAAAGCTCCCTGTCACCGGATCAGACCTATCTTTTCCTATGAAATGAGGCACACAACTAGCACGAGGCTGAATTTGGCCCCAGAACTTCTGGTATTCCAAGCCAGCTTCTTGTGACCAAATTTAGCTTCCAGCTTTCCGTTGATGAGGCACATTGGCATATAGGAAATCTAATTTTTGTTCAGCAAAAGTCTTCTTGGATGTTCTCAGATAATATTAAAATTTATGTTAGTAGGTGATGCCTAAGCATTTCCTAAAGACTGGCTGCAAATACTTGCTCAAAAAGCAATGCACCTTAAAGGTACCATTACACCAGCCTGTCAGGAATGGGAGGAAATGGGTCAGCTCCGAACACTTCAGTGTTATATTAAATGAAATACGGCAAACAGGTTTTCATGTTCGGACTTTTCTTTGTTACACTCCACATTCCTGACCTTTTAGTTTTATCAGCTTCTTAGGAAGTTTCCAGGCTTCTTTTGTTTTGGGGTTTTGGTTTCCTATTTGTTTGAATTTTAGTTTTGGGACGAGTGTGTGTGTTTGGTGTGGCTTGGGGGCTTATTGTTAGAATGCATAAAATGAGAAAATTCAAACTATGAATGTTTCTTAATCTATTTATCTGTTGATGAAAATGTTGCTTTAAACACATTTAATATTACCAATTAATTTAATTGCACGTACTGTAGTTGCATTAACACATTTTCTATTATCTGCTCTAATGGGAGACAGTGCCCTCCCACAGCCCCCTTAACTTAAAGCTTTAATTGCTTTTCCCTGAGCCTCAGCTCATGTTTGATTTATCTGATTTCTTTGTATAAAGATTCTCTAGTTTACGATGTGTACACAAGTCATTAAATTGGTGTTGATGCTTTTGCAGTGAACTTGCCAACTGGCTACAACAGGCATCCCTTTATGAATTTATGATGGGGTAATAAAACCAAGTGTCAGAAGCCCCTTGTCTGAGAAGGAATCACTTTCCCTTAGTTACGTCGGGGCCAGTGATGTGGACGCTCCCACTAATTTGCAGAGTGAAGGACAATGCTAACATTCAGTATTTTCAAATTATGGACACTCTTTCCTGCAAAATAGGGTATGTGCATGCAAGTGGTGTGTGTGTGTGTGTGTGTGTGTGTGTGTGTGTGTGTGTGTGTCACAGAGAGAGGGGGGGGAATCTAAGAGAGAGACAGAGACAGAGATAAAAAATGTTGACACTTTGAGATGAAATTATTGTATTTGACGATTATAAACAGGAATTCATTTTTGTAAACTGGGATGATTTATGTGTATATAATCTATTAGGTAACCAAGACTGGGATAGTAATCCAAATTTTTCAGTAACAGCAAGTCAATAAGCTATTTGAGGACAAGGACTCTATATGATTTGATTTTCTTTTTTCAGTGCTTCATTTTGCAAAAATAAGCCAGATAAGACAAAAATTGTCCCCAAGCACTAAGTCATAAGACCATGAAACCCACATTTGTTGTTGTTGTTATTATTGGAAGATCTTCAAAGATGATAGCTGTGAGTTCAGTTCACTAACAAAGAACCAACGTAAGCCTTCCTGACCCAGAGCACAAATATGCTAATGTAAACTCATAAACTTGCTACTAATACTTCTTCCTGGGCAAATAGATGGTTTGATCATCTTGGTCCTTTTGACTTCTCATTAATATTTTAAATTATAAGTAAAAAGAAAACATGCCATACATGATTTATCTCAATATATCATTTGTTTAAAATTATCCCGGGTACTTGTCCATTTGTTTTCATATAAAGGATCTGTGAAGAATTATAATAAGCTGAAAGGGCCCTAAAACAGAAAGAACCAACCAAATAAGGGAAACCACTCCTGAGTTGGAAGAGGAGGGTGGAGGACCAGGGATGTGCAGAAAGGAAGGAAGGAAGGTGTTCCAGATGGTTTTGAAATTTGTGCAGGAGAAGAGAAGATTCTCAAATGTCATGTGGTTTTCGAAGAGACAAAAACAGGACTTTACTGTGGATGACGGAGCAGATAAACTGGAAGTGAGATAGTGAAGTTCATTTTTATCTGCATCTCCTCCCCAGTTCTCACCCGTGATGGAAGCTGTTTTCTTCACACTGAGGAAATGCAGATAATGTCGTTGAGCCCCGGCTAAGGGAAGAAATACAGCAACGTGTGATAAGCGAGGTTGTGGCTGGGGTGGTCTTAAAATATTTGCCGGCCCTTACAAATTAAAATGATGGAGTTACATAGAAGTGTCTTTTATGCCTTTAGCATACAAAGTTAAAACTAAAAGAGGAAAAGAGACGTCCAATTTTTATTGTGATGTGGGAAAAGGAAATGGAGAAGACTATGTCTTAATGCTTTAAGAACTTCATGCACTCATGCAACGTATTTCGATGGTATCATATCCCACTTTCCCCCCAGCTCCTCTCAGATCCCCCGACATCTCCCTCCCAACTTCATGACAGGAGGGCTGCTTTTAATCAGTGGTAATTATCTATTCAGTGGGACCCTCCACTGGAAAGTTGCAAGTTAAGCACATGGCAGGGTAAAGAGGTATGGAACAGAGTTCCTTCCGCTGAAGTTCTGCTTCTCTGACTCCTTGCACCTGCAGCGCAAGGTCTGCAGAATCTCTCCTACATGATTTTAACCCCTATTTCTCAGTTGCTAAGCTTATCAGAGATCCTTCTCAATACACCTGATTCTTCCTGCAGAGATCTTTACCTACATCTAAAGCAATAAAAATGTCTATTTGTGTATTGTATGTGTGTAAGCATGCAGGTACATGTGAGTGCATGTGTACACATCCCTGTGAGTTCACATGCCTATGAATGAACTCAGGCATGTGCAGTCCAGAGGTGTTCTTCCTCAGGAGCTATCCACCTTATTTTTGAGCCGAGGTCCCTGACCTGGTCTGGAACTCACTCAGCAAGCTAGGCTGGCTGGCCAGCAATTCCCAGGGATCTGGCTGTCTCTGCCTCCCTAGCTGAGATTATAATGTCTTCACTACCATGTCTGGCTTTTTTAGGTTCTCGTGCTTGTGTAGCAACGCTTTATGAACTGAGCTATCTCTCCAGCCCACCATCTCTTTGGAAGAAGACTGAAAGGCCAGATGTGGAAATGCCTCCCTGTAATCCTAGCATTTGGGAGGCAGAGACAGGAGGAACAGGGGGTTCAAAGCCACCCTTGACTACATAGTGAGGTTGAGGTCAACATGGCTACATGAGAACCCTGACCCCCCAAAAATGAGGGAGAAAGAATCATTTCAAACATTGACATGAAAATATGGAAGCTTCATCTTGATGAACAATGTACCAGTCAGAATAGAATTTGCTCTGCTGCTCTGAAAAGTAACAGCAAACATTTCAGTGACATGACTTTTTTTCCCTTCTCCATCCAAAGTCAGTAGTAAAGTCATGCTTCGTTCAGAGGCAGCTGTCCACCACATGCAAGTACTAGGTAAGGCACCTTCCCCTTGTGGCACCTTACCTACACAAGAGCCTCCAAAATTGCAGATGAGGAAAGAAAGTTGAGGATTTTATTTCAGCCCTAATCAAACATTCCCTTCAGTCACAGTCTTTTGTCAGGAACTGACCAATTCATGGGCAGGACAGGTGTAGATGACCGGGAACATTGGCTTCCATGGTTTCCAGATCAAGAAAATTCAGATAATTAAATGTAATACACACTCAGAGAAGAAATACAGAAAAAGAGAGCCAAAAATAATCATCAGCGGTGGAAAAACCTCCAAGATAGGCAGTGTTTGGATGGACTGAGGGATAAAGTGGACAAAGACCTAAATGTGCTTGGGTTAGGCTCTTATGTTTGTGTTGCAGAGCCCATGGTATATTACATTTGGAATTATCATTTGAGGCCAAATTGTGAAAGACCTTAGAATGCAGGCCAAGATTCTGATTTATTGGTGACTTGGAGACATACAGATTTTGGGAAGAGAATGGATATTTCTTTGGCATCTTGTGGAGTTGCTGGTGGTTATTGCTGTGGTTGAATTTATAGATATGAAGATTTTCTTCCAAATTAGCTAAGTATGAGGTAACATCCTCATTCTGGTATCCTTAGGAAAATGTAAAGGATCATACTAATTCATTTCTCCCGCATGTCCCATCTAAAGAGCATTTTTGTGCTCTATCTTTTCAACCAAAATCCCTTAAAAGAATCTATTGCTGATAGAAAAATAAGATGTTGAATAACCACCTACCAGAGAAAACATTTGCATTTCAAAATGCTGGTGGCACTCCTGAGGATTTCAAATGTGTTAAGATATCTGTTAGGCATCAGCTATGTTAGGATGGTGGATTGATGTAGAAGACTCCAGCTACGTGGCAGTGCAGTGGAAATGATGGATGATTCTGGCTTTTGACTGCATTTGCCCACCATGAATAAATAAATGGCCACCATTTGCTCTGTGCTTAACTACTGTGTGCCAGGCACCGTGTCAGTGCTGAAGCCTTTAAGCCTGACCCACAAGGCTCAGGATGATCCAGTGCCAGCTACTTCTGTAGTCCCTGTCCTTCTCAGTCCCTGTCACGCTGCACTGGGACTCTGGGCTCTTTGCCATTCCTGTTTCCCAGCTGGCTCTAACTCCACTTGAGTCTGCTCAAATGTCACCTTCTCAAAAAACGCTCTCCCTGGCCACCCTATATGAAACAGCAGCATCCCCGGTCACTTTCTCCTCAGAAGAGTGCCGCATTTTCTGTGTAGAACTTACTGACACATAGCGAGTACCTCCTCTATTTTTAACTTTTTGCTTATGTCTGTCACTGGAATCTGAGTTCCAGGAGGTCAAGGATGTGTGTCTCCTAGAATAGTGCCTGGCACTCAGTAACTGTCCATTCAGCTAATAAAAAACTAATTTAGACTGCATCAGACTCTTATAAGATGGTCGCCATTATTTTTCCCTGTTTTGTCAATAAAACTTAATGTTTAGGGTGATTCAGAAGTTTCTTCAGATCACAAACAGTCCTTCACAGGGCCAGGATTAAACCCAAGTCTGTCAGAACCCATAGTTCTTCCTTTTAGACACAGTGCTCTTCTGACACCTTATACCAACATCAAAGCAATTATGAGGTGATGTACAAATTGTTCCTTGAGAATACAGATAGCAGTCCAGACATGATGGCTCATGCCTGTAATCCTAGCACTTGGTAGGCCAGGAGGATTGCTATGAGTTCCAGGCCAACTTGGGCTACACCAGTTCTAAAACAGCCTAGGCTGGTGAGAACCCTGTCTCAAAAAACAAAACAACAAAACAAACAACAACAAGAACAAAATGCAAAAGATAAAAAGTCCAGAAACCAGATGTGAAGGCTTTAGCCGTTTCTCAGACATCAGTATGTGTTTATCAAGAGCATGATGACTGTTTCCTTATGGAGAGAAGGAGAACGGATTGTCCCTCCTCCCTCCTTGTGGAGCTAATTGAGGGTGATCTTGAAAAGTGAATTTGCTCACATGGGCCAATGTTTCTCCTGTGGAGTGGGCTGCTTCCCAAAGAATTAGCCCTCCTCAAAATGAATTATTAACCCCAGCATCCTGGCCAAATTCCCACTTGGATAGCCTAGAAACTGTTCAAAACTTGGAATCTATTGAAATTAGCCTGGTTTGATTGCCGTCTCGGCATTAATTGTGATATAATAGCGTTTCTCTAGAGAACAGAGCATATATTATTGAAATGCCTATAAGCTCTCTGTGTCTCTTAATTTTTTTTTAACATTCTTCCTCTCATGAGATATCATCTGAATTTCTTTATGAGTTTTTAGTTTTCTTTTTTTTTTTTTTTTTAAATTTTCCTCCATGAACAACTGTGAGTTCCTTTTTCCTGGGACTTGCCAAACCTTTTTCTCACTTGAATGACTAGTTATTCTCCTGGTCATTAGCACAGCACGTTACAGACATTAGCCGTAGAAGCTTCCAGATCCCCAGCTCTCTTGCATAAGTGTTGCCTGGGTTAGGGGCAAGGCGTGCTCAGTGGAATTTTTTTTCATTGTTCAAGTTCCTTCAAGCTTCTGTTCTAATGGGAGGTGCATATGTGTTCTAAAATTTAAATTAATTAACCTAAGGGTGGAACTGTTTAGGGTTTCCACAGTCACCCTAAAATTCTGGCTGCTAATTTCTTCAGCAGTTTTGTTCATTGTTGTAGCCCAGTTGTCATACTCATGAGTAGATATTATAGCATCATGGGCATTCCAGAGAGAGAGGGAAGCATTTTACTGAAACTACGAAATCATTTTTCTTACATTAAACTGAAACAGAAATGCATTGGCTTGGACTGAAGAGACAAGGCACAGGATAAAACACAACATCTTACAAATGTGAGGACCTGAGTTCAGATCCCCAGAACCCATGGAAAGCCGGATTTGATAGTGTGCATCTATAATCCCGGTGCTCCTACAGGAGGATGGGGGCAGAGAGAGGCGAGCCCCTAGAATCGCGTAAGCTAGCTAGTCTGGTATGCGCAGCAGCACAAACGAGAGCCCCTGCTGCCAGCGACGTGGAAGGTGAGGATTTACATCCGAGGTTGTCTTCTGACCTCTACCTGTGAACCATAGCCTGTGAGCACCCACACTCACACACATGAATACGCAGACATGCATATGAACATGCAGACACACACACACAGATGTAATAGAAATTCATTGTCTCGCATGCTTTGCGTGGCTGCTGCAGACCTCATAGTTAACCACACCTTACCAACAGCATCTTTGCTTTGTTCTGTAAACTGGCCTTACTTACCTTAAGGCATAAAGAGATCTTCAGTGACCGTGGCTTATGCTATAATAAGTAACATCAAGAGTTTCCATATCCTGAACTTCTGATGTAGTCTACATGAGAAATAAGGGGGAGCCTTTGAAAAGCCAAAAAATTATTTCTAGGAAATAGTTAGCATTATAGATTCCCCAACACAGAGAACTCAAAGCTTAAATGCTGTCATTTATTTCTGCCTGGGTCACAAACAAGTGGTGAACCATAAATGTTTCCTGCCTTCGGGTCCCTTCCTTCATCCAGGAGATTAAACAATGGAGATGAGCCCTGTGCTCCTAGAACCTCAGCAGCTAATATTAGAAAGATGCCTGGGAAATGATAGCAGAGAGAGCTATAAATGCAACTGTGAACGGATTTATGTGCTCCACCTCTCTCCTCCCAACCTATTTCTACCAGTATTTTCCAAAAACTTTCCCAGAATGCCATCTGAAGAGTGACCTGGTAACATAGGACACATGTGTTTCCTGACTGGGTTGAGTTTTTCCAAAATGTATCTATGCTTTATATTCAAGTGTTTATCTGCTGGAGTATTAAATCACGGAAAGTCTCACTGCCTTGGGGTGGCAGTCATATATGTCTGCCTAGACTATTGTGATAAATCTGTGGGGATTTCTACAGGTCTTCCCCCTGCTGTCTTTGTCAATATGGGCCTAGAAATATAAAATTCTTTGTGGAAAATCTAGTTTAGACCTTTTCAGTTATGTTAATAACTGGATAAAGCATATGTTTCTAAATCAGTAACATGCAGAAATTTCCTCTCCCCTTGCTATTGGGAATTTGCCAACCAGGTGGCTATAGCTGCTAGTACAGGAATGGAAGTGCCTCTGCTGCTTAGATTCCCCTGTGCAACCAAAATAAGGTATGCCTGCCTCAGCCGCAGGTAAAGGACTAGAAAATACTCACTCCATTACCAAGTATTTATGGGGCTCTTCTCATTTTCTGAGGCTTTCTTTCCTCGTTGGGCATGCAGCCGTGAACCAACTCAGATGTGGAAACCCACACGCTTATCAATAAATGCACCAGACTTCTAGATTTCTTCTTAAAATAAATTAGAAAGGTGTCGGTTCACTGGAAGTATTCATTGCTTTGCCAGAGCATTGCCTTACAAAGACCAGTGAGATGACTCAGAGAGCAAAAGAACTTACCGTGCAAATCTGGCAACTTGAGTTGAATCCCTGGAACTCACATACAGGTGACAGAGAGAAGCAACCTCACGGAGTTGTCCTCAACCTGTGCTCCCCTATGCATACATGCACACACAATATTTAAATAAAATTTTAGTTAAACAAAAATATTATCAAGGTGGAACCAATTTAAGAAATAGTAAACTACTTTAATAATTCAATTTAAAGTTCAAGTTAAATATACTTATGTAAAGCACAAATTGAAGTGTGCTTGGTGGCAGGTTTTATATTTACTGCATATTGTGTCTCAAATGTCTGAGGCGTTAAAGAAGGTAGTGTCTTCAGACGATGGTGTGAGTCTATAACATGGTCCATTATGTTCATAATTTAGGGAAGAGAAAAGAGAGCTTAACCAATCGACTGCCAAAATGCCAATGTCAAGCTCCATTCCCACACTGCTCATGCCCCCTGGGCTGTTAAACATCTAGGTCAGAGTGTGCCACTGTCTGTCTGTGTGTAATCATATGCACATTACTGTTACTATGATGAGATGCTTGTTGTGTTATATTCACCAATGCAATGGTGTAGTTTTGGACTATTTCAAAATTGACTAGTAATGTTAGAAAAAGTGATGGAGACCTTATAAAGAAGTGGTTTATACGTTTCTGTTTGTGCTACGCACTGGATGGAAAATGTACATGTCCAAATTTCCTGAACTCAAAATCTTTTTCCTTTAGTTTCTGCCAGGTCAGACCTGGTTTTAGGTGCATACTGACTGCCAAGTGGGATTGTCTAAAGGAGGAGAGTTTGCCAGCAGTCTCCTCACTATCCACATTAGGCCTGTCAACATCTTATATGGTTGATAGGTAATGGATTAGATGGGGATGCTATCCAAACTTTCAAGCTCTTTGAGATAATTCATATTCTCCTAAGTGCTAAAACTTCCAAGAAAGTCGTGTCTCACAGGTATGTGTGGTTCTAGATTCTATAATATCATCAGGCCATTTAAAATTAAACCTCCTCTCATTTATATATATATATATATATATATATATCATATATCATATATATATCATATGTCAAGTTACATATATCATGAGTAACTTTTGAATTTGCTTAATGATTTTCTGCTTAGAATCTAAAGGCCATTTCAGGCTTATATCTTTATATCTTGCCATGTGTTAATCCTTGAGTGTGTCGCTAACTGAGAGAATTAAACCCACTCAGCTTATGTTACACAAAGGTCTGTTTCCTTTACTCAAGTGGGAACATTTAAATAATTCAAATATTTAAATAATGTGTATGATTCAGTTGACAACACATGGATGTACAAGGTATCTTCAGATTTTTCTCCAAAGTACCTCATTTCAGATGAAAAATTTATTTTTCCATGATCATCCCACCTTGCTCTGATATATTAATGGTCTTTGAATATGTGAGATAAGGGTCAAGCTGACTTTGCTCCACCATACATAGCAGATATTAGGAATGCTAGAAGTCTTTGTCCACTGTGCAGAAAAGCTAGAGATGAGAATCCAACTATTTCATGAAACCAGCAATCAGACTGGGTGCTAAGTAACTACAGCAGTTGCGGCCCATGCTGGTTTATGCCGGCTGAGCTCAACTACATTGAAGGTTGTCCTTTTCAAGTCCAATTTCTGTAGAGACACCATTTTCAGGATTATTTTAATCCTTGTTAGAAATACTTTCATGCAACAATGGAATGATTTGTTTCTAAAAATGTGAAGATTACCTACTTATGTCTAACATTTAAATCCAGAGGAATAAGAGGTACCTATTTCCTTCTACAAAATCTTACCCTGGAAATGGAAAAAAGTGCACGAAACTGTCATATTCCCATTGCAAAATGTGCCTCACTTTTCCTGTTTGTTAAAAATTCAAGTTGATGGGAAAATACAAATAGAGAGATGTAGTGTTTTCTGTTGAGTTCTCCTTTGCGGCCCTACCTACAAGGAGTCCTTTTCTTAGTATTTTATGATTTGCTGTTCAATTTGGGAATAAAATTGCTGCATATTAATATTTCAGTAAGCTATAATTATATATTATTAAATAACCTTACTGTTTTCTAAAACTCTTTAATTTCAGTGTCTGTTTTCTTTTTTAAATTTCTAAGTATGTTTTAATTTTATTTATTTACTATTTATTTATTTGTGTGTGTATGTTATGTATGTATATATGTGGAGCATATCTGAGCAGGACATGCAGGAGCTAGTTTTTTTCTTTCTACCCTGTGTATCCCAGAGATCAAACTCAGTTTGTCAAGCCTGGCAGTAAGTGCCTTTACCTGCTGAGCTATCTCGCCAGCCTTTATGCTTTCTTTTCATTCATAAGTTTCTAATTTATTTGGATTTACTTAGCATAGCATTCAATTGTGGTAGCAAAACTTTAATACTATCAATCAGCTCTTCCCTGTTTTCATATTTAATCATTTTAATTTTGAATGAGTGAATGTTTAGACAATGGGTACCAAAAGCCATGAATATATATATATATATATATATACATAAATTTATTTTGCTTGATTATGACATGGATTAGACAGTTTATGATTTTACATATTTAGTCACCTGAAGAAATATATTCATAGGTATAAATAAAAGATATTTGGAAGTTGTTTTATTTAGTGATTAGTTTATAGCATCTACATAAAAGTCAGAAACTCACAAAGTGATTTTCATTTGTCTGTTCAGCAATATTATATATTTAAATGATCCATGCGTACTACTGCTTAGGTTGAATAGTAATTGGACCCATTGGGTACCATAGATAAGTGTACCTCGCTTGGTCTCTGTCTTGAATTAGCTAACTACTTTCACTACTCAGGCTGCTCTAAAAAAGGGAAGGAAAAACAAATTGATAAGATAAAACCCTGGGGAATTCCAAAATAAATACTGCTAACTGAACTTCTGATGGCCCAGTTAAGAGTTTCCTAGCATGATATCAGTGTGTGACTTTATTTACTAGCGAATGCATAACTAAGGCAAACACTGGATGATATCGGTATCTTCCTTTGTTGTACTTTGGAGATGGTTTATAAATGGTCTTTCTTAAATATTTTTTAAAAGCAGATAAATTACAAACCATATTAAAAATACAAGCTTATAATTCAACAGGAATGAAAGCCAAATGTGTTTCAAACTTAGCTTTTTTAAAGCTTTCTTCTAAGTACATAGTATAGCCAATACTGATTTGTGTGCAGAAAGCAGCTTTCTATATGTTAGAAAAATAAGAAATTCCAAAGCTTTGAACTGCTTTTCTAAATGCGGGTATCCTGTATGAGTTTTTAATTTGGTGAACTTTTGGTTGTGAGTCTGAGTCCCACTAAAATGGCTGCAGTGACTGTCCAACCCATGGTGAACTTTTGAAGAAGAGCATGAATTCTTACTAAGAAACCATGTCTCAGTAAAGCTCCTCCAATTGGAATATTCTTGATGGAACAGTAGAAGAAATGTTGCTTGCCCATTGGCATTCCTTTTTTCATGCTTCTGTCTGTCTGCAGAAACCTACTTTTACATCTACTTCCTTCCTTTGTTATTACGTTTAGCTTACTTAGCTTATCGTTCGTCCCATTTTCTTATCCTGTACTCTAAGATGAGCAAAGAAGATAACACCCAAACAGTCCTAGTGCTTACTCTACAGATAATAACTTTTTTGAGAAAAGATAACACTCCATTTCTTTAAACAAACCCTTCCTTTTCAAATCCATGTTTGCTTTCTCTTGTCAGACTACTTAACTCTTTGGTGCATTTTTATGGCAAATCAGCTTAAATTGGTCATTATAGAGTTCATGCAAATATGATTGGAATAACTATACTAGAGATTTTTTTATATCCCTTTATGTAGCCTAATAATTCCTTGATATTCATTCCACTTTTCTTCCATCCAGAGTTTTTTTTTTTAATTTTTTTTTTTTCTGAATCATTGTGTGTTTCATACAGAACATCTCAGTCAGTCTTAATCATCTTTACACCCCCTTTCCTCACTGGCTTCTCCCATAGCTCCCCAACTGGAATCCATACATTCTTTCATCTGTGTTAAGGGTTATTATGTCAAGTTAGTGTCCCTAAGTGACCTCAGTGTAGGTTCATCCACTGAGGTCTAGTCAGCCTACCCAGAAGTCTTCCCTTTGGGAAGATCAGTTCATCCTCCCCCAACAGTAATCAGGTGCCAATATTTCTTAAGCAAAGGTTGCCATCTGCTACCCATTTCCCAGATCTATGCTGGGATTTGTCTGCTAGAGTTTGCATGTGGCTTGTGCTTACTGACACCATTGTTGTAGGTTCATATGAGCAGGGTCCCAGGAGCTTATAGGACTCTATTTTCATATGGTCATATACCTCCTCACTGACTCTTAACAATCTTTCCGCCCCCTCTTCCAAAATGGTCCCTGATCCCTGGGTGAGTGAAACTTCATATACGAGTCCTGTCCAGGGACCCACACTCTGCAGATTCCTAATCTCCATGATTTAGTCATTTGTGACCTTTTGTGTTCCTGGCCCTCTGTTGCATGAGGAAACTTCAGTAATGAGTGCTTCAGTAATGAGATTCATTAGTGAATTCTTTACCCCTTTTTCTATACTGTGTGAGCCGTGGTTATAGAGGCTGCATTGTAGATGTGCTGCTTAGGCTTGGGCAATTCACAGACAATGTCTGTGTGTGACCAGCTGTGGTACTCTGTATTAGTTTCCGTCTGGTGCAAAGGAAGCTTCTTTGATGAGTGGTGACTTGGCTACTTCACTGTAAATATAATGATACATATTTTGCACTTAGTAAGAAGTTACATTAGTCTAGGGATGTGACAGCCTTGGGGATTTCTCTAAGATCTGACTTCTTCATCCATGTGTATTTGGCTATGATTACAGTACCACCCATCAGTTTCTATCCATTGAGTGGGCTCCAAGATGAATTAGGTAGCCATAGATTAGCCCCAAGATAAAAGTGCCACTATTGCATCAGTGTTGAATACTGTGTCAGTCATCGATGTGTTATTTGATCATGAAGTTGGTGTTGGGCCATCGATTTATGCTCTCCCTTGGCTACTTGCATAGTGCTCTCCAGAGCTATGAGAGCTAGCCTCCAGAGTAAGTGACTTCCAGGTCAGTTCCAGCTCCAGTGTTCCAAATCCGGTACCCAAAGTATGTTCTGTCTTCAGCAATAGCGTCTTACCATCAAGTTCTGGGAGACAATCAAGAACTGTGCAATTTAGGGAATCTCTTGGACCACCCTGGCTAACAACTCAAAGGAAGGTTTCTCCTCTCACCCAGACTTTTTTAAAAGTATCAAAAGAATATTGCATGGGCTAAGGGCAATCCTTACTTTCATCTAACTCACTTCATATGGCAGTGCGTCTGGACTGTTGATGGTTGTCATAAGGTGTAAGTATCTCAGGTGGCTAGACATTATATAACTATCTGTTGTATACTTCAGACCATTGTTTCTTAAAAAACAAAAACAAAAACAAACAAACCAAAAAAAAGCTGAGCTTATTTAACAAAACAATCAAATGTTAATGAGAAACTCCATGCATGTATTTTTCTGTCTTCTCACTGTGACCTGAGTCCCTCAGTGTCAACCAGTCTTCTAGCCAAGTTAAGGTTTTCTCTGGATGTAAGAGCTGAATTGCACTATTTCAGGCGTAGATTTGAAGCTGGCATCTCCTTCTCCCTGGAGTGTCCCCTCCCTTCACTCCGCCTTCTCATTTGCTCTCTAGTTTGTCATCTTAATAAATTTCCTTTTCTCTAACTCCAAAATCAGTATTTTTAAGATGCAAAGAATTCAGGTGGTTGTATTTTCAATCTTAATTAGTTCAACACTCACGTAGTGGATATATCAGTGGGCCAGGCAGTGACACGAATTCTGGAAGTCAAACATGTCTAGCCAGTCTCTGCTTTCAAAGAGCAGAGAGTCTAGCATTAGAACAAGTATGCGTACACTTGCAGGATGGTGTGGCAAATAGAGAGCACCCAGGGAGGATGTGGGCTCTACTAAGTAACTAACACAACAGAATCTGGACATAGGTATTTGTAATTCCAAAGTATAAATAATATGTTCTATAGGTGTTATTTGAGATTCTGTAATGTGAAATTTCTTCTTTCTGGGAATCTCAAGGATATCTTAAAAGAGGAAGACACCAACTGGGCAATTCATTTTGCCTCCTCAGCCTCGGTTTCATTAGGCATAAAATGAGAAGCTTGAGTTGGATAGCCTCTGATGTCCTTTCCAGTTCTGAGCATGTGAGTTTTTCGTTTGCAGTTCACTGAAAAATCTAAATAGCCTAAACCTGTTTTGAAATCTATTTCAACAAATGATCCATAAAATAAATAAGCACAAAATTCAATTTTTTGGAAAAGTGGTCTGGCTGTGGAACAGTGTGGCCCCATAAAATATTAATTTGGTCATAGTGTGGAAATGTGAAATGATTGTTAAATGAGTCAAGGCCTTATTTGTGGCTTTTGGCTCATTTAGTAAGATTGCCCATTAGCCAGAGAGTCAGCATAACATGCATGGCCAAGCAGCTCATGGGAGCATCCTAACAAATGTTAAATAAAAATTATCTTTCTCTGGCCCTACGAATACATTTCCATTATTTTCAAAATAAAACTCTACTCAGCTTTTAAGTCTCAGTCAATAGGAAAATAATTATTTTCGCTGGGTTTAAAATCTGAATCTTATCTGCAAATGGTTTCTGAAATGGTTTTCTAATACGTTTTTTGGATACTTTTTTGGAGTTTAGAGTAAAGTGACTCTTGGTAGTCTCTAACCATTGTGTAATCTCTCCTTTTCTACTCTATAAGCTCTGTCTATGTGGCTATAGTTTCTGCTTGCTTGAAAACACTGACAGTGTTTCTCTTTGGTCCTAAACGCTTGTTTCTTCAGTCTTAACTTTAGTAGCTAATTCTCTTTGTCGATACATTGTTTCTTCAGTCTTAACTTTAGTAGCTAATTCTCTTTATCGATACATTGATAAGAACAGATCTGTGTGTGATTCTATGTTAGGCCCATACCTTTAGCTTACGGACGAAGGTAAGCTTTTCTCTTTGTCTTTGTTGGTGTTAAGGATTGAACCTAGAGCCTCACACATGCTCAGCAATTTCCCTACCCACTGAGATATGTCCCTAGTCCTGGTTTTACTTTTTGAGACAGGGTCTCACCGATTTCTCCAGGTTTGCCATAACTCTGATATCCTCCTGCCTCAGCCCCCTAAGCAGCTGGGATTACAGGCCTGAACCACAATCTCCAACTTTCTCTGCTCTGCTTGTTTTCTTAAGTTTTTGCAATGCTGGTGATCCAACTCAGATCTCATTCCTATTAAACAAATGTTCTGTCACTGAGCTTCATCCCCAGACCCCATTGTTTTCATTTATTATTTTAATGTGTGTTGAGGGGGCTGGAAATGGGATCTTGCAATATAACCCAGGCTGGCTCAACCTTGAAACCCCTGCCTCAGCCTCCCTCATGCTGGGGTTACAAGCCTAGACACCATACTGAGCTCTCTTTGTTCTTTTTGAGGAGCCCTTTCTATGTAGCTCCAAGTGTCAACCAAACATTAGTCTTTTAATATCTGACTATTCCTAAAATTTTTTAAACCTTTTCTGAATTTTAGAGGATATAATGATTATAGTTTATTTACTTCCATGCAAACTTAGTGAGTCTTCCAGAAATAGCCATATTTCTCTCTCTCTCTCTCTCTCTCTCTCTCTATATATATATATATATATATATATATATATCAAGAAATTTGAATCTAAAGCCTGCACTTATATGATACCTGAAGATGGAAAAACTCAAATATCTAAATATTATGTTACTAAATCAGGAAAATAGCTGTCTGAATTTTTCCATATTTATTTGGGGTTTCTGCATTGGATATATGGCACAAACAATATTTTCTATCAGAAAATTCTCAATTTCAGAAGTAATGCACTTGATAATAAGGGTTTTGAAGATTTACTCCATAGGGACACCCTGTACTAAGTGCTATAGAAAGTTCAAGGTTAAATAGGGTGTGCCCTCAGATGATTTTCAGTCCAGTGAGGAGTGTAACCCAAGTGCCTAGATGCGGGGAGTGAAGCAGTCGAGGGAGGAAGACGGCACGTCTGACGGGAAGGGGTGACCTTGGGCTCCGGAGGGTGTCCCACTTCTGTATTTGACTATTCATGTGCTGTATTAGGAAGGCCGGAGTCCCAGAACCATGGAAAGGAAGGAACATGAGACTCATACACTGTGTGAAGCACACTTTCCTTCTGAACTGAGTAGGAATTTTACTCAAGTCAAATATCCCTGCTGGCCAGATGACGGCAGAAGTTTTCGTTTTGTTTGGTATTATCATGGCCTCGGGTTGCTATAAAGCTTTTGCAGTTAATCTGTTTCTCAGGTAATTTGGTTAGCAAATTTAGATTCATCTCCTTTAAGAGGCCCAGCATCACACATCACAAAAGAAACAGGCTGACATGGTCATTTCAAGGAAACAGCATCAAGAGCTGGCCTTGTGTTTTGCTTTGGCAATTTAGAAACATCTTCCCAGTTGCTTATTCATTGGATGTTCAGGTTTCTATCACAGCTCACATCAACTTTCTAAAACTCTGAGCTATCCTAATTTTGCTACACTTGACTCATTCAAATACAAAAGCCAAAGGCAAATGATGTATTTCTTTCTCTCTCTACTATTCCGTTCCATCATCCTCCACTTCTGCCTCCTCATCTTCCTCCTCAAAACAAATAAAAAATAAAATAAATGATCATTTTAGCTGGCAGGAGAAAGGGAACTAAGAGTTCCAGTTACTCTAAATTGGGCTCTATGTATCAGTCACGACTAGCTTATTGGCCCAAGTGACTGGAAAGTAAAGGATGGCTAGTTTCAGGGAACGTTACATCCAGGTGTGAAATGAAGGCAGGAATCTATTTTCTGTATGACCGGCTCCGCTTTACTGTGCAGGAGCTTCCCTCTCAGGCAGGTTTTCTCCCTATCTCATGCCAACAACAGCCATCCCCCCACCAAGCACACATTCCACCACTCAGTGACTGAGGTGAGTGAAAAGAGAACCTTTTGGCAGATCCATGGTGGTCTCACTTAATCTAACTTGGGTGTCTTTAATGTAGACACTGTGATTAACTATGGTGATTGCCTAAGCCGGAGTCCCTGTACCATAGCTGACCACAGCCCCAATGTAAAATCAAGGTCTTACTACCAAAAGAAGGGAAAATGTTAATGGTAGAATAGAAAAGTCCAATGCCAAATGCCAAGATGGTAGGAGGTGGCAGGATCTTATGGTGTGGAAACCGTAGAAACAAGACTGAGCTGTCTGTTATGCGGAACACAATCAGGGGTCCATTACTGGGACTTCAGTTTGCAAGCAGAAGGGAGCCAGCCATGATCAAAGAGATGACTAGAACAGGCAATGGTAGCTTATGATCTCAGCACACAAGAGATGGGAGGATTGTGAAAACTTGGAGGCCAGCTTGGGCTATAAAGTGAGTTTCAGGCCAGCCTGGCAGCCTGGGTCAGATTATAGCACAGGACTGACTGAAGAAACCCAAAAGGAGAGAGACAGAGAGGGAGGGAGAGAAGAAAGGAGGGAGAGGAGAAAGAAGGAGAAGAGAAAATAGAGAAGAGAGAGATGTGATGAGATGACCAGGCTGCTGGCCTAGCAAGAGGAACAGCAGCTTTTATTGATCTTCTAAGGTGGGCTGAACTTCCATAATTGTCAATTAGTCACGGGCACAGTTTCAAAGATGTTCTTCCTGTGCACAAACATGCTGGCCATGTACTTGGTGAGCCAGGGGCAGTCGGCTTCGCTCGGGAGCTGCTGAATTACACCTGGTGTCATCATCTTGTATAATTGACCTGGCCTCATGGTTTAACCCAGGCCTTCTGACAAGGCCCTGGACTGCAGGTGCTTGTTTATAGAGAAAGTCGGGCAGGGCAGAAGAAACACCAGCTCTAATTAGCAAAGAGGTGACATTAACCCTGCATCAAACATTCTCAAATGACCAACATGTCTACATGCAGAGCTGAAGAGAATGTGATTTAGAGGTTGAAGCAACAAAAAGGACAGATGTGGTAAAAGAAACAGACGGCCAAGACTTTGGGCTCAAATGAGGAATCAGTGTTTAGCAAAAGTGGCCTTCAAGTTTCTGCAGACTAGTCTATGAAGCAGTTATCATAACCCATATATCAGAGGCATTATCTCTAGCAAGCTAATGAGAAGCTAAGAATGCTTTGCCCAGCTGTGTGAGCCCCAAAGTCAGTGACTGTTTTTAAAAGTCAATGAAAAACAAAAAAAAAATGTGCTCTATCAATTTGTCTGATGTTGGAATTGATTCTGGGGAGAGAGGAGGGATTTGGAATCAACCATCACAAACCTGTCATTATGATCTCTTAGATGTGTGATTTCTCTGTACTACTCTGCTGACCTCTTCATCATATATCTTGGGTACAGGCTTATGTAAGGTGCTGAAACTACTGACAAAACTCAACAGGGAACCCAGGACTGTTCTCTTTATTCATATTTAGAAGCAATGAGAGTACAGGAGAATTAGGAAGTTTAACTCACAAAGTTTTGCCTTTGGGAAGTTATACTTAGGAAAGATGCAAATAATACATGACAGTGAAATATGAAAATTATAAATCTATAGCAAATTTCTATGGGAATTAATTGGGAAAGACAGTTTCAAAAAACCAAAAAACAAAACAAGGATTGGGTAGCTTTAAAATATCTTCTTTGTTGTTTCATGATTCATCCTTAAAATTGGTGAAAATGCATATTCTGTTCATGAAATAAATTTCTAGGAATTTATTTCTTCTAACATCCTGCCCAACAAGTAGCTTCAATGTTTTTCTGAATAGTTATATCAAATCATCACATAAGTAATCTGACAAACTGTGCACTACTCAGTCTCCACAGAACACATCTGGTCATCAAAAACTATTTATTGGGGCCCAGCAAGAAAACTGCAGGAAAAGGTATTTGCCATCAATTTTGATGATCTGAGTTCGGTCCCCAGGACCCACATGCATGGTGAAGAGAGCTGACTTCTTCAAGTTGTCCTCTCACCTCCACACATATATATACACATACTTACACACATACACATACATAGATGATAGATAGATGATAGAAAGATAGATGCTAGAGATAGATCATTGATAGAGATAGATAGGTAGGTAGAGAGATAGATGATATAGATAGGTAATAGGTAGACAGATGATAGAGATAGATAGATAGATGATTGGATAGATAATGGAGATAGATAGATAGATAGATGATAGATAGATAATAGAGATAGATGATAGATTAGATAGATGATTGGATAGATGTTAGAGATAGGTAGATAGAGAGATGATAGAGATAGATTAGATAGATAGATGATAACAATAGATTAGATGGAGATAGATTACATAGATAGATAAACATTATTTTTAATTGATTGATATTATCTCAGTATAAAACAATATCTAGTTGTATTTAAAAATTAAGTGAGAGCTACAGATGCAGCTCAGGAGTAGACTACTTGCCCAGCACACAGGAAGCACTGGATTTGATCCCCAGTGCTAGATGAAACTGAACACCGTATTGCACCCCAATAATCTCAGCTCTCGGGAGGTAAAAACAGGAATATCAGAATTTCTAGGCCACCCTCAGCTACATAGTTGCTGACATCACCCTGGGATACATGAGACCCTGTTTGCAAAGGCAAGCAGACATAAAAGTTAAATAACTGTGTTTCTTTTTAAATGTAGAGTACATAAATTAGCTAATACACTAAATTATACAATTTTAAGTTTTCGTATAGTAATTAACATTGTTTGAGTTGGGGGCAATACAGGTGAAAGGTCTCCCTCTCCAGACCTTACAAAACTGTATTTCTCCGGGTATTTTTCTTGTTCTATAAACATTATAAACATAGATCTATTTAACTTAGTTTATTTTCATTTAGCCCCAAGTGGATAATGTTTATTGCTGTAATACTCTCTTTTTCACGTCTATACACTATCTTTAAGAAAATCTCATTTCAGGCTGGACGTGGTGGTACATGCCTTTAATCCCAGTACTAGGGAAACAGAGGCAGGTAAATCTCTGTGAGTTCAAGGCCAGCCTGTTCTACACAGTAAATTCCAGAACAGCTAAGGTTACAGGGAGACCCTGTCAGAATGAAAGAGAGAGAGAGAGAGAGAGAGAGAGAGAGAGAGAATATCTCATTTCATCCAACTTCAATTCAGTTGACAGATATTTAGGTTATTTACAATGTTTTAATCTTTCAAATAAATGCCTTTTAATTCATTGTGCACTTCTAGTTCATGGGGTGATTTGAAGTATTACTTACAATTTTAGAACATCAGCATAAATCTTTGCAACACAGAATAAAGTTCATGATAAATCAGTTGTAGTCTGGACGTTAGTGGAGAGGGGTTGGACACACACCCCGCCTGCCCCACAATGTGGGGTATGGCAGATCTGCTTCCATGTACTTCATAAATAGGCTAACCCAAAAAAGGAGGGAAAGGAGAAAGAGGAGGAGGGAGAGGGAACAGGGGAGGGAGAGGAAGAGAAGGCAGAGGAGAAGGACGGGGAGGACGGGAAGAGGAGGCCCATAGTATTTGGAATGAAGACATCTTACTTTCAAGTGAATATTTACAAGAAAGGCAATTAAAAAACATTTTCTTTCTATACTGACCCATGAGCCATCCCTGGCTTGTCAATTTTTTTTTAACGATATTGCAAGTAAGAGGATCTTTATATTTCCAGTCGCCAGTGGCCTTGGAATTATTTTGAGATGTGAAAGACCTTAACCTTTGCTGATCCTTTCTTGATGAAGGAAATCGCCATCACTGCTACTGTTACAATGAGCACTCTTTTGAGAGAGTCCAGCCACCTCAGGGTCACCTCACCCATGTGAGTTGGCCCCCAACAGTGAACAGACTAAACTACAGCTTTAGTACAACAATATGGAAACTGACAACAAATTATTGCTTGTGGTCTCCTTCCAGTTTTCAAGTGCAAACATACTGAAGTTTATTTTAAATTTGAGCCAGTCAGACATTTAGTATCATACATCAAAGGAGTGAAGGCTTCCCGTGTTTATTATTTCAGTATGATGTCTATTCTAATAAAGCAGAAGAATGCATACAATACACCACGTAGTCGAAATCTTCCATTTCTACAGTTTGGCCTTAAATATATACATATATTTGTAAATTAATCCAAAACACATTGTCATAGCTCCAGTTGCTCTGAAAGCTGATGGTTTCCCATCGCTCTTTTAATTTTAGAAATATCGTGGCTGACTGCCAGTACACAGAGAGATAAACAGTCCACCCCAGGCATACAGGGGCATAGAATCTGGAATTCACAAAAGCACAGAATGGGATTCAAATACGTTAAAACTTATTATGGTCTTCCCTATTAATTAAAATAAAGCCATCTGTGCAAGGTGAATTTTGGTAAGGTACCAATTTTTTAATGATTGTGGCTAGAACTTGTAACTGCTTTTGAAATATGAAAGAATTACATAGGGATTCCCAAGATGAAATGCAGTGTTTATATAGTCCCGCAGTCATGTGACTGCATTTCTAATAAAACACTGGGAGGCATTCTTGTTATCCAATCAGAATTTACAATCAAACTTGAAAGAATTGGTTCTCTAGTTAACATTTACTTTCTGTACTTCCAGTAAACATTTTTTTCACCTAAACCTTCCCTCTCTCTCTCCCTCTCCCTCTCCCTCTCCCTCTCTCTCTCTCTCTCTCTCTCTTTCTCTCTCTCTCTCTCTGTGTATGTGTCTGCATCACACACACACGCACATACATATACCTATAACCCA
This sequence comes from Eospalax fontanierii, assembly GCA_035773235.1. Taxonomy (NCBI): domain Eukaryota; kingdom Metazoa; phylum Chordata; class Mammalia; order Rodentia; family Spalacidae; genus Eospalax; species Eospalax fontanierii. The sequence continues at coordinate 41,150,426 of CM069526.1, read as the reverse complement.
TTCTTTGTCAGAACTTTCTTAGGCAAATTCAGTAATGACACATACACTCACACACACACACACACACACACACACACACAGGCACACGCATGTTGGGGCGGGGGGTGGGCATCACGCGTGCTGCCTAAAGAGACAGTGCACTGAGTAACATTACCAGTGGAGTTCTATATATTTGGTGGGATGTCTCCTTATGTTCCTTTTAATTTTTTGCTGTTTGCAGAATTTTTCCTCCTGAGCTGACAACCTATAAACTCTCAAAAAATCTTAGAGGGGCAGAAACTCAAAAGGGGACTACTTCCTTGAATTTCACAAGGAAATACCTTGACAAGAAAGATTTGTTTTAATGTCATTTGTTCCCCAACCAGTGTTTTCTGTCAATTAAAATTTGTACTCTAGGCCTTTTCCAGTTTGAAGGCACCTCCGCGTCTGTGATGAGCAAGTCTTCTCGTTTGTGTAGTCATTCATTATCTCCATTACCAAAAGGAGACTAGAGGACAATTACATTGTTTGGGCGAATCGGAGTGTTAGGAGGAGAATTTGTCACGGAGGCAGAGTGCAGTACCTGACAGGCAGCGATTGATGGCCAGGAATGAGTAGAGTGGCCGAAGCAGCCTCATAGGATGCAAATTACCGACTGTGGATTCCAATTTACCCTGTTCATTTTTCTTGCCTGTGCTGAAGACCATTAGTGGTTTTTGAAGCAGTGAAGGGGTCATTACTAATGTGGGGAGGCTGTAGCAGGAGGGGGAAGGAGGGGCAAAGCCTTCTGTAATTACACAGCTTTCAGGAACAGGCTTCAGGCCCTAGCCAAAAAAGTGTCAACACCTCACAATCAGAAAAATTTATTTTCATTTTATGCTTAACCCATATTAACTCAACATTATCATCTTTCTTTGTTAACATTTGCAGAATATTAAAAGCCCAGCTTCTATATTAATACAGATCTTGTTAACCCTTTTGCTATACAGGGGATTTTATTTAACCTGATGGCATGTGGGTCTTCTAATAAGCAATTGTGCACATTTTGGATAATGTAGGCTATTATAGAAGATGAAATACCTGAAGAGTGAAATCTTAGATGATTGAAAAACATTCTCACAAATGCTAGGATGATTAAAAAGCATTGCTGTTCTTCACAACACTTTACAGATTTATTTATTTTTCATCATGTGTATACATATATGTCTCGGGGGGGGCGATGTGCACAGGAGCCCATGGAGCCCAGAGACATTGGTTCCCCTTGAGCTGAAGTTATCAGGGGTTATGAGTTGCCCGACCTCAGTTCGAGGAACCAAATCCATTCCTCCAAAAGAGCAATACAAGCTCTTAATTGCTAAGCCATCTCTCCAGCTCCTTGATAACACTTTAATAATGTTGATGGAAAATAGTCATAACTCAAAGTTTTCTAGTTTATGAGCAACTCTGATATAGTAGATAAATGCTTACTTTTCTGTTTAAGAAGACTAGTGAATTTTGATCCAGGATCTATGTAACAGATAAGTTTCACAATTACATGTATAGTCCAGTACAGGGCTTCTTGAAATAAATATGTGATTCTAAAATAATAATCCTAGACATCAATACGAGTAGAGAGAAAGGGGGTGACATGGGGTGGCTGCTCATCATCAACCTTTGTTGATGAGAAGAAAAGAAGTAAAACTGAAACCTAACATACAAGATTCCATCAGAAGCCATGCCTATAACTTACCCCTTTGACTTAGGCCCATTGTGTGTGTGTGTGACCTTGTTAGCCTAAAGCACTAACCAGGGAAAATGAAAGAATCCCCTAGCACCCCGCCATGGAGTCCACATGTATATGAAAAGAAGTTCCATTAACTGCACTATCATCTAGTCACTTGCCATGGCTTCCAACATAATTGTGATTACATATTGCCCCCGTAGAAGTCCAAACTTCTGCTGTTGATAGCCTCAGATTGACTAGGAAACAATCGCTGTGGAGAGCCATCTCGTAAAGACAGAATGGAGCAAGAGTTCTACACATGCCCACTAGGAAACAAAGGAAATAAATGGGCCTTCGAGTTCCCTCAGTACAACTCACATAAATGAAGATGCCCAGAATCCAGATGTCATGCCCAAAGTGCTTTCCATCCCTGACTGATCAAAGAAATCAAGTGACTTAAAGGCACCTGGCGTTTTTTTACTGGCTCTACAGCATGTGTCAGGAACATGGGGTTGGCCTCATGGGCTTCGAAATTCTTGTCCCTGCCCATACTTCTCAGCAAGTTATCTATATTTTTGAAAAGTGTGACAAGGAAAATCAAGTCGTTGACTAAAGAAATCACCAATGGGGGTTACACCCTTACAAGTAAGTGACTCTTTCCTAACTTCTGATACATCTTTTAAAACATTTGTCTTTTCATTAGCACCCGTACCCTTCCGAGGAGCAGAAGAAACAGTTAGCGCAGGACACAGGACTGACAATTCTCCAAGTAAACAACTGGTGAGTGACCCAAAAATCAATGTCTTTCTCCCTTGGCTAAAATGAGATTTCTGAATAATTGTTTTCCTTTCTTCTTGGTTTTGTTTCTAAAACAAGGAAGTCCTGTATAACTTCTGTATATCTTCCTTGAGGTGTGAAATTAGCGCTTAGGCTGAGGGAGAGGTAGCCTAGCGAGCGGCTCTGTGAGATTTCCTCCCTTCCTGCCTCTTTCTCTTGCTTCTTCCTTGCTCTTCCACCTCACTTTTCTCATCTCTGATCCTTTAAAAATTCTCCAGTCAAATCACTGAGTCTGTCTGGTTCATTCCTATTGGGTAGTATTACATGTGTTTTTTGTTCACTCCTCACAGATGCTTAGCACTTCCGGGAAGGCTTCTTTTGTCTGGGCTTTGAGGAGCAACAAGGATATGGGTTTTTTTTTAGTATCTCCTCCTAGAAATTTATTTATCATAATTTTTTTTAATAGGAGAAAGAGTTTTCCATTTAGCTCCACGATTTGGTAGATCCTCCGTGGTGGTGCATGAGCCACCTACCCTTTGTACCAGGCTTAGAGGGTAACTGAGAGAAAAGGAGGGGCAGAGGATTAAATAAAATGATCACAGTGGCCAAGAAATGGTATAGGAATTACTTATCAAAATACTGGCCCGGGTTTTATCAGCGGCTTAATTTTGTTCTGTACATTCTTGGGGTGATGTTCAGATTAATTGAACTGACAGTTCTCTTTCAAAATTCAGGGGAAGTATTTGCACGGATTTCAGGCCTTATACAAACTTAATTACATGGAACTCCATTTTATCATTCTAATTCCATGTAGCAGAGGTTGTATTTACAAATGAGAAGTCTCTGGCTTTATTCACAGCTTTCCTTAATATATTTATCAAAGCAGGTTCATTTACAAAGTGCTCTATCTGTGGGATACAGGCAGGCAGACATTAACAAAGCTTTTAGGTTTATCAGGCTCGCTGCCTGATGAGCTACCCGAGGGTCAATTGATTTTGTGGTTCTGTGATTCATTTTTTTCTCATTTTTCTAGGATCACAATGAGAGACATGCTTGGAGAATTAGCCAGTTTGTCTGCCTTATCTGTCAGGCAATTTTTTTTTTCCCAGGGAAGTCAAGCTACTTAAATTGGCCACAGGAACTGCCGTTATCTGACTTTAATGCACCCTATAGTGTGGATAGCATTTCAATTACACCAGTAACCAAAGCTTAGCTGCAGCCCTTTTCATGCCTAGTGCTGTACAGAAAGTGATGTGCCTACCTACAGAAGCAGAAAATTGAGTTGCCTTCCTTCTGTCAGGGTGATTAATGCAGAAATAAACTGCTAACCTGAAAAGAAAGGATAGACAATGCAGACTTGAATTCGCTTTAATTTTCTTCTAAAGATTGGAGCTACGTACATTTAAAGATACCCTTTAGAGCAAAAACTTCAAATAAGGGCTGTAATCTCCAGGGCAGAATGTATCTGTGCGTTGGTAGTAGCCTCCTAGTGTAAACAGATGATATGTGTAAACATATATATCCTCATTCATGTTCCCAGCTCACACCATCAGTGGTCTGAAACAATGAAATAAATACATTCTGGATTCAGTGTAGGCGACTCTCCTGTTCATTATTTTATGACACACTGATTCCCAGTGTGATAAACTCCAGATACAATGGTCCCTGCTGCAATTAACACTGCCTTAGAGAATTATGCTTGTAAATCTGAGGCACATTCAGAGAAGTTGTGATGGGGATTTTTGAAAGAAATGGAATGCTTTTACATTGATATTTGGCACTGACATTTGACCTTTCTTTGAAAACACTGTCACATATCAGCCGTTCCTTGAGTTTTTTGATGTAGTCATTGCCCTTGAAGAGGAATAACACCTTAGTCCCCTATCTAAAGACCAGCTTTTCTCACAGACACCTGGCTGGAACCTGAAAGAAAGCACCCTTCCTTTCTGAATTCCACGGGGCCCCAAGGCATGTGCTGAAGTTCAGTTGGTGTGATATTTTGGGTTTCTTGTTTCTCTGTTATTTGGGCCACATTTGCCCAGGGTAAGAATGTGACAGTCTGTCCCGAGGCACACTTTCCATAATGTGGTATAAACGTTGACACCTCTGTCTCTACAAAATAATTCCATCTTTCTGATTTTCACACTTCCTTCTGAAAAATTCTGTAATCCTGCCCTTGGGTCCAATTGTTAGCTAATAGCTACCATAACTTTGATAATAAGGTGTGACTCATGAGGATGGCTCAGCACGTACCTCTGAAACACTGCCAGGAGTTTTGGATGGGCCCTATTTCTGGAGGTTTCAGAAGAAAATCTGAAAGGGAATACCCTCTACTTTGGTACATTTTGAACTTGTTCAATGCTTTGACAAAGTCAGCTTAGAAACTGAGTGCTACCTAACCTCTTTCCGGAGGCTGCAAAAACATGTTGGTTAGGAACAGGCGTGGAGAGAAGGGGGCTAGAAATGATTCCTGAGGTCTTCAGTGCTCTGACTCCGAAAGTAAAGGAGATCAAAAGTTTTCCTGGGGCTAGAAAGGGGGCTCAGCAGTTATGAACACTTGGAGCTCATCCCAATGACTCAGGTTCAATTCCTAGCACTCGTGTTGGACAGCTCACAAATGCTTGTACAGCTTCAGGGAATCTAATGCCCTCTTCTGGCCTCTGAGGGTACCCCCACACATGCACATATCTACACACAGATGCACACATACACATAGATTAAAATTTCAAATAAAAAAAATATTTTTAAGTAGCTCCTAAACCTTAAACCTCAGTTAGCCAGCTGGCTTGGAAAAAAAAAAAAAAAAACCACCTTTCTGGTTGATGCCAGCTCAGGGTTGAGTGCCACAAAAGCTGTACCCGGTGAGCTCAAGTGACATAGAAACACAAATCAGACAGTCATGGAAGACTTGCTGTTACATTCTGCTTCTCACCTTTAAAACAGAAAGGCCAAGCCAGGCCAATGTAGTTAAGTAGTGTTTTAAAACCTCATCTATGGTAATGAGCAAGGGAACATGGCTGCATGCACTTAATGAACACCATAAGCAGTAAAAACAGACTTGTTAAAATCCATCAGCAATTATAACTCAACAAATAAGCAGAAAGGAAGTTTAGGAGACAATCAAGAGACTTGAGGATGTGTTGGATCTCAGCATTAGAAATGACTTCAGTGGACTTTCTGATGTATTTACAGTAGGAGTTTATAAAACACAATACACACAACCAGACCAAAGTGTGATTTCTGGAAGGACTGGAGTTTATGAAACTGAAGTTATTTCTTCCCTGCAATTAGTTCTCAGAAGTCCATGAAGATTCAGTTACTTAATTAAGACTAAAAAACAAAGATGATATTATACATAAGGCAGCGGGCCCTGGTGTTTCACATCTGTAATCTCAGGATTTGGGAGACTGAGGCAGGAGACTGACACCAGCCTGGGCTCTGTGTTACAAGCCATTCAAACCAAAGTGCAACAAAACAAAAGAAAAGAGAACCTAATTAAGGATGATTATGGTGATACAGGCCTATAATTTAGCACTTAGCAGGCTGAGGCAGGAGGATGATGAGCTTGAGGTCAACCTGGACTACATAACGAGACTCTGTCTCGAAAAAGAAAAAAAAAAAAAAAGAAAGAAAAAGTGAAAGAAGATAACAGATCTTCCATGTGTATTTTTTTCATTGTCCAAACTCATCATACTTGGTGAGGCTGGCTCTTTGTGATGGTTATTCAGTGGAGAATCATGTCAGTTGTAAAACAACCACGGAACATGGTCCAGGAGCAAATAGCAAAGGACAGAATAGTTTCATCCTGAATAACCTCTTTATGCTGAGAAACAAACGTACTATAATCTGAATGAATATTGATTAAAGCCCTATGGGTCATACTGTTTGGGGGTATACACCTGGACCTCAGAGGTTTAAAATCCTGGCTTTCACATCTGACTGATGGATATTTGATCTTCAGTAAATTGCTTCCCTTCTTTTGACTATAGTTCTTTCACCTGCAAAACAGGGCTAGAAGTTATACATATCTCCTCTGGTTGTAAGGCTTTGAGAACTGCTGCCCGCCTAGTGCGGGAATGTCCAATGGACAGGAGCTACTGTTGAAAGAATTGAAGGTAATGATTATAAAAACAAGAGAGAAAGGTGATCTAATGCAACCACGTGAATACATTTGTCATTAAATAGCTTACAAGGAATGGAGATTTCTTCCAAAGGTAAATGTATGTGTTTAAGGGGTAAATTGTTTTAGTGCAGACAACTTCCTGTGCCTAACTTCTGTATTAAACAAAGTGGACTTCTGTAATTTCTGGGAAATGATTTTTGTAGTTCTTTGTTGTTGAGGAGGGAAGACGAGGGAGGCCTAGGAGGTGGACAGCTGCAAATAACTGAAGAGCCAGAGGTTCAAAAGGAAAATTGGGGGTATCAACATTGGCAGTTTATCATGTCAAAAACAAAAGAAAATATTTATTAGTGAGGAAGTTCTTACTTCAGTAATTATTTGCATACAATTGTATGTCTTTTAGAGAAGTAATCATTGAGATATATCAGTCTTTACTTTGACAAAACTCTTCCTCTAGGGCTGGGGAGATGGCTCAGTAGGTAGAGGGCTTGCTGAGCAAGCATGAAGAACAGAGTTCCAATCCCAGAGCCCCACATAAAGCTGGTGGTAGTAATGCGCATTGAAACTCCAGGACACCTAAGGTGAAATGGGAGACAGAGACAAGGGAGTGTCCAAAACTTCTCACTGGGCCTGCATAGCAGAGAACAGCCAAGAGACCCTATCTCAGACAAGGTGGAAGGTGAGGACCCACATGTACTGTGGCATGCACATGCCTGCACTAACATGCATGAACACATGTGTACATACCATATGCACAGAGAGACAGACACAGAGAGAGAGAGAATATAAAGCTCCTTTAGCTAAATCTCTTATAAGAAAGATTGTAACACATTTGCATGTTTTCTTGTACTTTTTCAGTACTACACCAGAATTCATATTAATCTAAAAATTCTCATCTGTAGAGTCATTTAGTTATTGTTGTTTATTTTGAGACAGGGTCTTTCTATACCACTCAAGCCGGCTTAGAATTCTCCATGTAACCCAGGTTGGCCTTGAGCTAACAATCCTTACTTACCTACCCAACTGTTGGGATTATAGGCATACACCCCACATTCAGTCTCCAGATTAAATTTTAAAGGAAGAAAGATGCTATGTTTTAAATTTTCATGCTGCTGCAGTAACTATAACCAATTATATACCAACACGTAAAGTCCACAGGGGTGAACAATTGACAGAACACAGGTATACAAGAGCAAGGATTTACTTCTTCCTAGATGCTCATTCCAGGCCCCCAAATCAAAAAAACATGAAAATTAGATTTCAAGAAACTATCCAGTTGAAGGTGATTCAACTGAGAGGCACCCAGCCTCTCAAATTGAGATTAGCTACTTGTGTTCCACTTGCCCATCTGCCCATCATGACAATCCACATTCCAGTTCTAACAGCTCCAAATAAAGAACACTCACCTTGTAATGCTTCCTCATGAAGAGCCCAAGTTTTGCTTTCCTTGTCAATTTGGCCCTGTTGATGAATTTCCAGAATGTATTATTAGGACTAAAGGATTGTGCTAAGAGAGTGTTTTCTTGGAAGGAGTTTCCCTTAACTCTCCCTTTTGCTTTAGGGAGGCTCAGTGCCTTAGCAGACACCAGTCCAGGTGACTAGGCTTTCTATGTGTGAAATGGAGCAATGCTCAAACAAAAGGAGACACTACATGTGTGCAGAACATGAAGGTTAAGAGTACTCTGAAAGAAAAAGTAGCGTGTTAGAACTTCACAGCTCTGATTAAAGCACAGACAGCGACAAGGACGTTGCCTGAGGAAAGCAAGGTTTTTTTTGTTTTGTTTTGTTTTTTTTTTCTGAAGAACTCATCGGCCCAAAGAATTGTGGGAGTCTGGGCCATTCACCTTACTGCTTCGACTTGAAAAGCGGTAATGGTATTCTAGTTGAGTGTCAGGAGGGTCACCTGCCCGCTCATGTCAGTGAATTTCCAAGCCCAATGCAAAGCCTAATTAGTAAGAAGCAGAGTAAGTGGGGAAAAGGTCTCCCCTTTCTATATCAAAGAAAAGTCATTTTCCAAAGTGTGTGTATTGTCATTTCACTGCAACGAGAGCAGACACCAGGAAACATGTTGTAATATTAGGACATCAAGAGTAAGCTGGGAATTGACAAAAATAATTTTGTAGTAAACATATGGAATAATTGGCCAGTGGTGCAGGAAATCCAAATGAGGTTCAGAGACAGCTGGACACTTTTATCTCTAGAGAGAAAGGATTGAAGGATTGCGTGATAAACCAGGGAGGTGGAGTTGAGATAAACCTAGAGGGAGCAAGCCTGCCGGACTAACCGTCCTCCCTCTGCTCAGCAGTTTCCACCACGGCCATTTGTTAAATACATAGCTGCCGTCTGTCCTGATTATTTCCAAGTAACATCTATGTTTCAGAATAAAAATCCATTTGAATCGCAAGTCAGATTTGCCAGGTGCTAGATTCATCGTCAGCACTTAATGTGCTGAAACTGCCGATGCTGGAGAAATGAGTACCAAAAAAAAAAAAAAAAAGCGTGCGTGGGAAGATGTAGAGAGCTGGAGGTAAGAGGCTTCTCTCCTGGTTTATGTGCCAGAAACATCCAGGGCCAGGAAGGGAGCCAGAGGCCAAGGGGGCGATTCCAACCTCCGTGATGCTAACCCGGAAGGATTTCTTCTTGGCAGCTACTCAGGGACCAGACTTCTATCTCTGTCCACCTCCACTTGGGTTCCAATCGCTCTGTCAAATGCCTCTATTATCATCATTACTTGGGGATCCACAATTATTTCTGAGAAAGAAGTGGATGAGAGATTACAAGATAGGAAATGGAAAACGAACAGGACGGATACTTAACCAGAGGGCCCTTCTTGAAGTTTAAGTGGGTTTCATTTTGCTGTGTCTACAGGAAATCTAACAAGGTGGTAAGCCCAGGGTCCATATACGGCTTAGCAATTCTGAGTAAGAGCAGAAGTGACCATGATTTCATGTTCTACCAGCACAGACATGGAATTCCCACCCCAGTGTGGACCTGGAGGCTACTTCATGGACCCAGGCAGCTGAACCTCTCATCCATTGCCCTGGCAGATCAGAGAGTCTAGATAGCTCCTCTCCTGAACCGAAGGGTGTACCATTTCCAGAAATTCAGATTCAGTCCAAACTTGGGCAAACAGCTCCGACTCAGCAAGAGCCTTTTAAAAGTGGTAAACAAAGGGAGAGAGGGGAAAGAAAGGGAGGGAATGCCAGGGCGGGGTGCAAAGGGGAGGCTTGCCGCAATCCTTTACATTCAGTTACACCCGTTCCTTTGTGTTTTTTCCTCTTTTTTTTTTTTTCTTTATAAAGAAAGAAGGAAATATGGTTTTCATAGCAAGCTGGCAATATTATCTCAGGATGCATATTTCTTTGCTGGGTTAGAATGCCAATAAGAGGAGAAAAAAAAAGTTTCTCATTTAGAGAAAAGGACGGTGCAAAAGAGAGAAAACACCAAGCAGCAAAAAGAATGCAACAACTTTTTGAAATAGTTCCAAAAAAAAAAAGTCCCTTACAGAAAAAATGTTTAAATGAGGAATTTTTTTAGAGATAAAATTTCTCCTATTGTAAGTTACCATTTTTGAAAAGTCTCCAAATACAGAAAGAAATTTGGCCTAGACTGTTGAAGTTTTTAAATATTTGGAGGCTTTTAGAATTAGTCTTCCCCTCTTTCACTGATGAAAGCAATGTGCTCCAGACAAGTCCTTCATGAGGCAGGGCTCTACCTACTCTGTACTTCATCATGCCAGCATTTGGATGAGCGACAAGGTTTGCTCAAATAGGTCCTTTATCCATTTCAACTGGCATGGTCTACACAGTTTCTCTAATGCTGAAATAAAAGCCTATATCTCAGCCAGCTGCAGGGTGCAGAAGTAGGATGCTATTACCTTTGTTGTTTACTTATTTTTAAAGCAGGGAGAAAGTGAAGATAAACCACTGAAAATATTACAAAAATACCCTGTAGCAACTGATTTAGTGTGTATTTCTAGAGCCTGTCGCTGATGGATAAAGTAAAAGTCGTGTTTTTTAAAAACATTTTTTTTTAAATAAAAAGGAATTGGAATTTTCGAGTCATTTGTACTTCCAGAAGGCAGAAAATGGAAAGAGCTGTGTGTGTGATGCTCACACAGAGCCCTGAACTTAGACGCTATTAAAAAGAAGGTAAAAATTAGATTAGAATTTATCAAAACTGTGTTATTTATACTCTCCTTTTTTTTTTTAATCTTAAAATTCCTGCTGCAGCTTGGTTTCAGATTTTCATTCCTTTTTACCACAGTGGTGCTTTTTCTGCAGTGAAATGTCCCCGTCATATCCTCCATTACCTGCAGTATTGAGGACTTTTAAAATTCCTTCCAAAACTTTGCTCTCAGAGAAGTGTTTTCTGAATGGCCTTTAGACCCGCCCCTCATTCACGTCACTGGTTCATTCCTGCGTTCTCCCACTGGAGAGCAGCCTTGTAAAAATTACTTAACTGAGAATCTGCTGTTAATGAGTAAATGTCCTACGAACCTCGGGGTCTTGAGGACTTGTCTTGTGGTTGCGGTCTCTATGGCCACTGTGTTGGACTTTTCAAGTATGAGCGTGAGCAGTGGATAGGTGGCACGGCCCTGTGCCTACCCCAACTTCCACTCTGTTTATGACCCTCAGAACTCTTCCTATTGTGTAATTGAGGAAAATCAGTTTGTAGCTGCCAAAATCTGTAGACCGTAAGGAGGAGAAGCAGTGAAAGCCTTGGTTTTCTTTCTAATACTGCTTTCTCTTCGTGTGCTCTTCCTGCTTCATTGTTTCCTCTTAATGGGAACAGAAAGTGCTGTTTCCGGTTTTGCTTTGTTTTCTGGGTGAATCCAAATCCTCACCGCTGACTGATCTTTCCCTAGAGATTAGCTGCTGACTTCCAGCCCTCACCCAAATTCACGTTCGTTAGTTCTGCTGTGCGGTTGGAACACAAGCGAGGTTCTTTCTCTCTTTCCCTTGCAAGGTAAACACTGAGAGATAGGCGATTTCCCTAGTGTCTCTAGATACTGCTTATCTGTTAGATAAGTTCCTGTGCGCTGAGGCTGTTTAATGTGGACCTCTGGAGCTCCAAACTTCCTTAAAGCCTTCAGATAAGAAACAAAAACTTTAGTAGTGATTTTGCAGAGTGGGTGGAACAGGGAATGAATTCTCAAGATCTGGATTCAAATCTACCTCAAAGTCCACAGATGAAAAATTTTTCCCAAGGATCTTGACTTGACGGCTTTCAGCTCAGCTCTTGAGAAAAAGAATAGTCCCAAGGACACATCCATTTCCCACTGTTGATAGGGAGACGTCTTACATAGATATAGCCACAGATATTTACATATTTCTTCCTATATAATGCCAACATGTGATAACACCAAAGTTGAATGCTTAGCTATTTTGAGCCTACATTGTAAATATCATTTCACTTAATTATGAAACCAGTGCCCATTTTCATTTCTAAAATTTAGAAGCACCCCTTCCCAAAAGAAAAGCCTTCAATTCTTGTGGAAGGGACAAAGGGACTCCAAAGTGTAGAAGCTAGAAGGTAGGCGATGTGATTATTTATCTGGTTTTTCCTCAACTCTGGGCCTGATTCTTGTTTTATTTGTTGATGCAAAGGAAAGGAAGCTTGGAGATTCTTGAATGCTCATGGGCACATTTCCTCTTCTTACAAGTTTGTAGCAAGAACACAAAGGAATTTGACCACAGCTGGTTTATTTCCTGTGTTACCTGAGGCCAGGTGAGATGATAAATTCCAAATACCTTCAGCCATCAGTTACTGAATCCTGCTAGTCTCGGAACTGTGTGGCTGTGTGACTCCACTGAACAGGCAGGTTTCCTGTTAACCTGAGGTGTTCTCCTGCATTCTGTGTTGCACATTTTTATTTGATAGAATAGACTCTTGTCAAAGGACAGAAAAGAGAGAGGGAGAAGCTCCTAGTATAAGAACAGTCCAAACCAGGGATTAACTATCCTCATAATTTTTTCAAAATAATACTACTACTGCTACATCAGAAAACAGGAAACAAGTGATTTGTAAAATAATTAGCACCAAAGGGAACATAATAGATGACTTATTAAAATCCATATTCGGATTATATGACGCCATCAGGTCCAGGGACCAGAGGAGATGTGACTCAGAGTGCCTTTTCTGAGGGGAGCACCCCAGTGCACTTTGTCAGCTTACTGGCTTCTGACATTAAATAAGCTGCAGGTATGATTGATTGGGTAGCCTTTGACAGGAACGAGAAACTGAAATCTTCTAGTCCTCACTGAGCCAGGCTCTATTTTCATTACCTTCTTCAAGTATTCCATTTAGTCAACCGAGTTATGTGTAGTTCTGGGAGAATCTCTCCTGCTCCCAGAAGTCATTGTTCCACTCATAATAAAATTATGCTATCAATTTGCCACAAGAGAAACACACTGGAGCTCACTAAATTATTGCCATGTGTTTTGGACTAAAGACAAAGTGATACCAATTAAAAAACAGCCACCCCTGGACTCTATTTTTTAATGGTGGGAGAGGAGGGGCAAGACTGGCTCACAAGGGAGGTCATGTCTCCCTTCTACACATTACAAATTTCATTTTCCTTAATTAGAAAATGGCGCTGATGGAGAATGAGCAGGGAGTTTAAGTGAAGAAAGAAGAAAGAATGAAACCTGAGCTGAGTCCTAAATAATATGTCAAAAAAAGGACAACTTGCCTCCCATAAGACTACTTCATTTGAAAGATTTGCTAGGTTACATTAGCTTGAATAGATTTTTTTTTTTTTTCTGGAAATGGGGCCATAACCCAAAGACTGAAAATGCCCCAGTTCCAAAGCTCTCCAGATACAAGTCAAACTCATACCTTGGTTCAGTCACAGTGACAAGTCTGTATTCCTTAGTTCTCAGTTAGGGTACATTTCAGGATACTGTGTGCCTAGGGACTTGAGCTTTAGTTATGATATAAGAGTGTCATGCTTTTGGTTATCAGCAGGAGCCAATACCCTGCTGTTTTAATTCATATTCTGCTGGATTAATTTTTAAAAAGCCAATAATTTGGTCTCAGAAGGAAATCTTGACTTTTCATGCTCCAAATAAATAATGCCTGCCAATTTACCATAAGGTTGGTGATAAAGTGAATTTAGAATCTTAGATGTTATGAGTAAGTCAAATTCCATTACAAGAGAAAATGTCTATACAATAAAAAGCATTTTCCATCCCAGGCAGTTGTTCGCTACTTTTAAATAATGTTCTAATGATACAATTTTGTTAAGTAACTGTGAGTAACCCTTTGTAATATATTATAATGACCTGTGACTTTTCTGAGGACAAATAAAATTTCTTGAGGAAACTGGTACTCACAGAGAAGATATGACTTTTTTCAACTAACACCATAAAATTGCTAATGAAGAGAAAAAGAAAACAACAAATACTTCCATTGCTTAAGCATCCTAAAAGCTCTTTCATAGAATTAAGGAGTGGACCAAAATAGACCCAAAGAGAAAGTGACTCTTCTGGACAATACAGCAGAATGAAATTGGGGTGTCTTATGAGTGAGAACCCTGATATTTGGCTGAGTCCAACCAAACTGATGGTCCGAAGTTATTTCTGGACTTTTTTCCTGCTTTCTAATTGATAAAGGAAATAATCAGAACCTCATTGCTTAGTCTTAGTAAATACTTATAACTTGATATTGAACTGAATTTAAATAAGCTAAAGAGAAGACTGGGGAAGGAAACACACTTGAAATATACATTGAGGGAGGAGGACCACATTCAGAGTGCTGTTTCTTAGAGGAGATTAGATTTGAACTGGGTTTTGAATCAAAGGAAGGAACTGATTTCAGTAGGCAGATACAAGTTATGTGAGAGACCATTAAGAAGGGAAATTGAGTAGACCAGTCTGAGAGGAAATCACCTTTCTCTTACTAGAGAAAAATAAACTTGCAAGTATCTCTGATACACAGGCAGACAGCCACCCCAGATCCCCCAGTACAGTGGAAACAGTGGCAGAGGGCCTCGTGTTCACACAAAGAACCATACAGTGTGGCCTGGGAAGGGAATGGATCCTGACATCAGCAGCTTGGGTCTAATTCCAGTTCAGACAATGTGTGTGATCTTGGGCAATTTAGTCTTTCTCGGTATCTACTCTCCCTAAGCCATTGAAGAATGAGGACTGGGTGATTTTTAAAGTCCCGTCTATCCTTAAAATTCTATTATTTTATTATTCTACACCTGTGAATTGAAGGGAAAAAAAAAACCTAGTCAAAGTAAGTGAAATGAAAATGATTTAAACCATTGTATCTTGAATTGATTAGAAGAGATAGAGAGACCAGTCATAGTGACTTAAACAAATCCCGAATCAGAGATTTATCTATTAAAGTGAAGAAAAAGAAACCAATTTTTATCTCTATTGTTAAAAAGCGCAGCAGGATTTGGTAACTCATTCAGCATGGGATGAGAACTGAGGAAGAGCCACAACTCTGGGTTCTGGGCTTCGGGGAGCGATGCTTGGGGCTCCCTCCACAATGGCAGTGGACTTGAGAGGAGCCTGGTAGTTTCTCTGGGAAGATGAATTTGTTTTCACAAAAGGTCGTATAATAGAGATGAGCCCTGCAGAGGAAGAGACCAGAATAACAGGAAGGACCTCACAAGGGAGGGAAAGGCAGGGCTGAGGGTGCAGATGTTATTCAAACCCTGGCAGCGGATGAGTCTGTCCAGCAGAGAGGACTTTGGTGACAAGGGCACCTGGAGGAAGCCACGCCGATCATGCCAGTCCCGTGGTAGCCTCTTTGGGTAGAATGCTGCTCAGGGCAAGATTTCAATACATAGTTCAGTAGGCTGAATGGAGCAACTAGAGTTGGAGGAAAGTTTGTGCACGTGTTAAGGCTCAAAGTGCTTGGGGCCAATGAGTTAGCTCAGTGGTTGAGGGAGCCTGAGGCACCCAAATGTTTCTCTCTCTCTCTTTCTCTCTCTCTCTCTCAACAAATAAATAAATACACACACAACAAATAAATAAATTAAAATGTTTAAATTAAAAAAAATACAGTTGTTTAAATTGTGGGCTAAAGTAAGAACCCCATCCTTTTTCTCCCAAGTTTAGTTAGGCTCATGAAGAAGTAGACTATATATCACCAAAATTTAGACTGACGTCAACAACCCCCCAATTTCCTGTAGCTGTGAAGCTTCAGTTCTTGTCCGGAGAGGAGAGAAACCGAGTCATGTTTTGTTGTTTGCTTTATGTTTTCCGGGGATTGTTTGTATTATTTGTTTACTACTTACTGCTTGTGAAAGTCCTCTGGTGTTCTGCTCCCAGGCCAGGTTACCAACTAAACAAAAACAATCTTTCTTCTTGTATGTTGTGGATTTGGCTGTGGGGATCAGCAGACATTCTGATGTAAGTGAGCGGCACTCTGAAGCCATCAGCTTCACCATGACCATTCATACGCCTTGCCTTGACCCTGCATGCAAGGAGGGTGCTCCTATTTAGAACCACCAAAGGACTTACCACTAAGTCAAAGTTAACAGGCAGAGGCTTGCAGAAAACCATCGAACTTGAAGTCATTGAGACAGCCAGACAAAGTGACTCCACTATGTATTCACCTTCAGCATTTAAGGCTATGGAAACTAAAGTCTAGACATTGGCATTTTGGTAGTTCTTCGTTTATTTTGTCAGTTCCTGATCACACAACAGGGAGGGAGTAACTTAGGAATGAGCAGGTAGGGGAAATATGCCATTTAAATATTTAAGTCAATGGGACATTTATGACATGCCAACATCCCATAGGACCTCAAAACACGATTTGGCCCACAAGTCGTCTCCCCACCACCATCTCCAACTATGTACTCCTCAAAGCTATGCTGAGCTTTAAAGCTCCATAGCTCCTGAAGTTGGTTTCTCACTAAATACTTATCTCCTAAGGATGTCCTTCATGGGTTCATTGTTTCAACTGTTGCCAATCCAAAGTCCATCTCTATGAAAGGTCTGCCACAGATAAGCCTTTTTCTCATCAAGTTGTGTTAGGTATTATTAATCTATATGAACTCTGGAATCACAAACCTGTTATTCTGAGAGCTTGAAAGGTTTGGAACACGTCTTGTCATCTTGAATGCAAAGTATGAACTGTCTTTGTTATCCGTCTAGCTCTGCCTGTATTTGGAGAAATAGTTGGAAAATTTTACAATTTCTTCAGAACACCAGGCATTCTTAATAGAAAAGAATAGTATAACAGGTTGAGTCATTTTATGAGAATATATTATTTTATGAGTCAAATCTTTATTTAAAGGGGAACATTAAATACAACATCAAACAGTCAGTGTAATCATAATTACAATAGAACTGAATTTTATAATAAATCTCTCAGATGATTCCCAGAGATGCTTATAGAGCAAGACGCAATTGCACTTCGTATTTTTTTTTTCTGTTCAGGAAAGCAACATCATTTAAATTATTAAATTATCTCAAAAATTAACCAAAGAGAGTTTGACTCCATTTTAAAAACGTGCCCTCCCACTTCAAGGGTAAGAAGTCACATCCATTTGTTGTTTACTGTTCCCGCATCTGCTGACATGACTGGTCCACAGCTTTTCACCTAGTATTTGTTGAATAAATGGCCCTGAGAGGAAGACACATGTGGTCCATTTGAGAAAAGACACGCCTGCCAGTTCCCTTTCGGATAGTAAAAGCTGATCAGGGCACTAAAACTTTATCAAAGGTAATGGGAAATTTAAAATGTAAAATAACAGTCCTGCCGATGCTGGACAGTTGCTAATAAAGTTAAATACTGGATAATTTAAATGAATAAATTATAAGTGGAAAAGGCCTTCTAGGTAGGTAGTCTAAGCCCAAACTTCATTTTCCACAAAGCATCCAATTCCAGTTAGAGGAAATGATTTTTGGAGTTGATGGTAAAGCCTAAAGTTGTAGCAGATCAAATCCTCAGATACAGAACTGTCCCCAGTACATGAGCTCCAGCTTCCAAAACCTCATTCTAATCATTAAACAAGAAAAAAACACGCAATTAACTCGCTTCCTTTCTTTTTTTTGTACAATTTCATAGTGCTGTTGTAACCTTGGTTTTTAAGAAAAATTAAGTCCATCTCCCTAATTATTATCACTTATGCTTACAAACGTTGAGAACAACTAGTAAAACACAGAATTGAAATTCTTACATCATATTTTATGAATATTTTATTTGATCAATGGTATGTACACATTTTTTAAACCATGAAAAAACACTTAAGGCATCCTAAAAGGTGTATATTTTGGGATTTGGATTTGGTTACAAGATGGATTTTTTAGTTGAAAATTACCACATGCAGAGATGAGAGAGGGAGGTAGGGCTAAAACATCATTTGGCATGTAACTGAATCATTTAATCTAAAAGGGAGCATTTGGGATCTGAAAGGATGATACTACCAGAAAGAAAGCTACTGTTAAAAACTTAACAACCAGCTAAGAGTGGGAGCCACTGCCGTATTGAATCTGTGACCTTAGATTCCAACCAATTATGAAGACCCAGGGCAGCCAGTGAACAAAGCAATTACAAGGGGAGTCAAACTATTAAGGAGCCAAGAGTTCAGTGGCTTTATGTCCCTGCTAAGGTACTCTTAGAACACCATATAATAGGAATTGAATAATACTAACATTCCCACATGGTAATTTAAAGCAAGTTATGGTATATTCTAATCCAGGCAGATTTTTCATTTTGATGACTATGGGAGTGGTTATTATATTTTTATATGTACTTTTACAAACATTTAAATTGAAATAACCCATAGCATAAAATTGTCAGTGATTTAGCTGGCTTGGAACTTGTAACTAAATACACTTGGAGGGTCTCTCTCTCTCTCTCTCTCTCTCTCCCTCTCTCTCTCCCCCCCTTCACCCCCTGCCCCAGCTCTCAGGTAAATTTCACTGCCTGACAACATTTCATGCCACGCAAAGCTCAGGCAGGAGATGAAAAGGCACGAGGCATAACAAACATCACAAAGCCTGCACAATTTCTTGTTTATAAAGAAAAACAAGGAATGTAAGCTAAGTGGAAAGGTGCCGGTTGAAAGATATTTTAAATGCCTTCCAGTTAAAACCATCAGGGATCAGAAAACAGAAGGCAAATTCTAGAGGCTAGTATACCAAGGGAAGAGACTGATGAATTGCCTCATGCACATTTTAATTAAACTATCATCTTGAGATTTGTGTGTGTGTGTGTGTGTGTGTATTGATTTGCACAGTACTTAAAAAAGCTCCCCCCCGCACCCCCACCACCTCTCTCTTTTGAATGCTGAAGCTTTGTGTCTTCAGCTTGACTCTATGAAAAGAAATTACTCATCTTTGGAATTGTTACGGAGGGAGAAAAAAAAGCCAAATGGGTGGACACATTCTCTTCTCCTTTTCAATATGTTTAAATTTCAACTGTTCATATAATTATGCTGGCATGTATTTCTTCCTGGCTTTAGTCATGCAGAAAAATTTTAAACATGAGAAATTGGACAACTCTAATGTGGTGTAAAATCTACTTACGCATTGTATTTCTTTCAATATTCGGTACCAATAGTATGCACATTGTTAAAATTAAAAGAAAATGTTAGCTTTATGCCCTAATGGATTTATGTGATATATATAGCTGCCAACTATTTTATTAATGTTGAAAAGAGAAAGTTTGGAAATAATAGAAATGCTAGAAGTAGGGTTGGCTTCAGACAGAGGTGACAATGATAATCCATTTAATAGGAACACCACTTACATGACACCAATTGTGATAGTACTTAATCAATAACAGGTACCTAATTCCCTCAGAAGTCTATTAGTCCTAGCTCTTCTATATCCAAAAGTAAACTGAGGCATAGGCCAAAGGGATTTTCAGAGGAGCTTTTAGAAGTAAGAGTCCAGAGCTTTAAGAATCAAGTCCTGTGTGAAAATGTGTCAATCTAGATCCAGGATTCACAGTACTGGACTTTTCTTTTGATCATCTCTTAGTAAACTAAAGATTTGTGTCTCCAAGTTTCTTCCCTCTCTCCTACCTCCTGCCATGCTCACCTGCCCCAAGTATGCATGTTTAACAAATGGGGAGAAGAATATCGGGCTCTACAGTGAAGGATTTGTTTAAAAGACTACCTCCCTCTCAAATACCAGCTTCAAAAACAGATCCCCTTGTATCCTGTAAGAATAGGAAGATGCATCTTTCAACTCTCACCAGTGAAGCTTTCACATGCAACAGAGGGTAATTAACACAAAAGGCCACAACTGGCCAAAGTATAGAGGATAAGAGATTACAGAGTTCATATTTTTGGTTAGGACGCCTATATCAAACTTCACCCACCCAGGGTTCAGGGATCATTGGGGAAGAGAGGGCAGAAAGGTTGTAAAAGCCAAGGGTGGTGGATGACCACAAGGGAAAAAAAAGGATAGAAAGATAACTGTTGGGAAATAGAAAATTATCTGGTGTTGATGTCTTTCCTCAAAGACTGCTTAGATTATCTGTCTGTCTATCATCATCATCACCTCTCATGATCTACCACCTATTTATCATCTGTCATCTGTCTTTTATCTATATATCTGTCTATCATCATCTAACCCTCATGATCTCCCATGTATTTATCATCTATCTGTCATCTATCTATCTATAATCTATCTATCTATCTATCTATCTATATCTATATCTATATATATCATCTATCTATCATTTACATTTTTCAGTGGGGCTTGCTCTCATCAGTGCTGGCCTTAACAGGATGAACTTCCAGCAGTTTTCTTCCCAGATCACAGCATTTATGGAAGAATGAGTTGTTTGGATCTGAAACAGAGTGAGCTCAAACTACCCACCTAACTTGCACAAGCAAACCATATTAACAATGAGGCCCCCGCAGGATCACCTCAGGACTCGTTCCAGAATAGAATAAGCTGTCTTGGCGGTTGTGCCTACATCTTTGGTTCTGTTCCTGCATGGTCCCTTGCTGGTAGAGATGGAGAAGAGGTCTCAAAGAAAGCATGTTTCATTTCAAACTAATGGCCCCTCTGTGAGACATTTTAGAATTCAAACTCATTTACTGTCTTTGTTTCATGAAAAGGACACATCTTTGAAAGCAAAGTTTTCTAAATTTGAAGTAATCTTTCCCTAGACTATGAGTGTTTTTACATCACTTTTTGTCTCCTGAGTGTCTTCAGTTCACCACTGAAAACCTTTTGTAATATAACAGTGGCCTCTTATACACCCGCTCAGAACCTCTGCTGGGTCTTAGACCTCTGAGAATGTAATGAAACTCACAGACCCCTACTCTGAGAGAAATATCTTCATGTGTGCATAAACAAACACACAATCATGTCTCCAATCATAGGGTCCTTCCACGGACCCTCTACTGCCAACACCCAAAAACTAATGAACAAGAACAGACAGCCACCACCACCACAACACAAAACAAACCTCTTGCTCTAATAAGTTTGGGTAGAAATATGTTAACCAATCTTAAAAAAGACCATAATCAGTATTCCTCCTTTTGTTGGTGGCTGAATTTTAAATTAATTGAATTTTTAAAATGGCAACAGATGGTTCTCATTTTATTAGATTTTAAATTCATAAAGATTGTGAGCAGTACCTTTTGGGTTGTTCTGTATGGTGCAGAGCCTCTTGTAGGCTGGAGCGTTCTGCTCACTGAACAGCTCTAAGGGCATCCATCAACCCTGTGCTTGGCACCTTCAAAGCTACGAAATTCCTCCGTTCTGAGCAATGCTTCACTTATTACACATATGGAATAGGTTCACACACTATAATGGCACCACCAAGAGCCCATCAATAGTAACAAAAGGCTACTTCAGTAATCTGCTTTGGTTATAATTATCCTTTTCTGAATGTTCATTCTTCCTAATGTTTAACTCTCCATGTTTATACACAGGTAATATATAGAGAGATGTTTATAGAGAGAGGTAGATAGATGTCTAAATAACTATTAGACCCCAAGAAATGTCCACCATTCCACATAAAAATTCCTTTGGTGAGCTTTATGCTAGTAGGTTCTTATATACCACCTTTCAGCAATTTATAACTACCTTAGAGGCCAGCTTTGTGAAATGTCTCATTATCTGTATATCTGTCTATTAATTTGTTTATCAGTCCACCTATCTATAGAAATTTTAAGCGGTATAATAACTTTAAGAACAGTGACACTAATGTAGTATTAGATTAAAAGAACGTTGCTTTATATGGGCGTAAATGTAATTTAGAGGCACTTAGAGGAAGCTCTATACTTAGCATGATTCTTGGCCACAGCAGACAGGTTGAGCCCACTCATTTTGGGATTGCTAATTTGCCGTTAATTAGGAAGATTGATTCTGTTCTGTGATGCATAGGCCCAACCCTAAGTGCATTTTTCTGGTTTCTGGGGCACTTTGCAGGTTGCCATTTTCCTTGCAAATGCGTGACTGGTTGCCACAGGCCTTCACAAAATTGAAGCGCTTTCTGACTTCTATAAAGAAGGATTAGCATTTTAAATTTTCATTTATATTTTAAAGCTCAGCCTGTTGTTATTTTAAGCAAATTTCTGCTTTATTCCATTTTGTTTTGTTTTAAATTGTGGCAGGGAATTGATGCTCTGATTCAAATTTTTAGTGAAGGAAATGCTTTAGTAACCAGTCTTCACTTTATTTTCTTGAAGTGTCAGTCTCAGATACAGAGCAACATGAAGGTTGTGCTGTTCTGTACAGAACATTTATTCTCCAGTGTTAACTGTTTGTTTATCTTCCCTGTGATGTATTGAGTTTGCTGCTTCTCTCTCTCTCTCTCTCTCTCTCTCTCTCTTCTTTTGGCTGATGACAAATTTTAATCATTTGACTGTCCTTCACGACAATTACTTTAACTAAGATGAGTTATGTTGCCTTTATTGGAATGAAGTTGGGGAATCTATCAGAACTACTGAAAGGAAAATTCCTAGAAGTGTTTTTAAGCATAGTCATTAAGAACAGGCTGTACCAATACAGAAACAAATGTGGTGTGCGGAGAGTGTGAAGGGAGTCACTTACCCACTGCGATTTTGATGCCTGACATTGCCAGGAATATAACTCAGGCGATTTTTGAACCACATGATTTATTTCAGAGTGGTGGAAACTGGATAAGCAAAACAGTATCCAGTAAGCTTCCACTTACTTCACGTGCTATGAAATGCAGTGGACGCCATGCCCGTGCTTTCACTCACAGAGACTTGAATATAGATGATGAGCATATCTGAACACTGTGTAGATATTTACACTTGAAGTCAGTGACCTGATTGTATCCTGTTCTCTTCTTTCTTCCCTAACAACCTTAATATTTTGGCAAATCGTTCATCATTTCATTTCCACAGAGTAAGCTGAAAATTATTTCGATGAGCTGCTTTCACATGTGCTAAATATGACTTCAGAATAAAATGAGTTTTTTTTAAAAAACTACACACCAGAGGCATAAGAGTGAGACATGAATAAGACATAAAATGAAGCTCTTCAGGGTTTGGGGGATAGGCAATTGAACCCTGCACTCATGTACACTAAGCAAGCACCGTAATACTGAGTTACCTCTCTAGCCCAAACAAGAGCCTTTAAGCATAAGGATTTGCATCTTGTCAGTCCAGTCACCACAGCTTGTAGCCTGGTATGCTTAACAGACACTGTCATTCCTCGTGCCTTAGTGATTCTTGCCAGCCTGGGTGACCTATCCTGGCACTACAGGCTCTTTGGTACTTTGGTAGCTCTTTTTATTTCTCGGTATCTCCATTTTTTTTTTTCAAAGAAAGGGTCTCACTGTGTAGTACTGACTGGCTTGGAACTCCCTATGTAGACTACCATAGCCTTGAACTCAAGGAAATCTGCCTGCCTCTGCCTCCTGAGTGCTGAGATTAGATGCATGCACCCCCTCTCCCTGCTTGGGAATTCCACAGTTCCTTGTGAAATCAGCTGGACTCATCTTCCTGACTTTTGTCTATAGATGAAGTTTGATCCTCAGCTCTCTTCTTCCTGCCAGACTTCTGCAAATCTGTCTCTTCTGCCACTCCTTTCTATAAATTAATTAAGACTGAATTGACTATAAACGAGCTGGAGAGTTAGGTTTGCTACTGCCTCCTAAACCACATGCGTGTATGTCTTCAAACGCTTGTGAAGCACCCACCACTGCATGGGTACAGATGCCTGCCACGGCTTTGGGAACCAGGCGAGGTACAGTCTATTCAAGGTTAGGAGGAAACTCCTTGTGAAACTTCCAGTTCTAAATCAGATGTAAGTATCAAAATCCCCAAATTCTTATATTAATTGTTTGAAATGTGGAATGTTTTCCTTTTAAGGAAAATTATTGGACCCAGACAAAACCACAGAAACCTACATAATTTTTTCTGAACTTGATTTCAAAATATTAGAAATATATCTTCCTTCCATGATATTGGGGGAGAGGAGAGAATTAAATTTAAAAAATGAGGGGAAAGTGGATTCATTGGGAAGTTCATACTCCTTATCCCACAGAACAGGCTGTTGCAGCCCAAGCTAATAGTTCTTGCTCTTTAGAAAAAGTCTACCTGTCCTTTCTTTGGCCCTTCCACATCTTCTCCATCCCACCAAGTTACGCCAGTGAAAGCCAGTGGTTGAAAAGATGAAAACACATGAAGGTCAAGTTTCCTGGTGCTCATAGGTTCCTTTATCTCATTTATAACATTGGTTTGAAGAGTTGGTAAATCAACACAATATTAGAAGCTAGAGAGACATTTAAAAAATGGTCTTTGTATCTTCATGGAGGTCCCAGTCTTGAAGAACATGAACAAATGATGAAATTAATTATTTTGCCATTTGTAATATTTAGAGTGGGATCATCGATGATGGATTTGGCGTGAGCCGTGAATTGTTGTCCCCATCTTTCATTTTTCTTCCTCTCCTTTACTTTCTCTTTTCCTTTTGTTCACCTCCTTCCAAGCAACACCACTCATTTTCCAGAAACTTGCCCTACAAGGTAAATGACAGAGTTCTAGACCATGCAGAATTGAGGAATTCACCAACAAAGGGACAGTGAAAGTGGTACTTTAAAATTAGTCCTAACTTAGTCAGACATAATAAGACTGTTGAAGTCTTACCGTTCCTTTAGCAATATGTCCATACTCATAGATGTTATGCAGTGTGCTCAGAAGAAACATCTCAGAAGAGGGACATATCTTGTTGAATTTTCATTGCCATAAAAGGTTAGGTGACACCGGGCATAAAATGTAGCTGGCATTACCTGAAGGAGTTATAAGACCTGTTCTCAGAGGCCTCTCCTCAGATAAGGGTCACAGCCCCTGAAACCTCCACTGATATAAATGGTTGGGTAGCAGAAGACCATGTAGCCTGCTGGGCGTTAGCTGGAAATATGTATTGTACTACACTGGTTTTTGTACACCCACAGGGAATGTTTGGGACTGTCTCTTAAGCCACTTCTTACTGAAGGCCAACAAGACACAAGCAGAAAGGACAGACTTTGGAGCTAGAAAAATCTGAGTTTGCATCTGGGCTTCCTGGTAACTGTTTGTTTAGACCTAAACTTGGAGCCTTAGTTTCCACATCTGCCAAACTGAGATAATGCCCTTGATTCAGACTGCGATTAAGGAAAAGCACTTGACAGGAGCCCCACAAAAGCTGTTCTTGTTACTGTTGTTGTTTAAAGCGATTGTATCACATTTTCTGTTCTCTTTCTTTTCCTAGAAAGACCTTCTGTATTGTTCTGTATATGATGAGAGATTCATAATTATCATTATTTGGCAGGTAGTACAGAGTGAACTCCAGGAATTTCCTAGTCTCTTTCACAAGAACTGTTATGTTTAGTTTTTATTTTTCACAAGATTTGTAATGCTTCTGATTAGTGAAGTATATTTACAGAAGCATTCATCAGATTCATAAAAATAATGACAAGCAAACCAGCTCCAGTAATGAGTGCTCTGTGGCTTCTTCTGGGAGTAGGAAGTATTGTAGCAAAATAGTCATAAAAAACAGAAGTCCTGAGTAGCCCTGAATATTTTTTCTAGCACTTTTTTTCCCTTATCTTCCTCTAAACCTTTGTTCAGCCTTGTTACTTATCAAACTGATAAAATTCAACACCTGAGTTGTAGAACATGTACCACTGAAGTACACGCAGGGGATAGGCTCTATCGTAGGGCTTCTAAGTATAGAGACAATGACTTCTTACAGGCCCCTTAACATTTATAAAAATAAATAACTAAATAAATTAGTGGAACTGGTATTGGGAACTAGTGTTGTTTCAAAAATTGAGTTAATATGGCAGCCTCTGGCTGGGGCCATTGTTTCCTGGAGTAACAATGTGGACATGTCACTTCTTCCTTCTCATGACCATATTTCTCAATTTTGTTTTGTTGTTGTTGTTTTAAAGAAAAAAGGTCCTGTTGGCATCAAGATGCTCTGAGAGAAGCAGTGTGTCTCATAGGCTTGTTCTGGGCTTCTGAAATGATACTTAACACCTCCAAAGATTAATAAGGACTGAGGATATAGCTCAGTGGCAAAGCACTTGTGGTAGGCCCTGGGTTCAGTCACCAGCACTACCAAGAAGAAAAATGAAGATGGCCAATGGCTATAAGTGACAAATGTTTGTCATTTTTGTGCTAACCCCAACTGTGCGCACTGCGTCCCGTCTTATCTTCTGCTGGGGCCTTTGTTCCTTTCCCTCCTGCCCGTACTTGCCTCCTCCCCAGCTTCTCCTCCCAGCTCCCTGCATCACTGTCGAAAGAGCTGCCTGTGCCCCCCTGTGCCACTTATTACTGTTGCTCCAGCTTCAGTGCCCCTTTGCATCAGACCCCCTCAGACCTTATCAGGCCCTTTCGTGTTCAGGGTGGGAAACAGGAGGGGGCTCTCCATCGGACTGGCAGGCCTTGCAAATCTTTGGGCTGCTGTAATAAAATCTCTAGTTGTGGAGATTTATGAGGTCAGATGCATGTAGAAGAGGCAGCACCTACAGTTCATGAAATTGTAAAGAATGCCAAGTGCATAGATAGGAAGGAAAGATGCCCACATGCCTGACAGTTCATATCCTTGCCAATCTGGTTTGTGGTTCCTTTCATTCATCACCCAGCTATTGCAGGTATTCAAACAGCCAATCCCAGTGCTGCTTTTGGAGCTCTCGAGATATCAGTTTACATAATTAATAGAAATATACCAGCAGGTGACTGTAATGTGATTATAAAGTACAGTCCTGGCTGTTGGGGTGTATTGAATACTTTTAAATGAAATATGTGGAATGTGTGTACGCATTCAGTGTGTTTAAATTAATGCAGCCTTTCCAATCAGCCAGAAAGAGAGAAAGGATGTAAATTGCTAGCATGTGTTGTTCAAAATGCAAAAGTAGGAAAGCAGTATTGATCTGTGCTTTAGATGTTTATTTACATCAGTCGCACAGTGTTAAGATGTCTGGCCATAATTATCAAGACCTGCCCACCTGTCAAACCGCAATTGGGTTATTTCCCCATTGTCTTACAGCAGTAAATCTTCAGGTTGGGATGGGCATTAGACAAATGGAAAAAGGCGACTTTCCCAGAACATGTAATTCATTATGGAAAACAGGTGCCTGCCGAAGATTTTTGCTTTAATGCAGACATATTTTATTATTCATAAAATATTAATGTGAATTGTCACTACCAGAGTTGTTTTCATGTAAAATTTTCAGTTTTAATATGAGGAAAGGAATTGTAAGGATTCCTTCAATTGTGCTTTTTTTTAAAAAGGTGAAATAATAATGATAAAAATAATCATTCCAGAAATAGTTTCATTCCCTTACTCTCCAAAAAATAGGTTCAAAATAACCCTGGCTCCCACTTATGTAATATGTGAAAATACGTCTTCTTTAATGTTGTGTGTGGTGAGTGTTCAGGCGAGGGGACAACCTTGTAGGAGGGACAGAGTGACCTTTCAAAAAAAGAAATGAAATATACTTTCATTTTCCAGAAATATGCATGCAAGTAAAAATTTGACAGCCTGGAAGGACATAAGCAAATATATCTTTTTATTTGAAGATAAAAAGAAGCTGGGCTGGATAGGAAAGAGAAAAAACCTGTGAAAAAAACGCATGATGCAGTTTTTACGAATAAGCAGCTTAATGTATCTTGGCACCCACAGTAAGCCTTGTAGGAGCTCAAAGTGCCTCAGGCAATCTGTGAGCAGAATAGCAATTTTATTACTTTGTCATTAAACCAATTTCACAGCAGTATTGTTTGTTAATGAGCAGCAGCAAACGAGGGAAGATGTCACACACTGGAATAGCAGAGAGATTTGTGACCCAGGCTCACAGCACTGAGATGGAAAGACCACGGCTATAAAAAAGGAAATACTTTGGGATGAAATGCAAAGTCTATACAGCAGAGCTTGTGTTTATGAGCTACCATTTTGCTAAGAGCTGTGAGAGAAATAAAGGTCTGGAAATATGCAGTTAAAACAGGGCCTATAAAATTAAAACCAAATTAAAGTATAGCAGAGGATTACTGCACAGACTGTACTCGACAAAATATATTTTAAGTGATGAGGTGAAATCTAAATCAGTTTTGTTTGAATTTGGTTGGTATTTATGAAATTCAATTAAAAAAAAAAAGAAAAAATATCCAAACAAAGAAGCTGCCTTACCCTTCTGTGGTCTCTGAGCCATGAACACACATCACTTTGGGGGGGTGTGGTGATTCCACTTATCAATCCTTAAATAATTAGCAACTTTTTTATTCATGGGATGTACCCTCTCCTTCCAGTCAGCCTTCCCTGTTACTTTATCTCAGGACATTGCACATGTGTAATAAACACTCAGGCGGGGCCTTGATGGGCTGAAGGCCCATGAATCAAGTACCCCTGGAACAGTCACAATTCCACTCATCTTTGATGAGTCTCCCCCTCCCCCCTTCTCACTTTCCTTACATTTTTTTTATTTCCTTTTTTTTTTTTTTTTTTTTTTTGAGCTCAGGTTCTTTCTTACAAAGAACTTGGGAGGATGCCTTAAGGAATACAAGAAACAGTGCCAGACAGGCAGTTACTACTTCTCTGCAAGGCATCCCAAGGTGAGCGTCAGCCCTGGCAGCATTGCTATGTGTCTTCATAAGGGAGAAGGGTTAATGTCACCAATCCTGGGATCAGACTCTCTCCAGGAAAGGCCAGGGGTGAAAGCAGGTGCCTGAGAAGAAACCGAGGATGGGAATCACCCCATAGTTGTATCTCCATTTGCAAAGGAGATTTTAAGCAGACTTCTGAGCACTGTGAAGTATGGCACAGGCCTGTAATGCTAGATAGACAGGGGAGGCTGAGGTGGAGAATTTTAAGTTCAAGGCCTGACAGGGCTATGAACTACTCTGGGCAAATTAGCGAGGCTGTATCTGAAAAAACAAACAAAAAGACAAAACAAGAAGAGGCTTGAGATGCACTTAAGTGGTAAAGCCCTTTGCCCTACATGTATAAGGCCCTGGGTTCAATTTTCAATGTAAAAACGTAGACTCTGATTGTCACACTTGCTGCTGAGCCTCCCCAGTTGTCGGGGACCCTCACCTACTTAAGTTATATCTCAGACCATTTGTTGGACTTTGCTGTTGAAATGCCCTGAACTGGGCAGATGCTTCTTTCCGCAGACAGCATCCCAACGACTCCATTGCCCTGGGGCCCATGGTTGGGCAAGGTCAAATTTGGAGCCTGGGAAGGACCCTGCTTTGGACAGGGCTAAGTTGTTGAGTATCCTAAGCTCTGGAACTGCACCTCAGTTCTCCCAGCCTTCACACTTGGATTGAGTGGTCTAATTAAGGTGTTTGCTTCAGATTTCCATTTGATTTGGTTGCATTGTCTCCTTTGCTTTCTCTTCTGACAATTTCTTGAGTGATTTTTGGAGCTGGAAAGAAACGCTCCAGGGCCGTGGTCTCAGCATGCGCTCAGTGGTGGTAGTTCAGCTTTAAGACTGTTTTCTGCCTGACAGGGCAGGACCCCCAGACAAATCACTGGCTGGCTCTGTGGTAGTTGGCAGCCATTCAAGACTGGTCTTGTGCCAGGAGTATTACTAGATAGCCAGACAGATCAATTCACTTTTACATTCCCGCCATTATTTATAGCCCCACTGTATATCTACTCTTGCTTATGAAGTAATGATTAGCAAATACAGTACACATAAAACATGGGCATTTGTTCTGGAGAGGGCTTTCTCCTGCTGATACTGCAGATAGTTTCACAGGTCACAGAACCTTAAAAAGGATTTAAAGGGCATGTCTTGTGCAGCATTTGTTCCTTTGAAAATGATGCTCCTTCCTCATTTTTGAGTAATTGAAGAGGATAGAAAGGTTTTTCTCCTTGCTTAGGTTTCATTGAATTCTCTGCAGCCCCTGTTCCCATAGATGCTTCAGCCAAACCTGTGCAGAGGAGAGTTCCACAGTGTGGCTCACTATTTCAACGACCGTTTTGTGCTTCTCTTTTGAGTGTATCAAGGTGAAGCAAAGTAGCTCAGCTATCATGTATGGGACTGGGCTGGGACAGGGATTCACCCGTGTAGGGAAACCGGACTGGGCTCAATGTAAGACCCGGTCTCTTAGCTTTGTTTGTGGTTTATTCTTTCTGTCCAGAGCACATGATCTATACAAACATGCTTCTGGAGGATCCAAAAGAATCTCTCTTCTGGTTATGATCATTATTATATTGATGCATTTGAAGAGGTGTTTATTCTGCTCAGAGTACATAATTGGAAAACATCACACAGCTTGGATTAGGGAGGGAAGGGCAGCTCGGCCTTTCTTGAAGAATATACAGTGGCCATAAACTAGTTATTTGGAAGCCTGCATCCTGTAGCCTGGAATCAGATCCACACATTGATTAAGTCATATTTTCCCAGCAGAATGAACATATATAGTAAGAAGGGGGAAACATTAAGCTAGGTGAACCCATTAGGAAGAATAAGCATCCAGAATGAAAGCATCAGACCCTTGGCTCACTGCTGTGCCATCCCTAACTACGTCCTCCTTGACTCACTGTACAAGGAGCCAGGCCCAGGTGCCCCTTGTCCCTCCAGCAGGTGAGTAGACTTTGTACCGGGCACAGCTTGTTTTCCATCTGTGTCAGCAGACAGAATTGTGACATATTTGCAAAGAATATTGCCAATACATAAGAATAAATATTGCTTAGGGATAAGTTTTTCTTGTTCGTTTCTCGTTCATAATTTCAGATTATATTAAGGACCTACATTTCAGGAGACATCTTTTCTTATTTTTTTTTTTTTTTATGATTTTTGAGACAGGGTCTCATATGTCCCAGGCTAACTTTAATTCAAATTCCCTATGTACAGCATGTAACCTTGAATTTCTAATCACACTGGCCTCAACCTCTCAAGATCTAGGGTTACAAGTTTGGCTCACCATACCCAGTTTGTGTGCTGCTGGAAACCAAACTCGGGGCACCCTACACAAGGTAGGCAAGCACTCTTCCAATTGAGCTACATCTCCAACCCTGACCTTCTTCCAAATCATTTAAAACACTACATAGAAAGCTTCCATTACATGCAGGAGAAAACAAGGTTTCTAAAGGACACACACAATTTCACACACAGTATTAATGAGGAATAAAATGACAGGTATGCACACTATTCCTAAGGGATTGTGTTGTTTTGACAGTGCTGGACTGGGACTTTTCACATTCTAGACAAATGTTCTGCTGTTGAGCTGCATTCTACTCCTGCCCTCTCAGAATATATTAATTTGTTTTGACCCATTTTTTAAAATGATTTATTATTTTTATTTTCTGTGTCTGAGTGAATTACCTGCATGTGTGTAAGTGCACTCCTGTTGTGCAATGCCCTCAGAGGTTAGAAGAGGGTGTCAGATCCCCTGGAATTGGTGATACTGACAGTTGTCAGCCACCATGTGGGTACTGGGAACTGAACCTGGGTCTTCTGCAAGAGCAACCAGTGCTCTTAACTGTTCAGCCATCTCTCCAGCCCTGTTTTTATCCTTTTAAATGAACTCCCATACAACTCAGCACACACACACACACACACACACACACACACACACACGCACGCACGCACACATACACACGCACATATGCAAATGTATCTTGTGAATTAAAATATAGAATATGATGATAGAAAATCCTTTTTTCTTTAATGAAATACCTCTTTACCACATCACTTTACACTTTATAGTCATTTACAGTTTTCAAGGCACTTTTATATATGTTGTCTTATTTGATTCTCACATCAGTCCTGTGAAGTAAACAAGGTTAAAGTCATTCTTCCCTTCCCATAAAGGAAGGATCACAGGCAGGCTCTTCCATGCTTGGTGACTTGCTCTCTGTCTGACAGGCCTAACATATCCCTGGCCGGCCCTTCGCCACTCCAGGCTTTCCTCGATGCTCCCTACTTGGAGAAAGAGCCTCCTTTAATTTTCAAAGACAATAGAGGCAAACTTACCAAATGAAAGTTATCCCTCAACCGGAATATTTTCCAGTACCTTCATTTCCACATCAGCCCACATTGGTGACCATGAAACCCTCTGGACACTCTGGAGCTCTCTGTCTCTGGCCTCAGAGTGAGGGCAAGTGAAGTCTGTTTTTAAATTTCCATATTAGTTTTCTTTGTTAACTGTAATCCCTCCCACGTTCGCACTTTCCAGCTCTTGGGTCTTTGCTTCTCTTCATTCAGGACTGACTGTCTGCGTGTACTCTGTTTGGCAAGACCACTTAAATTCCATTTTTCTCAGCAGTGCCAAGAGGACATTGGGATTAGGGTCTCCTCACCAAGTGGTAAATGTGGAGTTTTGGCTAAGCAATGCCGAGACATGAACTGTGGCATCCTCTCAAGAGGTAGAGACATACTTTTCGTGAACAAGATCCCTTCCGACTTTGGGTCAAGTACAAAATGATCAAGACACTGGGGTGGAAAGCAGCCTTCTTGGTCTTAAGTTAAAACAAGAATCCAAAAGACTTACTGATTTTTTTCTTTAAAAATAATATGACCATCAATCTCTTGACATTATACCAAACCACAGAATAGCATGCCGTATCAGGGAAACCAAGTCTAGATATAGTTGATGACCTCTAGATCAAGCTGGGGACTGTTTCTTATCTGGAATATATGCTTGTACTTCATGATCTATCGGAACAGGTCCTTTCTTATGGTCTTTTCCATGCTGTTGTTGATCTTGTAACAAATGGAATCCATAGGGCTCCATGGATTTCTTCTAGGTGACTTGAGTTAGCTCATAAGTATCACCAAACACGTTCCTTGTTGATACCTACCACAAAGGTAAACATATCATTAAGAATTTATTCAAGCCAAGCAGAATCAGGTGGATCTCTGTGAGTCTGGGGCCAGCGAGGCCAGCCTGGTCTATGTAGAGAGTTTCAGGTTAGCCAATGCTATGCAGTGATACCCTTTCACAAAAACAACAAAAATTTATTCAAGGTTATTTTGAGGGTTATTCAGCAGGGCTATTTTTTAGAAAGCATTACATATCATTGGTGACTAATGAACAAAGAATTTACAAAATTGATTTGTCTGTTTAGGACTGAGTATGTGTAGCAGTGTTTGCTAGAACCTTCTGAATCCTTAAAGATCTGCTGTTACCTACTGGCCCCTGGCTTTCCAGTCTTGTGTCTCAGATTGGCGAGTTCCATTCTAGATGGAATCTTACATGAAACTTCTGTTGACATTTCCCTTCCTTAAAATTGGGGACTTAACACGTAAGTCTTATTTATCCTACCTCAAAACACAGGCCATTCAGAAAGTGTGTTCTTTGTGTCCTAACTCACAAAGTCTTTCTACTCACAGCACTTGGTAAAACGGGGAGTAAGTGACTGTCATTTGCCAGAGTAACTGATGAGCTCTGCTCTCCCAAAGTTGTGGTCCACATTTAGAGTCATCATCCCACATATGCTCAGTCACATTTTGTCAGACTTAGCTTTGTTAGTCAGCAAAGTAAGCACCGCATCATTTTTTCCTTTGCCCTTCTAAGATTCAGAGAATCCAAAAAAAAAAAAAAAAAAAAAAAAAAAGAAGAGGCAGTTATTGAAGAGCTTGGGTTTTTCTGAAACTTTAATCTCCAATCTCTTGTTCCTTTCAAGCATTAGATGCCCATGTTTTAACTCTAAATATTTTACTTTCTGTTGCCCTTTCCTTCGAAGAACAAGGAATAGACTAGATGTCATTCTTATGTACCTAAATATTTAGATAAAAGATTTGTGAGCTGTGACTAAAGATCCACTTGCTGTATTTATGGCCACCCATACCCCTATAGGAAGAAAAGAAAAAGACAAAAATCTAACAAAAGAGTTCAAATTCAGGTGTTTCGTTTCTTACTTCATTCAACAACAGTCCAGTCACTTTGTTCCAGCGAGGGTTTGTGGAAAAATACAAAATGAAAACTAACAACACAAATACAGTTTGAAATTCATCCCCCTGTGTTCAACTGCCAGCAGAAGTCAGTGCTGTGAATGGGTCGCTATACACATGTCCTGGCCACTGTTCAGAATTCTCATAGCAGTATTGGAGATTTTTCTATTCACCATTCCAAGGTTTAAAAAAAACTCATTGAAATCTGTAATTTTTCAAATATGCCCCCACTATGTGGCTGAATACGGAATCTTTACAATAAGTATATGAAGTGGGAATCATCTCCCATCTGCAGCTGAGAAATGGTAAATCAGAGAGAGAAGCCAAAAGCGAAGAACTGGGGCTCGAGAAGATGGCTCAGCAGTTCATAGCACCTGTTCTTCTTCCACAGGACCCAGGTTCAGATCCCAGCACCTATATGGTGGCTCATACCGATCCTTAACACCAGTTCCAGGGAATCTGATGCCCTCCCCTGGCCTTGTTGGGCACCAGGCCCGTATGTGGTACATTTATGTATGCAGAAGTGAAATACTCATACACGTAAAATAAAAATGAAAAGTTGAAAAAATTAAAAACAAAGCTAAGAAGTTGCAAAATCAGGACTTAAACTTACCTTCCAACTTCAACCAGGAACTTCTGTGCATTTCCTTAAGTTGCCCCCTCGCCCTGCGTGCTTTCCTTCCTTCTGTGCTTCTTATTTCCCCACAGCGGAATCCTTCAAGGAGGAATCAAAGGCTTCCCCCTCCCTCCCCTTTCCAGCCATGCTGTCTCCATCCTCTCTGCTCACCACTGCCCTCTCTTCACTGCCAAACTCCAAGCATTCTGCAAGCAAGACTTCATCTATGCATGCTTTGCAATGCCTAGAAGACAGTAAGGGTCAAACATCCTTTGTAGGGTGATTCAGATGAGTTTCCCTGTGGTTCCCAGGTGATCTTCTGTTGCTTTCCAATCCAAATTTGCTTTCACAATTCATTTGTAGGGTGATTCAGATGAGTTTCCCTGTGGTTCCCAGGTGATCTTCTGTTGCTTTCCAATCCAAATTTGCTTTCACAATTCATCTTCAGGTCAAATCTTTGAGTAGATCTTACAAATCTCATTTTATAGCTGAAAAGATTAAAGAGACCTGACGGTTAAAGAACACATCCCAAACCATGCAGAAGAGGTGTAGCCAGGATCAAGCCCATGTTCCCACACCTGTGATCTTTCTGTTTAATTTAACTCCATTGATGGATAAGTCGTGTGCCTTGTGTTTCTAACTAAATTTGGAGATCTAAATTGGAGACATAAAATTAATTTCAGAGTTAGTGATGTTTTTTCCTATTCTGCAAATGTGGCCTCTCATCCAAGTTCTTCTTCTATGAGCTTCCCGATGAAGACCTCAGTGCACAGCCAAGGAGGCTGCAGACACTGAACAAATATTTGTTCAAAGAGATCAGGTGTCAGTCCTTCTAGAATTTCTCCAAGTAATCAAACACTATTAATAAGGGACAGGAAATGAGCCAGGAGAATGATGATCACCTGAAGAAGAGGGTATGCCTGCCAGTACGATTCCTGGTGGGTAGTGTCATGGTGAGGGAGGCAGAGGGAGGCTGCATGTTACATGAGAAATTCTAGACTGTGGTTGACATGTACTTACCACCATGTTAGCTGTTATGTCCTCTGCTTCCTTCTTTTAAAAAAAGAAGTGTGTTTTTTAATGTGTCTAAACATTTTACCTATGTGTATGTAAGTGAACCATGTGCATGCAGTTCTCACAGAGACCAGAAGAGAGCATAGGGTCTCCTGAAACTGAATTACAGACAATTGTTAACTGCCATAATGGGTGCTTGGAACCAAACCTAGGCAACCACCCTGCTTGACCCCTGAATCCTTTCTCCAGCCCTTTTCTATCTCCTTCTTTCACTGACCTGAAATTCTCTCTGACAGTGTTCAGTATGTCCATGTATTGGTGTCTGTATGTGACCTTTTACCTTGAATACGGTTAGAGATAAAAATTTGTGGAGGATTTTCTTTGTGGGGAAATTCAAGAAGCCTGAAGTTGTAGAAGTTATTCTCTGAATTTGGGCATCCTGATGGACAGGCCAAATAAATAAATAAAGATAATTCAAATTTCAAAAGCCAAATTCTCATATAACACCATAGAACTGAGTAATAAGAAAATTGGTTTGGACTTGGTGGCTCGAGTTCAGAGTGAAGGAAGATTTTATGATGCCCTCTCAGAAAATGAAGACTCATGCAAACTAATGATGATCAGTAACTGACACCTGAAATGTAAATTAGCTCAACGTCTCCCAAAGTTTTCCTGAAATGTTTTCTTTTTCTTCTTAAGCTGGAGTGTGATAGACCGTTTAATGGAATGCTAATTCAAGGAAACTGGGATGGCCATCCATGGCAGATTTCTACTGTGCCAATCCCAAAGCCTTTATTTCACAGTCTCTCTATGCACACTCTTATGTAGACAATTTCCATGAGTTCTCTCAGTCACCGCCATCATAAGTAGAGTACATTCTAACAATTCAATGAGCTCCATTTAGTCAAGAGATTAAATCCAGTTCAAAAATTCATGGGCTGTTTGCTTCACTTAAATGAATCGGTGGTTCACAGTTAGTGATCAACCTACTAATACCACCGTTCATAAATGGGAATGCGCCAACCCCTGCTGGTATAATGATCAGCCGGAGGAGGAATGGGTTGGGCACTGAACAGCTGACGGTTCTCATTTCTGGAGGGGGCCCTTGAGATGGCTGCATATAGGTAGGCAAGGCTAGGCAACTGTAACACCTCCCTGGGGTCCCTTTGGTGCCAGGCATTTACAGAGCCTCAGCTGTCAAAGAACAATAAATTTTCCTTCAAAATATAAAACATAAATCAGTGTTTCCCAAACACTGAAAGGCAAGAAGAAACTAAATCCCCACAATAATGAAAAGAATCCTGTTAATTAAATCAGCAAGGTAGAGAGCTTCCCTAGCGGCACACAGCCCAGCTGAACAGTACAATACCTTGGAGACCAAAGCTGAAATTCAAGCTTTTTCTGGGTTTCAAGCCAGCATCCTGAGGGAACGTTTAGAAGAAAAAGAAAAAAAAAATACTTAGGAACAGGACAAGTAAACACAACTCTTTTTTTTTTTTTCAAGAAGTTGTACTTAAACAATGTCTATCTGGACAGGGAAGTTGCAAAACAAATTGTAAACCAGGCTGGGCATATGTGTGCCAACCTCTTATCAGATCTGCAGCTGTCCTGGGTGAGCTGAGAGCCACTTCTCTGTGAAATGAGACACAAAAGCAAATACAAACCACTTAGAAACAAGAGGAAAAAGATGTACCATGGTTTCTGACTGCTTGTTTGATTGATTGATTGATTGATTGATTGATTGTTTATACTCCACCCTGTTTCATTTTATTTGCCTCCTGAACTCTTTGGCTCAGATGGTTGGTACCAATAATCATTTACTTCACGCATGTTTCTTCTTATCCTGTAAAATTATCGATATAGATTTGTGGGTTGTTTTAATGCTTGGTTAATCGGATGGCCTACCAAGAGAAAATGTGTTGCTGTGGTTGAGGAAACCTGAGGAAAGTGGGATTATGGTTTCTTATGAATCTGTCACATATAGGAATTGAGGACCATATACTACCTCAAGGCACTGATGACACCTGCTGCCCCTCTCAGCAGGAGTCTTCACGCCAAGGAAAGTCACACCTGGTTCAGTAGACCGCAACATTATGCATTGCACTTCTATGGGCTTTTTTGTTTTTCTCTTTCTGTTTTTTTGTTTTTGTTTTTGTTTTTGAAACAGGATCTTATTCTGTAGTACAGGCTGGCATGGAATTAACAATGTAGCCCAGGCTGACCCAAGTGCATTATGAAGCCAAGGTTGACCTTGGACTCCGGATCCTCCTGCCTCTGCCTCCTGAGCACTGAGATTACAGGCATGTACCACTATGCCCAGCACCAGCCCTCTTTTTACTTTTGATTTCGAGACGAGACCTCACTAAGTTTCCTAGACTGACCTTGAACTGGTGATTCTTCCACCTCAGTTCTGGAGGAAGTACAGCTACAGGCCTCAGTCCCTGTAACTTTCGTATTGATAACAAAATTGTGTCCACAATTCCGAGGTTGCTGTCCCTCAAGGCCCACCACACTACATATCAATCACTCTATGGAAAGAAAAAAGGTAGTCAGCACAGTGTGGCATTCCTAGTCCTCCATAGGAGAGTTTGCTGTAGCCGAAAGTGGCCACAATGATATCTCAACTAAACCTGACAAGATGGCCCCAACTCCATCCCACTTGCTGCCCTGATGACCTTGTTGGGTTGGGGATCACAGTGGTTTGCTCTCTCCAAGGAGATGTTCTCTGGTCTTTCACAGTAGTGCCAGTATATATGCTGGAGGAGGGGAAGAAGTTTCAAGGTTCTTATTTTCCTAAGATTCTCAGGTCAGGGAAGATTTAAAGTCACAGATATTTAATTATGAGAAATGAGTTTGTTTGTGTATGTATTACATATATTTGTGCAAACGTGTGGTAAGAAACAAGGTTTTAAAGTTTTAAAATGAGGCTTTGATGTCTTTTCTTTTAGGAAAACTCCCTTTTTCTTAAAGCAATGGTTACTTTAACATTATTTTGAGGGGCTGAGATGACTCAGTGGGTAGGAGCACTTGCTGTACAAGCATGAGGACCGAGTTTCTAAAAACTGGACATGGCTATTCATGGCTGTAATCTCAGGCAGAACCCACGAGCTCTAGGGCCAGCCAGCCCAACCAAAATGGTGAGCTTCTGTTCTGTGAGAGGTCCTATCTTAAAGGATAGGGCTGAGAGTAATGAAGGAAGACACCTGACATCCTTCTCTGGTCTCTGCATAGCTGCACATCTGTGCACACACTCAAACATGTGCATACAACACCAGAGAGGGGAGAGGAGAAAGAAAGATAGAGAAAATCAGAGACAGAGAGAGCATTATTCTGAAATGGCTAATAGATGACAGAACAGCTGTGTTCACTGGCATTGATGAGAAATAGCTTTAGTCACAAATATGTTTGCAGCTAATAGCTGATGGGGTAACTGTTTCAGGATGCAATCAAGGTTAACTATTTCTGAAAGCCCACAACTTACCCTTATTGAACAGAACACAACAGACTAGATTTTATGCAAATCTAAATATGTATCTGATCACATTTGCTCTTAATTTTTTTTAATACAAACTCGAAGTTGAGGTCTCTTGAGTTACCCAAACCGTAGGGTTGGGGACATAGAAGTGCTGGGGCTTGCTAGCTGCTAGCCTCGCTGAAAACAAGCTTAAGGTTTAAGAAGAGACCCTGCCTCATAGAAACAAGGTGAGGAGGAGTAGAGGAAGACATCTGTGTCCTCCTCTGGCCTCTATGAGTATGTTAGCACAAGTACACACACCTGCACACAAACCACACACACCAATAAAATAAATAAATAAAAATAGTTAATTAATTAAAATAGAATGTCCTTAACACATTTAGGAGCTAACTTGGAAAAACATCCAGCTACCATTGATTGAACATCTCTGAACTGGCTACTGATCTGCATGCTGGAAACCTAAGAGGCTGAATATTAGGACTGTAGTAAATGGCTCATTCCAAAAGCCAATTCTAAATAATAGGATAATATTGTGGGTCTGGGAACATGGTGTGGTTGGGAAAGGACTTACTATGAAACATGAAGACTGAGTTCATATCCTGAGTGCCAGGTTAAAAACAAAATAAAAAGATAAGCATCGACTTGCCTGTGATCCCAGTGCTGGGAAGTTGAGACAGGAGGATCCCTGGAAAGCTGATTGTCTGTACACTCTGGCCAAGCTGGTGAGCTCTAGAATCGGTGACAGAACCTGTCTCAGGGCCAGTAAGATGACACAGCAAGTAAAGGCCCCTGCCTCACAAGCCTGATGACCTGACTTGGATCCCCAGAACTCAACTCCAGAAAGTTATTCTCTGACTTTGACATTTGCACATAGTATACATGCACCTGCACACACACACACACACACACACACACACACACACCATGTACACATATACACACATACATGCATCATGCACACATATACATCATGAACACATATATCACACACATACATACACACCATGCACGCACATACACACATCATGTGCACACACATCATGGACACATGCTGATAGTAATAATAACAACAAAAGATTAAAAGACAAAAGAACCTGTGCCAAAAAATAAACTAGAGAAGTAATTGAGGAAGACATCAGACATTGACCTCTGACCTCCACATGCATGCACAGAGAAAGATAATATTACAGTTTAGTACTTAATACTCCCTTCATGTTATTTTGAGCCATGGCTATGATACAGTCTTGACTTCTCATGTCTATATGTTTTTGAGCACGAGGCCAAAGACTCAGCATGGACAGTAGAAAAATCACCATAGAAACGACGCGCCCCTGCAGCGCCTGAGTGATGCCTGTCCCACACAGCACTTTCCATCCACGATGACAGTCCGGACAGTTTTGCATACTCTACACACTTTTTTATCAATGGAGGATGAGGAGCAAATCTGATTAAGAATTTTCACAGAGACCAATAGGAAAGGGAGAAATAAAGTTGTCCATCCCTTGTATGTTTAGATAGAACAGATTACAATCCATACAGGTAGGCAGACCTCATCTTATCCCTCACCAAGTGGCAGTCTCCAAATGCTTTGATGTTGTCTGGTTGCAAGACCCCAGAGACTTTTCCTGGAACCCAATTCAATTGACTTTATGTGGCTCACCCGGCCCTTCTGGTGTTCAAAAAAGAAAAGGAAAAGGTCCCTGCTCCTTCTTGTCTTCTTCTTTTATTGTGCGCTTTGCTTTGTTTGTTTGATTTTAAAACTGCCATTATGTGAAAGTGTTGCAAGTATAAATAATTGAGAAGATAACTCTGTGGGGAAACCACATTCTCTGCCTTTGTGCAAAGACAGCTCATTATGGCTCGGAGCTGCAGCATTCCATAAGAGCAATTATGCAGCATCAGTGTGTCATGGATATTAACCAAGGGGAGTAGATAAGACACAGGAAAATCATTTTGTAACTTATTTAATTAAATTTATTTGGTTTTTCCAATAGTTCCTCTCATATGCAATTTCCCTGACCAATCCACGATTGCTATGGTCTTTGCAGGATTGCTGAAGAACATTTGTTTTTTGGCATACTTCCTCAATTTTGTATGGACCTAAAATGTATTTATATTGGGGTTTAATTTCCACCCAAGGAGAGGTTACCCATGAAAATGGAACCATAATTTGGTCATGAGGTTTTTATCCCCCCAGGGCCTATATAGCCACTTAATATATGTTAATACAGCAAAGTGAATAAAAGGTTAAATAAGTGGGTCAGGCTCGGAACGAGTCCTGTACTGCTTACTTCTGCTTAAACGGAAGGGAAAGCCCATAATGGCGCTTGCCTGACTTTCACCCCCATCATTTTAAGAATTGCTTTGCCAATCCTTCACAGCAAATAGTAATTTTAAGTGGACCAAAACAGAGCTCGGGGTGTTTGCACTCCATGGTAATGATAGAGTAGCCGTGCTCCCTGGAGTCAATAAGCCCAAGAATTAAGTCATTTTTGCCTCCTGTGAGTGAATCACTGCTGTTAGCCTGAATGACAGGATTGCTTATAGAACCAGAGCCCTTCACTGAGTTGACCTCATCCCGGGACATTGGGGTCCAGAGGGCAGGCAGGTGGTGTTTAACACAGTTATAAGTAAAAGCTGATTTTGCTCTTGTAGGATCTGTAAACAAGAAAGTGGAATTGATTGGAGGGTGGTGGGGGCCAGGCAGCCTTGGCCGGACATTGGACTACATTATCTTATCCAAAGCAGCCCTCCCTCCTTCACTGCCTCCCTAACCATTTCCCGTGACATCCTTCCACCTTGTTCCCCCTCCCACCCTGTGCATGTGAGTGTCCAAAACACAATGGATAGTAAAGTCAGCTGGCCACAGATCTGATCAATGAAAAAGGCACAGTGTTCAGGACTCATTTGTCGCCTTTTACCATGTGGATTCTGAGACTCAAACTCAGGTTGTCAGGCTTGGTGGCAAGTCTCAGGCTTACCTGCTGGGCCGTCTTACCAGCCCTAGAATTTCTATCTTCTATTTAAGATCACTCTTGAGTTTCTAACAGTTACTTTGAAGTAGAAATTTAGGTATAGCAAAATGTCTAACAACAGTTTAAAATTTGTTAAGTCATTTAAAAAAAAGACATGTAGGAAATGAAAAAACAAAACAAAAAACAAAACTGAGAAATGATTCTAATCTAAAATCAACCCCCTTATGATCAAATTACCTTTGAAACAGGCAAGTTCTAAAGAGCCGTTCAGCCAGCATGTCTGGGAGGCCCAGGGTCTACGGGGCCTCATGCTTTACGGTCCCACTGGGAGGTGGAATGAAGGCCGAGGTGGCTGTGTAACACAAGCCCCCCCAGCAGCCTGGGTATCTGAGTCTGCTTAGGGAAATCCCAGTTTTAAGTTGATGGGTGCCTTAAAGCACAATTTCCACTAAAAAGCTAGAATACCGTGTCACTTTTTTCTCAAGTGCTTGGACTCCCAGCACCCCTGAAATTCCTTGTAACTTGGGATGAATTGATTTGTAACCATCGTCCCTTTTAGAGAGTCAGGTTTATCAGTCTGTAAAGAGCAAGAGTGGTGATATAACTCACAGAGAGACAGTCACTTCGCACTTTGCTGCCTTGGTGTCCCTTACCCCGTAGCATTTGACCTGGGACTCTGATTCTTGAGAAACATTCATTCGTAGAGGTTTGTTTGCCTCTGAGTACAGTTGGGGGTGGGATATTTAGAAAGGTACAATGAGAAAAATTTTTAAAGAAAGTTTACTGTTATCCTTTCTTTTCTCCATCTCGAATCCTCCTTCTTCAGGTCTTGTTTTCTGTCTGTCTCCCTCAGGGGTACATACCAGTCTCTACCTTATGGACCTCTGTATGCACTCTGTCCTCCCCACTCCAGTCCATCATAGTGGTCACACCTCGCTCCAGTTCCGACCCAAGCCATGTATATCACCATCACCCCCAGCCTAGAGAGCCAGAGACTCTGTTTCTGCCAGAGACGTTCCTCCCCTTCGCCTCTGCACCTGGATTGGCCCGGTCTGTGTACTGGCTAGATAGGTGTACCTTCCAACTGGGCTCCAGTCTTCAGGTTGCAGTTCACTAGAGTAGACCCAGAAAGCCAGAATTATTTACCATGTTAGTTCTGGGTGGCAAAGGTTTAATAAAGGAGTCCTCTCCAGATATACATGCGGTCACCATTGCTCTGAGTTCCTATGAGCAAGCTCCCAGCTACCTGGAAAACTCTGTTTCCCAGTGGCTGTCCACCACCCTTGGCTCTTACAATTTTTCTGCTCCCTCTTCTGAAATGGTCCATGAGCTCTGGGTGGCAGAGGTTTGAGCTATGCCACGTGCAAAAGAAACAAAAATTAAAATTAAAGTTAGGACAAGAGAGTTCCCAATAGCTCTTCTGTCCTCAATTCCAATCTATTTCCTAGGGAAAGGAATTCTATTTTGAGTCACTCATTCAGTCATTTATTGACCAAACATTTTATCGAGGAGATTCTATATAGCTAAGACAGTGTCAATAACAAGGAATTAAAATATGCCTTCTATAATAGTAACAGGGGAAAAACCAGACAAGTACATTGTCATCATGGTATTCACTAAATGCTGTCATGAGTATGTTAGCCACTACCCAAGGAAATGAAGTGTGCAGTGTGTGTGCATGCATGTATGTATGTGTGTGTGAAGAGTATTCATGTGTGCATATGAATGCACATGCCTATGGAGGCCAGAGGTCAATGTCAGGTGACTTCCTCTATCACCCTTCCCCTTATTTGTTTTTAACATGTTTGTTAATTCTTTGAGAACATCATATAATATATTTTGGTTATACTGACCCCCGACTTCCCCCTTCAACTCCTCCCAGATCCACTTCTATTGACATGTCCTCTTTATTTGTTTACAATATATATTTTATTGAACTTTTGTACATTTCATACATCTTGATCGCATTTAGACCTCCTCTGCTATCCGTACCCACCCCATAACCCTCCCATTAGATTTCATGCATTCTGTCATATATGTTAAGGCCTATTGAGTCAAGTTTGTGCCCCAGATGTCCCTTGGTGTGAGTTCATCCACTGGAGTCTATTCAGCTTGTCTAGCATCACTCCCTTAAAGAAGACCAACTCTCCCTCACCCAGCTGTGATCAGCTGCCAACAGTTCCTCCACTAAGGTTTGGGCTTCCTGTTCATTTCCCCAGTTCTATGCTGGGTTTTTGTCTGATTTGAGTTTGCATGGGCCTTGTGCATGCTGTCACCATTGCTGTGAGTTAATATGAGCAAGTTCACAGCTACCTGGAAAATTCTGTTTCCAGGTGGCCGTCCACCACCCCTGGCTCTTACAGTTTTTCTGCTCCCTCTTTTGAAATGGTCCATGAGCTCGGGGTAACAGATGTTTAATAAAGGAGTCCTATCCAGGTATACATATACTACTGTCTCTTA
Source organism: Eospalax fontanierii (assembly GCA_035773235.1). NCBI lineage: Eukaryota > Metazoa > Chordata > Mammalia > Rodentia > Spalacidae > Eospalax > Eospalax fontanierii. The sequence continues at coordinate 41,106,014 of CM069526.1, read as the reverse complement.
CTCTACATTTTTCTAATGCAACAGATGGTGATTAACGTGAAAGCCATAACTGACCAAAATGTAGAGAATAAAAGACTGCACCTTATTTTTTGAGACAGGTTTGTCACTGAACTGGCCAACAAGTCCCAAGGATCTGCCTGTCTCCGGGATAACCGTCACCACTACCATCTCTGACTTTTTACATGGATTCTAGGAATCCAGACTTAGGTCTTCATGCTTGCACAGTAGTAGGCACTTTACCAACTGAGCCTTCTCCCCAGCCCCAGGAAATGCTTCATAATCAGATTATGCGGTGAAGTTATCTCCAAGAGGTGTTCTCTGATAAGAATTTTGAAGGGTGTGTGGACCAGATGGCCACAGACGGAAGGAATAGAGTGGATTTAGCTAGTTAGCATATTAACTTTAAACTCATAAATTAACCTTGAATTATTTGTCTATTACCTGACACCCTCCCCCAAATCTATGACACTTATAGGGCACTTAAACTGATTGCAGTACTAAATTATAATTACATTGTTTCCAGTAGTGATGTTTCTCCTCACCCTATGAAGATGGAGACAATTCAAATGCCATCATTTCTAGTTGTAAGAGTTGAAGTGAAACTATGCTAGGCGATTTTAATAGGAGATGTGAAGTCTCGAATATGCTCTAAAAAATCCTTTCAAATTGTGGTACACTGTGTTTGTGCCTATAGCTCTATATGGAATGTCAGCATCAAAGGCTGATGTCTTCATTCCTCTATAAACGGGGGTTGGGGGATCCACTAACTAACCCTCTGAAGCTAAAATATTTAAGGACTAAAGCAGATGTGGCATAACTGCTGGTTTGCGAGGTCTCTTGTGGTTTATAAAGATATATTTTATGTCTTTTATGATTACGGGATGATGCTAAAATTTTTGTGGGTAATAATACCGTCACATTGGAAATGCTGTATAAAGAGCTCTGTAAAGAAACCGAAAGCGACCTGGCTGTCCAATCCTAGCACAAAACGTTTAATTTGTTATTAAGAAAAGGCAGTCAGGAAATTTTACTTAGAATTTGGTTTTTGACGTTTGAACATCGTAAATAAGAGGGCGCTAAGTCATGTGTTGGCAAATAGATTTTTTTTGCTTTCTAATAGAATATGTTTTGTAATATTTTTGAAAGATGATTGTTGGCTGTGTGGCTCCTACAACTATACTTTATTGAAAATGACTTGTAAAATATTTTTAAATCTTTGATTTTTAACCTCATTGGACACCTTTCCTGGATATCAGTATAAACTGACTAGATAGCACTTGGTTTAAATAGGAATCATGTGACATGCATGCATATTTATGATGCTTTATTTGTTGGATTTTTAAAATATTACTTGACTTTCTGTGTTTTGCTATCTTTTTTTTTCCCCCGTATTTTGGGTTGAAGCCACTCTAAAGTTTAACACCTGGGAGATTTCTCACTTATGGCTCCCTTTAAAAGTGCTAAAATCTCAGCCTCTAACAAGAGACCAAGCTACAATTTAAAGAAAGCAGTGGTATTGATGAAGGGCCTCAAGAATGTTGCCACCTTTCCAATGTGTCCTGTTCGACATCCTTTCTTTTAAGCCAGCAGGGGAAATGAAAGGAGGATAACAGCCTAGTCCCTCCGAATACTTCTGGCATGCTGAGCTCCTCTTCCAAAGCACCCCCTGCTGCTCCAGGAAAAGGACCCCCCCAACCCCCAGCAAATGAAAGCTGGCGAGGACATTCACATGCATAACACCCTCCCTCCGAGTGGCTTTAGATCCTGGTGCTGGTGTAGCTGGGCCCGAGCAGAAGAACAGAGACTTGTGAACCATTTGTTTCCACACCATTTTGGGCGAAGTGCTGTTTTTTTCACCTTAAAAGCCCATTTAAAAAGAAAAATATGGTTTGAAAGCACACAATTTGGACGCCATCACACTTAATGGAGTCCCTTTTAAATGTAACACTGAGTCCCATCAATTCTCTTCTAAATTAGTTGTCACCACCTACAGAAAACCTGCCCTTGATTGTCTTATGCTATTGCTAGTGCGCACATGCGTGCGTACATGCATGTGTGTGTGTGTGTGTGTGTGTGTGTGTGTGTATGCCTGCTTACTCCATGTAAAAACTGGCAAGCTACATTACTAGAATTATTCTCACTGAGTTTGGAATACAATCCAGCTCTTGTCATAGCACTCAGTGTGACTCAATATGTAATTGTCATTAGCTTCTAAATGTGGCCACAAGACGACTTCAGAACTCAAAATGAGCAAACTAGACCTCCAAGAAAGAAGGCCTTCTCATGGGAAGTTTTTATGTGCAGTTGACTAGGCCAACCACGACCTGATGAAAGACTTTGTAAACACAGAGGATGTAAGGAAAGGCATTACTATTTTCAGAGGTAGCCAGACAGTTTTTTTAAAGTTAATGCTTTAGCTCGGGGATATTCCTAGTTTTAAAAATATGAAGAGGTACTTTTGAAATAGTCACTTGTTTCTAACCTTTCACTCTTTTGTCTTTGTCTTGGGTGACCCAGTACCTTTTCAGTCCTAGTTCTACTACCACTCAGTGGTGATATTTGGAAAACCCAGTTTGTCTCGCCCATAGTCAATAGGAATTTTAAAAGTTAATTTCCCGTTCTTATCAGTGTGTACCATGACACACCAAACACTGATTCTCAGAGTTACCATTGTGCCGTTTGTATTTGTATCTCCTTTCTGTTGAAACATACTTCAAAAGTCTTTCTACACGTCATATGCTCCCTGTTTTCATTTCTCCCACCTTCCTGAGAGTTCCCTGTATTTCCCCTTTCCCATGGATTGCACCATTTGTTGAGTTCTCATCAATTCAGTTCAGTCCATGCTCTGCACAGCTCTTGGAAAAGATCTTCCTCAAATCCTTTACTGTATATCATTTCAAGAATTGTAAATTCATCTCAGCCCTTGAGAACCTCTAGCAGCTTGTCACCAGGTTTCCCAGAACCAAAGCTGCAAACCAATCTCAGTTTGAATCCTTTACCGTCCCTCGGACAAGGTCAGCCCCCGTCCGAACTGGTGTCAGCTCTTTATTTCCTTCTCTTCCAGTTTTTAATGGTCTTTTAATCTGGTTAAATTTCCTTCCTCCAAGAATTTGATCAAGATATTTTTTTTCTTATGATGCTTGAGATCAAACCCAAGCCTTGCACATACTAGTCAAGCACTCTGCAACGATGCTATAACCCCAGCTCTTGGTTTTTCCACAGCCCCAGCCAGCCTTGACTTCACTGTGTAGTCCAGGCTAGTCTGAAATTTGGTATTCTCCTGCTTCTGTTTCCCTAGTCCTTAGAGTGAAGGTGCGCCACCATACCCAGTGTTTAACCTCTTTTAATGTCTTCTTAAAAATATTTTTTATATATTGTTTTCATTTTATGTGTCTGAGTGTGTTGTCTGCATGCATGTAAATGTACCAGAGCTGTGCAATACCCACAGAGGTCAGAAGAGAGCATCAGATCCCCTGGAAGTGAAGTTACAGATGGTTGTTAGCTGCCATGTGAGTGCTGGGAATTAAATCCAGGTCCTCTGCAAGAGCAACCAGTGCTCTTAACTGCTGAGTCATCTCTCTTTTAATGTCTTTAACTGATTCCATTGCATTAATTTACTGAAAGTAGGCTGTATTTATTGGCAATTATTTATGACTTCTCAAATTGTGATTTTTTTTTCTATTTGTTTTAGTGGATATGAAGAACAAAAATCTCAAAAGGCATTATTTGCATTTTCACATGTTTAGATATATTTATATAGATTGCCCATATAGAGAGAGGTGTCATCAAACTTGATTGGGGTTCCTATAGAATGGGTTCCTATAGAATGAGGCTCCTATAGAATGTGGAAGATCTGTCAGTGGTAACACATGTGAAGATTATTATGAGCTTTGAAATGATTTCTTGGAGATTTTCAGGATTGAAAAGTGATGAGCAGGCATAGCATAAGGCCCGGCTTCATCCCTGACTCCCTACTCATAATGCCAGTCTCTTTCTGGGAAATCCATACACCTCCAGAGGAAGCATCTGCTAGTAAAAATCTCTGAACATGGAGAAAGGAAGTGCTTCATAAGTTTTGATTGGCCAAATGGCAGTAATGTAGGATGAAGCCACAAATGAAGCTAAACAAATATCCTTCCCTCTAGAACTCAACAAAGGAAGGAAAAAGAGCAAGTTCTAGAACATGGTGCAACTGAATAGAAACTGGCATTATTCACAACACTTTTCTCTCCACTTTTAGTAATCCCCTGCTCACCATTCCTGTCTTTGACCTTTGCAAGAATACTTATAAATAACCCAGAATTCTGGGGCTGGAGAGAGATGGCTTAGTGGCTAAGAACACTGGCTGCTCTTGCAGAGGACCCAGGTTCGGTTCCCAGCACCCACATGGCAGCTAACAACCATCTGAAACTCCAGTGCCAGGGTATCTGACACCCTCTTCCGTCCTCCATGGGTATTATATGCATAGATGCACTTACATCCATTCAGGCAAAACACTCATACACATATAATAAAAATAGATAAATAATTTTTTTAAAATAGCCCAGAATGAACTAAAATAAATCCCTATCTGTATTTTGTTTACTTTCCTCTAGGAACAGCACAGAAAAACCTAGCTTTGTGTTAATGAATTGTTCCTGGCAATCTTTTTTGACACATATATGTCCATGCTCACATATAGACATGCATGTATGCACATGAGCATGTGGCCACCTGCTCCTTTAAGAGCTACTGACATCTCATAGTCATAGGACTGGTGAAGTCATGGTGACTTCTCATGGCTGATGTCCCATGTCCCACTCAGTTGATGGGCACCTTGGACTCAACTGGACTGCATGTTGAAAGCAAGATCAGGACTTTGCCACTGGTCTAGTTCTCAGCAGGACGCTGCACATGACTTAGGTAGATTTTGTTGTTGTTCTCCTCCTTATAGAGTACTTGGGGAAGCACATGTCAGTATAAATCAGTGGTAATGAGATCAACATTATAGCATCTTGGATATTGCATTTGCTAAAGCCTTTCTGGATGTTAACTCGACTTTCAATGATTGATATTATAGACAGTGGATAAACATTTTTTGATGGATCTGTTTGCTCTCAGAAAAGTATCTAATCCTTTTCTCTCTTTGATTGAAAGAGTATAATGCCATTGGAGAGGAAACGGTTCAAATGTGGTTGTCATAGTTTGGCGACACCAAAAATAGAAACTCACTTAAGGTAAAATTTGCTGTCAGGAAAAATGGAGCATTCTTTCTGAACTCAGGAACGTGTGGTTCATGTGAGCATGCTTGTAGAGGGTTGCTGCAATAAGGCTTCTTTCATACAGGTGTGTTTATGCCCCAGGCTTGCTGGCCACAGTCCATTCCATTTACAGAAGCTGAATTAAACAATAACTACCGCATTGCAAAAAATGGTGGAGGTGGGAGGAAGGGGAGGGGAAAGGTGAGCGTCAAAGGAGATGCCTGTGAGCTTTGTTAGGGCCAAGAAAACCCCGTTGCAGTTGTCGGAGCTTGTTGATGTTGCTGGGAACGGCTTTTTTTTTTCTCCTGGATTTTGTGGTTCTGCCTTAGGAAAGAAAGTAAAATAGAACGGAAGAACAAAGTCCTACTCTATAAATCAGCAGCTGCTCCTTGCCAGATCAAAGGAGTGACATTTTCGCTCCTGGACTACTTGTCCACTTGAGGGTTTGACAGGCAGCTAACAGCTGGCCTGCTCAACTGTATGGGAGAATCAGCCCACATCTTCTTCCGAGCAGATGACAAGCTAATCAGAGACACATCCATAGCACAGGGCATGTGCGTACGGCTTGATCCCTTCAAACATCTCTAATACATAATTGCTAAACAGCTTGGTGAATTGATTCTTTGGTGACTCCCATTGAGAGGTAGGATCCAGAGTTGATGCTTCCGTCAAAAGTGATCAAGAAAGCTAAAAATAATTACTAGATTTATTAGGACCCTGTCTTCTTAGTGTGAATTAGCACATGCTTGGGACATGATGGAAACCAGGTATGAGTGTGTGTAGCTGATTATCAAGCGACTGGCTGGGTTTCAAAGCCCAGTCAGATAGACAGCTTGGAACTAGGAACTGGTCATTTTGAAAACGGTCGCTCTTTCTTTTGTAGACTGATAGAGTTGCATAAAGTTATATTCCACGTCTGCAGAATTGTTTTCAGAACCACTCTAAGGTGTGCAGGTATCCCAATCTGGAATTTTAATGTCAGTAGTAAAACTTCCAAAGTAATTCAGTTTCTAGTTGATTTCCATCTGCAATAAATCATGTACAGGATGAGGTAATATACTACAGCTTATGTCTATTGACTTAGTGTTTTATCTTTAAGAGGATAGATTCTAGATATGAATAGCTAAGGAAGTTTGAGTGTTTTCTTCTCCCTTGCTTTCAAGTAGCTTTGAAAGATCACTTTTATAGTGCATGATAAATAGCCACATATGAATAATCCGATAGCATTCAGTAAGAATTACAGCTTCAAAGTCAGAACCTGCTGAGATGCTTTGTTATATGCCACTGGGTGTGATTGTGCTAATGGAATTGTGTTTATGCTTGATCAGTATTCAAAAAGAAATAAAAGATAATTCCCTGTGTAAGGGGAATTTTCTCAGATACATTTATTTTTTTAAAAAACAATTGTCCATATACACCTTAGTCAGATAAGATACCCAGTTTTCTCCATCACCTTTAACAATTCTTTTAGATACCAAAAAAATCATATGTATTATTGAAGTGCAAATAGCACAGAATGATATGGAAAATGTGAAAACGAAATGAACCATCCTCTCTGATCTGTTCCTGAGAAATGCCCTCTGATGAGTTTCCACAGAAACATTTTATTGGCCCAACTTTTGCTTTAAGAGACACAATGAAATAAAGTGAGTTCGATTATTATAAATTGTTTGTTACCCAAGGCAAGTGACTAAACGACTCTAAATTTGAGATAACCAAAGAGAATAGTATGTATATCTTTTTGCACCAAGAGTCACAAATAAAACTTGATCTTCCCAATGTTCTATTCTTAGGCAGAGCACTCAATTTTGGGGTGGTATCCACAAGACTTCCCAAACTTGACTGTTCATAAATCAACCCGGAGAGCCTGTGAAACGTTCATTCTGGTATAGTAGTAGTGGTCTATAAGGTCCTGGAAGATAAATATCACCTACTTGATCACCTGCCCCAGGCCTTTCATGTCACTTAAGGCAAATTCATAAAGCTACAGAATGTTCCTGCTTCCACACTAACATCGTGCTTTCTTATTGTAAATTTATGGGTGTTTATTTCATGTGTTTTAACAGGTGTGGACCAATCTAATATTCTACCCCATTATAAATTAAGCTGTAGCTCAGGGAAATTAGTTATGATCTGTGAATGTGTCCTAAGTAGTCTTTGAATCTTATTCATATACCTCACTTTGCTCACAAAGTCCAGCCAACCATTGTAATGCCGCAGTGTGACTCAGTCATTCATTCACTATTGTATTTCTGGACCCTGGAGATTTTATGGAAGCTGCTAGTCCAGGGAACGCAGAGTAACAAGGATCTAAAGAAGCACTAAGGGAATAAGATTGCAAATCAGCTCACGCTGCAACCCACCCATCTTCCAGTAGAAGCCTGATCTAGTGTCTAAAATTCTCTCCCATGACATTTCACATCTGCATTAAACTCTGGTCTCTAGAAAGACCCTACCATATGGACACAAGCTAGTTGTAGAAACAAAACACATTGTTATCCCGTTATGAGTCCGATGTGGACATTTTTAATAGTCACCTCTGTTCTTAAGTCCATGAAAGAACAGAACTTTTTAGGAGGTTTAATTAGATGCATTTTGATTATAAGCTAACATTTCATGGACCAGGTATTATGCCATGAATCTTACATACAATATCTCAATCTTCAGAATAACCCAGGACCAATTACTTCGATAGTTGGTAGGTAGGAAATAAACAATGGCTTAGGGAGGTTAAGTAGATTTGCCCCAAAGCACACAGCAAGTTAGATCAAGGAGTTCCCCAAACCCCATGGTCATTGTCATGTTTCTTTATGTAAAAGTTTAAAATATGGGATAATATTTTAAGAATGTACTCAAACTTGAGTACTTTAGCAAAGGACCTATGTGTGTCCTTGTAAATTTAGGGTCAAATTAGATAAAAAACAAGAACACTGAAAGCACACAGTACAAGGTCCTGGAAGATAAACATCACCTACTCGATCACTCTGCTCCAGGCCTTTCATGTCACTCAAGGCAAATTCATAAAACTACAGAATGTTTCTGCTTCCACACTAACATCATGCTTTCTTATTATAAATTTATGGGTGTTTATTTCATGTGTTTTAACAGGTGTGGGCCAATCTAATATTCTACCTCATTATAAATTAAGCTGTAGCTCAGAGAAATTAGTTATGATCTGTGAATGTGTCCTAAGTAGTCTTTGAATCTTATTCATGTACCTCACTTTGCTCACAAAGTCCAGCCAACCATTGCAATGCTGCAGTGTGACTCAGTCATTCATTCACAAGTCCAAGTCCATGTTTGATAGCATCAAACTCACTGGCTCAACCATTTTAATATATGTCACTGAAACCACAGCACAGAATAAGACTTGCTTTTTCTTCACATTAAGAAAAAACTAGGCTTAGTAACCAATTTACCAAGGTAGAAGCTTCATTGTTGGAAATCCCAACCAGGAGTAGCGCCCTGGCAGGTGAATCCCGTGGCTACGAAAAGTGCAGAAGGAGAGCTTTTTCATTTTTTAACTGATCCCCTGTCACCAGGCCACTTACAACACATCTTCTAAGTTGATCTATCGGTTCAGCCCCCTTCCTTGACAACAACAAACCAAGCAAACACTTCAAGTCCAGCCAATCTCAACTCTTCCTCAGAGGCTTCTGGGCTGGCTACTTTCCAGGTGACTCCAGGAAGACCTGTAGTTTCTAACAAAAGGAATGCTGCCTAAAGGAGTTGGTTACCAGGTGTGGCATCAAGTTAGTGAACCAGAAAGAAGGGATTTATCAGCCCTTTAAAAGGGGTCGGGGAGCCACCCAGCAATCAAGAATGACACCTGAGTCAATGCCTATCAGCCTGAGCTATGCTTTGGAGTGAAAAGGCTTTAGAAGAAAACCCAGTAGTCCGGTTTCAGTTGCAAGAAAGTATGCAAAGCTGAAATGTTTGGATTTTCCTGGGGTGGTAGAAGGTCCCCAGGAGGCTTGTCCAGAAAGAGAGGTGAGATTCAGTGACACTGGCTGTCTGAAGCACCTCCTTTTTAGCCTGCTGAGGGTTGGTTTGTCTTGTTTTTCTTTTGTTGTTTTTATCTCTGAGTTGACTTAGAAAGGCCTCATGATTCTTGGAAAGTCCTTGAATTTATTTCTATAATTAAGTTATTTTTAAGCTAGCAGTCTTAGTATATAATTTTTAAGGATCACACATACTAATGCATTTTCTATTTAAGCAAAATTTAGAGATGTGAATAGTCTCAGTAGACTCTCCAGAGCTTTTGTGTGAGCCTGGGTACTAACTTTGTGCTCAATACAAATCAATGGAACTAGTGCACTTTAGGGTACTCATTCCCTGAGGAGCCACTAATGGAATTATCTGTAGCCCTTAAAAAAAAAAAGTCACAATGAGGCTAATGAATTTTTTTTTTTCTAAGGGAAATCTGGGTAAGGCTCTAGGCTTATTAGCATATTTTCCACACAAGTTGTACAAAACTTAGTGTTTGAAGGAACTGTTCAATATCTAAGAAGACTTTATAACTCTGGGTTAAATTGTTTGTACCAATAAAAAAAGTATATTATGTGTCTGATATGTCTGCAACTTCAAAAACCATTCTGGGATGACATTAAAACTTAGAGAGTTTTTTTTTTTTTTTAATATCAGATACAGATGAAAAACCTAACAGTCTTTGGATTGGAAATAACTTGTGGGGGTTTTCATTAAAGTTGGGTGCAGCTTGCTTCATTTTGGTTAGTTGGATGTCTTCAGCAATTTTTCAAATGTTTTGGGTTTGGCAAAGTCCAAAATGTTTTTTGCCAAGACCCTCTTTTCCCCTTATTTTTTAAACCCGTGTGAAATGCAAGGATAACTTAATCCATATGTGTCTGATTCATTTACACTTAACTCATCAAAATGTTATTTTGTGAGACCCATTTAATATCCAAGAAACCCTTTGAGCCTTTTAAAGACAAGTCTTTTGTCTTTGAACCAGCAAGTTGCATGTTTCCATATGAATGGAACTCCAGCCTTGCAAGATTGGAGATGAGTTGATTTTCAACTTAGAGACTTTAGAAGTTTAAGTAAAATCTAAACTTGGTATTCTGTTTATTATCTGCATAAAGGAAAGGTCATTCCTAAAATATGGATTTGAAGAGGTGGAAAGAATTCATGTCAAGTCATCTTTGGGGAAGACCATAGATAGAAAGTTCGTCAGGAATTAAAGAAATGAAAAAAAAAAAATCCTCATTTGACTTTTTTTTAATCTATAATTTCAGTGACTCCATTTTCTGTTCATAAGAGTGTTTTCTAAGGGCAGCCTGTGGGTCATCAGGATGAAGGGAGGAAAGACTTGTAGCTTTAATTTTTAAAATCAAAATTTCCTTATAGCAAACACATTATTAATTTTAATAATAGCATCTATGGTGTTAATAAACTACACTGAGATTAGGGCAGTTCACAATTGGCAAGAGCGGTATGTTAAGAGATTTCTGAAAAAAAAAATTGGGGCCCATATGTTTTTCAAATTCTGTGTGATTCGAAAGAATGCGGTGGAATTATGAATCTGGCAGAAACAGTGCTGTGGATCAAAAACATTGTTTGAGAACAAAACTGCAGAGAGGCTCCGCGGAGCCCACGAAAAAGCAAATTCTCTGCGACCCTCTCAGAGGGTCGCGTGAAAACCTTCAGGGCCTTCCATTCAGCCTTGCTTAGAAGTGGGCAAAGAAAAGCCACCGCCATAGCTGCTGGTGAGTATCCAGTCCATGCCATGGCAACTCGTACAAAATGTGCTGCTAAAGTAGCATTTCCAGGTTCAGCGCTCCTACAGAGATCTGCTAGCCCACAGAATGCTTTTTCTAAACGTTCTGTATTGTTGGATGGCCCCCATTGAACAACCTTTTGAGAGGACCCCCATTTTTACTAATGTAAACATTCTGAGTAGTATCCAAAGAAATGACCTTTGAGTGAACCTCTAACCTTCCCAGTAATTATTTGTTTGAAGACAGTGTGGAGTTCTCCTGCTGAGAACTAAGAACCATGATGCCTTGCAGCTCTGTGAGCAAGGGGGTGTTGGGGGGACCAGAAAAGACATAAATGAGGGAAAAACTTCCAGATATAAATAATAAATGAATAAAAAGGTGAAATTAAAAAGGAAAAAAAGTAATTCGTCCTACCTAAATAGTTGATCTATAAGAGAAAAAGAAAACAAAACTGATTAAAAACCAACCACACAACGGGATTAGCAGCACATAAACAGAGGAACTACCCACACCTGTATTCTCTATCAGAAACCTCAAGACAGAGCAGAGGCTCCCTGGAGCATCTCCCTTGGTCTGAACTCAGCCCCGGAAAAGAGTTCTTGGAGGGGGAAATGTGATGTGGGCCCGCCTTGGTCTTGGTCAAAGCGTTAGGGATGAAGGTGATAGTGACATTCTTTTTCTGATTTAAGGGCTGCTCCTAGAAGTCTTTGTGACATTTCAGGTGACAGGAATAGATCGGAAGCTTCAAGTCCCCTTTTGCTTCTAGTCCTTACAGTAGCCCGGACCTTTCTTCCCCAGTGCCAAGTGTGTGTGTGTGTGTGTGTGGGGGGGGAGGCCGACACATTTTTGACAACTGAGACATCCTTTCTTAAGTAATAAAGAAGTTCATTGTTTTGCAAACAAACGCCATATGCAAAAGACTCCTTTGGTTTTCTCCTGGCTATTATTCTTCAGCCTAACTATATTCCCACCAGAGTGCTCACAGGAGGCCTGTGTGGGCTCCCCGTCCTCCTCCTCCCAAGGATTTCAACTGCCAACACTGGAGAATTCCTCTGGCTAATTTCAGAGAATGAGCTTTCAGTTGCTGCCTGCAGCCCCGTGTGGATGCATTAATCATGAAGTCCCCCATGTGTTTAAGATTCGAAAGTAGAAATACTGTGTAAAAAAATGTTATCAATAGATAATATTCTTAAGGCGTGGCTAGCCACATGCTCCCTACCACTGCCCCTCCCCAGCCGAATGCAAGGGCACTGGATCCTGTTCAGAAGTTCAGACGTGTAGGGGAATACACATTAAAAGCACGGGGACAGGGAAACTCGCAAATGGTAGAAAATTGTTTTGTTTTTATTAAATTTGGAGAAATAAAGGAGATTTCTTATCACCTTACTCTGTTTGTACATGAATATTTGATGGGCATTATTAAACATTAAAGTAACATGAAGTAGGCACTTATTTTTGGATTTTCAACAAAATTAGATCCAGGCTTCCTCAACAAAATAACTGCTTCTCCTTCACATTCCTGGGGTTCAGCCACCACCTGATTTGAAAACGTTTCCCGGTCTCTAATATCAACCATGTGTACCTGAAGCTGGCTTTCTAGTGGGTTGAAAGGTGGCTGGGTTTATGGTTGGCAGTTACCTTATCCGCTGCCCTGGGTGTCCCAGCTTTGGCTGCAAAGGCTGCCCCCAACTGGCACTGACCTCTGAATGACCCCTAACTTTACAGGCTTAAGCTGCAGGAGTTGCCCAAGAGCAGAAGTCTTTCTGGCCAGCACTTATTACTGCTGTGTTGGTGATAAAACTTCAGACAGCCTAATTGATGGCTTTGCTGACCTAACAATACCTTGTGAAAGCTCAGTGCCAGAGCCTGCGCTCCATTTATGGCCAGCTACAAGGGGAAGCTGAGTCCAGGGAGAGGAGAAAAGAAATCTTCCAGCCTGTGAGTTGTAACCTGGTTCTTACTTGTTGCCGAAGCAGGAATCCAAGAGAAGTTTTCTCCTGAGAAAGAACTCTTGTTAGTTGCAAGTTGGCTTGGCACTAGCGGAGCCATGACAAGAGAGATGATCCAGGCAGCTAATTTTGAACACTGAAAGGCAGAATTGCCTTTTGATTAAATAGATGATGTTCAGTAGATGCTGGACTCTATGGTGTCCTGCCATGAAGTTGTTCACAGAGCAAAGAGACTGAGCTTGGTGACCAGACTTCTCTTTCTATTTCAGGTTTATTAATGCAAGAAGGAGAATAGTACAGCCCATGATTGACCAGTCAAATCGAGCAGGCAAGTTCTAAAGTGTATCTATATCCACACCCCACAGGCACAAATCCTCCTCAAGTTCTCCTTCAAGAGTCTGTCTCATCACCTGGTAAATAAGTGCTTCCACCAGGCATTCTGGGAGAATTTTTTTTTTAATGTCCCCAGAATTCCACTCTAGGAAGCAACTTCACTAATTGGTGCTAATTGGAGATTTCCCACCCTGACTCTACTGAAACTGCTTTTTCTTTTCTTTCTGAATTGGTAATTGGGCACAAGTATTCGTGCCACAAGCAGTTTGTTTGACTGTGAGCTCTGAAATCGCTCCTTGCCTGTCTGCATCCAATCATTAGCACACTCTCATTTTCTTGTTAGCCACAACTCCTTGGTGCGCGCTTTGCTTTCGCTCCTGGAGAATCCATGGTTAAACTCATTGTATCCCTTCATTTGCTTTGACTATTAATATTCTATTAAAGCCTGACATCGCTGCATTATTTTTTTATTAAAAGATTATTACCTTTGTTTAAGATGCATCACATCCATTCCACTAAAATACATGTGGGGTTTTCTCACAGTGTCTTTCCATTTCTCTAAAACAGTTATTATATGGGCCTGTCAGAACCATCTCTATGTAGTCTTGATCGTTTTGCTTAGAAATAAACATGTTCTTAGTTTGCTGGGCAGGTATGGTCTCTGTTAGAAGGATTATAAGAAAAAAATTCATTTTCCTTGTGCTGACAATTGTGTCACTCACAAAGCTGTCGAACTTGATTGGGGACCCTAACTCTGGCCTTGATTTAAACAAGTTATGAAAATTACTCATCTTTTAGGAAAATTTCCTCAGTCATACCAACGTATTACTCCATTTCTGAATGCCAGTTGCAGAAGAATATAAATAGTAATAGCTATTTTTTCATGTTTGCTTTGTAAAATTTTTTTGATGTGGGTAAAAAGGCAAATCGAGTCTGTTTAACCTTACAAAGTTACTCACATTTCCAGTGCTTATATTGATGAGTTTTTTTATTATTATTATTAAGCCCATAAAGATGGCAGAATCACAACCCCCCGAGTAAATGGCTCCTTGCACTGTTTATATACCAGCTACTTCCTATTCAAGGAATAAATAAAGAACCACAGAGGGTGGCCCACCCACTACACTGTCTGGAGTCACTGCCCCAGACCTCTCCCAAAGCTCCTCACACACATCTCTTCATCCAGGAAAGCACACACAAGGACACACTGCCATCTTTAAAGTACCATCCACATTGTTGCTGTAACATGTCTTTGCTGCAGCAGGAACAATTGCTGATTGTTTGGTCTATCTTTTCTTCTTTCTCCTCTGTGTCCTCGAATGACTACAATCAGGTTTTCTTCTTGATCCTTCAGTGAGCCAAGGAGCAGCGTATAGTCCAGAGGGTCAGCCTATGGGGAGCTTTGTGTTGGATGGTCAGCAACATATGGGGATCCGGCCTGCAGGTAGGTTTGCTCACCCGTCCTCGGGCATCCCTGGGAAGTATTGCCTTCTCCACTAGCCTTTGTCATCCACTCTACTCTACTGCTTTCAGGGTGGGTTTAACATTTGCCTGCTGCCTGCTCTGCTTGCTTCCTCGATAGCGGGTGGGGGAGAAAGGTCCTCGTTGAAAAAAATGTAAAGGTTTTACAACAGTTACCATTTTGCTCTGCCCCATACACATCTTTTTCTTTTTCTTTTGTAATTTTTTTTTCCTTTTGAAACCAAGGTAGTAAGTGAAAAGGAATCTGAGTTTCCTCCTATTTTTTTTGCCATCAATTATTGCTGATTTTCCGGCCTCTTCTCGGATTTTATCTCCTTTCTAGGACCTATGAGTGGAATGGGCATGAATATGGGCATGGATGGGCAATGGCACTACATGTAACCTTCGCCATGTAAAGCAATCTCAAGGCAAGGGGGAAGTAAGTACAGTCGGTGTGCTCTGTCTTCACTATCATTTCAGAGACTTCATTTGATTTTTTATCATTTGCCCCCATTTTATTTTTCCTTGCCCATAACTGCATGCCTTTCCAAACTAAGGACCTGTTTTTAAACATATATCACCCATCTCTGACTGCACAGATGACAAGGATGTGCACTTTTGAAAAGGCCAGCTGACAAGCCTGCATGTGTTTTAAGCAGGTGGGACTGCCTTTTAGCCTATTTACTGTGGCCCCAATGTGCACAAACACAGACATCAGGCAGATATTGGACATTTAAGAATAAAAATAACGTCTTGGGGGCACCAGTTGACTGAGAGAAATTAAGCAGGCTTCAATGAAGCGATAAAAAAAAGGAAAAGTAGAACTGTCCTTTGAGTGACATAAATCTGTCAGAACACGATTGATGCCCAAATTATCTTATATGCAAAGATGAAACGCGGCAGTTCATTATGCCTCGTCTAGATATATGACAGCGGCGACACCATTGATTCTTCACTAGGGAGTCGGTGTGTTTTGATTATTTTTTACATGTGCCTACTGACTTTCGACATGAGACAGAAAGACAGGAAAGTCAGTCAATAAATTTAAAGGGAAAGACATTTAGGAGCAACTGAATATAAAGGAATGGATTTTTCACTGAGGCTGAATGGCTGCAGTTGGATTAAGAAACCCATTAGACGTTAAAGCTTCAAGTGTTTTTGACATCTGAAAAAAATTCAGAGTCTGCCAACAAGATATATCCTTTGCTGAAGACACCAGAGCATAAAAAAATTCATATAGCATTGAAACTTCCTTGTTTAATGAGGCCGAATATAACAATGCATACCTTGATTAAATCATTCTCTATATGTAAATAGAGGCCAAGATTTTATATGAGATCTCAGGAGGTCACCATGGCACACCAATGATGAAGCCAATTTCCTTCCTTCCTTCTTCTACTAATGCAGTCAAAAAATGTAGAAAGCAATGTTCCCTAAAACAGCTATAGAGAAAACATTTGCTCAGCTTGGATAATTCTTAATATAGGCCATATAATTTCTAGCCTATTTAATTACATAACATATTTTATGCTTCATGACCAATTACATTAATAGCTTAATACAGAAGAATATTATCCTCTCTTGATTTGATTATGCAGCCACACAATATGGTATATTTGGTACTTAATTATCATCATCCATTGAGCAGGCTGCTGTGGTAGAATAAACAGAGAGCTGGGGACTATGCAGTCTGTGTTATTGTCTTTGGATGGTTTTACCACTTCTGTTAATAATGGACTGCAGATCTACTTAACAAAATGACTGCGGCGTATAAGCCTTTAGATTACCAGCTTACAGTGTCAAAAACATCTGTTCAGCTTTTCAACTGTATGTACTGGAGGTTAAATAGAGGTGAATAAAGCTGTCCTTTTAGCTCTGGGGATGTGCAGCAGTAAATATGATACAACCTTAATTCAGCAAACAGGTAACTCAGAAGAGAAATCAAAATTATTTGGTGTTGGCTTTCTAACATTTAAATCGTAACTTCAGATTTTGTGAATTCCAGTTAAGAATTCCTAGGTGTCTTCTATTTTGTACCTAATATCAAGGCATTATTTGAGAGAATTTCCAGAAATAAACTACTGGGCATGTCATATGACCTTACATTGACTTCTTACCTTTGACCTTTACAGTCTCTGGGGTGTACTGCTCTAAGAATGACTCTAATTCAAAAAGGGGGCTTCATTTTAAATATACATAAAAGCCAGTCCCTTCAAAATGAATATGACATAATGCTTTATATAATAAATTTTTCATGAAGAAATATAGATATGATGTGATGTCAATTTATTTTATTTTAGTAGCTATAATTTTTGTCCATATCTATAAATGCAACAAAGAAAAATAAATGACATATCAACAGTTAACTGATAAAACTCGACTCAGAATTTATATTCTTATTGCATTTATCAAAGAAATGTACTGAATACCATTTTGAAAAACAGTTCTACTTTATGACATTTAGTTGCATTAAATATTTAGTTCTGTTATGTTGCATTATACTGCTGTGCGATGAAATTAAATGCAAACTACAATTTGAATGTCTGCAAACATTGGCAAGAATCTGCAGCTAAATTTAGATAGAAGATTTGCAGTGTCTGTTGTTTCTTTTTTCTTCTTCTTCTTCTTCTTCTTTTCATCTTTGATGGGCAAAGCCTAAAAATGTTTAGGATTTTGACCGGCTTTCTTTCTCCCTCTCTATTTTCAGGTTTGCAGAGCATGCCGGGGGACTTCGTGTCTCAGGGTGGTCCTATGGGAATGACTATGGCACAGCCAAGTTACACTCCTCCCCAGATGACCCCACACCCTACTCAGTTAAGACATGGACCCCCAATGCATTCATATTTGCCAAGCCATCCCCACCACCCAGCCATGATGATGCACGGAGGACCCCCTACCCACCCTGGAATGACTATGTCAGCACAGAGCCCCACAATGTTAAATTCTGTAGATCCCAATGTTGGCGGACAGGTTATGGACATTCATGCCCAATAGTATAAGGGAACTCAAGGGAAAAGGAAACACACGCAAAAACTATTTTAAGACTTTCTGAACTTTGACTAGATGTTGACACTTAATATGAAACTCCAGACAGCTGTGATTATTTTTTACTTTTGTCATTTTTCATCAAGCAACAGAGGACCAATGGGACAAGAACACAGATGTGAAGTGATGGGCTCATTGAGACGATTCTGTCCATGTAAAGATCCTCTGGAGAAAGACTCCGAGAGTTATAACTACTGTAGCATAAACATAGGGACTAAGTTAAACTTGTACATTTCTGTTGATCACTCCGTTACGTTGCCTCAAATAGTTTTAGAAGAGAAAAAAAAAATATATCCTTGTTTTCCACACTATGTGTGTTGTTCCCAAAAGAATGACTGTCTTGGTTCATCAGTGAATTCACTATCCAGGAGAGACTGTGGTGTATTTTAAACCTGTTGGGCCAATGAGAAAAGAACCACGTTGGAGAGCGAGATGGACACTTGGCTGAACCTCATCACTCCAACTCCAGCAGCAAGAATGTGTTTCCATGCCCAGCCTTTGTTCCCCCATCAATGTGTCCTTTAGTTTCAAACAGATCTTTATAGTTTGTGCTTCATAAGCCAATTCTTACTATGATTTGGGGGCGCTCTTCTTCAAAGAGCTTGCCGATGAAGATCTGGAGACGGAGCAGGACCTTCTTCCAGCTCCCAGCACTGGCTGTGGACAACACAATCTTAAGTTGGGCAGCTTTCCTCAACACACACACAGATTATTCATGGTCATCGCACCATAACTAAGACTTTATCAGAAACTCAAAGCTTGGGGGATAAAAAGGAGCAAGAGAATACTGTAACAAACTTCGTACAGAGTTCGGTCTATTAATTGTTTCATGTTAGATATTCTATGTGTTTACCTCAATTGAAAAAAAAAAAAAGAATGTTTTTTGCTAGTATCAGATCTGCTGTGGAATTGGTATTGTATGTCCATGGAATCTTCTTTTTTCAGCACGTGTTCCTCACTAGAAGAAAATGCTGTTACCTTTAAGCTTTGTCAAATTTACATTAAAATACTTGTATGAGGACTGTGACGTTATGTTAAAAAAAAAGGTGTTAAGTCACAAAATGCGGTAATAAATATTTCATTTTTGATTTTTTGTTAGGCTTTGGTGTTTTTAATGGTTTTAAGATTGCATGATGCCAAGTCTGTGAAATAGGTGATGGGTTCCCCTCCTCCTGGAAGTTGAGTATATTTGAGACATAACTTACCAACAGTTTTCAAAGTCATCAGCTGTAGCTTTCCAATATGTATTTTTGGCCTCTAAGTTCCACCAGCAGAAAACTTCTAAAGGTATGAAACTGTGTACGTGGTTTGAAGCAGCTTGTAAAGTTACCTTCCAAATGCACAGTGTCTTCTATAGTTGCATGATATTTTTAAAAGTCCTTTCAGATAATGCTCTTCATGTGCATCCACCACTAGAATAAAGAGTTTATTCAGAGTTAATTTTATATAATAAGAAATAATGTCTGTGCTCAAACATAAATTATCTGTATTTCTTTTGTCTTACAAAAATACTGTTGAATATGTAAATTAAAATTAATATGCATAGATGTTCATAGATAAGTGAACAATTTCTATGTTGAAATCCTTAGTTTGAAAGGTTGCTTAGGTATTAATATTTAATATAAATGATATACTGGTGTCTTTTTACTTTAGACACTTTATTCATGTGCAGGAATGCAAGTGACATGATTTGGTGACTCAAGTTCTTTCTTTAAAAGAAAAAAACAACAACAGACAAATGCGATGGCCTTTTCAAAACTTGCCTCAGTGATCTGGAGCCACAAGCTTGTTGATACTGCACAATGCCTGGTACAGTGTGCAAAACGTGGGAGAGGTGGGAGGTACCTGCATGGCCTCAGTTTTTCAAATACGCATACCGCCCAAGAACTCCTAAACTTTGACTTGTGTTTAGACCGGTTAATAAACTAGAGTTAGAATGTGATTCAACACGATAAGGAAATAGTTCACCGATCTGTGAACTTTAACTCGGAAGAAACGCGTAGTGGTATCTTAAATAGGGCTCTCTCATCTTTCCACTCTAGACTTAGGCTTAATGAAAGTCCTAGATGAATGAGCAAGGACATAAACTGCTATTGTTTCATTCTATATTGTTAAGTAAAATTTGATAAGTACATTTATCATTTTAATTAGTACACTGCTATTTAAACCTAGAAATAGCACTTCTTGACACAAACGCACTGTTCCTCTTGGAAAAAAGGCACAGCTTTTCTCGCATTTCTCCTGCTCTGTTTTATATGGAATCTTTCTGCAAAATTTAAATATTTGCATATGTTTACTTTAAATGCTCTGATGTAAACTCTGACAAGTTCCCCACTTATAAATTAACTCTCACATCAGCTGAAAAAAATGTTGACAGATTTTCTTCCATTCCTCTCAGTAAGGTAAATGCTGAAAGTTTGACTTGGTGATGAACTCATGTTTATAAGAAGTGTGTTAGGAAGTTATTACATTATTTTGTGAAGGTTAGAGCCCAGAGCTGTCAAACCTTGGTTTTAATGCATAGATTCAGCTCAAGCTGAGTATCCAGGCCAACGCTGCATCTTATCATGATAACCTTAACCACTCTTAGATATTTGGAGATGAATGATAATTGTAATAATGTTTGTGCATTTCCTTGCCCCACCCCCGTCCATGCTAAGATGGAGGAATGATGAATTTGTCCAACTTTTATACTGCTTTTTATACCACCTCCAAGGCGCTTGCTCCTATCTCGGGTTTACTATTTAGTATAAAGAGTTCCGATTTGGGTATATTTAAGAAAGACTCAGCTGTCAAAAGCAAAGAAACTGGGAATGGTGTTTTGACAACCATATAGTGTTAAAGGAAATACTGCAGTCTGAATAAAATTGCTTATGTTCTCCAAAACAAGAGTAATATAAAAACACTTTTTTATTTATATGGAAAAGCAAAAGCAGAAATAAATTCCAAAGGTTTCCCTTTCTTTAAGAAATTCGGAGAGAACTGCAGTCACCATCTGTTAAGGGTTGGGAATTGAGCAAGAAGCCACATTTCAAAGGAAAAGGAGAAAAGTCCATGAAGGCCTGAGTCTGACTCGCTACTCTTCTCCCTCCTCCCCGCCCCACCTCCCAGGTCAGCACCTTAACCCCCACCCCCACCCCAGCTCCTTGGATGGGTCTGTCCAGTCCATCAGGCCTCCTGGCCCTCTCGCCCTCCACCCCCGCCGGCTTGTTAATCCTGAGCAGGCGGAGAAGGGAAATGTGGCTAATGGCTAATATCTCTAGCAGCTGTCAAAGGACAGCCCTTCCTTCAAAGGGATCCTCCACAAGTTCCCCATTAGTCCTGCAGGCCAGCAATTTGATAAGGAGCCCGGACCTCCGCTACAAGGTGCCACTTTGCTGGAGGGTCCTGTGTCTGCTGTTCTGAATGGCCGAACGGTCCTAGCTAGACAGCGGTCCTGGAGCTGGTCCAGGGGCCTGGAGGATCCGGACATGCAACCCCAAGGAAGCCTAGGGCAGGCAAGAGAGGGACTCCGGCTGGCGAAAACCCGCGGCCTCTCCTTCGCGGGTGTGTTTGTTGCACCGACAAACGTGCTACAGATGGATGGAGGGGGGCACATAACAGTTTCTGTCGCAGTGCTCAACTAGGAGCGTCGCACGCGTGGGGAGCCCCCAGGTCCCGGCGGGGCTGGAGCAAGGTGCAGCGCTGGGGAGAGGCCGGTCAGATCGTGATGAGAATGGGGACTGTAGGGGCAGTGTTTGAAGGGAGGTTTTAATATTAATAGTTTCGGTGTAGAGACAGAAGGGAGATTGCGTCTACGGCTCCTCCGGGCAGACTCTGGGTGACAGGAATGATGGATGATCCGGCAGAGCCCAGCGGCCCCTCCCCTCCAGCCCCAACAGTGTCAAAGATACTTTAGTTGAAGCTTTAGAAATAAAATAAATAAACAGCATCGCCCCCTCTCTTCGCACACCGCCACCCCACCCCCGCTTTCCGACACCGATTTATGGATCATTATGAATCAATTACTGGTCTCAATACTTTCCCATTGGCTTTAATAAAACAGTGGAAAGATAAAAACGTGGGGTTCGGTGGGGAGGATCCCCCCCCCACAGGAACAATTGCAAAATCCATTACCTCTAATCAGAGGCCCTGGGTTAGGAGGTGAAGAGAAGGAAGGGGTCACCCAGGAAATAACAGGGGAGAGCCATAGGTGGAAGCGTCGCCCAGTCCTTGCCTTTGTTGTATTTCAGATGGGTTTGTTTGTTGTTTGTTTGGGGTGTTTGGAAGGCAGAGGAGGGGGATGCGCATGAGTATCCCGCTGCCTGCAAGTTCTGTGGCCCGATCTTTAACTCATGTGCGGAATCCCCGCAGCGTGTGCCTGGGCAAACATCTCTTGGTGACAGGGAGTGAGGTCGCACGTGGGGAAAGGTGTAGAGGAATGGGCCCGTCTGCAGGGCGGATTTGCACTTTGTTGTGGGCAACTGTGCGCGGACGGCTGGGGGGCAGCGCGGGGACCGTCTCCCTCCCTCCACGCCTTTCCGTCTGCCCCTCCCCCCCCCGCCCCGGAGGCCGGTTTTGTCTTGGAACTGGTTGGGATCTGGACCCCCGCCCCCACCTCGGCCGCCCTACGCTTTTCTTCCCACTCCGGCCTCTGGCGCGGCGGTGCTCGAGGTCCTTGTAGGTGTTTCTATGACTACATTGTGTGTGTGGGAGGGTCAGATGTGGGGGTTGCCCGCGAGAGGGCCGTTCCTGGGCGATCATTTATCAATGTCACCCACATAATGATTCTCTCTGCAGCGTCCTATTGATGAGGATAATTACATTAGCTCAGAGTGACTGATCAATGAAAAACCACCACACAAAAACTTCTTCACTCCTCCATAATACCAAAAACCGATACAGAAATAACACATAAAGTCTGATTTTCTTTCCCTTCTCTGTCCACCAATGGATTCTGCCCGCACCCCGCCCCGCACCCCGACTGGGGAATAATGTCAGAAAATAGACCTAGGTTTGTTTCGTTTCAAGGAGGATGCAATTTTGTTCGTGAATGCATTTGCTCTAAATGCGTTGGCTTCATTCCTCCTTTGGTAAAGAACACCAACGGATTTGCTACTGTGAGTGGCTTTTAGATTGGTCTGTGGTTTTCCGTTCTTTTTATTTCTTTTCTCCCCATTGGACACCCCCCCACACCGCTTCAAAAAAAGGGAGGCAATTCTTTTCATACATAACTGGAAAAAGAAATTAGAATATTCTAGATCTTTTCTCTAAATTTTTTCTTAAATAAAGCGTTTGCCATGATCAGGTTATCTTTTTGTCTTTATCACTTCGCAAAGTAGGGCAATTAAAAATGTGATGCTGTATGGGAATAAAGGATGGACCCATTATATGGCGACATAACTCGCTGTTTTCTCGCTTGAAAGTTTGCAGCTAAATTACGATTTCGCTTTTTCTAGACTTAAAAATCAATATTTTCTCAATTAAAGCGAATTTTAATGCCTTACTTGTGAGTTGTTAAAGGCGCTGTAAATTTTATTGTAATGATTCTTGGCCTCGGAGTAGATGCAAGAGACGTTGATTCTCGTGATCGGTTTCCTCTCAAACATCCTAGCCAGGAATGTCCAGTGGTTTCAGATGAAATACAAGCCGCAAAGGTAAGGAGAGTTCCACAGGGTACCGGGCGCAGGGTGGGAGCCCTCCACGGCTAGAAGCCATTGTCTGTTATATTTTCACCTCTGTGTCCCACCTCCTGGAATTGACAGAAGTGTTCATTTAATCTTTCTCAGAGGGGAGCACGTGAAAGTCCCATCTGCTCTGGGAAAAGGAAAAGGATTTCAGGAGTAGTCTAGATTCTTTCCAACCACCCCCGCCTCTTCCTCTTTTCTCTACAGGGCACCTTGGAAAGACCCTTTCACAAATGCTGTCATATTTTATGTATACTCCCGCTTTCGGTGCCCCAAATCGCTCCCCACTCTCAGGAGCATGCTCTGCTTACAGATGTTTTCTTCCTCCACACGTTGCACCTAGTAAAAGTTCCAGGAGAGAATTAACTGTGGTGTGTTAATAGCCCAGGTCTGCTACTATTCATTGCTGCAAAGTTGAAATCTGGTAGAGGATGGCATTGAACTGACCTTGCAGAGTAGCTCAAGGCCCAGAGAAGTTCAAAGATGGGCGTTCCAAGGCCCAGGGACTCGGTGGAAGGCAAGGTGGTGAAGCCTTCACAAAGCAAAGCAGGGAGGATAGTGGCTATAAAGCTGTGATGGGCCGCAAGACCAGGGCGAGGCAGAAAAACATGAGTCTTTGGGACTTCTTTATCATTTAAAAAGATAATGAAAGAACATTGAATGCCTAAGGATTGCTACTAATTTTTTTTAAACCAAAGCCTATTTAAAAGCAAGTCTGCAGAGATGCCACGAAGAGCCTGAACTTCCCAGAAAGAACTGCTCACTAAGTTCCTTTTGCAGTTTCCTCTTCAGCTAATTTGTTGGGAATGAGAAGACTGGGTAGGGGCTATGTGTGTGGTGTACCAGGGACTTAAAAAAGAGTGTGATGGGAAGGGCACCTAGATGTAATGAGACTGATGTTTAAAGCTGAACAAAAAGGGACTAGGGTAGACAAAAAGCCACACACACACACACACACACATGCACACGCACACGGTGCACTTTAAAATAATTCTCACCTATCTGACACCTTTTTTTTTTTTCCTCTAACCACACATCATATGGACTAGAATACTTAGGTGGTGGAAATTTCTAGTTCACCATCTCCAGTCTATAGACCCACTCAACAGATCCCCAATCCCTAAGATTCCTGACCTGTAAGCCTAGACCAGGGCCTTTTATCAAGGGAGTCCGGCTTTGTTAATGTATTTGTACTTTTCTGCTTTCAGACTAAGTTTCTGCTTTGGAGGAGGGAGGAGGTGCAGGGAGGGGGAGGGGAGGCGAGCACAAAGACTTTATCTAGTTCTCACCAAGCAGGTTTCAAAATAGGAACTTAATGGGAAGAAAGAAGAAAGAATAAAAATAAAGAGGGCCGTGAGAATAGTGCATTACAACAGGTTTCTCAGTCTGGAAAAGAGGTGACTGAATATTTTTTTCCTTTTGGGGATTCTGTTTTTCTCATATTGAAACATTTTCAATTTTTAATCCTCTAGCAGACAAAACCTCAATATAAATATGACATGGGCCACTGGCAAAAAACCGAACTTAAACTCAGAGCCTAGAGGGGAGGGGGTCTGGGGAAGAGAGAGAGCCCTTCCTGATTAATAACTAGCAGGGTAATGTTGAGGGCTTTTTCTGCCCGATTGCCTTTTTGAATTAGAGCCGATTTCTTCACACTTCAATAGTGCCTGTCTCCTTTAAAATGACTGGCAGATCTGTTTCTCTTTTTTCTCTCCCTGAGACTTAATGATGTAAATTTTCTAATTAGTTAAATCATATTGCTTAAAGGCCTAATATTTACCGTATAAGAAATGATCATTCTGATTTGGACCTCTTGAAATATTGCGAGAAATAACATTTAGCTTTTAGGTGGAGGGATGGGGGCGGGGTGTGCTCAAGGAGACCAGAACAGAAAAGGTACAGGCAACATGTTAAATTAATAGTTCAAGTTGAGCTGGGCTCACACCCCAAGTCCGCTTTTATTTTTCAATCAGCGAAGATTTAATTGGCAGCCCTCGGGCCGGGAGATCTGATATTTTCTCATTAGTTTCCCATCACTAATCTTGAGTGTTAGATTGGCTTACAGGTTGTCAACATTTGACCAATTTTATTTAAGGAAAAAAATGCATTATGGCTCCGGGATGTGAGATCTGCAAATAAATCCTGCTTGGATCAGCGGAACTAACAGGCGAAAAAAATGTTGACTATTCATTGTCGTATCTAATAAGTTGCATTAATGTATATTTCAAGACGGGCGATTATACATGCGCCGTAAAGACACAGATGAAAAGAAAAAGATAGGTAGGTGAGCACTGGGCTAGTTGAAGTGAAACCTAGATAGATTTTGAAGAGAGGCTAAATAGCCCGAGTGGAATCGCTGTTAAGGGTTTAGGATCCTCCTCTGCTTCTCTCTGCAGCTGCGTGAAACTGCCTGGCTCTGAGAGGCTACGCGGGATGGTCCACAGATAACGTTAGAGCGCCCCCTGCTGGCCAGTGGCGCAGACCGCGGCGGGCCAGCCCCTAAGAAGGGAATCGTGTTTTTCTGCACCCCCACACCCCCTCATCCTCCACTGACTTTCTACCACTCCCACCCTCATCCCACCGCACATGCCGCGGCAGGGGAATAGCTTGTCAAGGCTGAACATTTAAATGAATAAATGATAAAAATAATAAAATACATAGGAACCCCCCCTCCCACCTTCACCCACTTGGCCTTCGGGGAATAAACGATCAAAAGCCTTAGCAAAGGGACACATCTTCTAAATCTCTTTATTCTGTGGGGTTTCTCTCCACTTTGCTTTTTCCTTGCAGGTTTTAAGTCTAAAAAATGTTTTATTAGATAATATAGAAGTTTTTTTTTTTTAAATAGGTATCTGACGGAGTGGGGGGAGGGAAGCGAGTCCTCAAAAGAATCGTACTCCCAGGAAAATCTCAAAGCTCTAGAAAAGTGTAGAGGAATGGCTTTTGGAATTTAGGCAGTTCCAAGTTTGTGGTGATCCTTTCCTGTACAGAAAAGGGATCCCAGTTCCTGTCCGCCCTATTACAGTGCTTCTTCCTTTCCTTCTCTTTTCTCCTCTTCTCTTTTCTCTTCTCTTCTCTTCTCTTCTCTTCTCTTCTCTTCTCTTCTCTTCTCTTCTCTTCTCTTCTCTCTCTTCTCTTCTCTTCTCTTCTCTTCTCTCTTTCTCTTCTCTTCTCTTCTCTTCTCTCTTTCTCTTCTCTTCTCTTCTCTTCTCTTCTCTTCTCTTCTCTTCTCTTCTCTTCTCTTCTCTTCTCTCTCTCTTCTCTTCTCGTCTCTCCTCTCCTACTCTCTCTCCCCACCTTAAAAGTTGTCATCGTAACTACATACATAGGTCTTTTTCACGCGTGTTTTTTCCCTGGCCCTGCTTTCTCACTTTTACTGGACACGGACAGGGCGGCTGGAGTGCACCAAAACAAACCACCCAAGACGTGTCTACTTCATACTGCTCCCTATCCAGTGCAAGGTGTGATGCTGCGTTTCAGAGGGTTGGGGTTCTTTCTCGACAGTTCGGTGCATAGAGGCGAGTTCCTGGCGTCCGGATTAATCTTCGGTGGGATTTACCCTTAATGTGGAAGGCGAAGGCGCACAGGTAACAGGAGTCGAGAGATCTTCAGCTGGCGGCCGCGCCGACTCCACCGCCCGCCTCTGCTCCTGGGAGAGACTCTTGGCAAAGCAGCCCTGTCTCAGAAGGGTCTCACAGCTAGACCCCCACACGAAGCGTGTCCGGCTACCATGCAGAACGACTTTAGTTTCTGGGGGAATTTTTGGTTTTGTTTTTTAAAGAAGTAGATTGCTGGGGGTTTGTTGAAAGCAATTCTCAGAGGTTGAGGTTCTAGGGGCGGACCCGCCGGTCTGGAGGGCGGCAGAGAAAAGTGGCTCTGCTTTCATTTCTTGCCAGAGTACCTAGATCTTGAATTCCTCAATCCGTTCTCAGCCCCGTCTTCTCTGCAGATCCTCCCCTAACTCAGGCCCCAGTTTCCGGATGCTGGAGGGCTACCCGAGCACCCATAGGAGAAGCGTTTCTAGAACAGGCAGGGAGGATAGACAGCCTAAGTCAGACAGAGAAGGGGCGCCTTGGTGGATCTGTGCTTGAAAAATTGTTGGGGGTCATTGTGACAACTGAGATCTATTTAAATATTTATATCCAAGCTGTTATCATCTTGGGGTCTGTTTAGAAGAACTTCATTGCATTCAAAGTTACTTTAAAAGTAAATCCTGCTCTAGGGCGCAGAATGAACTGCCATGGAGCTTTTGAAAGATCCCCCAGGAAGCTCAGAAGTGTAAGAGAAGGTGTTACAGGCCACCTGGGTGAGCCTAAAGACATGTGCCTGTAGGTGTATGCTAGCACACGCAATACGTAGCTATCTATATAATGTATCAGACAATAAAACAAAACAAAAAAGATCTCACTGAGGTTGAATACGGAAGCATGAAGTATTTTAGTAATATACTCTCACAGATGGAGGAAATATAGAAATCCTACTGTGTCTGTTTCCATCCAAGTTAATAAAATTTGGAGGCATTGAGAGTCTAGTCAATGTTCTAAGTAAATTAATGCAAAGGACCTTCAGAAGAGACAGAAAATACCTCCAATACCTTGAAGATTATGATGAAAAGAATGAGATTCCTTAAGCCTTATCATCTCAAATGGCTGTTAACGGGCCCATGTCTATATTGTGGCAATAAAATTAACTCTCTACGAGGAATGGTGTTTCTTTCTTAAAAAAAAAAAAATCTTTGTTTTTGTTTTGTTTTAAAGGCAAAGAAGGGAAAACAAGCGATGAAACCCAATTCAAACGCCCTGGAATTGTAGCTGGGAAGGAATGGGCTCTTCGGTTCCGATTCTCTCAGCTTGGACTACAAAGAAGAAAGCCATCGAATGATGCCTCTACCTTTGATAAGAAGAAAACACTAACATCAACGTAGGTCTGGTTTTTTCCTTCTTCCTTGGAAGAACTTAAGATTTTAATATCCAGAGATTTCCTGAGTTGAAAGGTTTGAGGATGTAAAAGATGTTCCCCTGGTCCACATCCGTCTGCCGACTTCCGTCACCTGAGTGTTGCAAGCTTTTGTATCAAATAGATATCGTGGGAAAGACCATTAGACACTTCCCAAAGAACAGCAAGACTGTACACTTTCAAGTAACTCCCCCAACGCGTGCATCTGAGTGCTGATGGGCGGAGAATGTTGCTATTTCCCCTAAGAACCCGAGACCCTCACTAAACAGGAAAAGAGGACTGAGCAGTCCATCACTGGGTATTGTGACAAAGATGTTCCTCTCAGCGCCTAGAGCCCTAAGGAAAGGGTGTCCCCCAAATATGCAAAAACCTTTATGTTGTCCTTAGGCATCCGAGTTCGGTAGACCTTTCAGAGGAATACCAAAGAATTCACCTTTTTTTAAAGCTAAATGTGTAGCAGAGGGAGGTAGCTAACAAAAAGAAAAAAGAAAATAAATGATGCTAAAAAAAATTACTCCTTAAACCTTGCAAAACTCGAGAAGCGGCAGAATCAGTGCCTGGCTCCTCGGAACAGAGCAGCCAGCGCTCCTGCTGCGTGAGTTTGCAGTTAAAAGTGGATTGGACCTCCCACCTCCGCCTGAGAATCCCGAGACGCAAAAGGCTGTCTGAGGTGGTGGTAGGGGGTGGGAGGAGAAGACTGGATAGAGGGTGGAGGATGGGACGGGGGCGGGGGGGACACTCCTAAAAACCTGCGCTTCCCACCTGTTCCCTCTGCTCCTAGCCCGCGCGCAGGAAAGGCCAGGAGCTGGATAGTAGTGGCGACCAGTCACCAAGTAGTACTCAGAGTCGCTAAGTCTGTCGCCAAACCAAAGAGGAAGCCTAAGCAGGCCCCCAGAGGCCCACGAGCTGGCCGAAAGGACTGGACCTACAGATCCGAGGCACACGCGACCGCTTGTCCGGCTGCAGAGCGAGCCGCCTGCACTCGGATGGACAAGGTTCCCAGGTCACACCGGCGTCGTAGTTCGTGTGACATTCGGTGGAAGGAGCCAGCGCAGCGGGGGCTGCAGGCTCGCGTTGGGACACACGTGCACTCGTGACAGGATCCAGCCTCAGACCCCAACTGGAAAAGTTCATCAGAGCCACCTCCCCGACCTGAGCCGACACCTCCGTAGGTCCTCATCCGTCGCCACCTGCTCCCCACAAGTGAGCCAGGCCCGGACAGGTGTGCGGTCCTGTTCGGCAAAGCCTGGGGGTGAAGATCCCCGCGCCGGAGAGGCGGGGGAGAGGGGCGGGATCCGGAAGAAAGATGGTGTTCCGGGAGCTCGCACATCCCTATTTTCCAGCCGCCGTCATCACACTCAATCTTTCCCACCCTGATCTACAGTGTCCAAAAGGCAGGGAGATTGATTTCTTGTACAATCGGGCTCAGGAAAACATCCGGGGTTGACGCAGACTCCTGAGACCTGCGCAGGCTTTGCTTAGGTTGGAAAGTACGGTTTTAATTTTCTTAATGAAGGCGCGCTCTAGAGCCCAGCTGGTAATGACTGTGCTGAGTTTAATAGACTTCTGTCGAACAGAAAAAGACGGATAACTATCGGTTATAAGTAATCTGCTCTAATGCAATTATTTTCCCAGGTCCGAAAGTCATTCCGCAGAGAGGGCAGGAGTGAATTAAGTCCCTGGGGACCGTGGACCTGGGGCACCAGACCGGCCGAAACAGAATCTGAACCTGTTTGGAGAGACGCACGTGGGCTTGTGGGCCGGGTTCTAGGCTTCTCAGACCTCGGATGTGAACCGCCCTCACTATCTATTTCTCTCTCTCTTTCTCTCCCTCTTCATCTCTCTATCTCCGTCTCTCCCCTTCCCTCCCACCGTCCTCTCCTCCTCTCCTCCTCCCTCCCTTTGGCCTCCTCTTTTGCTCTCTCTCTCTCTCTCTCTCTCTCTCTCTCTCTCTCTCTCTCTCTCTCTCTCTCTCTCTCTCTCTCTCTGTGTTTCTGGCTCTTCTACTAAGTCTAAAGCACCTCCAGGAAACTCACACAGAAGCCATTTCCTGGGCTGTCAAGAACAGAAATGGAATTGTGATGTTTAGGATAAATACCTGTATGTGAATAGGGAACTAATCCAGCCCAGGTCACTGTGTCCTCCTTTTAAGATTTTGCACAAATCATCATTTTTATTTGGTATTGCCCAAACTCTTCTCAGTTCTCCACTTCATTTGGTTGAAATACAAACCTCAGAAAATCTTGACTTTGTTTTATTTTGTTTGGTTAAAACAGGGTCTCACTGTGCATTCCTGGCTGGCCTGGAACTCACTATGTAGACCAGCCAGCCTCCCTGCTTCTACCTTCAGAGTGCTGGGACTAAAGGCATGCACTGCGGTGGTGCTGGACTCAGGAAATTCTGAGTTAGAGAGATAAAAATTAATCCCAGCACTCAGGAGGAAGAGGAGGAGGAGGAGGAGGAGGAGGAGGAAGAAGAGGAGGAGGACGAAGAGGAGGACGAAGAGGAGGAGGAGGTGGCAAGTGGGTCTTTGTGAGTTCAAGTCTGGCCAGGGCTACATAATAAGATGCTGTCTCAAAAGAGCCAAAAGAACAAAAAAGATAAAAATGAACAGAAATCCAAATTCCCCTCTTGGAAAAACTAAGATATATCAAGGAAAGGAGCCCTATGGGCCCCTGGGAAGTACTCCAAGAGCAGGCTCTGGAGCCTAGTGCTTCTGATGGGAGCATCTTACCAGCACTTCAGCCAGGCTGTGGGACGCAGAAAGTTCTTGGAAGGACACACAGGAAACTTATATGAGTTCAAACTCAGGGTGCCCATTCCAGAGCTCCAGTCTGAAACCAGGGTGAGGTAAGAACACCTACTCCTTGGCCTTTCTCTCTCTCTCTTTCTCTCTCTCTCTCTCTCTCTCTCTCTCTCTCTCTCCCTCTCTCTCTCTCCCTCTCTCCCTCTCTCCCTCTCTCCCTCTCCCTCTCCCTCTCCTTCTCCCTCTCTCTCTTTCCTTTCTTCCCTCCCTTCATCTTCCTTATTTCTTTCTCTTCTTCCATGGAACGCACTTAGGCCTGAGTATACACAAATACCCACGAAGCTCTGTAATTAGTCTCCTCTTCCCGGCCCCAGTCCTGCCCCATTCCCCTGCCTTTCTATAGCTGGAGCATCAAACCAAGGAACAATCCATCTGTACCCCTCCTCAGGTCACAGTGGCTAAGAGCACAGCTGGCATCTGGTCACAGGAAGTTGTAGTGCAGCAAGGAGCAGTCCTCCTACTTCCTAGCCCTGTGGCACACACCTCTCCTGGAAGGTGGCAGTTCTGCAAACCCACAACGGTGGACAGTGCTGGACAAGCTCTTTCTAAGCTCTTGGTCCTCCAGGCCTCAAAGATTCCCAGGGCTTGTAGAAACTAGGAGGAGTGAGCACCTGAGAAGAAGTGACCTTGGGTAGTTACCATCCAAAAGAGTCTTCCCCAACTCCCTAAGCACTCAGATTACAGCTACAGTACACCTTACAGAGTCACTGCAGATACCCAGGCCTACCCTACTCCAGCAGCCTTGTGCCCGCTTAGTGCCAGGGGCGAAGCACCTGCCATCAAGTCCAAGGGCAAATTTAGTATGGAGAAAAGAGTGTCTGCCACTTGGTCCCATCCTGCCACCCTGTCACCTTTACTTCTGGATCTGTTATCTGGTAGGAGGGCAGCCCCACAGCCCCTGCTGGTTTGGTAACAAGAAGAGTAATACCTGATGCCCTTCAGGCTTTGGGTAAGTCTAGCTCTGCTTTCGAATAATAGGAGAGCAGAGCAAAAAGACAGTGTCCTAAAGTTGGGTTTTCTAAGTGTGCCCTCAGCTGAGCAAAGTTGTAAAGGGCTTGATGAAGGTTTGGATAAACCAGTTAGTTACTTTGTCTACAGGAAGATACCTGCTTATGATAAAACCTTATTTCTCTCACCAGCTAAAGGGCCCTCGCAAGGTGTCTTAAGGTCCCTGCCTGCCCCTCCTCCAGATCTCTCTATCCCTGAGCTCTCTCAGCCTATTCTGACTCCTGGGCAGTTTCAGCCTGGGGAACTAAGAAGGCCCCAAGAGGAAGTGTGTTCACTCACGAATTCACTCTCCTGTCTTAAAGTCAGTAAGACAGTTCTCTGCTTTTCTACATAACAGTAGAGGAAAACTTTTTCTTCTGTGATTTTTTTTTTCAGTGAATCAAATAGGTAATTGTATTCACATAGAGTTAAGTATAAAATCATCTTTTCTTCAACTGTACTTAGACATATCTAAAGGTGGGCTGGGCCAAACACAGTACACTTTTAAAGAACAAAACACTTAAATGTAGGGTCTTAAAGGATAAAGAGCTCTGGGCACCCCACACTTCCTTCCTTCCCGAATAAGATTGATTCTTAAGAGTAGCTCAGGTAGAGGTGAGATGATTGTCATTGAAGTATCTGGGAGGAAATCAGAGGCAAGAGAATCGGTACAAATTCAAGGCCAGCCTGGTCTACTGATTAAGTTCCAGGCTATCAGAACTACAAACTGAGACCCCATCTTCAACCGACCAACAAATAAGCAAGCGCTCCTTAAACAATACAAAAAACAATATGTTATTACATCTTTAAAGGAAGTTTCCTTAAAAGAAGTTAAAATATAATAAAAGAATATGTGACTTTACAGTTGAGCCTTTTCTGCTTCTGTATTGTTTATCTATTTATTATTTATCGTGGTACAGGTTAAATACCTGCTCCAGGCGGTGCTCTGTCCACCACAGCAGGGAGAAGGTACTCATTCATACTTGCATCACATCCATAGGATTTTATGTTCAAGGGAAGTGTAGAGTACACTCATATGTGACTGACAAGTTCAAGTAACTTACTCCAGTTTCCACAATTTTATGTCTAACTTACTTTCAAATTGATTTCTCTGCCTTGCTATTAATAACCTCTGAAAGTCCGATGAGAGCAGACAATATCCATCGTGGCCTATGATGTATTTGTAAAATTATATCGTGATATAAGCCTCTCTTAATGATTCTGTGGAAAGCAAGTTTTTTCCACTTAGATTGAGAAACACAGCTATCATGCTAATTCAGAGATAGTGGCCTCAATGATCCAATAGTCACTATATTTTAGCAGTTTTCCTTACATGCCTCTGAATTTGCAAGCAAAAATCTTCAGGCTTGTTTAGAACTTTCCTGGACATGTCATGGTTATAATCCAGCACCTACAAAGCCAGACAACAGATAAGAGACCAATTTTCAAATATGTAGTTTACAATTCAGTTATTTTCCCTTTTGAGGCATGGCTCCCTAGGTAACTCAACCTGGCCTGAATCTTACTTTGTTAATCAGGCTGGCCTTGAACTTGCAACAATTCTCCTGTCTCAGCCTCCTGGGATTATACGCGTGCACCACCATATCTGGGGTTTTGCTTTTGCAATTCATTTATAACGACTATCTCGAAGTTTTCTTAGGCATTCTTTCATAGATAGATAACCAAGTTCTCCAGACCAAGGCTCACGCAGCCACATCTGGAAACACTTGCTTTACTCTACCCATCGCCATCCCCCAGGCACCAGCAAGAGCAACAGCCGAGTTCCCACCCCCCACACCCCACCATTGCATGATAGCATCGGCTTTTAATCAGTGAAAGGCACTCCTATTTAAATTTAGAGGATGACTCTTTATTTCATTTATCTTTTCTTTTGGAGGAAAGTGAAACAAGAGCACCACCCTTATTAATTATAAGATTGATGGGGTGAAAAAAGCCAAATGAATTTGGCTTGCAAATTATCCATGGAGGTATGAATATTTATGAATGTGCCAGGAACTGCAGTCGTGAACCCTAGGTATCAAGCTTGGGAGACAGTCAGACCAATGTCTTCAATGAGGTTCAGCCTTCCCAAATCTGACATGACATAAACGGGAAACTTCTAAATTAGACCCAGGGTGGGCTTCCATCAAGTGAGTTACCTTTTTATGTATGTGGCTAGCCTTGCTAACTTCCAGCACCGCTATCACAAGTCTTAAAAACCTTTTACGTAAAGGCAGGCAAACTGCGTGAAAAAAAAAAATCATTCTGCTTTTCCTAATGGATATTCGTCTGTTTTAAGTCAAGTTTGTCTGTAAAATATTTGTGGTGTGGAATTAAAAATTTTAAAACTATTTTTATTCAGCGTAAAAATAATGGATAGCTAAAATATCTTGGGCATAGAGAGGGTTTAAATAGGCATGACTAAGTTATACACACACCACACCCCCCCCCCACACACAGGAAAGAGAGAAAAAGAAGACAACAATAGAAAAGATGAAGATAAGCTTTCTATTTCTTTGCCTTTCTTCCTTTTCATACATCAGATTCATGATTCCATCCCAAGGTGAAAAAATACAGATCATAGAGAAAGGCAGGAAGAGTCAAGAAAGAAATTAAAAAGGTCAAAACAAGGATTTAGT
Organism: Eospalax fontanierii; assembly: GCA_035773235.1. Lineage (NCBI taxonomy): Eukaryota > Metazoa > Chordata > Mammalia > Rodentia > Spalacidae > Eospalax > Eospalax fontanierii. Next base: position 41,071,194 of record CM069526.1, on the reverse strand, counting down.
ACTTTGGAAACAGATAAACTGCAACTCCCAATTGCCTGCATGTTGAAAAGTTGGGGAGCTCTTTGGAAGGAGGCTACAGGCTTGGGATTTAATCATCATGACCACAGGCTCATCACCAATCTCTTTTCTGAAGGATTCATGAGTGGGATTTGACCCAAGCCTGCAAGAATGGCTCATTCTGACATCAGAGCCAGCTTTGTACACACATTTTCAAAAGGAAGACAAGTTGTTTTCAAACAGAAATGCTAAGCATTCTAAAAAGCATGCACATTTTAAAAGATGTTTCTCAGATCTTCTGAAAAGCCTCTCGACAATATGTTTCCCCCTCACAATTCTAGGTGAATATTTGTTTGATGCTTTATGTATATCCTATATCAATTTGTCTCATTTTTTTAAAAGAAACGATACTACTGACAACAATTCACTTAAATTCACAAACCTTGAAATGGATGCATTTCCTATCAATCACTTTCAGGAGACACTGAAAAGCACAGTCAACATTTGTATACCAATAGTGACATATACACAATTGTTTTGTTTAATGTAACTGCACTTTAATGTGTTGGTTCATATTTTTCTGGAACATGCTAGAAGTAGGTCATGTGGTTTTTATCCAATTGTTAAATCCTTAAACTAATGAAAATTCAAGCTAGAATATTCTAAAGCTAAAAGGTGGGCTTGCTTGGGGGTCATTTGGTCTGGCCCTCTTGTCGTTTTTGAAAAAGAGTTGGAAGTTTGAAGATGGCAACTGGTTACTTCAACTCATGAAACTAGTTAGCTTTAGGGTCTGAGAAGACCCCAAAGACCTTACCTTTTGAGGTCAGTGTTTTCTTATTACTTGGTGCTTTTCTATTTTTGGCTTTTTATATTTCAACAATATTTATAGTATTTAACGAAAAGTTTTCTACTAACATTTCCCCTACCAGTGCAATGACAGGGCAATTCTTATTAAATAGTAATAAGGTATTGACTGGTCTGTTTGCCAATATGAAGATTTGTTGTTGATCCATGATGTCTGTATCGATTAGGTGAGAATGAGGTCTTATCCTCTACCTGCAGGATAAATAGACCTTAGTATTGGCACAAAAACAAACTTTGTATTAATAGAAAGACAACCTTCCCTATTTATTGGTTGTGCCTTAGCTCAGTCAATCAAACTAGAAACAGATATAAATAGGAGAAACAGAAAGAGATACCTCAGGAGCTTCCGAAATACCCCACTAGGGAGATTTAAACATAGCCCAAGTTCCTTGGCTTTCTTCTTGATAACTCTTTCCTTTTCACCCCAGGTTTAATCCTGTATTAGCACTGTGATTTTTATATTGAGGAATTTCATTCAGTCCTGAGATGATCTTCTATTTATGACAGTCTCTTCCGTCACATTGTCATTTCCGTAGCTTGCTGTCAGAAATGTCACACAAGGTTTCCTTTGCCTTGCTCTTTACTCTCCATGGCAGTCATTTGGAAGCTCAAATCCAAGTTGACTCTCCTTCCCCTATACAATCCAGTCAGGGGGTGGGGAAAATTCTCAATGGTAAGAGTGCTTACCACACAAGCACGAGGTCCAGAGTTCAGATCCTCAGAACCCACATAAAAGCTAAGTGGACATAGTGGTTGGCCCAGGATTCCAGTACTGGGAAGGTAGAGATAGGGGATCCCAGGGGCAAGCTAGACAGCAAGACTAATCAGACAGGCAGACACTACATTCAACTGAGAAATATTTGGCAAGGACTCCGAACGTCAGCCCCAGACCTCCACACACACACAGCTTATACATGTGCAAACCTGCAAGCACACACCACACCACACACACACACGAAAAAGAAAGCAAGAATTTTTATTTCCTACCCATGCCTGTTTTCCCCGACTCCAGATGAGCTCTCCTTTCATTCTATTGAAAGAATGCTCATGATTTCTCTCTGTGGCAAAGATTTTTATCCAAGCAGCTTCCTTTAAGATTCAAGTATCGAACTTCTGTGGAAAATATTTACATGTAAATATTTCCAGGTGTTTTCTGAGTCTGTGCTAGTAAGGTTAATACTCAGGCAAAAAGCAATACTGAAACAAAAATTCCCTCACATTTTGGAAAGGTCTAAAGCAAAAACAGCAGATGTTTGATTTCTTCTACATAAAAAATAAAATATGAGACTTATTGGCATTTAAAACTTTTTCTTGATGCTTTTTCTTTGCTGTTTTAATTTCATTATTTTTGCATGAATATGATAAATGGTCATTAAATCTAACCATTTTTATTTAATGTTCATAAAAACTCGTAGGTTTTCAAACAGATGTGGCCTGATATGGTTCAGTGAATTTAGTGGACTTCTCATACAAATGGAATAATAACCATACGGAAGATGAATTTTATACCCTTGTTTACCTCTTCCAGAACTCACCCTTATTATAATTACAAATAGTGTTTATTATGTATTATGCAATATACACACTATTGTCCAGACACTCCACAAAACGTTTACTTGATCACTGCCATCTAGAGTCTATAATCCAAGATAACACCAACACCAAAAATGCAGAGAAACACACACAAATAAAGGCACAGCATGGTTAGGTATTCTTTTCCATAAGAAAGAAAATGCAGTGGAGCCTGCTTCATGAATGAACTAATATTTAGCTTTCATTTAACATTTCTCCATCAGACTAAAATAGGTGGTTGGAAGAGGAAGAATAACTCATTTAATCTTGTTTATTTATTTTTTATCTAGTAGGGATGATGGTGGAGAATAACATTTCCTTTATTTTAAAATTACATGTGTGTGGTGTGTGGTGTATATATGTGTACAGGAATGCAGGTGCCCACGGAGGACAGAAGTGTTGAATTCCCTGGGTCTGGAGTTACAAGCAGTTGTGAGTAGTGGGAACTGTAACTCAGGTCCTTTGCCAGAGTAGTATGTATTCTTAACAACTGAGCCATCTCTCCAGCTCCTAACTTTAAAAAAAATGTATTTATTTATTATTGTTCCTGTATGATTTATACATGTGGGCATGTGGAGGTCAAGGACAATTCTGTGCAGTCAATTCTCTCCCTTCACTTTCACATGGGTTCCAAAGATTGAACTCAGCTTTGCAAAGCAGGTGCTTTTATCTGATCTTGCTGGCCATCCCCTTTTAACTTTTAAAACCTCAGTCAAGAAGGAGAAGGTGGCAGCTAGGATTGTATGCATGGAAAAGATACATAAGCCCAAGCAGCAAAGGCAGTGGTTTCAAACATGACCTTACAGTCACATAGATGTAAATAAAGGCTCAGCACTGATTAACTATGTGATCTTAGGCAAATTAACTACTGCTTCTCAGCTTTTCATTGGAGTTTTACCCAGTGGCCAAATGAATTAATACATAGAGACATTTATCTCAGTACTTGATTCATGGTGAATATCAATAAATATCAATCGTCATCATCATTATTATTGTATATAGCTTTATTTTCATTTATTTTATCTGCAGTGCAAACTCAAGGTCTTGTGCATAGTAGGCAAATGCTTTATCACTGAATGTACCCTAGCCTCAGTTCTTTTTAAAGAAATTTATTCTTATTTTATGTGTATGAGTGTTTTACCTACATATATGTAAGTGTACTACATTCATGAAGTGCTGTAGAGGCCAGAAGAGGGCATTGGATCCTCTGGAATTGGAATTAGAGGCGGTTGTTAGCTGCTATGTGAGTGCTGGGAACCGACTTGGGTTCTCTGCAACAGCAGCAAGTGCTCTTAACCACTGAGTCATCTCTTGTTTATTTATTTGTTTGTTTGTTTATTCATCTGTGTACAGGCCAATCAGCATCCAGTCTTTCTTGTAGCTTAGACAAGACCATATGTGAAAAATCCATAGAATTTAGACATCTACTTTCATTAATCATAGAGGCTTTCCACAATGTGTGCACTTAGTCTATGCCCTGTAAGTTGCTTTGGGATACAGTGCTGTATACAGGTCATTCAGAAATGGTTCATTTGGTTGTTTAGTTTAATGAGAAACTTACCAGGTTGGCAGCCAGGAAAACTAGATTCCAAATATGTTTTCATCATTGGTTAGCTCTGAACCTAGACCTTAATCTCTTCACTTGTAAAAGAAGTTGAAATAAAAAATGCCCCCAATCCATTCTGACTACTAGTCAAGGATCCCAAGACTTACATGGGAACCGTTTTCTTAGCAGAACATTTCCCGCACTTTCTCTTAGGAATATGTTGAGGAACTGCCATGCTCTTAGTCCTGCTAAGTAGTATTCTGTCCTGGGAAGCAACTGACACTACATGCAACATAACAAGTATTCTGTTTGAGGTACCTGGAGAGAATTATAGGACCAGATCAAGTCAACGGGAAGTGAATGGATACTCAGGGGAAAGGGAAAGCTTTGTGGTCAAGTGAGTATCTGAACTTTTTGTGTTGAAGAAGAGTGCAAAAGAAGATGGAGGGATGCTAAGCATAGGTGGCATATAAAGAAGCATAAGGCAAAGAGACAGAGAGAGAGAAGGGGCAGAGAGCGAATGCCAGGGACCGGTGGTGCGGTAGGCTCCTTGCAGAGGCTGTGGGGAGCTATAGCGCGGGGCGACTCCTCATCTCCTCACTCTTCCATTTGCCTAGTCCACCTCACATCCTCCATTGTCTTCACCCAACATCCACACAGCTGCTTAAGCTAGAAATTTGAGAGTTACCCTTGATATTAATCTTCTCTTCATCCCTGATTTTCTCTAAATCTAATAAACTCTCAATGCCTGATAAATAAACATGTATTTATGCCCCTAGCATCGTGGTGTGTTTGTTTTTGGTTTTATTTTGTTTCGTATTGTTTTGAGACCGGGTCTCACTAATGCAGTCCAGACTGGCCTCAAACTCACAACCCTCCTGCCCGCATTCTGGCACATCAGGTGCTGAGTCTTTAACCCACTTGCTTTTCTCGGTCCCAGTAGCACCACCGACTGCTCCAAGCCACCATTATTTAACATGATGGTTAGGGGTTTTGGAGTCACATCTGATCTAATCATTTTCCTATTTAAAATTCTTCTTTGTGTGGCTGGAGAGATGGCTTAGGGGTTAAGAAAGAGCCAGGCTGCTCTTGCAGAGGACTCAGTTTCAGTTCTCAGCACCCACATGGCTGTTTAGTACTGACTGTAACTCCAGTTCCAGGGCATCCAGTGCCTTCTTCTGACCTCCATGGGCATTGCATGACATGGGTGGGTACATTTGCATGCATGCAGGCAGCATGCTTATACACATAAAATAAAATAATAATAATTAACAATAAAATATTTAAAATAAAATCCTTCCTTGGAAACCTACTATTCTTAGGATAAAGTCCTAAATTTCTTCACTTGTTCCAAGGCCTAGCTTTGTGCCACTGCAGCTGTGTGTGGAATCGCCTCACCTGATTAGATCCAGTCCTGTTGCTTCCTGGATTAGGCTAGAGTCTCTGTTTCCATAGCACCTGCATTTCCTCTACAGCACTCTCACACACTTCTTCATAATGAACCAGGCACTTATTTCTTTAGTGTCTGTCTCCCCAGTTAGACTGTCTATTCCATGAGTTAATGGTTGGGTATGTTTTCGGTACTGCCATATCTCCAGTGTCTAATTAAAAAAGAGAAAAGAAGAGCCGGGTGTGGTGACGCTCGCCTTTGATCCCAACACTCGGCAAGCAGAGGCAGGAGGATCTCTGTGAGATGTAGGTCTGTCTGGTCTGCATAGTGAGTTCCAGGTCAGCTGGGGCTACAGGGAGTGTCTCAAATATGAGAGAGAGAGAGAGAGAGAGAGAGAGAGAGAGAGAGAGAGAGAGAGGAGAGAGAGAGAGAGAAGAGATCTTGAAAAGTGGCCATTCAATTTAAGGGTTAACTAAGGGACAGTGACTGTCCCTGGAGTGGTATAGGAGGATGCAAACTGAATTAGCCTGAGGAGCAAAAAGGGAGAGCAGGGGAGTAAACCCAGCACAAGAATCTCATTCATGGGGGAAACAAAAGCAAACTGGAAATAAAGGGAAGATGTCGAGATGTAGAACGAGAAACTTCTGCTTTTAAATATTTAGTTTTATTTTATGTGTATGAGTGTTCTGCCTTCATGTATGTTCCTTGTGCATGCAGTGCCCACAGAGGCCAGAAAAGGGCATTAGATCTCCTGGAACTGGAGCCCTACACAGCTGTGAGCCATTATGTGGGTGTCGGGATATGAGCCTGAGTCTTCTACAGGAACAGCCAGTGCTCCGAACATATCTCCAGCCCCAACTTCTGCTTTTTGATAAGAAAGAACTGAGTTTATTTATCTGGTTGAAGAGAAAGAAATAAAAGATATATGAAGTAATAGATAAAGGATATAAGATAAAGAAGAGATCAGTCGATGAAAGAGTATTAGGAGACTGTAAAGGCCAAGATCCAGAGCATACGTTTTGTAAAAGTCCAGAGTCATTTTTCCAGGGACCCAAAAAGTGAAGATGGGAGAGCACAGGGATTGAGATGAGGTGGGGACCAGAGGCTGGTGGGGACTCCACTTAACAGGCTGGGCTTTTTACCAGATACAGGAATGCTCTAACTTCATTTCTGTTGATGTGAAAAATACCCAGATTAAAACAACAACAACACCGAGGGGTTTGGGGGAGGGTTTATTTGGCTTACGATTCAAGCTACAGTCCATTATACTGGGAAAGTCAAGGTAAGAACGCCAGCAGCGGGTCACATGACATGCAGAGTCAAGAGCAAGCAGAGAGTAAGCACATTCTTGCTTGCCTGATGCGCAATTAGCTTTCTCTTATAGTCGAGGGCCCAGCCTTTAGCATGGTGCTGCCCACAATGGACCATCAAGAGATCTCCCACAGACATGCCCTTAGGCCAACCTGATCTAGATCATTCTTCATTTTGACTCTCTTTATAGGTGACAAGTTGGCAGTAAAACTAATCGGCACAAGGAGTCACCCAAAGAAAGGGGTGGGCATGAAGAAATAAAAGCTAAGAATAAGGGGCTGGGGAGACAACTTAGTTGGTGATGTGGCAATTATTTGCAATTCCAGCGCTAAGGAGGCAGGGGCAGGCCAGTCATAGCTCCCGGCTTAGACTCTCTGTCCTCCCACAGGCTCATATGTGAAGTTGTCATGTCCAGTTGGCAGAACGATTCTCAGAGCTGGTGGAAACTTTAGGAGGTGACTTAGGTGGGCCACCGGACAGGCCACCGTGCCTTATCCCTGCTTCTTCCTCTGTCTCTCTCTGCTTCCTGTCCCTCGTGAGGTGAGCAGCTCTGCTCCCCTTGACCTTCTGCCATGGAGCCAGCAGACCATGGGCTGAAACACCTGAAAACATAAGCCAAAGTACCTCCCCCTGTCCCAAGCTGGCTATGTCAAGTATTTTGTCATAAGGATGAAATGTGACTAACACAGTAAAGAACTCAAAAAAATTAAAAAGGAAAAGGAAAGAAGTAATCCAATTTAAAAATGGACAAGTGGGGCTGGAGAGATGGCTCAGTGGTTTAGGACACTGGTTGCCCTTGCAGAAGGTTCGATTCCCAGCACCCACCTGGAGGCTAACAATTATTCATAACTCCAGGTCCAGGGGATGCAATGCCCTCTTCTTACCTCCACAGGCACTGCATGACATGCAGGCTTACACACATGCAGGCAATGCTCTCAGACATATAAAATAAAAATAAATAAAATATTAAAAAAATAAAATGACCAAGTGAGCTGAATAGACTCATCTCAAAAGAAGTAATGCAAATAGCCAATAAATCTGTAAAAAAATGTCAAAATCTTTATCCATCAAGGGAAATGCAAATGAAAGCTAAAGTAGTTTAATTCACTTGTCAAAAACCCCAAACCAAAAACAAAACAAAAATAAAAATACAACGAATGCTGGCAAGGATGGAGGAAAGAAGGAATGCTCATAAACGGCTGAGGGATATGTTAATTAGCACAACCATTGTGGACTACCATATGGACTTTCCTCAAAATGCTAAAAATAGCTGTACCATTTGATCCATCTATTCTCCTCCTGGGTAGATATGCAAAAGAGAGGACGAATCAGCATACTGAAGAGATACTGGCACACTCAGATTGATTACAGTAGCCAAGAGATGGAATCAGCCTATATCCCAGAAACAGACAGATGAATAAGGAAAATGTGTTACACATACAAAATGGAATATTACTCAGCCATAAAGAAGAATGAAATCTTGTGGGGTTTTTTGTTTGTTTGTTTGTTTGTTTGTTTGTTTTTTGTAGTAAAATGTATGGACAAGAGGACATTGTGTTAAGCAAAGCAGCCACAAGAAAACAAGAATTACATGTTCTCTCTCATATGTTGAAACTAAAAAATACCGGTCTGCACATAGAGCAGGACCTGGCAGTGGGTAGAAAGAAGGAAGAAAAGAGTGGATAAAGGAAGGCTGAGTTTGGTAAATGCCTGCTGTATGCTTGTGATATAATTGTGATATAATTAAATCCCAACAAATATGCAGTTAATACTTAGTAGACACACATTTTAAAAGATGCCATGAAATAATACTAACTCCCTGAATTATAAACCCTAGCATATCTCATCTCTAGTTGCATATCTAATTTCCCCTTTTCCCAGCATTTGGAATTGAGTATGCTAGGCAAGTACTCCGCCCCTGAGCTGCATATCCAGCCTTCAAATAACCTAACGTCAGCTTTGTAATCCAACTGAATGTCAAGTTATTCCCAATGACAACACTCACATTTAATCAGATTTTAAAATACAAATATCTAAGGAAAACTGGACATTGATAGCACAATGCCTCTTTTCTTACCAAAATAATCTTTTCTTTCTTTCTCTCTCTCTCTCTCTCTTTCTCTCTTTCTTTCTTCTTTCTTTCTTTCTTTCTTTCTTTCTTTCTTTCTTTCTTTCTTTCTTTCTTTCTCTTTCTTTCTGCCTCTTTCAAGTGCTGGGATTAAAGGTGTGTACCATCACACCTGGCTTCTGGGATGTGTTTTCACGGTATTTCATCCACACCTTTGAAGCATACTTCCTTGTCCCTCAACTTCATCCCAAATGTCCATTTTTCTATTGGCCTCCCTAGAATGAATTTCTGGTTGTTAAAGGCACGTTTCTTCCCGTTATGTCCCATCCTTCCCTGCCACTCTCCATTAATACTCCATTTTATCATTTCTTGAACTCCTCTGAAATCAGTGTATTCATTGATCTTTGTTTTGCAATTGTTGAGATAATATAGCATTTAACAAGAAGGTTATTTAGGTTATTTTATTTTAAAAGCCTTGAAGAACTAGAAGTGAAAATGTTATAGACTGAGAAAGCTACTGGATTTTCTAAGAGTAGGTTGAAGAAAAGTATGAGGAGCCTAAAACTCTGTGAAATGAAATTGGGAATGCCAACACGTGCCAATCTTTCTTTCTTTGAGAAACTCAGGCTCCTTTTGTAGATTGGCTTTAAAGAAAAATCAAATGAAGAAAAGATGATGTAGGGCTGGAGAGATGGCTCAGTAGTTAAGAACACTGGCTGCTCTTGAAGACCAGAGTTCAGTTCTCAGCACCCACACGACAGCTCACAACCACCTGTAACTCCAATTTCAGGGGATCCAATACTTTCCTCTGGCCTCTCTGAGTATTGCACTCACATGATACATATACATGGGAAAACACTCCTACTATACATAAAAATAAACAATTTAAAAAATTTTTATTATTTTTATTTGTGTGTGTGTGTATGAGTGTATTGCCTGCATGTATGTAAGTGCACCTGTGTCCTGTAGTACCCTCAGAGGTCCAGAAGAGGGTGTTGGATCCCTTGGAACTGGAGTTACAGATGGTTATTAGCTGCCTTGTGGGTACTGGGAATGGAACTTGGGTCCTTTGAAAGAGCAGTCAGTGCTCTTAACCACTGAGCCATCTCTCCAACCCCCATAAAAAATATTTTAAAGAAAGAAAATATGATGCTGTCTTGTATATCAAATATTTATTTTGGCTGCTAGTTGTCTTTTCTCTTAGAAACCATTGCCTTTCTGAGTACCTGCAGTCAGACGAATGGTTGGCTGAGTGACACCGTTAATAGAGGTAATCAAGTGTAGAAGCTGTGTTCCTGGAAAAGGAGCAAGCAGGGGGTGGAGCCTGGAGTTTAAGATGCTACTGATAACCAGGGCATTTGGGTGGTATAATTGGCAAGGACGGGAAGCCTGAAAGATGTGCCCGAGAGCCCAACCCTCACATACCAGGCAAGCTTCCAGATAGACTTAAGACAGCAACTAAGCTGGCAGGAGAATTGTCTGCTGGTTTCTTCCTTGCCATAAAAACCATTGAGAAGGGTTTAATGATATGTGCCATCTCTAAATAGTTGTACTATCTGGGTGAAAACTCTTGCGGTTAGAGAAAGGGGGTAATGTCATCTTTTAAAAAAAAGTATGTGCGGGTCTCGGTCTATGTGTTTGTATGTGCACATGAGTCCAGTGCCGGGGAAAGCCTGAAGAGGGCGTCAGATTTCCTGGACTTGGAGTTACATGCCATTGTGAGCCCTTGGCATGGTTGAAGGAATCTGAGCTTAGTCCTCTGCCAGAGCAGCACATGCTCCTATCTACTATGCCATCCTTCCAGCCCCAAGAATGCCATCTTTAGCAAAGCATAACACTATGGTCCGTCTACTTAAGAGTAAAATAAATAAGTAAATAAGTAAATAAACAAATAAAGACAGTAAGTAAGGTCACAAAATGGCCATCTATTTCGCTTTAAAACTGTTCTTGGTACCCAGCACGTAACCAAGGATACCTTTTCAGTTCTTCAGACTACAATATGGACGCTTTCAACCTTGACAATTATAATATTATTGGCCCCCTCTGCTTGAGTTCCATCACTGGATTTGGTGGTGTGCAACCAGTTCACACAATGTACCCATGGCTACTTGCTCCAGGAAATGTCTATCAGTTTAATTATCAAATTACTTTAATGCTGTGGTCCTTGTGAGCAGAATCTTTAAGATGAGCTGAGCTGATCCACAATCCATTTCTTCACTGACATTTACATCAGATCTAAGACAGTGAGCACACAGGTTCTAATCAGCACAGGTACATGGTGCTGTACGGCTGCTGGATGGATACATAAACCACTGGATATCCCGTAAACTGATAAGTTGAAAAAAATTGAAGGAAATAAAGTTGTGCTCTCTCTTAGGTTGCTTGAATCCAAGTGTGTTTCTCTTTCTGAAAAATGAGTACATTAATACTTCACTCAGATGTAGGTGGTGAGGATTAGAATATGAAATTCTCCCAAGCATAGGACCTGGGGAGATGGACCAGTGGATACTTGGGTTAAAATCTCCACCACCAGTCTAAACACTGGGGTGTGGTGGTGTGGATCTGTAACCCTACTGCCTGTAGGAAGGAGGCAGAGACAGGTAGATCCCAGGGGCTCATTGGCTAGCCAGTCTAGCTGAAACCAGGTTCAGTGGAGAGCAAAAGAGGAAGATAGCAAAGTTTATACACACACATCCATGCACACGCACACACAGTCCATATACAAGCACCTGCACACCTATGTGCACACTTACACATATAATAAAATAAAATAATTAAAACAAAACAAAAAAATTCAAATTACTTTAAAGAAATCAAAGTTACTGGTGTGTGTGGATTAAAAACCTTCTAATTAATTACTTAATTAATTTTTGTAACAGGGCTCCTGTAGACCAGGTTGGCGTCAAACTCACAGACATTCACCTGCCTCTGCCTCCCAAGGACTGAGATTTAAGCTGTGGCAAAACACTATTTTAGTTAATTCAAGCACAGCAGCAAGAGGTTAAAGCTAGACGAACTCAAGTTGTCAAGCGGCGTAACCATAAAACTGACCCTGTAGTTTAGTTTACTTCTTGTTCGTCTTCATATTTAATATTTAAATCTTCTAGTTTGGAATGTTTGAAGAATGTGGACATAACTGGCATTCTGCTCCCTCAAAAAACTGAGTAGGAAGATGACTGCCATCCAAGAGGGACGAGGCTGTCGTTTCTAGTTCAGCATTTTAGGACATGGACTACAAATGAAATCAAGGCAGGGTTCTTATCTGGGGGACTGACCTACACTTTAAGAATTCTGCCACTAGAAAGATGGTAAGCAAAAGGGCAATAAAATATCAAAACAAGCAAACACACTTATAAGGCAAGAAAACCCACCATGTAACTTGGAGGCATTTGTCTTTCTGACCTGCTGATCTTTAATTAGGTTTTCCATGCCATTGGCTTGTTTGAGGCTACAGTTTGGTGGAGACTGGACTGCAGGTGTGTTGTCACGGGGCCATTCTTCCTGGTAATAAGGTAGCTAGTGGTCCCTCCCTGGGAGAGAGGAGAAACAATCAGGTCCTGAGTGCAGGGATATACTGAAGGAGAAACAGGTTCTTGGCAGAGTCCCAGCATCTCTGTCTCCGACTGTTTGTCATTCTTGCAGGGAGGAACATGGCGGGTGTTTGTGCAGACAGCCATAAAGCGCAGATCCGAACAACAAAGAAACACCCCGCTTTAGAGCCACGAATAGCAAAATATATGGGGACTATTTCTGTGAGCACTTTGGTTTTTCATTTACCACATTGTTGAGTCACATGTTAAGGATGTGGGTCACATTAAAAAGAAGCAGGCTGCTTATTTTGAAGCAAATTATTATCAAATGACTATGCTTCAAAACATTTCTTAATTTCAATTTGAAGTGAAGTCATTTGAGTTTGAAGCATATGCCTGTACAAAGTTGCTGCCAAAAGAAAAGCCCAACCCAGACAAGTTAATTTTTGCATTCACTGTTTGCAAAACTGTTGATTCAAGACGGGATGGTGAAGCCGTGTCAGAGCGGCTTAGCTTCCCCTGGCCTGGAGTGACCCATGTCCATTACTTCTAGAATGATTGCTACAGTTAGTCCAAATGAGAACTGTGAGTAATCTGAGTTGTAGATATTTGTAGTTAATTTAACCCCCAAACTTTAATAACCCAATAGAAAATAACTCATGAATGCAGAAGATATTTTAATGAGGATTACACTGTGCTAGAGTCTACAAAAGGATATTTGAAGAGAAATGTACAATTTACCTTCAGGAACTACAAGCTAATAAAACTTTATGCTGGGCAGGGTGGCACACATCTTTAATCCCGGCACTCGGGAGGCAGAAGCAGGCAGATCTCAGTGAGTTCCAGGCCTGCCAGGGCTACAAATGAGACCCTGTCTCAAAAACAAACTAAAACCAACCAAACAACAACAAAAAACTATTCTCTAAGTTAAACTTTGATCTTTATGGATTAGTTTCCTCATGGCTCTATCATGGAGGTTAAGTTTGGGTTATTTTCTTAATGTTTCTTTTATTGACTTTTAATGTCTAACACAGTGACATGGTAAGAAACCCAAACAATCAAGAAAAACATACCAGGAGGTAGATGACTTTCTTCCAAACTTAGGCCCCAGTGACATTTCTTCTCCCTGACAGGCCTCTTTGTCATTTTTAATAGAGTGTTTTCAGTATATTCCCCCTCTCTCTTTTTAGATGGACATATGTGAGTATATATTTCTCTATGTCCACCACATTTTCATATTAAAATAGTAGAATATGAGAATGGTAAGAGAAAAATAGCTCACTAAAAATTATAAAATTACAGAACATTTCTTGTCCCAAAGCTTCAAAAATTATTAATTTTGCATTTCTATGTGTGTGTATGTGTGTGTGTGCATGTGTTCACACTCATGCTATGGCATGTGTATGGTGATCAGAGGACAACTTGCAAGAGTCAATTCTCTCCTCCCATTACGTGGGTCCCAAAGACTGAACTCAGGTCATCAGGCTTGGCAGCCAGTACTTTTATCCACTGAGCCATCTGGCCAGCCCTCTGTTCCTTGCTTTTTATCATTAACAATGTATGTTGCAGGTCATTCTATGTATCAGGATGTATAGATCTCTCCCTGTTCTTTGGAAGGAAGTGATCCATCGCAAGGCTGAAGCGTAATTTAGTTAATTGAGTTTCTATTGCTAAACATTTCGAGTGATCTCCTGTCTTTTGTGAACACAAACACTGCAAGAAATATGCTTGTACATATGTCTTCATGCATATGCGTCTTCTATCTGCTGTGCAAATTCCTAAAATGGAATTCTTCTTCAATTAACTTAGAAGGTCAAAGTGGATTTTTAGTGCTTACTTTTCCCAGTGGAAGAAATGGAATTGCTCACATATTTGAATATAAAGTTGTCAAAAATTTGTTGTGAGTTCTTATTACCCCCAAATCCAAATATTCCTTAAATATTTCGATTCTTTTTCAATTTTAGAATGATACAACTGGGTACATATTAAGAAAGGGGCATGCACTGAGGAGTCCAGGAACCTGTGCTGGAATCCTGACTCTGATGACCTTTGTAATGTTTGTAACCTCTCTGTGCTTTCAATTCCCCTGTCTGTAAAGTAGGTATGCTAATAAGTCCAGCAGCTTGCTACCTGTCATCCTTACCTTGGTTCACAGCTTGACATATCTGGGAAGAGGGATCCTCAGCAGAATAATTGCCTCCATCCACTTGGCCTGTGGGCATGTTTGCGGGGCATTTTCTTGATTGCTAATTGATGTAGGAGGGCCCAGCCTCGGTGGGTGGTACCATCCCTAGGCTGGTGGGCCTGGGCTGTAGAAGAAAGGCAGGTGAATGTGAACCTAGGACCAAGCCCAGTAAGCAGGGTTCCCGCATGGTTTCTGCTTCAAGTTCCTGCTCTGCTTGAGTTCCTGTCCTGCCTTCCCTCAGTGATGATCCTGGAAGATGAAATAATCCCTTTTCCCCCCAAGGTGCTTTTGCTCATGAAGTTTATCATAGCAGCAGCAAAGCACACTGATACGCCACCTTACAGGGCCTTGGGGAGGCTCAATGAATGGCTGTCCACAGGACGCTTAGACTAGTGCCAACCACCCTGTACAGACTTGGCTCTTATTAGGTTGTGATCAGTGTCATTTTCTTCACTCCTCCTTTTTATCTTCTATATGTCCCTCATTCATAATCCTCAAGTATCAACTTTTCTAACCTCACTTCTCTCTGTGTATCTATTGACTTCTTTCAAGATTATTTCAAACTTACACTACTTTTCAACCAACTCTTTCACACCAGCCCTAACCTACCATGATGCACCAGTAGTGTCCATCAGAATATCTTCAGAATATCAATGCTCTTTCTTGACATATGTAAATATTTATATTTACTACATTATACTATGATATACAAAACATGCAATCACTACTCTGGTTAGTGGTTTGTTCTCTATTACAGATCATATAAGTGGCCAACCAAGCTATGTGTTTGTCTCTGAAATAGTAATAGATTATGCTTGTTTAAAAAGTGTATCTCCCCAAATTCCTTGTTTCATTGCTATTGTTATTTTTAAAACTTTATTTATTTATTTATTTTTATTTTTATATGTATGAGTGCATTGTCTACAAGTATATAAGTGCATCTGTGCTATGCAATGCCCGAGGAGGTCAGAGATGAGCATCACATCCCCTGGAACTGGAGTTAGAGATGGTTGTTATCTACCATGTGAGTGCTGGAATTCGAGCTAGTGCTCGTAACTGCTGAGCCATCTCTCCCACACCTAATAGCATGGATACTGACTGTATTAGTTACTTTCTGGTGCTGTGATAAAACTCCATGACCAGAAGTGACTTACGGAAGAAAGAGTTGATTTGATCTAGGATTCCTATAACAGTAGGATAGGCACGGCTGCAGGTGCCCAAGGCAGCAACCATGCGTAGAAGGCAGAGAGAGTAAAGTAGAGATTGGACTAGGCTATAAACCCTTAAAGCCCTTCCCTAGTGACACATTTCTTCCAGCAAGGCTGTACCTTCTAAAGGTTCCGTGACCTCCCCAAACAGCACCACCTCCTGGAGACCTGCTATTCAAATACATGAGCATGTGGGGACATTTCTCATTCAAACCACCAGACACTTTTGTAGAATTTGTTAATTTATTTAATTTCTTGTTCCATTATTTTTTAAAGGAGCTAAACACAACAGTCATCTGTTCTTTCTAAAAAAATTTTTATTTATTTTAATTTTATATGTATGTGTGTTACCTGCATGTATGTAAGTGCATCCATGTGGTGCAGTGCCCATGGGGACTGGAAGAAGGTGTTGGATCCCCTGGAACTGGAGTTACAGGGTGACTGTTAGCGGTCATGTGGGTTCTGAAGACTGAAGCAACGCTCTTAACCACCGACCCATCTCTCTAGCGCCATGTCTTTCTACTATGATATCTTCAGTCTCCACTGTAACAGGGTAATGACTCGTACACATTTACTTGTGTCCTCTAAATGTGTCCTCTAAATGAAATGTTCTAAACTTTAAGATGTATACTCTAATTATGGAATTGCAATTTGGATCTCCAAAGTCTTGTTCAGCTTACCAAAAACTGCATGATTTTGAGAATTTGTATTGTCTATGTTCTTTGGATAACCATCTTCAGGTTTATTCCATAATATGGCAGAATAAAATTCAGATGAGCAGAGAAAATATAGGTTCTTTCTTTGTGCTTTCCACACTAATAATGCATACTTCAGTCCATGTCTTAAGTTGGTTCAACAATTTACAGTTCCATTAGTCTCTGCTCCCTAGAGGGAAGTTCCCCAGCTTCTCAGAAATTGCAGTTTCTTCCCAAAATGACACCTCTGCCTCTCTGTAGGAGAAGCTTCCTTGCTACTCACCCATCTCAGTTGTGGCTTACTATAGTAGTGGCTTTATGACCCAAGCTGGTGGCTTTCTAAGGTGTTGGTGCATGGTGCTTTCTAAGGTGTTGGAACCCAGTGGTGCTCTTTGGCTTACTCGTCCTTCCCTCACATCCTCACAGCCTTGATCACCTTCTCTGACAGCATTTGGGCACACTCTTTCTTGCAGCATCTGGTCATATAGTTAACTTTTGCTGTGGAGTTACCCCACTCCTTCCAGAAGGTTCTTCTCGGAGGGCTTATTGGATTCATGCCAGTGAGCACAGGATCAGCCAATGGCTGCTAGGGACACTGTTTTGACCTTTTAAGTATCCCCTGTGGGGTGGGACTGTTCTCATTTTGGTGTTTCATGCTTTCTCTGCCTCAACACAGCTCTTTCTGAAAGATCAGCTCTAACTTGGGAAGCATGGAAGAGAGAGGAGACAACTAAGGAATCTCCCTCTGTGTTCCCGCCTTCTTCCCCACTTCTCATTTTTTCTTTCGATACCTGGAGTCTAGAAGGGATAGGCTGCCCCAGGCACTACAGCATCCTCTTTCTACTGAGATCTAACAGGAAGAAGGAACTGCTTCTGGGAGAAACAGGACCTAATTCAACTGTGCTGGGTTCTGGGTTACTAATGATAGTCAATGGGTCTTCTCTTAAGACCATAGCTTTTTGCTTTGTTTTACTTTTATCTCTTGGGGTTTTCATTGTGGTTGCTTGCGGGTGTTTTAAAGGCAGGGTTTCATCTACCCCAGGCTGCCCTCAAACTCACTATATATCCAAGGATGGCCTTGAATTTCTATTTCACCTGCCTCTACATTTCAAGTGCTGGGATTGCAGGTATGTGCCACCATGCCTAACTAAGAATAGGTCTTTATAAACCATTCTAAGATGTATTGTAACGGAATATTGATATCTCATTGATATAAAACTGTGTCTGAGAGCGGAGGGTAGCGTACTTGCATGGTGGGCATGAAGCCCTGGGTTCAAACTCCAGCACTCAAGGCAATCCATACCCTTGCCTGTAATCTCAACACTCAGAAGGTGGAGATGGAGGCAGGAAGATCAGAAGTTTAGGATCATCCTTAGTTACTCAGTGAGTTCAAGTCTTTGAGATTTTTATCTCTAAAACAAAACAAAACAGAACAAAACACCTAACTACATTTGAAAAGTCAATTCTAGCACTTCGGGGCCTTCCACAGTCCCGTAGTTCTTGCCCATTGCCATTTCACCACTTTCCTCTCTCATCACCAGATGTGTCAGTCAGGGAGGAGATCATGAATCTGACCGTAACCTAGACAAAAAGTGAATTCAAGAAAAATACATAATGTTAGAATATTGGCATTGGTATGCTTACCTGATCAGTGCATCTATTCAGTAGAATCTATTCAGTTAGGATCTATTCAGTTAGAATCCTTATATCAAATCAAGTATGTCTACTCTTAGATTTTCAGTGCCCATTTGGACATTTTTCAATATATGCTTCCTACTAAGGCACAGCGATTACATTCCATCAGATGAATGGTATCATTCTAAAGTTCAAAGAATGGATAATGTCTTTTCCCCTGCAATGTGTATGTAATATTACCTGCACCACATTTGTAGGGGCTCCATGTAATTGATAACTGACATAGGACACGAAGAGGAAGTCAACTTGCATGGCTTTTTATTTGAAGTTTCCATATCAACTCGTCAGCTGAGATGATGACTCTGCAGAACTAACAACACGACAAGAGATAGCAGAAATAGAAGAAAAAAATACTCCGCCTTCACCTTACAAAGAATTTATTCTGATTTTTCTGCATTCCTATCTGCATCTCTTTTATTATTTGTGATAGATAAGGACTAATATCTCCAACATGGTTTGAGTTTCTCATAGTACATTTATGCTCTAATTAAGGACAACTTGATCTGATAAGAGTTAAAAAACAAACAAAGCTTTTTACCCAGAGAAGGATGTAAGCAGATTAGTTTATAAGATTATTGGGAGCCAGGTATGTTGGAGCACAACTTTAGCCCTAGCAGAGACAGGTGAATCTCTGTGAATTTGAGTCCAACCTGGTCTACAGGCCAGCTAGCCATGGCAGAGAGAGACAGAGGGGGAGGGAGAGAGAGAGCGAGAGAAAGCGAGAACGAGAGAACAATGAGTGAATGAACATACCACTGTCCAGGAATGTAACTCAGTGATAGAGCACTCGCCCTGGGTTCAATGTCCAGTGCTAGAAAGCTAGCAAATAACAATATTCTCCCTTCTACCCCGCACACTGGTTTGTATTAACTGGTTTAAATTTAGAATCACTTCTTGAGGAGTTGGTGGATGACGTGACAAATGTATAGATGAATTCTTTGATGCTGCTTTCTTTCAAAACAGTCAAATCATTTTCTTTCTCAATAAAGAGTACAGCCAGGTACAGTGATGTATAGTCCCAGGTCCTGCATTGACTAAGACAGGAAAGGAGGATCACCTGAAGCCAGAATTTGGAGAAACAACATAACAGAGAAAAGGAAAAGCAACATGAAATATGTATGAAAACCCCATATGGAAACCTTAAATTTGTAAACTAATTTTTAAAATTAAAATTTTTTTTTTACTTTAAGAAGACAATACATAAGCAAGAGATGTTTTTTGTTTGTTTGATTTTTGAGACAGAATTTCTCAGGGACTGTCTCCCAGAGGAAAACTGACTCTCCTCCCAGCAACCAGTGATTGCCACTAGCTCCTTGGATAGGGGTGGGATTTCCTGTTTCCCTCTGCCATCCACGCAGTTCTTGTGCATGCAGTTCTGAAGGTGGTGAGTTCATGTGTGAGGATACTGTTGTGCCCAGCATATACTGTTTAACTGCGGCCATCTACTCTCTCTGACTCTTACAAGTCTTTCTGTCCCCTCTTCCATGATGATCTCTGCCTTGTAGAGGGTATCTGATACAGATAATTCATTCAGAGCAGAGGACTCCGCAGTCTCATTCTCTGCACCTTGACTGGTTGAGGGTCTCTGTATTAATCTCCGTATACTGCAAAAAGAAGTTTCTCTGATGAGGGTTGAGAAAAGCACTAATCTATTGGTGTAACAATAAGAACATAGATTATTACTATGTCTATTTAGCAGAAAAATATGACTAGGTTCTCCCCTAGTTGCCCATTGCTTTTTATTGCTGAGTAGTATTCATTTTATAGTTATACCACACCCACCTAATTGTTGATGGAGATTTGAGCACTTATAGTTTAGAGCTATTAAGAGTCAAGTTCTTCCATGAATATTTGAGTATAAGGCTTTATAACAGACATCTGGTCTTAATTTTAACTCCACAGCAGGAGTGCATAAATCATTATTAATGTGGAACAGACTTTGTTCCAAAGCATAATATACTTTGTTGTAGTTTTTGTTTTTATTATGCTCTGGTGCTTTAGGTCTCTGAGTTTATATTTTGCCAAATATTTTTCTATTTCCCATTTTCTCCTTTTCGGGTTTCTAATTACCCACATATCAAGTAATGTGAAATTGTTCCACACCTTTGAGGCTCTGTATAAACATTTCAAGTTCTTTCCCTTTTAGATTTATATAACTTTTTTTCATTTTTTTTTTCTTCAGTACTCCTGATGTTTTCTCCTCAAATGCGAATCTCCTACTGAGTTCATTCAGTGGACTTTTCATTTCAGATACTGCATTTTTCAGCTTTAGAAATTTCTATGTAACGGTTTGGAGAGATGACTCAGTGGGTAAGAGTGCTTGTTGTACAATCATGGGACCTGGGTTTGGATCCCTGCACGCTGTAAAACAGCTATGCTCAGAAATGTAACCCCAGAGCCATAGGGAATAGAAACAGTAAGATCACTGGGGCTCGTTGGCTGCCTAGCTCCAGGCTGAGTGAGAGAACCCATCTCAGAGAAATAAAGTGGAGGGTAATAGAGTAGAAGACCCAAGTTCTCCTCTGGCCTCCATGCACATGCACGCAGGTAGGTGCGTGTTCCCATGAACACACATGCACACATAAACCACACACGCACACACATTCATACACACACACACACACACAAGAAATTTCTACTTAAAAACTTCATCCTGTGGGGTATGGCAGTGCACACCTTTAATTCCAGCACTCAAGAGGCAGAGGCAGGTGGATCTCTGTGAGTGAGTTCAAGGCCAACCTGGTCTACATAATGAGTTTCAGACCAGCTGGGGCTACAAGGGAGACCTTGTTTCAAAAAGACCAAAATAAATAAGTAAACAAACAAAAAAATAAACTTTATCCTTAGAGGCTGGAGAGATGGCTCAGTGATTTATTTATTTAATTATTTATTTTTATTTTATGTATATGAGTGTTTAGCATGTATAAAAATAAATAATCAATTAAATAAGAATTAAATTGAATTTTAAAAATTCATCCTTTCATTGTGCTCATGTTTCTCTTTGAATCCTTGAATATATGTATGATAGCAGGTTTTGAGTCCTTAGATGCAAATTCCATAATCTATTTTATTTCTGAGGTTTTGTTTATTGAATTCATGTTCTCTTGAGTTTTGTTACATATTTTTCATTTCATTGCATGTTCGCTGAGTTTTTGTTTAAATTGGACAGTAGGTATTTGAATATTATTCTGTTGAACAGCTAGACACTAACATTTTTCCATAAATAATGATGAGTCTCTTTTGGCCATCAGTTAATTTACTTCAAGAGCAATTTGATTTTCTTGAGTCTTGTTTTTAGTGTTTGCAAGGGTAGGTATAGAGTTTCCCTTGTTCTAGGGCTGACATCAACTTTCTGTAATGGAGTGAGCCTTCTGGGTCTCTAATGATTGAGCTAGGTGTTCATAAGAACTCACCACTCAGAACACAATTGTCTTCTAGCTCTTTGTGAGCTCGGGAATTATCAGCTAAATGCTCCCTGACAGTTGGTCTTTGTCTACACTCTTGATTCTATCTATCTATGCATCTATCTCTGTGTGTATGTACGTATGTATCTATCTACCTACATATGTATCTATATATCATTATCTATCTATCATCTGTTTATTTATCATCTATCTATCCTCCATCTATCCTATCCATGCATCCATATATGACTAGAATGATATTTCCCAAATACTCATGAGGACATCCACAAAGATTTGTGACAGTTTATTTATAATATATTTGCAAAATATATGAATTAATTTTCAAATGTTCATGGTTTTTGCATTTTTAGGAATAAACTCCAGGTGCTCATAGTGTCTTTTTGTGCTCATTCACTATACTAAATTTTTGTTTAATTTTCCCTTCTATGTTAATCTATGAGACACACATACATTTCCTTTCTCATAATTTTCTTTTCTAAATTTTTATTTATTTATTCTTAGTTTATGTGTATGAATTTTTTGCCTGCATGTATGTAAGTACACCTGTGTCATGCAATGCCCAGAGAGGCCAGAAGAGAGTATCAGATTTCCATGCCTGGAGTTAAGGATGGTTGTTAGCTGCCGTATAGGTGCTGGGAATCAAACTTGGGTCTTCTGCAAGAGCAACCAGTGCTCTTAACCGCTGAACCATTTCTCCAGCCTCCCTGGAGATTAGATTGGTCTAATCTCGTTTTTGTACTTAAGTGATATTGGACTCAGATTACGTTGAAGAAATATTTGCTTAAGAATGGAATTTTAACTTTTTTTTGACAAATTTTACATAGCCAGTACAATAACTTTAATTTTCTAAGTTATAATATTTTTATATTTTTTTGTAGTACTCATCATTGAATTCAGGGTCTCCCATGTGCTAGGCAAGTGCTTTCCCAGTAAGATGCACACCTATTCATTCACACACCTTTAAACAGAGCTAAAATATGCATAAGAAAAAGCAGCAAGCTTATGTGTAAAACGTGATAAGCTTTATGTTTTGCATACATATTATATTCTATGGTATGAGCTATTATGTATGAGAAACCAGAGGAGGATAACAGATATGTAGATAGTTTGGTAGCCATGTTCCACCACATAGATAATGACTTTGAATAGTGCTCTTATTCATCTGGTCCCTTCAAATAATGTTCTCAAGGTTCGTCTGTGCTCTCATGGTATGATTTCCTTCCTTAGTTTATGTCTGGAATTAAGGACGGTATATACCACATTTCCTTTATCCACTCAACCACTGATGAATGCATAGGTTGTTTCTGCATCTCGTTGATTATAAATAGCTCTACAACACTCATGAACATGGGTGTACAGATCCTTGCTTTCAGTTCTTTAAAATATGTACACAGGGATGAGACTGTGTGCTAGCTCTATTTTCATTTTTTGAGGAAACTCCACAGTTTTCCATAGCAGCTGCATTACTTTGTGTTTCCACATTATACTAAGTGAATAACTGGTCACAGGAACAAATGCTATGTGATTTCCCTTATATAATGTATTTAAAAACAGTCAAGCCTATAGCTGAATCATGGTTGCCAGAGCTAGGAGAGGAGAAAAGAAGGGAGGGTGTTGTTAATCAATTTATTGCAGAGCCTGAAACAAGATGACTACATTCTTGAGGTTCTCTGTACTTGACACACATCTTTATTCCTCTTATTTCTGTTTTCTACATATCTAGCTTTCAAATTTTTGTTTTGGTTAAGTACACTTGGCATATAACATACTGCAATGAATATAAGACACAATGTGACAAGTTTGGATATATGCATACACCACCCAAACCATCACCACAGTCAAGTAATAAATTTATCCATCCCTAAAAGATTCCACATGTTCACCTTGGTAACCTCCCTTTATAATCCTTATATCTTGTACCCAAGAAGTTATTAATTTGCATTCAGGCACAATAGTTAATATAGTCTTTTGGGTCATTTCTTCTTTTTTTCTAAAATTGTTTTAGTTAGAACTTGCTTTTAAGATTTGTTAGATTGGAATGGAGTAATTCTTTGTCTAGAGATAGTGAGAAAAAAACCCTTGGAAGGATACTGTTCATGTGAGTTTTCCAGTATTACTGGTACAGCAGGAGACACTGTGATTTTGCCCTTGTGTGAGTGCCTGCTTAGCCTGCTCTAGTAATTTTGGATGATTCTCTTGTTAGCCTCATCTAGCTCCTGAAACATGGATTGTTCTGTATTTTGCTGAATTCTGAAGGCTATCCTATATTTACTTTGTGTTAAGCAATGCTTCTTCTCAAGTTTTAACAGGAAGATTATTAAGCTTAATAACAAACCTTTAAGAGTTTGTATAATGTTTGATTTAAAGCAAAAAGAAAACCTTTTGATTTCCAGTTGATGACTTACAAATGATTTAAAAAATCAAATATGATTCTGGTGCTTAGGGCATCTGGACAGATCCTGTATAATAATTATTCACTATTTCGAGTCAGCCTGGTTAGAGACTAGCCACTTTTTTCTAATAGGATCCTTGAATTTTACTCTGACCAATCTTGTCTTGTGTCTAACTATAAAAAGTCTAGTTAATGTGCTAATAATACTAGAGAGCTCTTTCTGTCTTTTTCTGACAAATTGCTTAGCACAATGAAAGCAGTTCCCGTTAGACTGGCAGCAAGAAATAGTGCTTTCTGCTCCTCAGTCCGATGGTTCATTTGGCTTATTATTTTAAATTGGGCATAATAAGCTTCCCACGATGATTTTCCTTCAGCCTTGACTGGTCGCTGCATTGGCTGATTACACAAATTGACCATATTGCCACTTGTTTCTGGTTCTTGAGGCTAGAAACTCGATTCAGGATTCCGTGATGGAAAGGAATATCACAGTACCGGCTTGGAAAAGAGCTTCTTTACCTGGTAGCTGAAGGTCAATGTAAACACGTTTCCAGAAATGCCGTCCTCTGACAGTCAGTGCTCCCTGCCCACTACATTCTCGTTATTTTTCTTTCTGAATTGTGAGGTGTCATGCAATGCTTGTGGAGGTCAGAGGAGGATGTCAGATTCGCCTGTAACTGGAGTTACAGATGGTTGTTAGATGCCATGTGAGTGCATGGGCAGCCAGTGCTGTGAACCACTGAGCTATCTCTCCAGTCCAGCCTGTATTTATTTATTTATTTATATTACAGAATCTTGCTTCATAGTTTAGGTCAGTTTTGAATGCATAAGCCTCCTGACTCAGCCTCCCAGGGTACTAAGATTACTGGTATAGTGCACCATCTCCTGTTTTCCTTTGTTTTATTATTATTTTTTTAATCAAAATTGGTTTGAGCAGGGGAATTTCCTTTTGAAAGTCCTAGTTAACATCTTTGGTTTAACCTGCAGTGTTGAATGTTATTCTATATCATTTACTCTAATGTCAACTGTGATGAAGTTACTTAAAATTGGTCTTGCTTCTGAGAATCCACCACAATCCTCGATGCAATGGACACATGACTTGCTCATTGTTTTCCTTGATCATTCAGATGTGTATATTAAACCAGGTGAAATTCATAGCTTAGAAGTTGGGTAATTTGAGGAGAGGAACATTCCTCTTTTGTCTCATTCCTAGAAGACTGGTCCCATTGAGTGGGCGATCCCTTTACTGCAGCAAATACTAGAGAAGAAGCATAGCAGGTTCCTATGGTATTGTTGCAAACTTCTTGAATATTTTTGATACAACTTTCATGGTATTTATGAGCTCCTCATTGTTCTACAACTAACTGATATATAGTAGATTCTATTGGATAAGAAGAGCTACACCAGTGGTTGGTTTCAAACCATTTACTCCTCCAGGCACCAGCGATTAATTTTATACCCAGCTATCTTTAACTGGTGATATATTGCTTTTATAATCTATACCCACTCATGAGTTTAATCTCTTAACTCTTGGAGTCATGCCCTGTTAGAAGTTAATTTTTGGATACACATTAGATATATATACAACTGACTTATCATCTTATGGAAACATTTATTTGAAGGAGACTATAACAAGAGTTTCTTTTGGTTTTACTTGAGAGTATTACTTTCCAAGGTAGCTAGTAACCAATCAGGGTAGGAGAAAAGGGAAGCAGAAAGATTTGAACTCATTCTGAAATGTTATTTTTTTTTTACACATAGGCCCTCATTACCCCTAAATTGTATTTCCATTATATACAAGATATAAAATTATGAGACAATTCAAGGAAGATGTTCATTACCCAGAGGGACCAAATACTAAAATAATCACACAGCTCTTTCCTGGGATAGGTTGCCAAAATGATACAGCATAATACTGTAAAGAAAAATTACAGATAGCTCCAAAGATGAAGAATTGTACAAAATCTGAAAATGATGTGTCCATGCACTGCAAAAATCACATCTTAGACCATTATTCTACATATAAACATCTGGCAGAGTTTGTTTAACAAGTAGAGATGAGAAATCAGGAAAGAAGGAGAAGGCTAAATAGAGAATGTGAATATCAAAGGCGTGTGGGATCCTTGCAAAAAGCAACTGCAAAAAGCTTCAAGCACCTTCCAAGTGACAGTACTAAGTGATAGAAGTAAAATATGAAGTAACAAGTACCTTTGTTGCCTCATAATTTTGCTGAGGAAATTAGAACAACAATACTTGGCTCACTCTTCCTGATTCTGAGAAATACTCTGAATTATAATATTTGTTTAATTACTTAAAAAACAAATGCATTTGCTTTCATGATTTATTCTGTAATTTCTGAAATAACACTAATCAAGTCCCTTTGAACTTTGTGCTGTCAAAATTTGGTTTCATTGTGAGTGTTCACCATTTTGCAAGTTATCTGAGGGATGAGAACCTCCCATGAGCAAAACAATCTGCTTTCCTTTTCTCTTTCACCCTCTGCAACCTGTGCCCTGGGCCTCTTTAACGTCCTGGCTTTTGCTGTATCTGCCTTTGCTAGTCTGGTTTCCTCCTTTCTGTCTTACATTCTTTTAATAAGAATCCAGCTTCCAGAAAAGGGGTGGACGTGACTCAGAGGCTGGCTTGCTGAGATATTGGTTAACCTGTGGACTTGTTTACCACTTTGCTTTGTTAGGAAATGGAGAACCAGACATCAAACCTCCAGCTTGCTTCCCTGATTGCTAACCATTTCAAACAAGTAAACTTAACTTTGTGACTGTTGCTTTATTTTTACTTAATCTTTCTAAGAAACAGGAAATTTGCCATTGTAATTACTCACTACCTTTCCCTTAAGGAGAACTGGGGCAGGAAGTGTTTGAGTAAGGGTCTCTCCCACCAAGAGACACTGTTTTCACATGCACAACTATCAGGCAGTCCTCTTCCTTTTGACTGGAGGAAACCTCTCCCGGGAGGTTGTCCTCTTCTTCAGGGGTTCCCCGTGGCTATCCTGACGTTCTCACCTTCTCTTTCCCCGACCCTTCACATTTTGGATGGTCGGCAGAGCAAAATAGTCAAAAAATACTGTTCCTACCCCCAACTATGGTCATGTATGAATCTAGAGAACAAATCAAGTAGGCAAAGCTCCTGCCTGGCAAGAAGCCTACATTTTAAACTGTGCACATTGCAAAAAACATTGGCCAGGATGTAATGTAAACATTGACTTACAAGCTTTGGTGTGCTCAGTGTTTGTGTTGTATAAGTAGCTTGTTGAAACTGAAGGGGAAAGAGATTTATCATCTTACTTATACAAGTCAGGCAGCTTTCTGTGGGAAGAGGGATTTCTGGAGTGCTCTAAGTGGGGAAGATGCCGGTATTTGGTCTTAATAAGCAGTGCAATGAAACACGAGGATAACATTTAGAAAGGAGAGATTAATCTAACCAGGAAAGCCAAGGTAATTTAGTAGGTCAGAGTATGGAGGTGCAAACTATGCTTTACGCTGTGACTACCCAAAAGAGATCGGCAAACTCTTGGATGTATGCTCATTTTAAATATTTTCATGGTAAACACGGCTAATATTTATTGAGTGCTTAGCATACAAAAAAGCACGTTTCTTCCTTGAGAGAAGTCTATGGGGTCAGCTGTTACACTTACTTTACAGAGGAGGCACTGAAAAACTGTGCAGTGTTCTTCTGGTCTCACAGCTAATATACAGCACAGCCAGAATCCCAACGGAGACCGTGCAGTTCTGGATCGCACGTGCGCTAAGTTCTGTGTATTGTTCTGTATAATTCTGTTTAATGGAACTACTAAAATTTCTCATTTTACTTTCCTGCGACTGAGATAACGTTTTGTGGATTGAGCCGTTTCATTCTCTTGGGTTCATTTGAGATGAATGGCAATTACCACGCCCACCCAGTGATGTTTGTACTGATCTGATATAATGAATGGAGAAATCCTGGCAGGACATGGGGTATCAATTAATTGATTTAGTCAAAGTATTTATTTTCCTGAATTGAACATTAGATTGAGCTATTTAATAACTATTTTTTCTTGGTAAAAATGGGAGAACTCACAGCTGTTAGGTACTCCCAATTTTTTGACTCTCTGGTAGCTAAAACAAACCCACTTGGCAGTTTTAGAGAGTATTAATTTTATAAGGTTCATAGAGGAGACTACAGTATCTCAGAGCTGGTTAGGAAACATTATACAAATTATATTGTGTAGACTCTAGTGAAAAGTATCTCATGGTATGCTGCAAATGAGGGCAGACTGTCCTATAACTGGTTCGATAGGTGCCTCCAAACAGTGTTGTAGATCAGTTACAGTTGAGGAGAATATGTTAGGGATGCAGATTTTAATGTTTTGGGCTGCTAGTTTAGTTCCTGGTCTTAGTAGGCTCTCATTAAATACTTGCTAGGTGGTTATGGCAGAATTCAAACTACCACCACAAAGCAGATAGAAAGAGACACCTTTCTATTTGAAAATATTTTTGAAGTATTATTTGATTTTTAATTGTGTGTATGTATGTGTCTGTGTGTGGGTTTGTGCACATGTGGGTGCAGGTGCTTTTAGAGATACTGGAGTTCCCTGAAGATGGGGTTAAGGTGGTTGTGAACTGCGTGATGTGGTTGCTGGGCACCCTTTGCAACAGCAGTGTGTGCTCTTAACAGCTGAGCCATTTCACTGGCACCTTAATATGCTTGTACTTGCAAAATGTTCAACCCAAAGTGCATATTGCTATCATCATTAGTGGATGTTAATTGAATGGGTCGATTAAGCACCTCCACACTCAGTTCAAGGATTACTTTGAAAGAACAGCCAGCTTTCTTAAGGGTTTTCCAGCCATGTTCTTACTATATTCAGAATTCCATGCTTATTATTAATGTTATTGGTCTTTTCTTGGTCATTCTTTTCACTTTTTAAAATCTTCATTCTTTGCTATAATATTTTACCTATTTTCAATCTTGTTAAAGAATACATACACTCCCGGGGACATTTTTACCAAACCCCCTATTATGAATGCTTTGGGTTTAGAATCATCTACTTTTTAGTAGCAAGGAGCAGTTCTCCCCAACATTCCATTTCTCCTTTTCCTTCTTTGCTAGATGATGAAGTGGCAAGATGCTCAGTGTCTGCTTGCTCCCGGGTGGTCTTGCTGTTCACAGCAACCTTCAGAGGCACTTCAAAGTCAGCATTTTTTTCCTTTTCTGTACAATGTGTTAAGTCTGTATTATTCATATGGCTCTTCCTATTCAATCTAATAACCAATTCTGGCTCAAAAGGAAACAAGAGAGGCTGGAGAAAACTGGAGAGATGGCTTAACAGTTAAGAGAGCTTGCTGCTCTCCCAGAGGACCTCTGGACTCTCATGATGGAGTTCATAAACTCCTGTAACTTCAGCTTCAGGGAATCCAATGCCCTCTTCTGGCCTTTGAGAGCACCCTCACACACAGTACACACACACACACACACACACACACACACACACACACGCACACGTAAAAAATAAAAATAAATATTAAAAAAAAACAACAAACCAGGATGTGGCAACACAGCACCCGGAAGGCAGAGACTGGTGGATCTCTGTGAATTTCATTCCCACCCAGTCTACGAAGCAGGTTCCAGAGCTTGCCAATAAATAAATAAATAAATAAATCACCAAACACACTTCGTGTCAGGCACTCCTGTCAGCTCCTCCCAGGCAGTCGGCAGCACCGAGGACATCAGAGGTGGCCATTCTGCACTGAGGTTTCTTCTACCTTGCCTTGCTAGTAGACGCAGATAACACCGCTTGCCTACTGAGTGGCTGGTGAATTCCAGGTGAAAGTCACTGTAAATGAGGGCCAAACTGGCTGCATTGTTTAAACCCAGCCCCCTGTTGAATTAAAAGTGCAGAGTGAGGAGCACTGACATGACTTCATTCGGAGGGCTTAACAGCTGTATTGCTGGCTTGCAAAGACCACTCGGAGCCTGTGTTTGCCCGCGACTCTGAATTGGATGAGGAGCATTGAAGTTCTAATTTCCCGTCTATATCTCCAAGGAAATGTCTAGAAATCAATTTTCTGCTTGTTCTCTTGTTTAGTCAAGGGGAGAAATTTGCTGCTTATGAAGGCTGGAGGGCCTGACACCACTTCAAGAGAGCTCTCCAAGATCACAGGTTAAGGTATCTTCCACATAATCTCACCCTCCTCACTGCTGCAGAAAGCCTCAACCTTGACCTAGAGGGAATTTCTTTTCTGGAAGAGAGCAAAGAAATTCTGTTTTTATGTTAACGGAGAGATGTCTCTTCCTGTCACTGACTGTGGCTGTTCACTCTGTGGACTCTAGGAGCCCAATTATGTGTGGAAGCATTAAAAAAAAAAAAAGCCAGAAGCTGATGTTCACACTGGCGTGCACAAGATACAGACACAGATCCTGTCAACAGCTAATGGAACGTGCTGGTGTGTTGGTGCACACATTTGCGGTGTGGAAGATTACCTTTCAAAGTGGACTTACTGTGCGATCGGAAATGAGCTGAGACCCCCTATTACTATACCTTTCCTGCATGGATGGTCTAGATGCCATCGGCCCAGGCAGCAGAGAAAATAGCAGCAGGGTTAACTGTTCATGCAAGTGTAATAACAGTCTTTAACAGAAGAAGAGTAATTACCTTTGTCTAGTTTTCCCTGCTGTAAAATGTAATAAAAATAGAGACCAGTGTCTACCGCTCACTTACACCACGCATCTTGTCTGAAATGCACAAGGCACTCTGAAACACCCGTTGGTCACAAGCTAAAGTCACATCTTAATTTTCAAAAATCCATTACTGTTGGGTGGATTCCCTGAATCCATTTGACAGCTCACAGGCCCGTGCTATTAGACAAGAAATCTCAAAGCCATGGAGATTTGCAGCCTGGGGAGATCCTAGAGCATGAGGGGATACAGTCTCACCCCCCCGCCACCCCGCTCAACATTCTTCACCATCACAGTGACAGAGGGATCTGCACAGCAGAAGAGCTTGAGAAGGGAGGCTTCCTTTGGAAATAGAAGCCCCTGTTAGCAGCCGGAAGCAGTGGGGCTGAAAACCAATCGCTAGTGTCAAGAACTTTCTTAGCTAAGCAGTGCAGCTGGTGGCAATAAATAGCATTCTAATAAAGGAAGATGCTCAATTCATGACATAAGCGGGGACTGTTTCAACTACCAAACATAATTTATGAGGCTGCCTATGTCTGAAATGGATTCCCCCTCCATGTATTTGTAAGTAAAAACGCAAAGATTTCAATAGGAAGAAAAGATCTGCAGGTTAAATCAAAGTACACTGGGAGACCGATGAGAGACGCCCTGCTTCTCAAAGCACGCTACGATACATTACATGTTAAAGATGCCTTGGGTGTCACATTGCACAACTGCTTCCATGTCTAAAAAAGATGGATGCTGTTTTCTCTGATAATGAATGCTGTATTTATGACAAGAGGTCTTAGAATGACCCCACCTCTTCTTTGAAGCTGCCAAAAGGCAAATTCTTATATTGGCTATCTTAGACCTTCCTTCCCAGGATATGAGCACATGTTCTCACATAAGCTATTAATGAAACCCAGTCAATTTCACATAATCCTTAAAACGGTTATGAAGGAACAGTTGAAAAGGATGAACCGGAAAAGCCATGTGTACTATTAGTGAGGGTTAAACACGGGGCTCATCTGACTGCTTAACTCAGTGACTCTGCCTGAGTAAATAAGTTATTAGTTTTGACATAACCAGTGGTTTATTTTACCATCTACTGCTGGTCTTTGTTACATGTTCTATTCATAACACATGTTATTGCTCTTTATAATTATCGTGGAACATAGCAATTGCACAGACTGTATCATATCCCACTGGGATAAACATTGTGGATGAGGGACCAGAAGAACTTGCCTTTGACTTAAAGTTTATTCCCACTGCTTTCTTTACATCAGAAAGATTTCTCACTGATGCCATTCACAAAACTAACTCTATGTTTTAATGACTGTGGAGCCACTCTGAATAGCACTTTATCCAGGAACTCCAAATGCCAATTTGTTTTCTACTGTGAGGTGTGTGTTCAAGCTTATGAAACGAATGGCTGGTTAATCTTTTAAGCTATTACTCAAGATAAAAATGTTCCGAACCTGAAAGCAAAACACAGCATTTTCACAGTTGTTCTTGGAAATTCATTTTCCATACTGCGCCTGTATAACTTTATTAATATCGTATTTTTGCTTTACAAAAACAGGACAGCTTAAGCTCAGGTGCCAATGAACACCAAAATTTTCTCTATTGCTTTGTTGGCATCAAAACTCATTACTGATACAGGAGCTATATGTCCATCCCCTTCTTCATGATGAGAAAATTAAAAATGAGCAAGGTTACAGCACAATGACTGCCAAATGGATATAACGTTCATGTGCTTTAATTATAGGTGCAAAACCAGTGTAAACAGAGACACACATATTTCAAAGCACCATGTCATAAGGTCAAGAAAACGACAGAATAATGTGAGCACTTTGCCATGTTCTATTTGATTAAGGGAAACCACTTTATAATCAAAAGGTAGAGAGCTACCAGAATGGTTTTGCAGGACTGTGTTTTTAACACTGCTCCAAACCAGATGGTTTCAGAGATAATATATATGAAACTGATAAAGATTTGAATTCAGTGGCTTCTGGGGAATTCTAGGCAGATGCCATCAGGATGTGCTTTAAAAGTTAAACAGCAGTAATGAATTCCCTTGAATGTCTCTCAAAAGCCATATGGGTCCTCCAAGCCCGTACTTTGATTTTGTGTGAGGCTGATAGCTGTAAGTCAAAACAGGGGAATGGAGTTACTCAAGCTTTTAAATCACTCACATGCATGTTCTTTCTCTAAGTTAGCAACAAGGAAAACCCGAAACTTTATCTTGCTTTCCAAGGAAGAATACAGTAGCATATGGTGATCATTAGTTACTTAAAAAATAAGTTTTGGTCATGGCTGAATCTTGTCTCTCTCTCTTTCTTTTTCTTCTGGAAACTATAAGCTCAGAACTGTAATAACTTATCACACCTATGCTACCTTCCAAGAAGTGGTGGCAGAGTCTTCAAAGACTGTCAAGAACAAGCTTTTGTGGAGCCAACTGTGGGTGGGACCTGGGCAATGCGGACATGGAGTTATGAGATATACCTCTCTGGCTCCCATGTACAATTCCTCTTGCACATGGAGGCTTAGATTCATCTGGAGTTGCTTTGGAAAAATAGGATTTAGCTGTAATTTTCTTGGGCATAGTCTTGCATTGATAATATTCAGTTTTCTCTTTTTAACAGACAAAAATGTGCTTTCCACTACTAATGAAATTCTGGTGGTGGTGAATGAGGTGACCATGAAGATTCTGAAGAACATATGTACCTAATAGAAATGATTCCCATGTCTGGATGGCCACAACCAACCCCTCTAAAATTCTGGATCTGTATTTTCATCTTCCCACTTGTCCCAAGAATTCTCCTAGCTTGATATGTACTAAATACTGTTTCTCAGGAGAAATGCCTTTCCTTTGTCATAGCCCCAGGAATCTGTTTCTTATGTTTATCCTTTGGACAGTGAATCTTGCGCTGATTTCTCTTTTTACTCTGGCCATTAAGTGACTCCGGGCAAACAAGCACAAATATTGCAGTTTTCTCTCATCTGTGAAATCTAGAAAGGGAAGGGGCTATTTTGAAGAAGAACCAGTAGGAGAGGGAGACAGGAGGGGAGACGAGGGCAGCCATGGGGACAGGGGACAAAAATGAACAAAGGACAAGATGTACATGGAAGAAAATGTCATAATGAAACCCATTTATTCTGCATGCTAACTTAAAAAACAAGTCAATAATAAAAAACATTAGAAAGGTAGAGGAGATAGCTCAATGGATGAGTGCTTGCTGTACAAGCAAGAGGACCTAAGACGGGATCCTCAGAACCCACGAAGAAAGCTGGACTTGGTGACTGTGCCTGGAACTCCAGGGCCTGGAACTCCACCCCTGGGGGTGGTGGGGTGGAGTGGAGAAGGGGTGGCAGTGGAGGGAGAGGTGGGGGATCGGAGGGTAGTGGGTGGGGGTTGGGTATACGGAGATTAAGATTACTTAGGCCTTCTGGCAGTCAGACTAGTGGGAAAACCGGCTGGTTCCATGTTCAGGGAGAGACCCTGTCTTGAGGCAATAAGGCAAGAGAAAGACAGAGGAGATGACCTGAAATCCTCTGCCCTGTTCCCATATGCACACGTGTATGCACTCTGTGTACACACATACAAATCACACAAACACACCTATCTTTTTTTTCCAGAAAAATAAAGATGATGAAAACCGAGAGAAAAAAGAATCTTTAAGCCAAGTCTGTCAGCACACATGGGAGGGGGACAAAATGTACTTATCTCTCTTCACCACCATCTTTTCATTTATTAGTCCATTATAACGTTTCTGCCCCCAAACCCATGTGTCCAAGAAAGAGGAGCACACGTAAATAATCCACATCGTGGAGTGATGTCTCCTGACGCTCTTCCACACTTGATGCTGTAAAGTAATCATGAAGTTCGCCCTTTTTCTCAGCTCCTGCTTCCATCCGCTCTTTTAATTGCTGCTTGAAGCCCCTCTTTGTTTTCCTGTTTCATTGCCATTGCCTTAATTCAAGGAAGCCACTTACTTAATCTCCCTTTTTAGACTTTCCTTTGAATAAATCCCACCCTGTGAATATGGTTATAACGTCCCTGCTTGCCAATTCATATATTATTATTAGTTATTTGCCTAAGAACTTTTAATTGGCTTTATAGTTCCCATAGGCTAACATCCAACTTTCTGCAGTAGAGCAAAAGGCTGCTCGTTATCCAGCCCTGGATATTCTTCTGGGCTTTCCTTTGCCCTTCTTTACAACCCGGTGTAACCTGCCGCACAGTAACTCGGATCTGTTAACGACACTGGAATTCTCGCACTTCATGTTTTCACATGTCTTTTTTTGCTTAGAAAAAAAAAAACAAAAACAAAAACAAAAAAAACTTTCCTCTGTTGACCTTGTGCTTTCTAGGGAAAGAATGTCACTTTTAGAGGACCCAACTCAAAACCTGGGCTGCTTTTGAACGTTGAACACATGTCCATGACATCCACAAGGTGTTTTAGTGTTTGCTTACTGGTTCTCTTCTTTTTGGAGATCGAAGTTCTACAGTAGTGGGCCCTCTGAAACATTTTTATTTTTATGTGTATGAGTGTTTTGCTTGCATGCAGTACCCATGGAAGCCAGAAGGGGCATTAGAGCCCTTGTATCTGGAATTAAGAACGGTTGTTAGCCAAAGTCCTCCTCAAGAACAGCTGCTGAGTCATTTCTCCAGTGCCAGCAACAGATCTTTTTATTCATCTTTGTCTTCTCACTGTCCACTCAAATCTGGCACTTATTCTGTAAATGTTCATGAAATTAATAAGCAGAAAGACTGGTCAAATGGAGACACATGTTCATAAACTTCCAACTTCTGATCAGTACTGGATAGATCTAAATGCTCTTGTCCTGTTAAAAATGGGATGATTTCAACATTACCTCTGATGTGCGTTGAACTATGTCCCTCACTCCTCTGAAAAGACATGTTGATGTCTTAACTCCTATTACCTTGCAATATGACCTTATTTGGAAACAGAATCATTACAGATATAATTAGTTAAGATGAGGTTGTATTGGAAAAGAGTAGGCCCAAATTCTCCATAATTTCACCAAACCTTCATATTGTCAGTCTTTGAAATTTTTGGCAATTTGAATAGTGGTTTTAATTTGCTTTTTCCTAACGACTAATAATGCTTAATATCTTTTCTTACATAATAAAATTTTGTCTTCTGTGGAGTTTCCAAATACTTAGTTCGGTTTCTAAAACTGGATAGCTTGTTTGCTTACAATTGAGTTGTAAGGATCTTTAAATATTTCTTAGACATAACTCTTTGTGAAATATATGTTTGCCAGGGCTGGAGAGATGGCTCAGTGGTTAAGAGCGCTGGTTGCTCTTGCAGAGGGTTCAATTCCTAGCACCTGCATGGTGGCTAACAGCCATATATAACTCCAGTTCCAGGGGATCCAACACCTTCTTCTGACTTCTATGGGCATTGCATGACATAAGTGCACTTAATACATACAGACAATACACTAAAACACATAAAATAAAATAATAAAATATTAAAAAATATGTTTTTCAATATTTTCTCTTAGGCTGTAGCTTGCTTTTTCATTTTTAAAGTGTCCTTCAAAGAGAAGAAAGTTTAACTTGTGATGATGTCCAACTTAATCGTATTATAGTACATGCTTTTTGAGGTCTATCAAAGTAATATTTCCTAAGGTCTAACAGTTTTCATCTCATTCAAAAAGTGATTTTGTGTTTTTTATGTATTATGTTTAAACTTCATTCATTTTGAGTTGATTTTTACATGTGGTGGGAGTTAGGTAATGACTGATGTTATTATGATACCATATTTTGAAATAATCATATTTTCCACATTGAATTACTTTAATGTCAAAATTGTTCAATATTGAAATTAGTTATCTTTATGGGCAGGCCTAATCTGGATGGTAGTCTCTTATTGATCTAGGTGTCTGATTAGCACACTGCCTTGGTTATTGGAGTTCTATGCTAAATCCTCAAATAAGGCAGATTAGTCTCTTGTCTTTGTTTTTCTTTTTCATAGCTTTTTGTTATTATTGTTTTTAGTCTTTTTGAGATAGGGCCTCTCTGTAGCCCCAGCTGGCCTGGTGCAGGGAGCGGTCATAAACGCCATTACAAGATGGCGCTGGCTTCCTGGCAGCGCTGTGGTAAACAACTCCTAATTAGGTAGTGCTTTGGCGCCAACCTGGATCTTGCTACTGCACATGCGCGCCACATGACCTGTCCTGAGCCTATCCCGTGGCGTCCACCTGTGGTTAGCTACTTGCAGTCAATCAATAGGTGCCCCGTCTCCTTCCAGGTTTTATAAGCAGCCGTAGGTGCCTTGCTCCCCGTCTCTCGCCATCATCGCCCATCTGTTAACCAAGAGCTCTCCAATAAAGTGTGATACTGGAAGACTCCTCGTGATCACGTGCTTTCTTCCTCTGCTGGCCGGAGGCATTCGCCGCAGCCTGGAACTCACAAAGATCTGCCTGCCTCTGCCTCCTGTGTGCTGGGATCAGAGGCGTGCACCACCACACCCAGCTTCAAGGTTTTTTTAGAATATTTCTATATACATTTTAGAATTAACACATCAGAGGTTGGAGAGACGGCTCAGCAGTTAAGAGCACTGGCTGCTCTTGCAGAGGATACAGGTTCGATTCCCAGCACCCATGTGGCTAACAACTGTCTTAACTCCAGTTCCAGGGAATCTACACCCTTTTCTCACTGCTGCGGGCACTGCGTGACACGTGTATGTGTACATGCATGCGGGAAATACGCTCATTCACATAAAATAAAAAGTAACAAAAAACAATTAACATCAATTTCCTTAAAAAGAAAATCACTTCCAGTGTTTTACTTAAGGTTACAATCCACTCATGGATCAATTTGCTAAGGTGTAGCAAATTACCAACATTAAGTCTTGTGATTAGTGAATCTGATTTGGCATATACTTCAAATTTATTTTTCTTATAAACATCTAGCAATAGTTTTGGTTAAAATTTATTTCTCAAAGAGGGGTAGTAGCCTCTATTTGTCACAAAAAGAAGCTTCTTTGATGGGTGGTTTATGATACACTTATCTGAAAATATAAGGATTCATATTTAGCATACAGTAAGAAATTTCATTTGCCTAGAGATATGACAGAGATAAGGTTTTCTCTAGTGTCAATAACCTCTCCAGCCATGTGCATTTGACTAAATACAGTCAAATACACCCATGAGTTCCCGCCCACTGAGAGGGTTTTAAGCTTCCTCATACAATAGAGTGAGATGCACACAGAAAGCCACAACTAAGTTTTAGAGAATAAGAGACTGCAGAGTGTGTGTCCTTGGATAGGACTCCTATATATTAAGTCTCAACCACCCACGACTTACGGACCATTGCGGAAGAGGGGGCTTACGGACCATTGCGGAAGAGGGGGCTTACGGACCATTGTGGAAGAGGGGACGGGAAGGGAGCTAGTGTTGGTTCACCAGCATAAGGAAACAGAGGCTTTCAGGCCCCTGGGAACTTGCAACAATGGTGACAGCAGGCACAAAGTCCATGTTGACTCAACCAGACAAAAATTCAGCATAGAAGGAGAGATATGGGCAGCCAGCCACAACGCTAGCCTAGGAACTATTGGCAACCAATTACTGCTGAGTGAGGGACAGTAGATCTTTGTTAAGGGAGAAATTCTAGATAGGCTGACTAGATTCTGGTGGATGAACTTGCACCAAGGGACATCTGAGTACAAACGCCAAATGCCTAACATATATAGCAGAATGCATGAAATCCGGTGCTGGGGGACTATGGAAGGGCACAGATGGGGGAGTGGGTCTAAATTTAATTAAGATCTATTATATGAAATAAACAAAAACTCAATAAAATATTATTTAAAATTTCCTATATGAAAAGTAAAAAGTATCAAAGTTGAGAGAGACAGAGAGAGAGAGAGAGAGAGAGAGAGAGAGAGAGATGAGGAATTCAGATACAACACTACAGAGCAAATACAATTCTAAAGGTTTCCAAAATAAAATATCATGTTGCTCATAGCAACAAATGAGTGACTAACCAACCAGGGCTTGCCTTTAAAAATATATCAAAATAGGCTGTCCTTTACATGAGAGAAAGTCTTCTTTATGTTATGATTGCTTTCTAAGATACATTACATTATGATAAATGATCATGTACATTGTTTTGACAGTCAGAGAATTTATGAATGAGAAACTGATTTGCCTGCAGTGATGAACTGAATTGTAAAAAAAAAAAAAAAAGCTTTAACAATGATGATACTATTTAAAATTTGTTTAAGAATTGTGTTACAGTTTTGCTTTTATTTTTAATCAGGAGCCAAAACGCAGCCAAAAGGCATTTATTTTGCAGTAACAAGCATCTGACAGCTCTCATTAGAGGACTCACGAATCTAAAGGTGTAGCTGGTTTGTTTCGGCTGCTGCAGCCCAGAGACTTCCTACTCATGTTTTCTACCCTGGGCTCACAGGAATGTCACCAACTTTGACTGTTATTTGCTGCCAGGTTCTCATAGTGAGAAAGTGATGATTTTTACCAGTTTTTGGGGAGGGCGATATGTAGTAATTGGGACCCTGGGTCTAAGGATCCATAGGTCATGCATGAAATGCTTCCTTGATTTATAGGAAACATGTCTCAAGGTGAAACAGAAATTACAACCACCTTTTCCATGTATGCCTGGAAAACTCAAAAATAAAACAGACAGCCTTGGAGAGGAGGCATGCTGAAGAAATACAGACAGGAAGAATCATGAGTTTGAGACCAGTCAGGGCTATATCTTTAAAGTGGGGACCTGGGGAGATGGCTCAGTGGGGAAGAGTGCTTGCTATGTAAACAAGGAGACATGAGTTTGAATCCCCAGCACTCATATAAAAGCCAGGCATAGTGGGGGCGGGGGGGCTTGCCTATAATACAAGTGTTGGGCAGGGGCGGGGGAGGTAAGGAGACAAGCAGATTCCAAGGAGGTCTCTGCCACTGGTCTATCGAAAATGGAGAGCTTTCAGGTTAATAAAAGACCTTGTCTCAAAAAATAAGGTAAAGAATGATAGACAAAGACACTTGACATCCTTCTCTGGCTTCTACATAGCATCTAAACACACATGTGAGCTTATATCACTCTGCATATATCACACACACAAAATCAAATAAAGCTCTTGAACAGATTAAGCACTGGGGATCAGGAAAGTATCAAAGCTGATAAACTAGTGGTAACATGCCTCATAGCAGTATTTGCATCAAAGTTTCTAGAGGATTCTGTTGGGACTTGACAGTTCAACTATGTCACTCCAAGGTATCACTTGGAGAGGTTGGCTGGCTGCCTGACAGAGAACATCGCGACCTGTTTATTTATCATTGGTGGCTTTTAGATAGAGCCTTCAGATTTTCAGGTCTACCCACCTAGAGGCTCCCAGAAGCCAAGTTCACATAGGCCTGAGTTATAAATTAGATCTCCAGTTCACCTAATTAGCATTCAAAATATAAGCCAGGGACAGTAGTGCATGTCTGTACTGTCACCTACTCAGGGGGCCAAGGCAGGATCACTTAAACCCAGAATTTACGAACAGATTGGGGAACATAGTGAGGCTTCATTAAAAAATATTTTATTTATTATTTTTATTTTATTTTATGTGTATGAGTATATTTCCTTCATGCATGTAAATGTACCCATGTCACGCAATGTCCATGGAGGTCAGAAGAGAGAGTTGGATCCCCTGGAACTGGAGTTACAGATGGTTGTTAGCCAACATGTGGGTGCTAAGACTCGAATCTGGGTCTTCAGCAAGTGAGACTCTATCTTGTAGTGAAAAATATATTGATACATATAGAATATAATTTAATCTAACACAAAACAATTTCTTTTGTAGGGGAAGTTCTAGTTTGCCTTCAATTACTGTGACAAATCATGCTGACCAATACCAACACGGGGAGGAGAGGGTTTATTTGGCTTACATCTCCCGGGTCACAGTTCATCACTTAGGGAGCCCAAGGTAAGGACTCAGGGCAGGAACCTGGAGGCAGGAGCTGAAGTACAGGCCATGGAAGAACACTGCTTATTGGCTTGCTCCCCTGACCCTTGTTCCCCTGTTTTCTCATACAATGCAGAGCAACCTCTCTAGGCATGGAACCACCCACAGTGGGCTGGGTTTTCCCACATCACTCAACAGTCAAGAAGATACCACACACATATGGCCACAGGCCAGTCCAATGGAGGCATTTCCCCAACTGAGGTTCCGTCAACCTGGGTGTGTCAAGTTGACAACAAAAGCTATCCAGCACAGAGAATGAGAGATGATGTTGAGATAAGACATAAAGAAAACCAAGTATTGATGAGCATCTCTTGCAAGAATGACTTAGGATGTGATCTCATGACTACATTGTAAATAAGCCTACTAGGCCTTGGTCTTCTCTTGTAACCTAATCATATAGCCTTAATCTTAATCCTTCATGACCCTTCCTTTGCTCTTGACCCAGAATAATGTTTGTATATGTGTGTCATTATTTGTGAAGATAATCAAGCACTGCAAACAGTGAATATTTGAATTTTTGTCAATGAAATACTCCATTTCTGTTACAAACAGGTAGGATTAGATTTATAACAATTGTTTGTGGCTATGTGTGCTGTTCTAGGTCAGTAGGAGTCAGAAAGGGAAAGTCCTTTGATAAGACATTTTCTGCTTTTCCTTCCTCATTTCATGCTAGATATACTGCTTCCAAAAACAGAGAACAAGGCCTGCCTTGTCTGAGAGCACAGTTCTGAGAGAAATCTGAAGGAACAAGTTCTCAGAACAGATTGGATCGCACTATTGGTTTTAATGGGTGCTACCAGTCAGGCTGTTTCTTTCAGATATTGCTGTAATGTGGCATTGCACCATCACCCCCCCAAACACCCTATGAATTTGTGTGGTTTAGATTTCAATTGCTTTTCTAAGCTCTGTGTCACCTTCTGGAGCAGAGACTAGCACTGGCCAGTGCCCCCTATGATCATGGCCATGCTTCTCACGCCCTGATCCCTGATGAACTTGTGGCACCTGCTCCTTACCTTATGCTCCCACCATTTTTCTTCCAAAAAGCCACTTCCTTCTCTAGAACTTTCAGTGTCCTTGCACAAGCTGCTGCTTGTTTGTGACATGTGACATCATTCTGATTAGGCTGGGAGTATACTTTCAGACAACCCTTAACACATTACTTATAAACACATTCTAATCTTGCAGTATTTAAAAGGTTCCCAGCTTAATAGATTTTGGTTTTGAGGAAGCTTTGCCTCTGCCCTGTGTAACACCCAGAGGCAGTAAGAGTCTGTTAGATTGAGCTCTTACTTGGTAATGGAAGGTAAGACATATCAATGAATACGTAGATGTTGGATGTCTGTGAAGGTTTGCTGAATGAATCAGTGTGAGTGATGAGTTCTGCTGACCTGTTTAAGTTTCACTTGGCAAGGTGGTGCAGAGTATATTGATCGATAAAGATTTTATTGTCTATCACTTCATGATAATCAGGGATATATATATATATATATATATATGTATATGTATATGTATAGATATATTTAAATATAACATTTTAAATTAAGGATTTATTTTATTTTTAATGATGTGCATGTAGGTCCACATATCTTTAGAGGCCAGGGGCATCAGATCCTCCTTGAGGTGGAGTTACAGGCAGTTGTAAGCCACCCGAGGTTGGTACTGGGAATTGAATTCTGGTCCTCTGCAAGATCAGCCAATTCTCTTAAATGCTGAGCCAGCTCTCCAGCCCCAGGAATACTTTTCTTAATTAAAGTCTTTAGTAATGAGTAACCTTTCAAGTTCCTATTGTGTCGAACATGTTTGGTTCACAGTGAAGAAGAGATATTGAACCTTTGGGTTTGTCCTTTCCTTAGAATCATTTATATTGCTTTCTTGTTTCTTGGCAATGTAGACAAAGGAGTTGGATGCTGCTCTTGAAAGAAATGGGCAGTCACTGTGATCCCACATTTTGTCTGTCTTCCTCAGAACAAGGAACTCTCCTTAACACAGAAAGACCTTGCTGCTCCCCTAGGTGGTTAGTCTACTGAAGTGCGTACATATGGAGGGTCTTTAAGGTACACTGCATTGCATCAGTTGTTGAGGTGACAGCTTGTGATAAGTGTCCTTTATTTGGAGGTATATTGGCTGGAAAGCTGACATTTAAATAAGAAAAGGTAATTATAAAGCAAATTCTGAAGAGGCAAAGGAGGCACTGTAGACCATAAGATCTTAACTCACCAGAGCTGGGGAGATGGGCAATTCTTCAGTGGTTTCATGAAGACTTTATTTTTTCCTCTTCTCATTCAACCTTGTCTTGTTTACAAAAGTGAGATGCTTTGTCTTCAAAGATACTCCACTTTCTTGTATTATAGGGCAAACTCTGAACTTTCAAGCCATATTCATGGGAAAGGACATCTTCTTCCCCAACCCTGTCTTCTTTGGGTTTACATACTCTTGACTTCCCGATTCAGCCTTTCTTTGGGTACCCAGACTTGATGTTTGACTGTCAGCTGGACATCTGTGCTTCACCCATTGCTAACATGCACCTCACACTTATGTCTACACAGACCTCCGGATCTCTGCCAACTCCCCTCCACTCTTTCAAGCTCCAGGCCTTCCTCCGCTCTGCCAATGGCACCACCACCTAATCTATGATCAAATAAAACTCCCAAAGCCAAGTCCTCTTTTCTCCTCCTTACAGTCTCCATTTTATCCCCAAAGCCTCTAGCTGTACCTTCAAGGCAGATGTCTTCTCTGTCTGTTCCTATTGACATAATCCAAAGCTAGCATCTTTGCTTACCTGCTTTCTTTGTCCTTTTCCTTTTCATTTCCTAAGGTGGTGAGATTCACATAACAAATACTGCCACTCTGACCACTTTCCAGTGCCCACTTCAGTGGTTTTAAATACATTTATGCTTCTGTGCAGCTATCATCTTCATCTGTCATAGAAACTTTTCCTCATTCCTACTGAAACTCTGAACCCGCTGGAAGACAACTCCCCTCCGCTGATCCCCATGAAACACTGGCATTTTCTGTCTCTGTGAATTGAATTCCACTGTTCTAGGTTTCATAATTAGAATCACAATATTTCATCTTTTGCGACTGGCCTATTTCACACTAAGTGGAGTCCTTAAGGACTGGGAATGTTTTAGATGTGTGTGTATTTCATTCCTTTTTAAAAGCTGAATGGCATTTTTTTTAATGGCTCTATCACATTTTGTTTACTCATTGGACACATTTTTTTTCTTCACAGTTTTTGGCTGTTTATAGACAGTAGTGTTTCTTGTCTGATCTTTCCTCCCTCTTTTCTCCTAAAATCTATTTGCCACATATCCCCAAGAACAGGCTTTTAAAAATGAAAATCAATCTGGGTGTCATGGCACACACATGCACTCAAAAGTACTCAGGGGGCTGAGGCAGGAGGATCACAGAGGAAGAACTGGCTGTATGCAAGAGCCTGTCTCAAAAAATGTATAAGTTGGCTCTTGCCATTTTTCTGCTTAATGTCTTCCTGTGGTATACATGCACTCAGAATAGCCGACACTCCTTACCAGGCCTCCTGAGGCCATACACAGGCACAGTTTGTTTTAAATTAATTTTACTTATTTGAGAATCCCATACAGAAGTACTTTACATCATTTGTATCCCTTTTCTTCCCCTCCAGCTCCTCCCCTATTCTCCCCCCCTTCAATTTTCCAACCTCTTTAATTATGCACATGTATGCACAAATATGTATACATATGTACATATAAAACAACTTATGGCTTACGGTGTCCATTTAATGTTGCTTGCATTACATGTATCTGACCACTTGGGATTGGATATTCTATCACGGAGTTCGTTCCTGGAGAAAGCCTTTTCTCCCTCCCTCAGCAGCCTTTGATCAAGTG
The DNA here is from genome assembly GCA_035773235.1 of Eospalax fontanierii. Lineage (NCBI taxonomy): Eukaryota > Metazoa > Chordata > Mammalia > Rodentia > Spalacidae > Eospalax > Eospalax fontanierii. The sequence goes on along the minus strand of CM069526.1, from coordinate 41,026,795 downwards.
TAGCTCTTCATCTAGGTGTGGGACCTTGTGAAATTTCTCCTATGCATGTGGCATGTCAGCTGGTGTTGTCATTACTTAGACCTTATTGAGGCAGCCATGTTGTTGAGATATCCTGGGTGCATATTCCTGTCGTGTCTGGAAGACTCTGCCAAGCAGTAGCATTCTGGTTCTCGGACTCCTATGGTCCTTCCACCCTCTGTTCCATAATGTTCACTGAGACTTAGGTATAAGGGGTGCATTTTAGATGTGTCAGCTGGGGCTGGCCAACCATGGCCACTTATTCTCTGCATTTGGACCTGCTGTGGATCATCTCCATCTATTGGAAAAAAAGCTACACTTATCTTTGGGTTTAAGTATTTAGAATACAGCTAGACATTGTATTAATTAGGGAAATGGCAGTAACAGGCTGTCCTCTAGGGTCTATGATCTCTCCAGCCGTGGGTATTTGCTAGGTTTCATAGTAGCAGGCATGAATTCACTCCTACTGAGCAAAGATAAAAGTACTGCTATTGCACAGTTTGCTAGGCTGGTCATAACTGTGGTTGGCAGACTTTATAGTTGGTAGGACCACCAATAGCTTTTCTCCCTTGGCAGCTTGCGTAGCATCTTCTGATACAACGAAGGGAGGGGGCTATAAGTACAGCTTTGTTCTTAATTATATACCACCTTCTCTTTCCTTGTCCTTATATCCAACCACAAGCCTATGTGTCATTTTTGGACAGGACAGACCTGCAACATTCAACCCCAGATTCTGGCTCAGATGACACCTTCTGAAGTCCTTGCAGCATGTTGCTCCTCTGCACACATGGCGTGAAGAGCCCCTTCCCTTCAGCGCTCTATTCTGTTTTTTTTTTAATCAGGCATTTCTTACCATTTAAAACAGACCTGCTCATTTATTGGTTTACTTATCTGCTGCTGCCCCATTCTAGCTTGTAGCACCATGCTTCGACTGGTCAGCGGACAGACTGATGCCCACTGTGATACCAGGGAATTAAAAAGCGAGCAGTGAGTGGTGGCACATACTGTGATCCAAACCTAAGAAGCTGAGGTAGAATGGTCTCAAGTTCCAGGTTAATCTCAGTACACTGTGTTGTATTAAAACACAAAACAATACAAAGAAACCCTGACTGTGATGATATATGTTGATGGACAACTCGACAGGACCTAAAATCAATGAAGAGACAAGCCTTTGGGCCAATCTGGAAAGTGAGAATGGACCTTAAGTACTTAAGACATAGAAGATAATGTATTTGGAAAGCCTTGTCAGAATCAGTGTGTGATTTGTGTTAAAAGGGTGTGGGGGTTTCCACGGGGTGTTTGTTTATAGAGCCTGCTTGTGCTTGATCACATAGCGATGTCAGGGGGAAAACTCCATGAACCTTTGGATGATGTTTTATAGCAGCTCCTCCTCCTCCTCCTCCTCCTCCTCCTCCTCCTCCTCCTCCTCCTCCTCCTCCTCCTCCCCCTCCTCCTCCTCCTCCTTCCTTTTTTGAAGGCCAGGGGAACTTTTTCAGACAGGGTCTCCTGCAGCTCCTGGAACTCGATATATAGACCAGGCTGGCTTCAATCTCACAGAGATCCTCCTGCCTCTGCCTCCCCTGAGCTGGAATTAAAGGCGTGTACCACCACACCTGGCCATAACTTCTTTATAGATTGTAAATATTTATTTGTAAATGTTGGATAAAATAATAAGTGTATTAAATGCTAATAAAATTGTCTTTTTAATGACTGAAAAGTAAATACAAGTTCTCTTGTACTTCTGTACATTGTTTGTGGTCACCACTCCCACTCTCTTCTCCACTGATGGAATCAGGAGCTGTGAAGTGTTCATGTCTGTCTCTCTGGGGAAGGCAGAGTCTTCATGGTTTCTGGTGGAATCTTCTGCATTTTTATTGAGTGAAGATATTAATGTTCTACCTTTAATCTTCCCTCATACCTGCCTCATAGGCACAGCGATGTCTGTGTTTCTGTCTCTGTCTCTCTCTCTTTTTCTAAGGGGTATTTGTGTTCCAGTATGACACCAGGCAAAGATTTATATAGCCTGTCATGGGTTCAGATATATTCTCTCTTAGCTCATCACATCATAGAATTTATACAAAGAAATATAAACTAATTGGTTTCCCAAGAATGTTTCATATGTAAGCCACTCACTGAAAGAGAGCTGTGAATTTATTCTAATAAATAAGATGAGCTTAAAAAAAAAAAGAAATACATGTACAGAAAGGGCATCCCCTCTTCTTTGAAGTAAAGTGCCTCCGTGTACCCTAAGTAGCAAAGGCTTGGTGAAAATCGAGATTTCAATAATCATTTGTTTGATGAATGGATTTTCCAGTTTTTTTTTTTCAAGAGAGAAAAATCAGATTATTTACCTAATATAATCTGAATTACTACTCTAGTACCAGACTGAAGAATTTCTACCAAACTGAAAATTTCTTTCAGTTTTTGTATGAGCTTTTGTAAAAAATGGCTTGCCATCTTAGGAGGAGGAGGTGTCTGTGTGTGTGTGTGTGTGTGTGTGTGTGTGTGTGTGTGTGTATATGAGAGAGAGAGAGAGAGAGAGAGAGAGAGAGAGAGAGAGATTGGAAAGAGCAAAGCTACCTTCCTAGGAGGCCAGGGCTATTCTTGGCTTCGCCACTAATTAGTGTGCGGCCTCCTGCAGGTCACTGTGTCTCTCTAACATGGCCGTTCTTAGCTATTGAATGGGCACAGTGATTCCTGCTTCCTTACACATCTTTAGGAAATGCCTCAGCTCTGTAGGGATACGCATAGAAATGACTCTGCAAGTGAAGGGATTCAGCCATAAAATCTGTTTGTATGTAAGATATTACTACGGAAATTAATTTCACCTTTAAAAATCCTTTGTTCTTTGTGCTATAAATGGTCATTTTAATTCCTGTTGTAAAAGAAAAATTAGTATCGTAGCCATTTCAGACTTACAGAAAAGTTGTGAAGACCACATCATTTCCATTTAACCTACATCCAGCTATTCCTATTACCAACAATTTTTAAATTAGTATTTAATTCCTATTTTTCATCAGTAAAATACATATTCTATATGCTCATTCTGTATCTAAAAATTAAATGTGGGCTGCCTGCTTCCCTTTTCTGTGCTCTTAGCTCCTCCTCCACACCCATGGGAGGTCACATATTTTCTTTAAGTCATGTATCGGTTATGACGTTTTTGGCTCCAAATAACAGAGAACCCAGAGTCAACTGGCTTAAAAAGAGGATTTATTACCTGAGAGACAGGAGGTGTGGAGGCAGAGGACTTCCTGGGCTGAGGCAGGGGCTCTGTGATGTCATCAGAGCCCTAGGCTGTTCTGTTTGAATGGTTCCTCACTCTCTCAGCCACTCTGGTTTGTCTGCTGTCTCCTCTGCTCCTGGTGGCCAGATGGTGCAGCAATTTACACATCTTCCAGATGTGACACAACCAGGAGAAAAGAGACTGTTGCTTCCTCTGTGATCAACAAGGAAAATCTTTTCCAGAAGCCCCCTACCCCCCCAAGCACCCATTCCTCAAGTTTTGTTGGTGTAAATTGCATGATGTGTCCATGTTACACCAGTCACTGCTGGGGTGTGGTGTGACTCGGTTAGAATAATGATGTTGTGTTCTTCCTAGTTGGAAGTAGGACTCGTTTCTCCCTGAAGGAAGCACACAGCCATCTTGGGGATGAGGGGACACTTGAACAAAAGTAAAGCTGGCTTAAAAAAGGAGGCGGGGAGTTGCGGCAAATGTTGAGAAGGTAACACAGGCAATGAGGACTTTTTAAGCTGTTAAATGATGGCAGGTGGAGGAAGTTTAAATAATAAAATAGCAAATACCGTTTTCTTATTATGTGCCAGGTATTTTTAGAAAGTGGGCTCCATAATGCTACAAGGCATTTCTAAATATAATTAGAAGCTATCTAGACTTGGCGATCGAGTATGGTGTGTGGTGCAATTGAAATGTGCAAAGCTGCTCATTTTAGTGACCTTACATTACAAATAAATGTGTTCTTTACTAAAGTTTTAAATTATGTGTATGCATATGTCTCTCTCTCTGTATGTATGTATGTATGTATGTATGTATGTATGTGCACATGAGTACAGGTGCCTGCAGAGGCCAAAGGAGTCAGATTCCCTGGAGCTGGAGTTACAGGTGGGTGTGAGCTGCCAGACACAGGTGTTGGGAACTGTGGTGATTTGAATGAAGTGGCTCTATAGGTTCCAAGTATTTGAACATTTGGTCAGTTGGTGTCACTTTTTCAGGAGACTTAGAAGGTAAGGCTTTGCTGGAGTCAGCACATCACTGGGGGCGGGCTTTGAGAAGTCATAGCCTTCCCGCCTGCAGTCTGTCTCTCTGCTTCCTGTGTCTGCTTGAATATATGAAATTTTTTCTTTAATTTGACTTGAATACAATTTAATATTTAAATTTTAGTTCTGATTAAAATATTGCCTATAAATACCATATACCTATTCTGTGTAGAATTAGTATATATAACTTAATGTAGCTAATATCGTCCAGGTAATAGGTAGAATTAGGAAAATGTTAAAGTTGGAAACTGTCAGAATATTACTGAAATTTAAGGAACTCACTTGAAAATGCTCTTTTCCAAACTTTACATTTATTTTCTTTGTTGTTTTATTGAAGAATAATTTATAGAGTACATCTTGGTACAAGTTCTGGAAACTTTGACAGATTTTTAGAGTGTTTGACCACTCTCAGAATGAGGGTAGCAAAACTATTTAACATCTTTTAAAAACATTTTCTTAAGTGTCTGAGTGTTTGTCTTCATGTATGTAAGTGCACCTGTGCCATGCAATGCCCACAGAGGTCAGAAAAAGGCATTAGATCCCATGGAACTGGAGTTAAGAACAGATGTTAGTCACCATGTGGTGACTGCAAGAGCAGCCAGTGCTCTAAAACCACTGAGCCATCTCTCTAGCCCCTTTTCAATATCTTAAATGGCTTCTTTGTGGCCCTTCATAGCTCATTTTCTGCCCCACTACTTCAAACCCTAGATTCTGCTTGGATTTCTTTACTTCTGGTTTTGCTTTTCTAGAATAGTCTATAAGTAGAATCGTATACCACACAGCCTTTGAGTCGGGTTTATTTTTTCGTTATTGTTGTTGTTTTGTTTTTCTGTCTCCCTGTAGCCCCAGCTGACTTGTAACTCTTTGTGTAGACCAGGCTGGCTTTGATCTCACAGAGATCCTCTGTCTCCCTAGTTCTGGGATTAAAGACATGTACCACCACTCCTGGAGAGTTTGGTTTATTATAATTCTACTTAGCATAAGTCTTTAGCAACTGACCTATATTATATATGCATTTGGTGGTCCCTTCCTTGTGTAGTGTTTCATTGTATGGATATACCACTGTTGGTTTATATGTTCAAAGTTGGACATTTTGTTTTCTGTTTTACACATTCATGAATAGCAACAGCATAAATACTTGTGGAGAAGAGTAAAAACATGTTTTTGTTTCTCTTGGGTGAATGTTTAGAAGAGTTGCTGGGTTAGATGGTAACTATTTAATTTTATAGGAAATCCCTCAGTGTTCAAGCAAGGGGCTATAATGTAGTATTTTTGCATTCTTAGAAATGATTCCACTTGCTCCACATCTTCCCTCAGCATTTGACAATGTCAAATTTTGTTTTGTTTTGTTTTGTTTTGTCAGGGTCTCACTATATATCCTAGGCTGGTCTGGAATGTGTGATCTTTTTGCCTTAGCCTCTTGAGTTCTTGGGTTACAGGTGTATGCCAAAACGTCATGCAGGAATTGTCCAATTTTTACATAAATTTCTCTTTATGTGCTTACATGGCATAATTCTTCAGTGGTGAAATGACTTTTTAGATATTTTACAGGGCAAATTACTTCATCTCTCTGAACCTCAAGGACTCTATCTGGAAAAGAGGTATTAACAACAGCTAATATTTATCAAGTATTTTCTATGTCTTGATCCTGTTATTAATTCTTTAGATATGTTACATGCTTCAGTTTTATAAATAAACACAGTTGGTGCTGTCTCTGTTGTTACAGGCCAGAGGCTTGGAGCATAAGGAAGCAAGGTCACTTGCTAAACCCTGAGGAGCTTGTGAGAGCTGGACCTGAGTGGAACCTGGGCTTCAGGCCTGGACTTTGCCTCCTCTTTCATAGACCATCATATCTGCCTGAGTTAGATGCACATTAACTACCTATCACAGTAAGCTCTGTCCCCATCACTATAACATTTAATATGTGTCGTTAAAACTAGATAGGAAAACAGACAACATATGCAATTGAAAAATTCAGTAAAAATCAAGTTTTTTGGTAGAGGTGGGGACGGAAGGAGGATACGGAAAATGTTTGTCCCCAGATGATACCATGTGTCCCTGAGGGTTTTTCTTCACTGACCTTTAATGGGGGCCTTTACTCTCTGTAACTCAGTTTTACAATCTGATATCAATTTTAATAATTATGTCCCTGGGGACTTCAGACACTTGACAGATTTTCAAAGAATCTTGCTATACTGAGTAGGTTGTTGCATAATAAATTATTGGGTTTGTCTTCTGTCAAAGGAGAATTAACAGAAGTTACTTCTAGTACTAGTAGAATTTAGATTAAGGATCAATGTTTCTAGATATATCTTGAGCAATTAGTAAATCTGTTAGATATGTCCACTACATATCTCACATAGGGCAGGATGAGAGATTATCATGGGCCCCTTCCAGTAATTCGCATGGTCTTTGTTTCAGTTAGGGATGCTTTGGGAAGCAAGTAATAGAATATCTAGTGAATGTCAGTGTAAACAAGCTGCACTTGTTTTCTACTCAGTCAGGATTACAGTACTAACCTGAGATCAGTGGCTCTGGTGGTTTCTGGTGACTCCTCAGCCTTTTTTTTTCATGGTCACAGACAGCTACTACAGCTCTCACATCCCTTCATAACCAAAAAGGTAGAGATCACAGAACAGGGCTTTGTTTTTGTCACAAGAAGAGCTTGCTCTGGAAACTCAGAGTAAGTGTTCATTCCCACCTCTCCAGCCACAGCAGTACTGAATGTTCAATATTAGGTCATCTCCTTAGGCTGTGATAAAGCATCTTCTTCAAGTTCCAAATTAAAGTTGCATTCTGTTTGAAAGAGAGAGAGAGAGAGAGAGAGAGAGAGAGAGAGAGAGAGTGTGTGTGTGTGTGTGTGTGTGTGTGTGTGTGTGCTTAAGAGAGGAGAGGTTCGTGAAACATGAAGGAACAGATAATTTCCGTAGGTGTTCACTCTGAGGGCCTGTTTGCTCTCTGGAACTGCCCCACGTCCTCATAAGGGGGTTATATTGGGCAACCTGGACGGAGAAGGCAAATTGGGTTGCTTCCAGAGAGGAGCCCAGGAGGAGTTATAGTTCCTACAACATTGAGAAGCCTTTGCTTACCACATTCCAGCTACATCAGTAAATGCTTATGAGAAAGAGGAATGAATATTTTGATGACTGTGTAGACTTAAATAAGGTTCAGTTAATAATCACACCAAAGAGCTTGAGATAATAGCTCAATGGTAGAATACCTGCCTAGCATGAATGAGGCCCTGAGTTCAATCCTCAGCACCATAACGCTCTCACACACAACATTAAATCCTTAAAAAAATCAAATAATCAGGTCAAGGAATTTCAGGCTTTTTTGCTTTTAACAATTTATGATGCCAACCTGAATCCAATGGAAAATAATTTTAAAATTTCAAATTTAGATACCAGCTCTTCATAGTTTGTATATCATACAGTCCACCCTGCAAAGTGGATCCATTGCAAAGTGATTCTCAACACTATTACTTCTGCTTTGCTAAGCTCTGTGTGAGTAAAAGAATAAATATTTTTTCTCTTTTACTCTCCATTTTGTAATTTTCTCTTTTAAAACATATTTGATTTATTATTTTTATTTTCTGTATATGAGTGTATTGCCTGCCTGCATGTTAGTGGACCCATGCCGTGCAGTGCCCATGGAGGTCAGAAGAGGGTGTCAGATTCCCTTGAAACTGGAGTTACAGACAGTTGTTAGCTGCTATGTGGGTGCTGGAAATTGCACCCAGGTCCTTTGCAAGAGCAACCAGTGCTCTTAGCCACCGAGCCATCTTTCCAGCCCCACGATTTTCTCTTTTTAAGATAAGGTCTCACTAATATCTTAGTTCAGGCCCACTGCAGTCACCTGGATACTGGGCTTACAGGTAGCATGCCATCCCTCTTATAGATCTGGCATACATGTGCAATAGAAGGGGCCATTGAGGGCCCAGAGAGACGTCAGTTCTCCTAGCCAGCCTTTTCCTCTAAGCTGTGGCTATCTCATGTGTTCTAGTCTCCTTTCTGTTGCTATCATAGAACACTGACCAAAACCAATTTGGAGAGGAAATGGTTTATTTTTGCTAACAGGATTAGTCCATCATCAAGGGAAGCCAGAGCAGGAACCTGGAAGCAAGAACTGAAGCGAAGCCATGGAGGAAAGTACTTACTGACTGCTTCCCCTGCCTCCTCTGCCACCTTTCTTCTAGCAAAGGTCTACCTGCCTGGAATGGCACTGCCCACAGTGGACTTGGCCCTCCTACATCCACTGACAATTAAGACAATGCCTTGAAGACACAATCAATCTGATGGGGGAAATTCCTTAACTGAGGCTCCGTCTTCTCAGGGACCCTAGTTTGTGTCAAGTTGACAAAGACTGACCAGCACACCATGACAGAAGTATGGGAGCCCCTCACAGGCCTTGGGTATTTCTGTCTTTGTGTTTCATGAGCTACACTAGCAAACTACGAGACGCATTCTCTCCGTGTTGACAGTAGACCTATCCGGGTAATTTATGCTACTATTATATTTAATTGTTTGGACATATATTTTAACATTTCAAAAATATTTCCCAGTTTTCAGACAGTCTAATCTGGATCCAGGGTAGTTACTTGGTCTCTTCAGAAGCTACAAGAGGTAAAGCTAGATTTGTTAAGATCTCTGATAAGGACAGAAGAGCATGCATATACCTGAGAGGGACTTGTTTGGGCCGATGGACTCTATGCACAATGCTCTGAGGCCCTGGTGAGAGGAACCACACTCTCCTGGACTGACTTAAAAAAAAAAGATTTATTGGGGCTAGAGAGACGGTTGAGAGGTTAAGAGCCCTGGCTGCTCTTGCAGAGGACCTGAGTTGAGTTCCCAGCACCCCACATGGTGGTTAACAACCATTTGTAAGGTAACTTACATTCCAGAGGATCCGACATCCTCTTCTGACCCCTGCAGGCATTATATGACATGGGTGAACTTATATACATGCAGGCAACAACTCATACACATAAATTAAAAATGATAAAGTACTTAAAAGATTTATTTATCTATTTATATGTATGAGTGTTCTGCCTGCACATATGTACGTGCACCCCATTAGTTCAGTGTCAGCAGAGAATAGAAGAGGGCATTGGATCCCTGGAACTGGAGTCACAGACAGTTGTTAGCCACCATATGGGTGTTGGGAAACAAACTGGGGTCCTCTGCAAGCAGTCAGTGCTCTTAACTCCTGAACCATCTATCCAGGCCTGGACTGACAGTTTATTCTAGTGTTTTTAGCTACCAGTGGGAAGCTGGTTTGCAGTTTGCCTACCCTGTGACGCTTTTGTGAGGGGACCACAGGTCCTTGTTCAACTGTTTAGAGATTGTTTAGCTTGCCTGTGATCTGATGAAGATTATGTGTGAGAGTGGTTTGCTAGTGAAAACCATGCCTTTTAAAAAGCCACTCCAAACAGTGTCACAATTACCAGAGAAAGAATCCAGGAGCCAACTGGTGATTTCTTCACATGCCTTTTGCTTTGCCTTTTTGTTTTTCCAGAGATCATATTCAAATCGCATGTATACTTTCTTTCATTGATTTAACAATGGCCTTGAGTAGGTATTTCAATCTCCTTAAAGAAAGCTTTTCTGTGATGGCAAACCCATGCATGTTGAGGGGTGCATTCAGGGCACCTTGGATTTGGACTGTCAATCAGAAGTGTAAGTGCTCACTGCTTCCTGTGCTGTGCTGAGGCTGAGCTTGTTCATGAGGCAAAGGGTACTGTCACTATCCAAAGAAACAGAGGCCTGCTGTCTCTGAGCTCCTCCTCTGAGCACAGGAATGGAAACTGGACATCTGTCTGCAAAATCAATCAACTCCACATGCTTCTACTCTCAAAGGATGGGCTTGTACTGCCTGTCTTAACTTTGGGGGAAATTTGTTATTGTTGTTCTAAATGAGCCTGAGAAAAGCAGCAACTGTACCTCATTCGCCTCATAATATTCGCCTCATAATAACTGCCATTGAAAGCATAGAAAATGCACCTTGAAATACTGCATATCATTTGTGAAATGGCTCCTTCTTGTGTGTGGTGTTTATGTGTGCACACACGTGTGTGTGCACTGTGGAGGCCAGAGATCAATATCAGGTCCCTTCTTTTTTCATTGTCTATCATATTCATTGAGAGGATGTCTTTCTGTGAACTCAGAACTTGCCGTTTCAGCTAGACTACCTGGCTAGTAGTCCCGAGACTGGATCTATCTTCCCAGCCCTCACAGGCTGAGGGGATAAGCACATGCCACAGTGCCCAGCTTTTACATGAACGCTGGGGATTCAGCTCAGGTCCTCATGCTTGAGTAGAAAGCACTTTACCCACTGGGCCGCCTCCTCAGGCTCCAAACTGGATTCTTCTATGTAGTAATAATTTATTAATCGTTATATAATGTGGAACACAGCTATAATATATGATGATACCAGTTTCAGTACAGCTGTGATTTATGGTGTATTAAGCACTAATCTTATTTAATCCTCATAACAGTCTCATGTGATAGGTATTATTTCAATTTTGCAGACAAAGTCTGCAGCCTTTAGCGAGTCTGGTGTCTGTGAATGGGGAGACAAGAACTCTAGCCCACTGTCAAGACTGTTCAGTCACCAGGCTCTCTTGGCTAAGGTTCTAGAACTTTGTATGCCTATCAGGGTAGGGATCATTTCTAAGATGATCAGTGGGCTAAAATGTAGTCTTGTCTTTAGAGTAAATGTCACATTTACAGAGATTTTTTTCCCCTGGTATAAAGAAAAATAAATTAATATGTAAATTTTCCAGAAGAAAAAGTATCGTCAATATGTCTGTGTTCATTCTCTGTGGCAGGTCCTTAGGCTGGAAGGAAATATAAAGAAACCAAGTGCTACCCAGTGTGACGGTTTTTAGATACTGGGGTGGGAATAACAGGAGAGCCAGTTGCACTAAAAAGTCCCACTGGCCTCTCCTATACTGATTGGGTATCTGAGTAGAGCATAAAGAGTAAGCTTCAAGAACGTTCACCCCCAAACATGCCAGGACCCATTTTTGTAAATTATAAATGCAAATTAAAGCATGGGAAACTCTTGGAAAGAAATTATTAGGCCCATGGAAGGAAAGTCACCTGACCTCTTCTGATTCTGGTTTCTCGTTTGTAAAGCGAGGTCTCTGGTGCCTTCCAATTCTAAAGTTCTGAGCTTAGAAATCAGATGTCTCATCTTTGCTAATAGCTTAGTTCTCCTTTGTCCCGCTGCTTAGGGAATTGTCAAGGAGCCAGCTGGAAAGGTAATTCAGTTCTCAAATGAGCCTCCTTCACTCTGGTCCCCCCATTCTGTTTTTTGTAACCCTTTTGCCACTGGAAAACTCTTTCAAGGATTGTGAAGAAGCAAGTAAGAGTGTAGTTAGGTGAATTTTGCTCTTCACTTGGCCATCTTTCTCACTGCTTGGCTTGACTTTGAATTGCCTCTACCTCTAAAGTGCTGGGATTAGAGGCATGTGCTACCATGCCTGGTTTATGCAGTGCTGGGAACCTAGAGCTTTGTGCATTCCAGGTGAACACACTATCCACTGAGCCCCATCCCCAGTCCCTCAGTTATGTTTTATTAGTATATTTCCATTTATTGCAGAAGTTTTGATTAACAGTTTTAACTGAAAATCAAGATGGATTCTTCTATTCAAATCAGCCCGCATATAAACTTTAAAATTTTTATCTTATACTTTTCCAAATACAATGATTGCCACTATTTGAGCTGCCAGAATTAATGAACTGATACAATTAAAAGGTTTTAGGAAAATCATTTGTCTTAACATTTAGCATATTAAAAAACTGCACCACTATATAAAATATACCCACCTTGTTCATGCTTGATAATATTACAGTCCTTCTTTTTTTTAAAGTGTGTGTGTGTGCACCTGCATATGCATATATATACAGAGGCCAGAGGACAACCTTGGGTGTCATCCTCAGGAACACCATCCACCTCCTTCAAAACAGAGTCTCATTGGTCTAGAGTTCACCAATTAGGCTCCACTGGCTGATCAGTGGACCCCAAGGATCCTTCTATTTCTACCACCCAATCACCAGGATTAAAGGAGCTTGTCACCATACCTGGATTTCTACGTGGGTACTGGAGATCAAACTCAACTCCTTATACTTGGAAAGCAAGTACTTTATGGACTGAGCTGTCCCAGTAAGCTTCTAACATTTCTTTAATGAGAGTATACTTTAAAGCCAATGATATAAACATGCAGTCACTGCCTTATAAAAATGCATCATAAGAAACAGAATATTGTTAGATATGCAAAAACCATGGAATACAGTTTACAGATGACCTTGAACCCTAGTGTGACTGGGAAAATCCCAAAACAAGCCAGGTATGGTGGCTCATGCCTATAATCAGAGCAATTGCGGGGGTCTGAGGAAGGAGGAATTCTTATAGTTTAAGGTCATCCTGGGCTACATAGTGAATTCCAGCCCAATCTATGCTATAGAATGAGACTCTGACTCAAAGAACCAAACCAAAGCAAAGCAAAGCAAACCACAAAACAATCAGTCAACACCTTAATAAAACCAAAACCGACTATACTAAAACCACCAAAGAAACAAACCTCTAAAATTGAGAGTACAGTAGACCATCTAATGGCAGGTATTCTTCAAATCCAAAATCCTTATGCAGAGTCAAAACTATAGACTCCTTGGTGTTTAAACAACAGCATCATTCAATTTGTGGGCATTTACTTTAGAATAGTATTTCTTATGCACTTTTGTGTAAATGCTTTAAAATATTTCCATTGATATATTTGCCTCATCTAAATTTCTTGACAGAATTTAGCCACAGACAGAAACATCAGTTGATGTTATAGAGTTGTAAGAAAATGTTACTGCTTGTTTTATTACTCAGATCAAGGAACAAGGATGAATTCTGGTCCACTTGCTCAGAATGCACTTGCACTTGCTTTAGACATGAATGGTCCTGGGAAGGAAGGGAGCTTATGTGGCATCCGCTCACTTACTCCCCCACCCAAGACCAATGCCCGTGACCCATCATAGCTTTCATTCCTGCTGAGCTGAATTTGACCTCAAAATCTTTCTCAACAGCAGAGAGCTCAGCACCGCAGGCAAATGTAAAATTATTTGCTGAACACAGACTTTGATTAAAATAATTTATTAAAAGCCTCACAGGTTTTCTTCCTATTGCACTGTGATTATCTTTTTCTGAAAATTTCAAGTCTTTCATGCTTCCATTTTGAAAAGTAATTATTTTTCTCCCAAAACGGGGACCTTCTATTAAAAATTCCCCACAGTGCTTCAAATACTTGTAAATACTATTATAGGCTTGATAAATATTTGTCTTAAGTAGTCTTAGTGCTAGAAACCCCTGAGAAGTATTGCATTCAGCCAGCGATGACCTGGCCTCATTGACACCTGTATTGTGCTCAGTTCTCTTTAGATAGCCATGGAGAGAGTTACACACTATAGATTAAGCCCTGACAAACTGTCGGAGCAAAGAATAAATGGAGAAGGTTCAGGTCCTTTTGTGCTTCACATTTCCAGAATATGATACAGTCTGAATTAATGACTAGTAAGGAAGTGCCCATTGAGAAGGCTCTACACGGCATCTCTCCAAAGGTCAGATCCTGCTGGCAAATGACCAGATACTCTTTCTCTAGAGCCAGCCAACTGCTTTCATGGCCAGGAAGTCTTTTGCTATCAACTGGGCATTATAAAAGTGGGCTGTTAAAAGTTCCAGTTGTAGGTACACCAATAACTCCTCTGAATATCCCCAAATGTACATTTGAAACACACTGGAATTAGGGGCCTTAAGGGGAACTGTTTTTAAAGTAGAATTGGAAAGATGGAGATAAATCTAGTTTTTAAAAAGAAAGATAAGATTTCTAATCTTTTCACCTAGTAATTCACATGAAATTAATGCTCTTGGGGTGATTTTAAGGCAAATGCACCAAAATGATAATGAATTCCCCTTAAAACTAAATATGCCTAAACAACAAGCAAACAAACAAATAGCTCCTATGAATTTCCTTTATTTCAGATTTGGTAGTTTCTAAAGTAATTATTTCTTTACCATAAACATATATGATGCTTCTTTGATTTCAGGAATTATAACCACATTTTAGCTGAGGAAAATGAAAAACAGTTCCATGATTTGCTTGATGCAAGTGAGAACAATTCAATTTAAAATTAACAATCATTTGTTCATACATTGGCTGAGCACCTGCTCTGCACCAGAGGTTCTGAAAGGTCTTGGAACATGGAAGAGTCCATAAAAGAAATGTGGTTTCTGTCCTCATGGAGATAAGAGCTGGAAATTTTACATTAAGCAAGCACAGAAACAATCATGCTAACAATTAATCTTCATATGTACTAAGTATACAACTAGTGTACACCTTTCAATTGCCTTAAAAAAAGAACTACTGTTTCTTGAGGAGAAAAAGTGATTTTATCTAGATTTTTATGTCTTCTGAAAGAATTTCAGCTAAAAATTAAAAGACCGAGAAAGTCTATATAGACACACTAAATTATTTCCAAATGTATGTGTGTTGAATGTAAAAAAATGACAAAAGGCATTTTTAAAGGAAAAGTGCTACTTACTCTAGAAATACCTTTAACCAAAGCAGTTTCCAGGGTGAATTAATGGCCATTTTAGGTTAATGGTCATCGGCTTCATGTTTGGCCCTCAATTAAACTCTGAACTCCAACTGTTATTACTTAATTGACTTGGTGATATTTCACGCCAGCCTTTCAAAATGACCTTCCTTTTAAAAAAATGAAAATGACCCTGGCATAGGAGCAAGGATCTTCAGTTCAGCCTGACGTGGTCGCCTTGGTCCACCTCACTACGTACATGGTTGAGCCCAGAACTCACTTTGCTTTACATCACCAGAGCACTTCCGGGCATCCTTTTCCATGATAGGACACAGCTCAGGATAGTTCCAAATGAGAGAAATGGGATGCAAAAATAAATGTATCTGTTGCAATGATTATTAACACACCAAATAAACCCACTGACTCCACTTTATTCTAAATGGACGGGTTGGACGGGCTTGACAAAAGCCTTGAGAGACCTAAATACTGCCAGCCTAGGCTTATGCAAAACTGTTATTACATCTGTCTTCTCCTCACAAGTGACTCAAATGTTCAGTTGTAACTAGATGAAAAATCCAGTCTTTTTACTCACACGTGAGGCAGGAAGAACGAGTTGGATTCATCTAATCAATGATTTGGATTTTATATACAGTTGGTATGGCATCGAGCTTGAACTCTGCTACACTAACAGAAACAAATCAAGGCATCAAATGAGCATTTCCTCCCCTTTCCCCGGTGTATTGTGGAAAAGTTTTAAAGACTTTTTGAAGCACTTTGATCAAGCTTTGAAACCATTTTAGTGGATTACTATTGTACGAAAACTGTAATTTATAGTGCTTGACCTAAGCAGCCTTTGTCTCACATCCATATTCAAAACAATAGCAGGAAAGCACCAGACACCAGGGGAACCCAGCTCTTCTGGCCATTATTTAATTAATAATTCCGTCTTCCTTACTTAACCTTTAGAGTTTGGGCATGTTCTTAACAAAGCAGGTTCAGATCACAATTACTACACTTAGGAGGTGGCTTTGGAGTAACATGATTAGAGGGCCCCAACTTAGTCACGTGTGACCCCCTCCTTAAGCTAAGAATGATTTTCAGCCGCGGGTTGAGATAGGTGCTTACACGTCTGTGCTCAGGGGACACTGCACACAGATGCCCATTGTTTGCCTGGTCAGTTTCCTCTCTGGTTATACTCTTTCCTCCTTAACCCTAATCAAGACTGTGCCCACTGGGAGAGCTTCCCTCCCGTTCTTGTCATCCTATGAGGCAGTCTTCTCCCAGAGCACACAGAAAATGGCAAGCTGTCCCTGGATGAGTGAGCCAAGTGACTCGCTAAGCCAGCCAGGCATTTTACTGTTTTAATTCACAATTGGGATGGGCTGAGCACAATCATGCAGGCTGAAAGAAGCTCTAAAACTTTCCATGTCTCATTGGCTTCTTTTGTCAAAACATTTATTGAAGGCAAAACCTCAAAGTGAATTTAACCCTGTGAAGTCTTATTACCTTAGTTCAACCTGGTAGGATCCTGCCACTATGTATTTGGCATGTGAAGGTCTTCTTGGGTTTGGCTTTTCCTCAGAGATTAGGTCAACCACTCCCCCAAGTTCCACTCTATGCACAAGGATTTAGGTGAGATGCATTTCGCATCTGGGATCATTGTCTAGAAAGGAGACAAGGAGGAAGACACACAGATACATGTCCCTGCGGGAGGGAGCTGGAGAAGGCTAATGCAAGGAAGGATGACCAAGACGCGGAGAGTGGGAGGAAAAGACAGCAACACACGGAAGATTGAATGCTGTTGAAACACCAGGCCTAGTCACAGAAGCAGGTTGAAAAGAGCAAACATCAGGTATCTTGGTTCCAATGCAGAAAGGAAACAATGCGTGCAGTTCCCTAGTGAGAGCCGAGTGAACTAACTGTTCACTTTGGCGCTGTGCGTTAATTAGCTTGGCAGCCAGGGACTCTTCAGATTACCTCATCAGGGCTCCAAGCAGTCTCCTCCCTGGTGGCTCATATGAGTTAATACAATCCCCAAAGACCAAAAATTAATCATCTTTTCCAGAGTGGAATCAAGCCTTGCAGGTAATGAGCAGGAACACACACGCCCAGCTTACAGTTGCTTCCCCTAGAGGTGCAGCTTTCCTCCGCAGACCCTAAGCCTTCCCTTTTATATGTGAAAGTGTACACCCCACTAGAAGGCAAAAGAAAAAGATTCTCAGTTGTTTCTATTCTTTTGAGAGGGGGAAGGTGAGGGTGGAAGGAAGGACGGTGCAGTCATTCTGGTTCAGTACTGGATCAACTTTGCTCTTAGACTCTCTCCATCCTTCAAATGGGTCTCAAGTGTTTGTGGGAGCAGATGCGCCGGCTAGTCTCTGTGTGGCAGAGACATCACCATTTAGTTTTGCTCCCATTCCTGCTTCCTGCCTTGCCATAATTCATCAGCATTGTGCAGAATGGTCCATAAAAAACCTGGCTGTAACATTAATGTCATTAATGTTCTAATGACGACAGCCCTAACAGTAAGTTGTCATCCGGTGCATGTTTTATAAGGGTGATGTTTGTATTGCTTAAACTAAAAAACAAACAAGGCAGCAGCATGCAAAGATGGCCCACAGAAAAGTATTTTGAAAATGAAAGAAAAAGACTGGAGAGATAGCACCGTGGGTAGGAGCACTGGATGCTTGCAGACGACCCAGCTTCGGTTCCCAGCACACACATGGAGGCTAACAACTGTGTGTGCAGCCAGTTCCAGGGAACCTGACACCCTCTTTTGACATCTATGGGTATTGCACAACACAAGTACACTCACACACATGCACATGAATTAAAAATAATAAATATTTTTAAATGAAAGAAACAAGTTTTAAGCTTCCTATCTGGGAACATAACTTCTCTCTCTTCTGCATTCTTCTAATTCAAACACAGCAGACACAATGATCACACTAGTTTTTGAGCAGGAAAGAGTTTGCTTCTGAGTAACCCACATCCTTATCTCAGAATGTAGCTTGATGTTGGTTTCTTTCTCACTTTGACAGGCCCAATTCTAAAGCCCCATTCATAAATACAAGGAGGTGTCTCTGCTGAACACCAGTACCTTCTCACAACACATTAGGTCGGGGTTCCAAGTAGAAGAATAAATACAAAACGCAAGCACCTTTTAACTTTTAAAAATTTATTTGTGCACGCTCATCATAAATTTGTCTACTGTTAAACAAGCAAATCTTTGACAAGGGCTTAGCAGGATTTTCAACATCTGTGCAGAGACGTGTAATTTACTCCTAAAGCAAAGAAGCAGCGCAGAGCATATCCATGAGTCCTGATTTTATTATTTTTCATTAAAATATGTGTATGTGTGTATATGTGTGTGTGTGTGTGTGTGCGTGCGTGTGCGTGCGTGTGTATCGGTAGTAATGGTCTCGAATCACTGTATTTACCTACAATGCCTGAAAAGAAGTACCTCATACTGAAACAGAAGTTGGCCTGGCACCTCTTTACTGTTTCGTTGTCCCTCCTGTAATTTAATGTGGACTTTCTAGAAAGTTCAGACTCTCACCTTGGACCTGCCATGTTTGTGGCATTCAGTAGGAAAGCAACAGGCTGAGTTCTGCCCTTTCCAGGTACAAAAAGAAGAATCATTCTGTGACTTAAGATGTTCCCCAAAGTTATATTTTAATTAATATTTCCCAAACCACTCAACATTATAAAAGCTACATTTTATGAGTTGGAGGACAGCTTTCTTTTTTTTTTTTTTTTTTTACTAATCACATTTTTTGATACAGATGACTTTTTAATTTTTAATTTCCCAAAAGATAGGTTTATAATTATTTTATTGATGTTTTACTTCAGATTGAAGTCTGGTCTTCAGTATGTAAAACTGAATAAATTAAACTGAATAAATACAAAAATCTCTTTTATTTTGCTTTATTTAAAAACCACTCTAGATTTATTTCTGGTACACTTAATTCATTCAAAGCTGTTTGTAATGCCTAAATTATCTGACTGTTATACAATTATGTGGTATAAAATACAGACACAAAGCAATATGTATGGATGTGATTTGTAAAAAAAAAAAAAAAATCTCATAAAAATATTGGCTAGCATCATACCAGCAGGCAGCACCGTTTAAAGGTCCACGCTGGACAGCACAGGCCAAGTTTCCATCCTTTTTCTCAGTCCCAAGTCAAAGAAGCATGGTTTTCCAGACACAACGTAACTCATACTTTAAGATGAGATAAATGTAAAATGCTTGGTGTTCAAATAAGCATTATGAAAAGAAGAAATTCCCACCAAGGGGATTTTTGCAGCTTGGCTGAATGCCACAGAAATCAGGAGACTCTGCAGAAGCGTCCACCCAGGTCTACAGAGCCCCTTCAGTGAGAGGGAACATTTAGTTACAGACTTCCTGTCTCCAGCTTTCCTAGGTTTGTGCTAGGCTATCCCATGAAGGTAATGCCATTCTCCGTACCCAAGCGCCCATGAAGAGCAAGGAGGAGGGAGAGAGAATGAATAGAAGTTTGGGAAAAAAAAAATAAGGAGGTGATTCAATAACAGGGAGGAGAATTGAAAAATCACACCTTCCAGTCTCCACATTTTTCCTTTTGTTCAACATACAAGGAGAAACCATCCGGAAGGAAGAAAGATTATGACTATCTATAAACTAACTGTTTGACAGAGACAGAAATGCTGATAATGAGTGGGTTGTGTCTGCAGTTCTTGGCTGTTCCCATCAGCAAGAGATGAAGGAAAACAGAAACTCTTGATATGTTTGTCTAGCGAGGTAAGGCTGTGACTGCGGCAGCAAGGGTTCAGCTGAAGTTCAGGGCAGATGTTGCCAGGAGTTTACACTGCAGGGAAGTAAAATTGCTTCCGGATTCGCCTCTTCCTCCAGCTTCTCTTCCAGGATCTTCAGGGTCAAGCTGTGCTATGGCATAAGGTTACGATGTCTGTGGGGAAACAGGCTTTAAGCAGGATGCCCCTTTCCCGGTTGCAGTCCAGCTCCTGGATAAATCCATACCAATAGATGACCAAGCCTGGCCCAAACCTGCAAAAACACCAGAAAATGACATGCATGCTCACTGTCAGCACAGTCCAGAGAAGACACAGACAAGACAGTTAAGTGAGTGGACTATACCAATTTGTTTTGGTTGCCGGTTGTTCTTGTGACTAGGAGCCGCTGAGCCTACACCCATGATCTGATTCAATGCAATCGTTGCTATCTTGATATCTTGAGTGACCTGTTCCTTTTCTTTACGGGAGCTGGAAGTATTTCTGATCTAGACACACAGTGAACTCAGGCTGCTGAGATTACTTCTTAGCGGAGAGTAGTTACGGACCAAAGGAGAAGCAATGACGAGCCAGGGGACACCTGACTCATGAGTCTAGTCTTCTAACATTTCCTGGTACTGTGTGAAAAATTAAACTTGACCACTTTCAATGAAGGAAGGAAAAGAATGTTTGAGCAACTGAGCATGGTGTGCTCCCTTTTCAATCCCAGAACTCAGGAGACTGAGGCAGGAGGACCTCTGTTTGAGGACAATTTGAGCTGTACAGCAGGACATTATTGTCCCCCCCCCCGCCCCCCAAAAGTGAAAAAGAATTTAAAAGAGTGGCACAGGTTAAGGTTCTCTCAGGCTGTCATGTTATGTTCATGTACCAGTGGGGCCAGAAGTACCCCCAATTCATTTCCACCTTAAAAAAAAGTCCACATGCCAAACGAGGATGCCTTGAAGAGAAATCCTACTTTGTATCACAACCCAAGTACAGAGGTAGTGTGAAGTTTTGATCATAAGTTCTTACAGAAACAAAGGGTAAGTCAGAGACTTGTGACAAAGTATGAACAGTCTTAATAATTCAAAATTTCTAAGCTGTGTTCCTCTACCCTGAATTGTCTTCAGTTTTGCTAGCAGTGACTGATCTCTGCCAGGAAGACTCAGGAAGCCGCCCTGCAGAAAACTTTACCCATTAGGAAGTTGAGACCTTCAGGCTGGGTTCATAAAGATGTAATCACGATCAATCACTGCACAGAGAGACTTTGCACATCAGTTTCACGTTTTTCCTACCAAGAGTACTTAATTAAAGGGCAGTACTACTTTTGGTGTAGTGTTGCAGGAATTTTACAGTGAAATCATAAATTATGAATGCTGGGTTAGTAAAAGGATGTCTAAAAACAGAACTGCTTTCTGTATTCTAACATCACAGCAGGCTGAACCACACTAGGCCAAAAGCTTTTCCTTCTACGATTTATTATATGCTGTAGTGTACTTGCCAAAACTAACAGTACAGGATGGGTTGTGAGATACTGTATGCACAGGAACAAGTTCAGTTGGATGTCATGGCCCGGTTTATTTGGTGATTCACATTAGTAGGGTAGGCTGGTTGTAGTCAAGATTAATTCAACCTTTTTGGGTCTCCTTTGTGTAGGGACCGTCTTTTGGATGTGTTTCAGGATGGAAGGACGCAGATTGGGTCCCATGAGAAGTCAGAGCAGGATGTTTTCTTCTTCCTCAGCATTTCCAAGGAAAAATTTCCATTGGGTCAGAATTAGGTTCCCAGTGCATTGGATATAAGCCCCAGGGCTTGAACGCACAAGCTCCTATCTGGTCAAGATCTGGCTTCTACTTAACAAACATATTTCTTTAGCAACTTTTAGTCACAACAGATTGTCTCTAATGGGAACATAAACCATTTGGTGTCTTCATCGCATAAGGAGTGCTGTGCTTTGTGCCAAATGACCTGAGTGTTATCAAGGCAAGCAGGAGCCAAGAAGACTTGAACTTCTCTGGACTTTGTGTGAAAGGTCCCAAACCGAAGCGTTCACATTACAGGCTCCACGCACCGCAGCTTCCACTTATTAGACAGCCACTCTGAAGACCACAGTGTTCTTCAGAAAGGCCCTAATATTTTTACAAAGAGAGCAAAACTGTGATCTAACCAGTGATGTAGAAGAACAAAAGAATATATGGGAACCAAAAAAACAAGCCCAGTATTTTAAAGATTTAATAAAACAAAAGCACATGTCACCAGCAGTGAGCGAGCAAGACCAGCCTGCTCTCTCCCTGAGCAGCTAAATCACAAGGCAAAGGACACGGAGCACGACAGCTCTTTATGAAAATGGCACTTTCCAGACAGCGAGGCCAGGCTGGGAAACACCTCAGCGCTCAAGAAAATGGTTTGTTTCACTTGTGAGATAACAATTGAAATCTGGCAACCCAGAGAGGCTTTGGCAAGACTGTGAACCTGAACATCTCATGGAGTAGTTCATGACCAGGATTTCCCTTGAGGCAGCAGCTCGGATCTCTGGACATTTTCGGTAGACTCTAGCATCTATGTATCTTTTTCTTATGGGAGTTAGGTAACACCAGTGAGTGATCTCATGGAGCTCAGAACTTCTGATGGGAAAAAAAAATTCTGATTAAATAAAGATGAGGAAACACAACTTCTCCTTGTAAGTAGAGGGGTTTTCAGACTGCACAGTTTTAAGTGACAACTTCAGAAGCTGACATTTTTGGAAATATAATGGCAGAACAGCATCTGGCTTTGCTTCCTTATGCATTTCTAAACACTTCCCAATAGCTCAGGGTCCAGAGATGGTCAGATCCTGGAAAGACAGCCTTTGACAGCTCACTCTTTATGAAGGAGTTGACCACACTGAGCAGTTCTGAAGTCAATTCCCACCTTTGTACTCAGTAAGAAACCATACAGGCTCATGCCTATAATCCCAATAATCCCAACATTTAGAAGTCTGAAGTAGGGGAACTAGAATGAGTTGGAGGCTGGGCAGGGCAGCATAGTGATCTCTGGGCCAAGGTAACAAGGCTAAGGTATGAGACTCTGTCTTGGAAAAATACAAAACAACACCTCCAGACTCTGTTAACAGAATTTAAGAGAAAACAGAGGTTTGGGTCCAAGGCTATATTGCTGATGCTGAGTCCTCCACAGACCACAGGCACTTGGTGCATGAACGTGTGAACTGACTCTATAATATATTCTTCTCAAGGCTGAGCACCATTCAACCCTGGTTCCTCTAGGAGTCAAGTAGCCATGCAAAGACTTCCGAGTGCAGTTTAAATTCCCTTGTAGAACAGACACTAGAATATGAGCCAATTTTGAACAAGTAAATTTGTTTATAAATAAAATACTACCAAATTGGCAAAGTCAATGAATGCCTCTCGAAAAAGATGGGAAAGTCAAGAGTCATGATGGACGGTGACGGCAAGAAAGGAAAGGTTATCAGCAAAGAGTGACGCCTCACTAATGTGTTCAAGTGTTTTTCCTACTTTCCTTCCATTTAAGAATAGAGACATTAAGTAGGAGACTGTGGGACTAAAGCTGTGCTTTTTGTGGTTTTGGTATATATCTGCCTCGCAGGGATCACCCTCTGCCTCATCATTTCTCTCCTCTTTATTCTGGGACTCTGGTGAGTAAAGACCATGTTTTATTTCCATTCATATCCTCAGTGCCTAGCACAACAGTGCTCATGGGAGATACCCTCAAGAACAAGACGGAGTTAGCAACAGTGGTCTCAGCCAGCTAGTCCTGTACTGAATCAGTGCTGCTCTAGAGGCTGCAGTGCTGGCGGACTCAGCATGGCGGCTTCATGAATGACCCAGATGGGTCCACTGATGGCATACTTAATGGAGCACATTGATAATGGGCACAATAACATTTATAGGTTGGACAATTACTGTCATGATGCCACAGTGGAAAATTCCATACTTGACCTTGTGGGATGGGTTGTAGTCAAAGTGCAGTAGCACTAAAAATACGATGTAAAATTACCTTCAGGCAATTTTTCCGATTTTGATTCAACACTTTGTTTTTTGTGTAACTTTGGAACTTATGAAAATGAGGTAGAATTGTCTTACAAAACAGATTTCTCCATGAAATGATCTATTAAATCAAGTCTTGGCTTTTTATTAATTAAAAACAATTGAGAGGCTGGTGATGTATCTTAGCTGGTGAGTGTTTGCCTGGCATGTAGAAAGCCCTGGGTTTGATCCTCAGTGTCATATAAACTGGCATAGTGGTGGACCCCTATAATCCCAGCACTTGGTAAGGGAAGGCAGGAGAAACAAAAAGTTCAATGTTATTCTTGGCTACAAAGTAAGTTTGAAGCTAGCCTTGGCTATGTGAGACTCTGTCTCAAAAAAAGAAAAAAAAAAGAAGCTACATATGAATATGAAGATCTCCACAAATCCTGCCAAATCCATAGCAGTTAACTGGGATAGTTAGAGCTGCCCCTCAGATAGAGCGAGTGTCCTCAGATTGCTCATGAGCTCCACCACTGACTGTGACTCCAGGATGCCAAGGCTCTGTCATACCCCTTAAGCACTGCACTTGTGCTGTGGAGTTTCATACTGGAGAGACCAGTTTCTTCACACTCAGATTTTCATCAAATGTGGGGAAACACCATGTAGCCTTCCAGGGTTTCCTATTTCAAGACAGAGATGGAAGAAAACACTGTGCATTGAGTTCATGTGCTGCCTCCTCTTGTATCTTTCTGTTTTCCACCTGATCCTTCTGGCTGTTAGAACTCTTGACCCCTTCCCTACACTGTAACCTGGAGGTTCTCAATCCTGGGCCCGGGAGAGCCTTGAGGAGTGGCGGAGAGGCCATAGGAAATCCTTATGCATCAAGCACTGTGCTCAGCCCCGGGGGAGGGAGATATCTATTTTGTCTTATTTTTAAAATGTGGATGATAACAGGATTTGCAGTAGCTTTCAGTCACTTTCTATCTTCTAAGCAGAGGGGCTGGAAAAGCACAGCTGTTATCATATGGGGGAAGCAAAAATTTGTTTTTGTTTGTTTTGAAGAAGATCCACAAATATGTTCTAATTGGTTCCACTTCCTTTATAGCTGGATGTGTTGTGCACAGGTGAACACCCACAGAAGAGGTTCTGTGATACGCTTAACACTCACACACACTGAAGATGTGTGAAAATACTTAGCAAAGTTATAACTAACCTGTTCCCGCACATATGGTTCGCCTTCACAGGAAGAGTGAACTGGAAGGAAGACACATAGCAACAGCACCAGGCCTCATTCAAAACTCTCTTTACCAAGAGCAGCCTCAACAACCACGGACAGGAAGAAAGGAGCCCCTAGCAATGCTGCAGCTGGAATACTTTTTGAGCTGAAGAAACACAGTGTGGCAGGGAGACATCTGTGACGCCCTTAGTGGTCCCTGACCACTGAGAAGTAAATGTGGGATGGGTATGAGGCCTTGCTTTTAGCACAAAGAACAGGCAAATGTGATAGGGTGTTATTACTACGAGTAGGCTACAGAAGGATCTCCACCTTGCTATGAGGTTCTCTCTAGTGCCTCTTCTGCTTGTCCATGTTGATGAAGTCAGCTGCCATGTGGGAGACAGTTTGCCATGGGCAACTGAATGTGGTCTCAAGCCACAAAGAAGCAGAGAAAGTGCAGGTCCCAGTCTGTCCTTCATATGAGACTCACACTGAGCTAGCACAGCCTGGAAAAGGCTGTGGAGCAGAGGATGGAGAACAGAGGGCCGGGCAGTATGATGCCTAGAGCCAAGCTGTGCCTCTACTCCTAAGCCAGAGAGGCTGTGAAAGGCATGCGGATTATTTTAAGACATAGTGTTACCGGCAATTGTTACATAGAGATAGCTAACACAAATATTCACTACAGATTTGAGCTTAAGTATAAATCAACTTCCATTCTTCACATACGCAGTATGGAGGATCCTGGTGGGTACAGATTGGCTTTTCTAGTCCCAGATGAACCTTGAATTTATACAGAAGGAGATTATCAGTAAGCACTAACTCTGTACACCCAGGCAAGTCCCACTTAGTGAGCAACTCTGTGTTTTATGCTAACAGAGCTTCTTGGCTATGCACCAAGACCCATCCGTGCTGCATATCTGAGATGCTGGGGTTGCACAAGGAGGAATCCTCCATGTTTCCAACCGTTCTGTGGTTTTGCTCTTAAACTTGGTTACAGAGTTTCTAAAGCTGCAAATATGAAGTATGTGTTGGACAGGCACAGGCTGAGCAAGGCAGGTTACAGGTAGGACACTCAGCTGGAGTGACTGCTGACGAGTGGGGAAGGGACAGAAACTCCAGTAGTGACAGCCCATGGCTGTTTGGTGTTGGGGCAAACAGACTTTGTCTATCTCAACAGATGCCGGAGACGGTCTAGGAAAAACAGATGCTGGTTACATTTTGTTCAGTTTAAAAAAGGCAGTGAAAGCTGTAATATATTTTTAAAGACTGTCACCAAGAACATTTTTAAAACAGTACTTCAGTGAGTAAATTCTTAGTTTTCCAGAAAAATCGAACTATCCTCAGATAATCCCTGAAGATTTCAGATAGTGAAGGTTTGATAAGCCATCAGTTGAATCTTGCAGGTGAAGGTTGCCTAAAATTACTTGGAAAATCTAGGGTCAGCAAGAAAATCTGTCCCCTGATTCAGGCAGACCTTGCTTTTCCTTTTTGAACCATGAAACGAAAGGCTCTCCGTCCTCTCCATGGATCTGTACCATGCTGTAAAGCAGGGACGTGAAAGAGTGTTTCAATTACAGCAAAGGAGAAAACCACTATCTATAGTTGCATTTTCCTTCAGGCGCCTCTCTCAGAGAGTTAGAAAGAAAAGTAGATACAGAACTTAAATTCATCTGATCATACTGTTCGATAGTACTCAGCCAAAGTAGCCCTGAAAACCACCTCTTTGGTGGGCTTTCTGAAGCCAGGTTCATATCTTCATCTCTACAGATGTCTGGGTAGAAGCCTGACCACTTGTCATAGCTATAATGATGCTGTCTAAATGCATATATAAATGCAATGATTCCGATAACCCCAAACAAACGGGCAAGGGTCATTTAGTGAATGATTATTATGGGACAGATGGTGTTTCCAGCCCTTCTACGTGCTCAGACTAACGGACCCCACCATCAGCCAATGAGGGGCTGTATGATTATCTACGTCTGGAAGATGAAGAAACTGGAACATCAAAAGGGACAGGCTTGAACTCAAGCAGTCTGATTCCACAGTTTGTTCCTGTAATGAGTCGACTAGACTGCCTCTCAATACAGCTGTGTTTACACGGGAATTTATAACAGCCATTCAACTTTGAAAAAATATTTACAACACCTGGAGGAGATAGAAAAACAGAGGCAATCACCAAGAGTCTGGTGCTGGGGCTGGCATCCACCTGCCTATGAGAATCACTCACAGTTTTACCCTAGGAAGTTCCCCTGGCTACTTACTTCAGTTTTAGTGTCACACATTAGGGAGTATATAGAAAAGCAACTTATAACTCGGGTAAAAGAAATGAAAAGGATCACACGTGCAGGAGCATTTTAAAGCCCTTGACAATCAGGGAGAAGGAAGCTACGGAGGACAACTGTGTCCTTCTGAGAGGGAATGATGCTTCGACCATGAAGCGGCTCCGCGGAGAACTACCATAGCTTGCTCAGATCAAGGGAGACAGAGAGCTGAAGGAAGTTATGAGAAACCAGGCAGCCTGGGAGGTGGAGGTTTTCGGGTTTGATCTATCCAGAGAAGGTTCAGGCTTGTTGAACAGGGTTGGTACTGTGAACCCCAAAGTCTCATTTCTTTTTGGCTCCTACAATACATCTAGTGGAGAGCTGTATCTTATGTTTGTGATATTAATTTGGTGTGTTTGTTTTCACCTTTGTGCGAAAAAGATATAGACACATATATACACATATACACAGACACAGACACACACAGACACACACACATATACCCAGACACACAAACACACACACAGCCACACATATGCACAGACACACACAAACTAGGGCTTCAACTAAGTTTCAGTTGAAGGACAGCAAGTGACGGGATGACTAGATGCCTTTAGTTCAGTTTCCTGTTCATGAGGGTCTTCATCAAACAACAAAAACAAGCTAGTTGTATGGATTAAAATCTTTGTTCCCAGTCCAAATCTTTGATTTCAATTCACAGGCAAAGAGAAAATTCCTTCTTTTAAGGAAAGGAATAAAAATAAATAAAGTTAGAAAGTACAACAGCACAGAGCCATACATATGATCCATCCACACACACACACATATATATTTTTTATTTCTCATTTCGAGTTGCTGTGTGGGGTCTGTGCTATCTTCTAAGGATGTGTGCAGACATGTGGCTGTTGGAAGTCTGTTTTACCATCAAAAAGATTTGCATGTGGTTTTCATGAAGACCGAGTTTTCAAACACATAGCTCAGGATGAAGGAGAAATATAAAACATCTTGTAATTGTTTTAAAATAAACTCTTACACTGTTTATTTAGTTTTAATCTGCATGTTGTAGATTGGCTGCACACTTGTTAATCACTGTTGTATGTATCTCCAGACAGAGTTGTAAATAACTTTTCAGTCCAAGTGAAATAGGCTTGCACATGTTTATGTGGAAGGTATGTGTCTTTAGGCCTATGTGTAAATATGTGTACAGTGGTAATAGATTAGTGATCATGAAATATAGCCTCATAAAGTTCTGGCACTATGGTCAATTTAATACACAATGCAAATATTCTATTTTGTAGTAACTAGAAATGAAATAAAAATATAATAACTTAGTTAATTTGTTTGTGTTTTTTTTTTCCCCCTTGGCTTGGCAGGTTCATGTTAACACACAATGCAAATATTCCTTTTTGTAGTAACTAGGAATGAAATAAAAATACAGTAACTTGGTTCTTTTCTTGGTTCTTTGTTTTTGGCTTGGCAAGTTGATGTTTACAAGCTAAAATAGCTAAAGAGGAGAACCCTAGTCATGACTGTTCTCGCTCATTTCATAGATCTGGGTTGTTAAAAACACAACGTCAAGCCAAGTGTAATAGTGCACGACTGTAACCCCAACACTTGGGAAGTAGGAAGTAGGAGGAGGATCAGGGGTTCAAGGCCAGCCTTGGCTATATAGAAAGTTCAAGGTCAGCTTGGGCTAAAAGACACTACCTCAAAAACATATCCCTAAACCAAACCAACCTGGAACCAAAACTCTAAAACCAGAAAACCAAAACCACAATTTCATCTCAGTGAAACAACTTATTTTCTCTAATTTTGGAGAATAAAAAAGTAAAAGATATAACGAGTCACTTCAGGCCTTTATGCCACAGAGAAAATAAGCAGAAAGTACTTTATCTTGAGGAAAGTTTAAAATCCATACACATGCACAGCCAGAACCACAAGGACCCAAAATTCTCCTTGGTGTTTACATAACTGGACGTTTTCAAGTCCACACTGAATTACCTGAAGAAAGGGTCTATTTTCTACTCTCTTTGGCCCTGTGTTGGATATACCTAGATGCCATACGTCCTTACAGTTCTTCTTTTCTACTGCAATCTTCCTTTGGAAGAAAGAAGAAAGATGGAAAACAAAAGCAGATGTCTAATCTGTGTTTTCCTGGAGATAATTTTTACTTCTGGCCTGGGCCAGGCCCTCTGAATTTACCTATTCTGAATGTATATACAAGCTTGTGTGTCCAACCTGTGCATCAAGCAACAAAACACAGGGGAAAGGTTTCTCTCCATAAGTGGTATACAACTTAACGATAATGTTGGAACAAATCTATTTGCATATATGTGGATATGTCATTTACTGAATAAATGAAATGTCAAGAGTAAAAGAATAATTAGATGATTGATATGGTGTTCTAGAAGTCTTCCTAGAAAAGGTGAGTTTTCAATAATGTACTTATTCATCTCGTGGTCTTTTATTTTGCTCCACAATACATCATTAAGGGTAGAAAGAGTGATGAGAGGGACCAGGTATCCCAAAAGACACAGAGGGATGGTGTGGTCAGAATCTAGAGAGATAACAGAGGCTGTAAACAAAAGGGATGGCTTGCTTTAAACACCGATGCCTGGAACATAGTACATGCCCTAAGATTCAAGGAAGCTAACACTGGCGTCAGCATCACAGGGAGAAACAAAGCCCCAAATTCACTAAGGACCAAGGTCATATCTACTTTGAAAGCATTAAAGGACCAAGAACAAGTGAATACTTCAGGCACACTTGGGTACAAATCACATCTATCCACCTAGAATTTATTCCTCAGCCTTCTTCCAAAAGTTGGGGGTGGTTTACAAAATTGGTTGTGTGAATTATTACATGTTTTCTCAGTTATTTCCCCGGGGAAACATGCCAAAGGCAAACCCATCATTTCAGCTGATTTAGTGTTTGATGTCAGAGAATTCATAATTGATATGACAGCCATAATGGATAGTGATCACTGAACTGGCAAAGCCTGGGTGACTCCAGCAGCTACTCTAGTGCTGACCACTCCACCCACCCTGGACTCAGTCTGGTAAATACTGAGGTTATTTTCCAACTTGTCATATCCAACTTTCTGAATATTAGAATGCAATCCAAGGCAGAAAATAGTTTGTTATACAAATATTGCCCATTTCATGTAGACTTTCATTATTAGGAACAGGGTGGATAGAGGCATCTTTTACTTTGGCTCAGTTCTCAGAAGCTCACAGGGTAACTCAGAGTTCATTGAGACATTTATCTCAGGTTACTGGGAGATTTATGGGTACTGAATATATAAAAGTCTGCTTAAAATAAAAAAAATTGGAATTTTCATCATTGGCAAAGTCAAATAACTAAAGGATTAAGGTTGATGGGTGTTTGCTCTGTAAATCTATCATTAACCACATGTGACACATACTTCAGGTATGTTAGATCCCAAGTTGCTCTAAATGGGTAGTTAAAACAGCGTCTTCTTCACAGCAAATATTTCACGATAAGGAAAATCTCTTTGGCTAACCAACTCATCTCTCCTCAAAATAAAATCTCCCAATTTTCCAGGCTGATGAAGAAAAATGAGAGAAATGAGAAAAAGAAATTAGTTGCTGGAAATGTGTAGGTCTCTAGGAAAAAGGCTCAGGCAAAGGAAAATGAAATAAGTTCACCTTACAAAAATTAGAATATACGCATAATCCTGCTTTGCTAGTTATCAGACACACACTTGTAGAATGCAAGCTTGCTGAGCGCTGTGGATTTCAGTGGCACACGGGAATCAGTGTTTGTTTAGTGGATGTGGATCTATGAATGAATGCCTCTGTGGAACATCCACCCTGCCCCAGGACTAGCACATATTTATAATCCCCCAATCGAATGCCAAGGTAACCCTTGGGTTGACAACTCTTGACCAAACAGGGAAGGAAATTCACTTTTAAAAAGTGAGAGTATGAACCTTAAAATAAGGGCATATTATACTTCTCTGATGAGTGAGCTCCCCCAAGGGCTGTGACTACTTGTAGGTACCTGTGATTTCCAGGATGTCATGGGGAGATGATGCTGTGATTTCAAGCCTGGGAGAAACCCAAAGCACAGGTTCCTAGAAGCACAGCACTATGGATGTTAGAGGCTGTAAGAACATGTGGGAATTGACTGCTAAGAAAAAGTGAAGCACTTGGGAGCCCACTGCTACACACAGGTGGCTTTTGTTCTTTAAATATAATCAATTTAGGTAGGCTTTTGTTTACAGTAGCTTTTATCTAGAAGATAAGGTTGTAAAAACATCAATCAATATGAAGTCCTACCGTTCCTGCCCCTTCCCCTATCACAGCAGTTTCATCTGTTTTATTTCTTCTTTCTCTTCCAAATACCTTAAGGTGTTTAAGATGAGTGAAGAGACACCAAACTATTAAAGTGAACAGATATGTTCATGAAACAGGGATTTGCACTCTTGCCCCACTCACGCCTTCCTGGAGTCCCAGCACCACTGGATCTGCAGGACTGTGGGCCTCAGAACTTCACTCCTTCAAACCATACAATCTACAACAGGAAAGATACCTTTCCACCATTCTCTATAGTGCTCCTTTAAGAGAATGAGAATCATATGGTTTCTAAATGTTGGTATGAGGCTTTCAATGCATTTATAATCAGCCTTTCCCCCAAAGAGCCACATGTAATAAAATGGCAGGACCGAAACAGAAAAAAAAAAAAAAAAGATTAGCAAAAGGAAAATGTGAACTTCAAAGGTCAACTTTATAGTTGTAGAATTTAGTCTGTAAAGATGCAACATTTGTAAAGGAAGAGTTAATGACCACTGGATCTGCAGAATGAAACTATAAGGCAAGGATGCTTCCTAGTGATCAGGGAAACGCTGCTATCATTGGTCCCAGCTCACAAACTAGGAACTAAAGATGTGGTGAGGCTGGATGCCTTACCTGTGTCAGGAGATAAAGCACAGCAGTAGCACAACTGAAAAGTGAATGCGGACCTGACCCTGTGACGCTCCCTACCTGAGACGTAATTACCTCCTGAGTGGTGACTCCCAAATAGATTTTCCAACTTTTAAAACATGGCTCTAAAACCACTGACTCTTCCAGTCTCAAAGTAAGGGACTTGTGTGTTTATTTTCA
Source organism: Eospalax fontanierii (assembly GCA_035773235.1). NCBI lineage: Eukaryota > Metazoa > Chordata > Mammalia > Rodentia > Spalacidae > Eospalax > Eospalax fontanierii. The sequence goes on along the minus strand of CM069526.1, from coordinate 40,994,566 downwards.
ATGCAGCTGGGATGTCCTTCTTCTATGAAATATGGAGGGTAGACAGAAATCATCCATATCCTTGTTTTTATCTTTCTGTGTCTTATTTTCTACATTGATAAAGTGTATCCATTTTCAAATTTGTATCTTGGAGTTCAAGGTGAATCTGACAATAAATCATTTGGATTTGTATGTACTCATTGGTGCCCCACTTGAAGACTCCTGACTAGTGGTAGAATCTACTAGGACACTTACTCAGCTCTGAAGTGGAGCAGGATAGCCCCTTTAGACATTCCTACCCTTGAAGGTGAGAGCTGAAGTTTTTCCTGTGACCAGGAGCAGCTCTGATGTAGACAGAAAAGCCCCATGATGCCAACGATTTGGAAGTTCCCTAAATACAGGTTCCTGTTCTTAGTGATATGACATCATTATGTCCACCTCTGCGTTTAGGTACCAAGTCACATAAAGAAGGACCGCACCAACCACATTCAGGATAATGACTTGGGGTTTCATTGCACCAACAACATTACATTTCCTGTGTTTATCATTTTGAAAAGTCTTGCTCACTTTAATAGTTCTTTGCAATGAATGATTTCAATGTTTCCCTCAAAAGAGAGGAAAAACTGCCACATATCCCCTGGTGGATGGATGAATGGATAACGAAAGAGAGGCTCACAACAGTGAAATAGTTTTCAGCCTTAAAAAGTGGGAAATCATGTCACATGTCATGAGACAGCTCAACCTCATAAATATGAATTATGCTTATGAAATAAGCCAACTGCAACAGGACAGATACCATGCTTCGACTCTAATGTGCTCAAATCATCGGCGCAGAAAGTAGAAATGTAGTTGCCAAGGGCTGGAGGGTAGAGCTTCAGTTTTGCAGGATAGGCTTAAAATTATACCCTTAAGAGCAGTTACGATGACATACTTAGTATGGTGTCGTCACAGTGTTAAAGCTATAATTGGAAAATGACAAAAAGCAAAAACTTAAAAGCTTTTTCTGTATGTATTTGTGCATGTACATGTATGTAAGGGCCAGATGTGATGTTGGGTATCTTCCTTGATCACTCTACCTTATTTTTTGAGACATGGTCTCCCACATAGCTCATTGACTTGACTATGGTGGCCAGCCAGTGAGCTCCAGGGATAGGCCTGTCTCCACTACCTGGGTGTTGGGATTTCAGATGGGAGCAACTGCATCTGACTTACTCAAGGGTGCCTGAGATCTGAACTTAGGCCCTCATGCTTGCACAGCAAGGTCTGTACCAACTGAGCATCTTCCTTACCCAATAAAGCATTCTGAAAGTATTATTTAAAGGCTCTAGAAGGGAGATAAAAGTAACAACAAAATTCCCAGATAACTGGATAAGTGGCAAGAGCTACAGTTTGGGATGGCCCTGAAAGAACACAGAAAACTGTTGGAGCACTGAAACTGGCACCTGGGGACAACTGGGTGTGCATATGTCATACAATGAGGTCTTAGGAATCCCAGTGACCAGAAATGACGCTTAAAGATGCCTTTGTTTGCTTGAGGCTAATGAAGTTGTTTTATCAGACAATTGAAGGAAAGAAATATAAAAGCATAAACAGCCCCCTCCTTTTTTTAAAGTAGCAGTTGTAGGACCCTGTGTGAGTACAGAATACTGTCAGCTGGGTTCAAAGGACAGGATGAGGTCGGTGACCCTGGCTCCACTCCTTGGTTGTGCCTGGCACAGCGCTTAACACCTCTCACAGCATTTCCACAAATTGTAAGGTAAGAGAGCTGACCCTCAGAAAGTGCATGCTTTTGACTTGACAACTGAGGAAACTGAGGCTGTCAGAGGCAAAGTGCCCATAATCCTAGACACAGAAAAGTAGGAAGAGCTACAGAAAGGTATCTGTATGTCTGGATGAACTCAACTTCACCTCCCAACCACAGCCAGCAGAGCCAGTTCCCCTAACTGCAAAGAGGAACAGTGATGAGCCCAGCCTTCTGAGAAGGCTGCCAGAAGTGATGCGAAGACCTGTCTGTGTTCCTGGTCCTCGGAGCAGTAAGGGTGGTAGCAGGTTCAAAGCTAAGTATAAAAGGAGAATGAATGCAAGACAGCTGTGCTGTGGCTTGGATAAGGACAGAGCTGGAGAGGTGTGAAGGTGCAGGCATCACAGGGGCACAGGACCCTACACCACATAGCAAGGTGCCCGGGACATTCCAGGATGTTACACAAGTGCCAAACCCAGTCTATCAACCATATGAGGAATGTTGGCAGCTCTTTTTGCCTACGGGTGATCCTCTTTCTCGAAACCCAAATACTCCAGGCCCATTTCTGTGTGGAATCCCTGAGCTAAATATTTACTTTGTGCAGGGCCAAAGTATCTACCGCAGCTCACTTATTTTGGGGTAAACACACTAAGCAAAGTATATACTAAAGCACCCCAGCCCCTCCCTACTTTCACCATATACAGAAAAGAGATTGCCATTCAAAAAAAAATTAAAAACTATGCCGAAGGCTCAACTTTCCGGAGTCCTTGGGACAAAGTATGTGTATATAAACAGTCCCGATGTGGCTCCACGGGGTTCCTCCAATTTGTATTCTTTGAGAAGTCAGCGGGCATGAGGTGAACAGCCAACAGTTTCCTTTAGTGAGTTACACAGCAACTTTATTGAACTTCACAAGGAGTCATTAGCTGAATTTTATGACGCTAAGGACTTCCAGGCGTGAGTTCCCTTCTGATTGTTTTTTTGACTAAAAGTGAGACAAGGCAGAGCTGGCCCTGGACACTCTGATGGAACTGAGACTTTGCCTCACCCAAGTTAAGGGTCGGGCTGTGCTCTGATTTCACAGAGTGGAAAGCCAACTGTTAGTGTGGAAAGCAGTCACCGGGTTAACTTTAAACATTTAGTTAAGCTTGCAACTGTCTTTTCTTTCAGAGGCACTCCTGGCTGCTTCCCATCTCTCCTGGGTGACAGGATGAGCCACTGACTGAGGTTAGACTGAGGTCCTGCAGTCAGAGAACTAGTCTGCCCATGATGCCATTAGCTGATTAACAGGTGTTTATTTTTAGGGCTTGAACTAACAGACCAGCCTGAGGCCAATGGAGGAGGATATCTGAAGTAATTTGTGAGAGAGAGCCTCATGCTTACAAAAGACCTGAACTTTTGTGTGGGTGTTGTCACAGCTCAAGTCCTTTTCATACAAGTAAAATTTAATACCAAAGGCAGAGAAAAAAAAAAACCCACTTAAGGACATTATAAAAGTAACTATAGCTAAAGAGTTCCATTATTACTTTAAAAACATTATCTATATTATACGTGTATGATTGTTTTTCCTGCATGTATGTAAGTGCTTCTGTATGTGCAATGCCTGCAGAGGCCTGAAGAGGGCACTGGACTCTCTGGAACTGAAGTTACAGATGGTTGTTAGCTGTCATGTTGGTGATAGGAACCGAAACACAGTCCTCTGAAAGAGCAGCCAGTGATCTTAAATCACTGTGTCATCTCTCCTGCCCCCTTAATACAATATTTTATTCATTCTTTGAGAATGTTTGTTTGTGCTTGTTAAATGTTTCTTTCACTAGGCCATTTGTTCTGGGAGAAAAGTATCCTGTTTCCATCAGTGCATGGAACTTAGTGGTACATGGTTAAATATTTGTTGAAGAGCTGAATGACTGAAAAGTAACACAGGGTGCCTCTGCTTAGCTGGTCTGTGCAGTCTAGCCTGGCTCCTGAACCTGGTGGTACATACAGGGAAGGCTGGGTGGGCTTGTCTGAAAAATGTTTACAGGAAGATTAGCCTGGGACTTTCCCCCTTCAACTTAAACCTGTCACCTCACTTCATGGCAGGTAATGTCCCAACACTTTATGCCATCTTTACCTTTGACTTGAACACAAATCTGTTTTCAGTTGTATTTTTGAACAGTAGCAACTCTGAGGAAGATGTTCTGGAACTTGGGGCTGTGAAAGGTGGCTGACAGCGGTCCCCAAGCCCCACTGGAGCTTGTGCTTGGGACTGCAGTGCAAGGTGCTGCTGTATTTTTGCTCTGTGGAAAGATGCTGAAGATCTCAAGAAACTGAAAGTTCAGTCTGTAAAGCTGTTCCATCCACAACTCAATCATCAAGGCTTAGAAGAGCGACATAAATGGCAATTTCTTCCTAGACTTTCCATAGGAAAGCAACCCATGTGCCTTTGCTCTATTCTCATAAGAGACTGGACACAGACCAACCAGCTCCCGCACATTCTCAGTGCTTTTTGAATGAAGCATTAGCTTGACTGAGGTAAACTACTTTTGCTACTTAGAAGGAGAATTAATTTTTTTTTGTCACTGAAGATTACACACAGCCTCTAGAATCTATTACTTTGGGAGGACCAGTCATCAGCACACCTTATGAAGCCTCTGAATTGTATGGCCTTCTGGTCACCACTGCTCTTGGAACTTCCAGTAAGAGATCAGACATTTCAGAGACACTGGCAGGTGCAGGAAGAGGAAAGGCTTCCCATGGGACAGAAAGTCTTTCACAGTCATCAGGTGACGTGATATTTGAACCCTGTCATAACTGGAAAGATAATTAATACAAGGGCTTGCTTGTTTTTTCACTGAATTTCACTTAATTTAGACTTAATATCACTAATTCAGCAATAAAAACAGTCCCCTTCATAGGGCTAGAGAGATGGCTTAGCAGCAAAGAGCAGGGTCTGTTCTTTCACAGAACACAAGTTCAGTTTCTAGTACCCATCCTGGATGGCTTATGACTGCTGTAATTCCAGTTCCAAGGGGATCAAAAGCCCTCTTCTGGGATCTGCAGGCACTGCACTCACATGAGCAAAACCATACAGACATACACATTAAAAAGAAAAAGAGACATTTCCAGACTGCCTAAGAGTGCCTGAATTTGGCCTGTGTGTCGTGGTGATCTTCCCAAATTATGCTGTGCCCATCCCCTTACCTTGGGACCATCTGAAGCCCCTCCCCACTCTGCCCCCACCCATGCCTGCATGGCTAGACTCCTGGGTCCTCTACCAGGGGATCTAGGCATTTACAGACTGCCAGAGAGTGCCTGACTTGGGCCTCTGCATGATGCCATGAGATGGAATCAACCTAAGTGTCCCTCAGCTGACAAGTGGATAATGAAAATATGGTACATTTACACAATGGAGTTCTACTCAGTGGCAAAGAAAGACAAAATCATGAAATTAGTAGGTAAATGGATAGAACTAGAAACTAGTAGGCTAAGCAAAGTAACACAAAGTGAAACAAACAACATATGTTCTCTGTCATTTGTGGATCTTAGCACCAAATCCTTAGATTCAAGTATCCTAGTTACCCACTCATCAAAGAAGCTTCTTTTGCACCAGAGACGATTACAGAGTACTACAACTAGTCACACACAGACATTGTCTGTGAATTGCCCAAGCCTAAGTAGCACATGTACAATGCAACCTCTACTTCTAAGGCTCATCTAACACAGAACAAGGGGTAAAGAGGATACTCATGTATCTCTCAACTCTCATTAATGAAGCTCCCTCCTGCAACAGAGGACAAGGAACACAAAAGGTCACAAATGGCCAAAGTATAGAGGTTAAGAGTCTGCAGAGTGTGGGGTGTGGGTCCCTAGACAGGCCTCCCATATTAAACTTCACTCACCTAGGGCTGAGGGACCATTGTGGAAGAGTGCATGGAAAGATTGTAAAAGCCAGGGAGGCGGTGCATGACCATATGGAAATAGAATCCCACAAGCTCTACTCATGTGAACTTACGACAATGGTGGCAGCATGCTCAAGACCCAAGCAATTGGACTCAAGCAGACAAAAACCCAGCATGGAAACGGGAATTGGGCAGTAGACCCAAGGAGCCAGGTTGGATTCCCAGCACCCACTTTAAAGCTTACAACCCTCTGTAATGTCAGTACCAGAGGTTGTGACACTGTCTTCTGACCTCTGTGGAGAAGGCACACACACTGCGTACATAAATGTGGGCAAAATATTCATACACATAAAACATAAATAAATAAAAAGTGAATAAAAATAAAAGTATAGTTAGAATATTACAGTGGCAAAAGCTCTTATTATGTCTTTATTTTCCTTGAACACACTGTTCAAATTTTAAGCAGAATATTCAAAACAAAAAAACATCAAGGACAATACGTATTTTTCAAGTTCCATCTTATTTTTCCATAGTGCTTATTATAATATGATTCAGCTTATTAAAAACGTTTCTACAGTTATTTATTCTAAAGGTCTAGATATCATTAGTTTAAGAAAATGGCTTACAATTTTCAAACTGTTCAACTTATTTGTCTGTATGCATGTAGGGGTGTTCCTGTTTTTGAAAAACTGCACATAAATTATCTAAAGCAAATGAAAATCACACTCTGGGAACTGAGGCACTAGGGGAAGTTGGTCTGGAGAACAGGAGGAAAAGTTGACTTTTGTTCTACCTAGGTAAGAAAGATCTGGGTTCAACTACTAACTAGATTGCAAATATAATTTCCTTTTTCCCAGACATGAGACTTACAGTGATTAGCAGAAGTTTTGCAGAAGATGTGTACATGTTATTTGGGAGAGTGACGGATCTAGGGAAGCTCAATGAGTCCTGAGACTGACCAGAGACAAGGGTGGATACTGGGGCATCACCTGCTTATTGAGGGACGCAGAGGACCCTTGGAGGTGGCCTGACTCTGCAGTCCTGCAGACACTATTACAGTGATGAGTCTTTGGTTGGGTTAAAATGAAAAAAATCAAAACCTTGTATTTTGCATCTTAGTTCCTAGATAGAGATCTAAAAATATATTGCTGTTATTTAGATTGTTTAAATGTAGCAAATTTGACACAATAGCTAAGCAGTATTAAAATAAATTTAAGCAATAATTTTACCTTGAAACTAATTGGGATATTTTACATTGAGATGCCATTTTTCACTAGGTACTCATCCAGTGAAACCTTAAGATTCTGTGAAGAGTTTTGTTTAGTCATCCTAAAACATCTAAGGTTATATTAATTTTTGATCTGTTAGGATAGACTGAGTTTTTAAAGGATTTAAAAAAAAATCAAACCTGAGTTCAGACTATCATCTAATTTTTATTTACATTTATGATTATCAGTATTTCTTTCTCTTTAATCAGGGGGCAAGAGTTTATCTTTTCAGGTACAATGAAAACATTGGTTAGTCTACTTTTACAATTGTAAGTTGTGTAATTCTGTCAAAAAGTATGATTATAAACCTTTTCTAAATTTCTTACGAGGATCAAGTGTTACACATGTAACCAGTGCTTGATTTTTTGTTACAATTCTTATATATTGAGAATAAAAGTTAAACAAAAAAATCCATTAACATTTCTCATACAAACAGAATGAATCCTTAAAGGATGGAGCAATTTAAATAAAAAGTATTTCAAAATTAATAAAAATACAACTCGGTGTGCTATAAGAGCATTTCAACTTAATATTAATCAAACACACAGATTTAGGGGTGTTTAGTGTATCCACTGTAATTTTAAGATAGTTCTGGATAGAATAAAATATGGGACATTCAATAACAAAAGTAGCTGTCTAAAATACGTACAAGAGACTGTAGATCCTTAAACAGTCAAAGAGTAAGAATTGAAGGAAAAAACACCTGCATTGGAGTGATAGAAAAGGGCCACTTTTGAAAGTATAGTAGCCTTATCAATGCAAATGACAATGTAGGTTAAGAGTATGAAACCCCAGCTATGGCCAAGAACGTAAAGATCAGGGGAAGAAGGAGAATCATTGAAGGCCGTGCAGCCGGAAAGACACAGGTGGGGTGGAAGAAGGAAACAGGGACCTCTCGGAAACCAAGAGCCGGATTAGCAGTGCCACAGAGGCCGACTGGGGTCTGCCAAACAGGGAAGGACTACAGTTCACACTATTACAGCCAGACTCAGGGGTGTGGGTGTGCTGTACATGCTCAAGGGAATACAGTGAGAGCTCAGGACTCTCAAGACATGGTTACAAAGAAAAGCAGCCAGAATGAAAGGAGAACGAGAACAGGGGCCATGCGGGATGTCCTCTGCTTGGGGATCAGCTTCATGCATCATGAAACAACTGACTCGGTACAAGCTGTGTCCACAGATGCAACCAAAAGGACAGAAGATAAAAAGACTGGGATAGCCAGGTACAGATGGTGCATGCCTTTTATCCCAGCACTTGGGAGGCAGAGGCAGGCATATCCATGAGATCAAGGTTAACTTGGTCTACCTAATGAGTTCCAGGCCAGCTGGTTTTATGGGGAGACCCTGTCTCAAAAAAAAACAAAAACAAAAAACAAAACAAACAAAAAAAACAACAAAAAGAAGGAGAAGAGGAGGAGGAGGAGGAGGAGGAGGAGGAGGAGGAGGAGGAGACTGAAATTCTGGGGGCAGGGGAAGTGCCATGCAAACAGAGTTCACAAAGGAATGAAAATCTAAAGTTAAAGGTCAGCACAATTTCAGAAATGATTAAGTAAAAAGCAACAAATATTCTTTTAAAATTGTTATCTTAATTTTTAGTTTTATGTGTATGTTTTGGCTGCACGCATGTAAGTGTGCAATGCCCACAGAGACCAGGAGAAGGCGTCAGATTCCCTGCAACTGGAATTATAGATGGATGCTAGCTGCCATGTGGGTGCTGGGAACTGAACCCGGGTCCTCTGCAAGAGCAGTTAGTGCTCTTAACTACCGATTCTCTCCAGCCCCACAAATAACATTCTTTTTTGAAAAAAATTATCATTTTTATTTTGTGTATGTGAGTGTACTGTCTGAATGTAGGTAGGTGTAGCTGTGTCATGTAATGCCCACAGAGGTCAGAAGAGGGCATTAGATCCCCTGGAACTGGAGTTACAGGCAGTTGTTAGCTGCCATGTGGGTGCTGGGAATCGAACCTGGGTCCTTTGCAAGAACAACCATTACTCTTAACCACTGAGCCATCACTCCAGCCCCACAAATAACATTCTTAATGAGCAGAGTTAGAAAGACATTGGGCACATAACCCTGTACTTCTGCACTATGGCAACAGGGGTGACAGTCCTAGGACTGAGAACCAAGACCTATCTAAAGGAATAAAAAGTCAGCTCAAAATATGTATTTTCAGCTTGTTGCCTTGAACCCTATGTAACAATCAACATCGCATTAAGGCCATGAGTATAATCTCCTGCCTGCTTCCTTTCATTTTTTCCCATGAACACTGACAATGTTTAACTACAGGAATATATAGAAAGTCAGAATTAATGAAATTTGTTTTAAATAAAAATGGGTCCTTGCATCTACTGTTAAGTCTTACTGATCTTAATTTAATAAGGAAGGATTCTTACAAGATTGACTATTACTCTGAAAATATCTCTGCTACAGTTGTGAGCTGTATGGGTTTGGCTAGTAGTGTCAAACTAACAAGTCATAACAAATAGTGGGGTAAATTAAACTCTGGACCAGCAGTTCCTCACTTGCAATAAATCTTGAGTTCAAGAATTATGGCTTAACTACCAGTTCTTTCTATAAAAAAAGTATTTGAGCTCCTGAGAGGTGCTCAGCTTCCAATTAGTTATCTGCACAAGGTAACAGAACAGCTTTTCAATGGGTCACTGGAGAGCAAGTTTTCAAGTTGCAATGTGCAGAAAAGTCCCAAGTCCAATTGCCAGGTCCAGCAATGACCAGTAGCTCTTCTTTGCACTGTGGTGCATGTGGTGTACAAATGAAGGTACGTATCAGTGTAACTTGTGTTTGTAGGGGCCTGTACATCTGCCTCGAAGATGGGCTTAATACACGACTATGTTCAAATCCTTTGCCTACTAGCTCACATTCTCCCTGAATGTCAGGCACCATATCTATTTTCCAGATGGAAACTGAGGCTTAGTGGGACTAGGTGTGTGCTTTGCCCAACTCTGCCTTTCAGTTTACAGGAGGGCACAGCTGGATGTGGTGACGTATGCCTGCAATCCCAGGAAGGATTCACTAGGAGAATTGAGAGTTTCAGGCCACAGAACAAATCGAAAGTAAAGGCTACTTAGGGAGAACCTGTCTCAGGAAACAAAATCAACTGAAGCAAAGGAAAACAGAAACAGGAGGGTCCAGAAAAGCATTTTAAAATTCTGTTTTTAAGGTAAGGTCTCACTATGTAGCACTGGCTAGCCTGGAACTAGCTGTGTAGACCAGGGCAACCTTGAGATCCACCTGCCTCTGTGTATTAGTTACTTTTCTGCTGCTGTGACAGAAACACTGACCAAGGGAATTTATAAAAGGAAGAGTTTATTTAGCTTATGGTTCCAAAGGGGGCAAGAGTCCATCATGGTGGGGAGGCACGGCGGCAGAGATGGCTGGAGAAGGAGCAGAAACTAAGTGCTTACATCTTTAAGCAGGCACAGGAAGCAGAGTCTGATCGGAGATCCAGCAAGCTTAAGAACTCTCTGAGCCCGCCCCCAGTGATGTGCTTCCTCCAGCATGGCCACACCTTCCAAGACCTCCCAAACTAGTGCCACCAACTAGGGACAAAATATCTCAATATGTAGAGCCTATGGGGGACATTCTCCTTTAAACCACCACATTCCACTCCTTGACCCCCATAGGCTTATGACCATAAAAAATGCAAAATGCATTTAGTCCAACCTTAAAAGTCCTCATAGTCTTTACCAGTCTCAATTCTATCTAAAAGTCCACAGTCCAAAGTGTCTTCTGGGACTCAGGGAAATCTCTTAACTCTAAGCCCTTGTAAAATCAAAAGACAAATTACATACTATCAACATACAATGGAACCAAATATACATTCCCATTCCAAAATGGAGGAATAGAGGCATAGTGAGGAAAGAAATGGACCAAAACAAGACCAAAAACCAGCAGGGCAAACACCAAATCCAGTAGCTTCAAAGTCCGACTTCTAGGACTTTATTCCAAAGGGCTCACTTCTTCCTAGTTTTCCTTCAATTGCTGCAACAAAACACTCTAATACTGACTTCAGGAGGAAACGGTATATTCAGCTTACAGCTCCCACATCACACAGTTCATTACTGAGGGAGCCCAAGTAGGAATGCAGGGCAGGAACCTGAGGCAGGAGCTAGAGCACAGGCCATGGGAGAACAATGCTTATTGACTTGCTCCCCTGGCCCATACTCAGCCTGTTTTCTTAAATAATACAGAACAACCTGCCCAGGGGTGGCACCACCCACAGTGGGCTGAGCCCTCCCACATCACTCAAGAATCAAGAAAACACCCCACAGACTTGGCCACAGGCCAGTCCAAAAGGAAATTCCCCAAGTGAGGCTCTGTCAACCAAGGTGTGTCAAGTTGACAACTAAAGCTATCCAGCACACTCTGCCTTCTGAGCTCTAAGATTAAAAGCTAACTAAATTTATGATTTTATTATAATGGGAACCCGTAATAAGGTGAGTATGACCTTAGCTCTTTGTGAATGACCCATGGATAGTCTTCAAAAGCCTGATTCAAAAGCCTAGGACTTCCTCCATTAAGTGAATACACAAAAATAAGAACCACAGACTTGAATCTGTACAAGCGAAATAAATGTTTATATAAGTAGCTCCATGATATCTGAAATCAACCTCCACAGCTCATTTGGAAAGATAGTCCTCTTTGTGGCCCCAATAAAGAAGCACTTGAGTGAATGGCACTTGACAGCTTGACTCGGGTAGAGAAAGCCTCCCCCACACCCACCCTACCCCTGCTGTCATACACACACAAAACATGAAATCAGTAGGGAACGTATCTCAAAAGCAGGCCTACAGGAACCAGCCTATTTCCAGTAAGAGTCCCCATGTGCAATGATTGTGTTTAAAACACTGGAGGAAAAAGGGCAGAGAGGGGTGATGTTAAGTACCCGAGGAAACTGAGAAAGAAAAGGGGACTCTACCAAAGGGAGCCACAGGGAGAAGATGAGACAAGATGACTCAACACTTAGGCATGATTTAAGATAATATCCACCTAAATCCCAACAAAGAAATCTGTGCAGAAGAGTGGAGATTTTGTCTACTTAATGAGATAGAATATTCTTTGCAGCAAAGAAAATGTAACAAGGGCAAGAGGAAAATTTTGAGCAAATTCTTGAGTAAATAAGGACACAAAGATTCATTAAGTTTTTAAATTTAGTAGTATGCAAATTGCATTCTAGGTGTACAGTAAGGGATTTTACAACTGCCTTAAGCAAATATTGCTTGTTAGATTTCAATGTGTGTGAGTGTGTGTGTGTATCTATATCTATATATAATTTTTTTGGAGAAATAACCAACTTCAGTGTATAGTTGTTATTACTATTCACCACCCACATGGCTGCCACTGATCCTTCCTGCTGGGAACCCCTGGCTCTGCCTCTATCTCGACACCATCCAGGGAGTCCCCTGCACTCTGGCAGTCACTTTGCACACTTTATTGCAAATCTTTCCTATAACCGCAAGAGAGTTGTTTTGAATGCATTTACAAATTCCCAAGTGTTCACTGTGTGCTCTTGTGAACCAACCATGGCTCAGAGGCTGCAGCTCTGGCTGCTGGGTCTTTGCCCTGTTTAAACAAGTGCCGCTAGTTTCCTCATGCAATCATTTAAAAATAATGAACACTTTGGGGTTTAGTAAATGAAAAAGGCTGTCACTCACTGACTGGGAGAAAGGCACATTTTCACTATGATAAAGAGCCTTACTTACGTATTGGTCCCCTTGTCTATTTGAGTTTATCTCAGACTTTTAGGAGAGAATTAGAACATGTGAGAATTACACAGAGGAACTTGCAAAAAACTTTTAAACATCATTAAAAAGAAAAAGAGGCTTCTCCAATCCTAGCATATGTTTTTACACAAATCTGCATGCTCCAATTAATCTGCCCAACTGCTGGTGAATGGCTGGACTGCCTTAATCATCTTTACAAGCACAATGTACAATTTGTGGTCTGATTTCTAGAAAGAAAAGTATACCTCATTCTGGCACTCCCCATACTTAGACCTATTTTAGAAAATTAGAATTTAACCATAGCTTTACACAGTCTTAAAAAAAACTGTTTGCAGCTGCTGATAGGTCCCTGGTGGTGCAATGCCCTGAGTACCAGAGGTGAGATTTTATAGTATTATCCCAATGAATGACAGAGATGACACTCAGATTATAAAAATTCATCTCTACTTGTCAAACATCATTAGGAAGAGGGAAGACTGGAGATTTCCTGCGATAATCTGAGGCAATGACAGGCTCTTCCGGTCACTGTTAATGGCTGGCAGGCCTCTTTTCTTTTCTGGTGAAATAAACAAATATTTAGGACAATGCCATGTTTGGAACAAGGAAAGTTTTATTTTCTTTTTCAAGCCTTTGGCTCAAGAGCATAGTCTTATGGGAAATGGCTATTGTATTTACTGTTATTTGATGATGAAATGTCAACTGACAGAAATACCTGTATGATAAATTATTTCATTCAATAAAGCCATCAATAGTTTGGCTGCCTTAAAAATATAATTTGTATTATAGTGCATTCCAAAATCTCCAGTTAAAAACTCTTGTATGATTAGTTCCTATCAAAACAACAAGTCTTTCCCTCCTTCCCTCCCTCTCCACCTCCCTTCCCTTCCTCCCTCCCTCCCTCTCCTGGTTTAAAAAATTATTTGTGACTTAAAATGTTATAAACCCTCCAAATTTCAGAAATTCCATCAACATTTTGCAGCTTAGTAGAGAATCATTTTAAACTGAGGACAAAAATGTTGAATTCTTAGTTAATTTAGAGAATGGCAACTTCCTAGGAATGAGTTGGCAGTATTAAAATGTAGTTCCACCCATTTTCTTCTAAAATGTAAACAGTCACTGCCAAGAGTTCTTGCTAGGCTAACTGAAAAAATCTCCAGCTTTCCAGAGCTCTGGTGTCTTCAGGGGGTTTGTTTTGGGCATATCACTGACTTTTTACAGTGGTGTTTAGGATTTTATAGGAATTTTGCTTATAAATTATGGCAGGTGAGAATTTTATTTTTGGACACTTTTTAAAAAAGCATCTTCAGATAACTGGATACTCTTGATAAGCCAGGGTTGGTAATTACCGGCCTCATGAAAGAAAACAGGCTCCTATTTCTTAATTAGTCTGGTTATAATCCACGAGACCGCTTCTGGGAGAGGAATCCTTTTTGAAGGGAGAACTGTACATTCTGGCCAACACGCTGCTAATACAAATTTAAAATAGTTTCCTCGGAGGAGAAAGTCTTCTGGGGACCTAAGAAATCATTATTCTGAGGAGGAGCGTGCCTAGCCTGTGCCGAGGACACATTTTCACTGGGTTGCCATTTCCACGGTGTCTGAGATCTTCTGAGGACAAGGGATGGGGCACTCATGTCTCTGTGCTCCTGTTGTCAAACCCAGGGCCTGGTACAGGTGGAAGCTGCATCACACTAGTGAATGAGTGACAACTGATGGTGGCTGATCTCACGCCCCAGACCACTGCAGTTGTGAAAATCTCCAGTTCTGTCTACCAGCCATTCCCCTTGCTCACTCAGGCATCTAGCTCCAGTTTCTCTGCTCTGTTGTTGAATGCGGAGGCATAATAGTTTCAATCTGAACATTTACAGGGCTGACATGAATGTCTAGGTTTTTGCTTTGTTTCCAAATGAGCAATAAAAATCATCCGGAGAGGAATGAACTGAAGACACACAGCTGATGGGTTGGATGTACAAGCTGTTCAACAGAGTAGGAAAAGTACTAGGATAAGTGTCCGAAGTCTCCGGGCCTGACCTTGACCCAGCCAGCTGTGTGACCTTGGCTGAGTCATGGGCACTTCCTTGGATCCCTTTTCTTCACCTGTGAATGTGAAGGTTGAAATCTTAGATGATCTCTAAGGTTTCTCTCAGCCCTTAGAATTAAAACATTTATTACTATTCTTTTTGGGTTTTGTTGTTGTTTTGAGACAGGGTCTCCCTGTTGCCTCAGCAGGCTTGGAAGTCACTATATTGACCAGGGTGCCTTGATCTCACAGAGATCTGCCTGCCTCTGCTTCCTGAGTGCTGGGACTAAAGGTGTGCATCACCATGCTCAGTCCCATTTATTACTAATCCTGTCCTTACAAGCAAATATGCATCTTATTGTATGATTTCCAAATAAAAAGGAGTCTAGAAAATTAGTGTCTACCCATTCGAAAGGAATAGCTTTAACTCCCTGTGGTAACACACATTTAAATCTAATAGGATACATGTGCCAGTTTTATCAGAGTAGATGATTCCTTCCCATTTTCATCAACAGCAGTAAACTGGACACTTGAAGAACACATGGTAACTATTTACCTGTAGTTATTTTCCAATCTCTACTGTTAGGCTACCTCTAGAGTTATGTATACTCATTGGTGATAATATTGTTGAGAGCCTGAGCTGCGGGGAATCTCTGGGTCTTCAGAAAGCACACGCAAAGTTTTACAAATGTGCACCATTATATGGGAGAAAGTTCATGACTTTAATTAATATTTAATTCAAAATTTTAGGAACCTTAGCCTAAATCATGGCCTAATGTCATTAATTGCTGTGCAATGCCCTTGAAGTCAGACTGAGATTAGATTCTTAGCTCAGCCATTTACTGGCTCTCTGACCTTGAGCAGGCTTCAGTTCTCTTATGATTAAAATAAAAACAATAGTGTCTACTCTGTAGAACAGCTATGAGGCTTAATAAGAGGTATGCACAGAATTAATGAATATAAAATCCACTGGTTCAGAACTCATCTTATAAAAGTACTTAATAAGCAACAAATATATTTTATTTTTTGTTTCAGTAAATGAGCTTAATCATAACTTCTTCATTTAAGTCTGCAAGGATGTTCACTGGGATGATCATCAAATCAACCTTTGATGGTGGAGAAAATTCCTTTTCAAAAGCTTTGGCGAGAAGGCAGGGGTATAGATGGATGTCTATATGGCAGTTTGTGTAGTAGGATTCTAAGCATATTTATCTAATTAAATTATATGATAAGTGAAGTTAGCCATTGGTTTAATGATGTCACAGTTCTAGTTTACTCATCTTCGTGAGCTATTGAGAAAGTTTAAGCCAAGTACTTCTTGCCACGAAGCCAATGAGTTTTAAGGAGAAGTCTGAATAAGATGGTTTGGGGGTCCTTTCTAATTTTAAGGCTCTGCCATTCTTTTCTTCTGAGTGAAGAAAAGAGAGATCCTGTGGCCTCAGGTAGAGGCTGTGCTATGAGATGACTTTTGTTGCAGAAGTGGCATACTAAGAGAATAAGCCAATTGTCCCGGGTGGAGCTACGTCTAAAAGTCAGATAGCAAGCAGGCCCTCATTTGGGGAACTCTAATCATTGGGGCTTGGTTTCTTCTCAGGCTTGTTCTGAGAAGGACCTTCATTCAGGGAGTGGTAGCACACAGCTACACGGCAGACATGCCAAGTGAAATATAGAAATTGACTGCAGAGTGACAACATATGCTGAATTTATTGCTCCATCACGTCTAGCTTATGTAAGTCAATCTAAGGGAGAAAAAAGACAAATAGTACAATTTAATTATCCCCCCATTTGGTCCCTCTAACTGTTTTTAATTATAGCCTCATGACTTTTACCTGAATTCCTCAAGTGCACATACTTTCTTTAAATTTTATTCTCATCATATCTTTAGTGGGATGCAGAAAAGGAATCTTAAATATTTATTTCAGCATTTTATATTTTTATTGGTTTTGTAAACCACTGAAATTGTAGGGTATCCTTAGAGTGAGTTGATTCCATATGCAGTAAATCAGCTGGAGAACAGACTAGAGGGTTCACATTTACAAAGTGAATCACTACAGCTAAAAATACAACTTCCTCCCCTCCCACCCCAAAAACCTGCCAACATCCAAACAACTACCAAATTGCAGGCTAGAAAGATGTGTACTATCTTCCAAGAGAAATACATACAAATTAAAACAAGGTGTTATTGATTAATTATAAGACACACTATGAAACCACCAGGTCTCACAAGACACTGTTTCCCTGGGGCAAATACAAGGAGAATAAAACAATCGTTGGGAACACGAACAGGGACGGGAACTGTGTTAAAATATTTTAAAGGCAACACAGGCAGGAACAGTTGTTAGTGGAGGGCAAAAGACACACAACCATTAAAAAGGAGTTTCCACCTGGAAACAGTCTTCCAGACCACGGGTTTGGTCATAGGAACTCATAGCAATGGCGACAGCATGCACAAGTCCCATGCAAGCTCAAGCCAGACAAAATCCCAGTCTAGACATGGGGAAGCGGGTAAGAAATCCCAACCCAACCTAAGGAACTTTTGGCATCTGACGGTTGCTGGGAGGGGGAAGGACAGTACTTTGCAGGGACGGAACTCTTGGTAGGTTAACTGGACCCACACTGAGGGACATTTGGAGACACAGATTAGACTCTAGAGGCCATATTATATATGTAAGAGAGTACATTAAATTGGATGGGGGGGCAGTGGAGGGTGGTGAGGCTAGGAGGTGATCTAAAAACCATTAAATCATATTGTATGAGAAATCACAAAATTTCAATAAAAACCAAAACAATAAATAAATAAATAAAAATAAAAAGACATTTCCAATTTCATGCGACATCACCAGGAAGTAGAGTCACCTCACCTGTCTCTACAGCTCTGGCTGCCTCCCAGCTGGGTGTCAGGTCATTTATTCTTTCCTGACTTCTTGCGGCTTCTCTCTGAGACATTTCTGGAGGTCTGTCTGCTCAGAGCTTTCTTTTTTCCCACCATTAGTTAGAGAATACTTTATTAGTTTCTATAATCAAAACCATGTAGATAAGACCTTATGTATTGAATACAGTTTCCAGAGCTTTCTAAGAGCAGTGGGCAGAGAAAGAGGAGAGCTGACTGGGACAAAGCCAGTAACCCTAAAAGTTTATAAGAAGGGTGTTAGAGGCCTTATAATGAGCCCAAGCCAAGCTTGTAACTTGGTAGTTGGTGTTCAGAACCATGTTCCTGAGTATGCAGAATACTTCATTCTCTCTACCAGGGACAAAAACATTCTAAAATCAAGTAAGTAAAGATAGAAGGGATCGCTCTAGCTTTTCTGAAGATTCTAATTCCAGGGCTAACTCTCCATCCCAGTTATCATCAGCCAGCCTACCAAACACCTTAAGAAACGTTGGACTACAGAATCACTGACTATAACAGAGTATGGTACATAGCAGGTACATAGTAAATGTTTTCTGAATGTTGATCAGATGTCTGAATATGTGTGTGGTCTCGACGGCTGGAGAGCTGGCAACCTTGAAATTCAAAATAGGCTTCTGAAAAACAGGGGAGGGAAAGAATGGAGAATTGCTGCTTTCAGACCGAAAAGCAATGAAGAGCAACTCTAAAAGGGTCTGTCAACCTGTGTATGCGTGTGTGTGTGTGTTTGTGTACAGGTGCATATGCATGTGGATGCCTGAAGTCAATGCTGGCATCTTCCTTAGTCACTCTACGTCTTATTTTTGTACTGGGGGTTGAATCTAGCCTTGGGCATGCTAGAAAGACACACAAACACAAGCTATGTCCCCTACCCTTCCATCTTATTTCTTGAAACGTGGTCTCTCACGCCTGGAGCTTACCAGTTTGTCTACCCTGGCTGACCAGAGAGTTCCAGGATCCTCCTCTCCGCACCTCCCCAGCGCTGTGGTTATAGTCTCGTGATCCTGTTATGTCTCATTTTATATGGGTTTTGAAGATTCAAACTCAGTTTCTCGTGCTTGTGTGGCAAGCACTTTATCTACTGAGCCATCTCCCTTCCCTGTTTCTAACCTTAACTATAAATATTAAAATGCCTTTATTCTAGTCATACTTATGGCTCAATCAACGGTACTGATTGATTCATCAGATACATATCCAGGAAATTTAACATGACTCAAAACATCAACAAGATAATGATGATCTCTGGAGGTGAATATATCTCCTGGTAAATATCAAATCCAGGATCATTTTTTACAATATTACAATGTCAAGATGAAAACTGTGGCATCAACAATATTGAGACAAAAATGATAGAAATGTCACTTCAGGCAGTGGTTTTTGAAATTCAAAGTTTACAATTGTAACAGAAAATTTTAAAATTATCCCTAAACGAAAGTGAATTAGCAAAGCAATCTCCCTCATGTTTTAGCAAAGTTTCAAAATGCTCTAAGAGTTTGATCTCATTTAAATGAGGGAAAGGAGATTACTATGTTGGGGTGATTGACAACTACTTTTAGTATAATTAAAATGCGCTCATTTTATCTTTCTTCTTTATTCAGGGAAAGAATTATTTCTATCGAAGGCTCTTTGATTTCCCCCCTCCAAACCTGCATTCTGGGCCATGATTCTTGAGGTGTCACATGAAGTGGGCTTACTTAGCTGAGTACACTCATGGCTGAAACAGAGCAGCAGTGGGAAGAGCCATCCCTTAACATCAAGAGTGATTTTATCTTGAAGGCTATAGAGAAGCTGTGAATAAAGAGGCCAAGGATGAGGATTCTGATGGAGAACTTAAAGCAGGAGCCCAGAGAGTTAGTTTCAAGAAGGCAGCACTGCTCCCGCTCCTAAGACAGACCCCCAGAAAGGACCTAGAGAAGGAATGAAGGTCAGGAGGCTCAGACCCTTCCGGAGGAGTTGGATCATTCCCTGAGGCCTGGTCTGCCACCAGCACTGATGCTCCAGAGGGCATCCCACTGACACCAGGGAACACAGATGTCCCAGCAGATGCTCAACTGGCGAGGTAAGCCTGAAGGGCTCCCTGTGGTCACAGGCTTGGTCAGTCTCTGCAGGGGAATGGGAAACTTCTATGTTTCCTTCAAAGTTTAGGAGCTGATCCCTTAGAAATTAAGCAGTATTTTGTGAATAATTGAAACAATGTTTCAAAGCATTATTTAGGCCACATACTTGGAGGCAGTAAGAAGAACTGGAGCTTACCAGTTTGTCTACCCTGGCTGACCAGAGAGTTTCAAATTTCTAGAAGCAGTTACTCCTTCCACGAGTGGATTCACAACATAGATCTAATGGACAGAAGAATGCTAACCTACCACATAAACGAAGGAATGAACAACCACATAAAACTTTAATAAGTAAACGTAGGTAGAGACCAAAGGAAACTATCAAACTCATACCAAAATGAAAACCACATACAATTACAAAGCAGTTTTCTAAAAATATCAATGTCACACTTAGGAATTTGGGAAGCAGATAAAATGCTCCTTGACGTATGTTTCATTACTGTCCCCGCAGGAATGCTGTAGCACCGAAAAGGAGAGAATGCTGCATGCTACACTCCACCCCTGTCGGACCAGGACTTTGGTAGGATAACATTCACTTTTTTGTTTGAAAATAAAGACACATCAAAACTCTGGAGTTGAAAGGTTAAGCGTACTCTCTGTGTAGTTGATAGATGTAGGTCTAATCTAATCAGGGCCTGTCACAGGCACCGATGGCCTGACCCAGGCTTCTGGTTTGTGCACGGGTGAGATCTAACCAAGATGTAGGCTTTAGGCCTTTGACCTTCGGGAGACCTTGTCCATGCTGGCTGAGAGTTCTGCTTAACAGCCGGAGAAAAGCAGAGTTCAAATCAGGAACATGTGCGCTTTGCTAACAGAGCACATGGCTTTGAAATTAAAATGCAACATGATCAAGCGCTTCGGGATATTTTAACAACTAGAAGAGAGATTAGAGATAGATAAAGCTGGGCTTCTGGGTCACTTCTGCTCATTCATGTTTCTTCCCGTTTCTTTGGACTAGACAAATTTAATTTTATTGTATTTCTTAAGAATTTGCTAGAAAAACAAAAGTTTGGTAAGTTATTTCATGGGTGATTGATCTTGGGGAAGTCGGGATGTTGTAGGTTTCTCTGTGACATGTGCCACCTATTAGATAGTTAGGTTTTTCTATTCCAACTGAGCCAAACCAAATTAATTAGAAAGAGGTTTGAATTACAAGCCAAATACAATGAGAGGTAATAAAAACAGAAAATGACACTTAGGTCATCAATAATACTCTTGAGATAATTTGGCATTGATTTTTCTTGTTTTCTAGGAAAAAGGGCTTTACAAGTTGTCAAATGAACAGTTTAACCCCAAGTCTACAGTAGTAACAACTACAAGAGTCATGCACAAGGATTTAGTAGGCGAAGAATTTATTTTTGTTTTGATTTTCCTGGTTTCTTCCAGAAATCGGCGTTTGGAGTGTAAGTTGGTGTGCACCTCAGCAAATCAGACTACAAGTCACACAGGTCTTGAATGAGCCAAACTACCAACAATGCTACCAATGAAAACTCAAATCAGGGCAGAATCAGAGACTCTGGAAACCAAGGAAATCTCACACCAGCATCTCAATATCTTCTATTTTCAACAGAGAAAAAAGTATAAAATGTGACAGTTCTTCAAAGGAAAGCTTTTAATGGCAAATAAAGTTAAATTCTTGGTTTAATCTATTTTAAATTTTATTTATTATTTATTATCACTTATTATTTATATATTTATTATTTTTATTCTATGTGTATGAGTTCATTGCCTGCATGTGTGTAAGTGCACCAGTGTCATGCAATGCCCTTGGAGGTCAGAAAAGGGCATCGGATCCCCTGGAACTAGAGTTATGGATGGTTGTCAGCCACCATGTGGGTGCTGGGATTTGAACCTGCGTCCTCTGTCAGAGCAGTCATCTCTCCAGCCCCTCAATTTATTTTATAATGCCTGAAGTCCCTGAAGAACAATATTTGTATTACTTTTCAAACTTCTGCACAGGAAAAACCCATGGTGCCAACATTCACTGCACCTCTAAGTAGCTCAAGTTATTAACCAGGAAACAAGGCAGTAACAAATGATAGAAGGTGGAGCTTTTGTTTTATTTGGGTGGATTTCCAGTCTGTTAACGCTTGGGAAGACAAGAAGAAGACCTGAAGTGAACTCCCATGTCTGTACTTTCCTTAGTCCTGTGTGCCTTGCTTACCCCCAGCATGTATACCTGTTGGTGAGGTATGTGCTGACGTGTAGGTGGGTCACACAGAGACCTCTCACCCCAGGACCCCGGAGAACTTTTCCCTGCTCTTCTGTACTGCACAGCAGCCACCCGTAGAAACCAGTTAGAAGTCCCTTTCTGGTTTAACTCGGAGGACCTGGTACTCTACACTGTGCTTCTGGAGTAAGGCGGTTGTCAGAAGTGCCAGGGAAGAGGTATCAGCAAGTGGCATAGGTAACCATCCGACTAGGTTCTTTTTTGAGACAAGGCCCCAGCTGGCCTGGAACTCATGATGTAGATCAGGCTCTCCTTGAACTCACGGAGATCTGCCTGGGCTGGGATTAAAGGAGCGGGCCACCACTTCTGGCTTGACTAGATTCTTAAACAACTTTAGCACAGTAGCTGGGATTACTGAACCTGAACAGCTTTTCCCTGGCAGGACAGGCTTTAAAGGTGTAATTACTGAGTGGATTTTCATAGCAGGCTTTTTATTGAATGCCGTGACACACGAATCTGTAGATGGTAAAGCCCAAGCTTCTTGTCAAGACTAAAAGAGTCTGAGGATCCTGCTCCTTGGAAAATTCCTTTTTTCACTTCCTTCTCACTAGCTCCCATCTACAGGAACAGTAATGTCCTGCCATTCATACTCTGATGCAGTTCTCAAAAGGTTCTAGTTTCTTTTGGGTTGGAGAGGTTATTTTTTTCATACCCTAGACATCAACTCACTTTTTAATTCATGTCATTCCTCCTTCAACATAATCCTTTCAGAATTAAGAGACCTAGTAAAACAGACGCCACCAGATATTCGAGGAAGGTGTTCCCAGGATTTAGGGAGAGGACTGGTAAGGGCCACTCTGTGTGAAGCTAGAGAAAGCAGCATATGATCCACTCCTGGGTTCTCTCAACAGATTTCCTGGAGCCTCACCAGGTCAGGCTCAAAGCCAGGCACAGCGGTAGGATTGTAGGCAGGTAGGCAGGATTGAGCTGGTTCCTGCTGATAGGCGTGTCATTGCCTGTCAGCATAATTCAAACAAGAGATGGTTAGAGTGCAGACGACCCCCAGGGAAAGGTTACGGCCCTAGATCAGGCTAGGTCCTGAGGGGATGAATAATACTGTAAGGGAGGGAATAATATAAAGAAACCGCAGATCCACCATCTTTTATCTGAACCCCATGGACCAGAAGGCTTTGAGACTTACGTTTATCAGATTTAGAAAGTGAAAAATATTGCATGTAATGTCACAGCCATGGTGGGGAACAAAGCAAGCATTCTGTCATCAAGCAGCCTTGTGTTTCTAAAGCTAAACAGAGGGCAATTTGCACTAGGAGAAAGTAAGTCTAGTCTCTAAAGATTGTCCCATGAGTTTTGGTTGGCTTTGTCACCAATATATTTTGGTGCTACCTTACTACGAAAGGTAGTTTTCAGAGCCTTTTGGGATTTCAAAATTGGAGATAAGGTACCATATATTTCACTTGAAGATGTTAGCAACTTTAGGGGAAACTTTACTGTAGAATCTTGGAAAAGAAAAGATCAGAGGTCTCCAGTTCCATCCCTGAAAGAAGTCCTGTTGAGAGACTTCTTTAAAAAAAAATGTCAATGCACAGGCCTGCTGAATTCAGCTAGCTGCAGTGTTTGGTTTGTATGAATCTGCCTCTTTAACCGACTAATTCTTGTGACTGGATAAAATATGGGACACTGAGGCCAGCCTCTGGTCCCTGGAGACCTTGCTCAGGCACTGCCAGCTTGAAGCCTAGTTGTGTACAGCAATCATATGGGATGGCTTACAAATCCATTCATAGGCCTACCCTCAGCTGCACAAAGCAGAATCTTGGAGAGTGAGATCAGATATCAGTGTGCCTGTGTATCCACAGGTATATGTATGCATTACTATTGTTTTAATTTTCCAATTAGGGTATAAAATATATACAGTTAGGGATATAAAATGTCATATAAAAATCTTGTCACTCTGTACAAATCCCATGCAAGCTCAAACCAGATAAAAATCCCAGTATAGACATGGGTAGGTAGGTAAGAAACCCCAACCTAAGGAACTTTTGGGAACTGACGGCTGCTTGGAGGGGGAGAGACAGCCTCTTACAAGGATGGGACTCTTGGTAGGTTAACCAGGCTCCAGTGGATGGACCCACAATGAAGTACATTTGGGGACACAAATCAAGCTCTACAGGTTAAATCATATATATAGCAGAGTACATTAAATTGGGAGGAGGCTGTAAGGGGAGGTACGGACAGGGGAGAGGAATCTAAATACCATCAAATTATATGAAAACTGCACAAATTTAATTAAAAAACTAAAAAGAAAAAAAAAGTCTTGTCACGGGGAATGTGGTATCAAATGTCCCAGCATTCCACTTTCTTCGCAGAGATTGCTTACCCTTCCACCTTCTGTAAGGCAGCTGTGGTTGTGACTTCCTACCAGTACCCCCTAGTCTCATGCATCAGTTTTCAAACTAGCCATTATTGGAATGGGGCTTAACAGTATCAGAACTTCATGCTGTGGCTTACGCCACAGTGCCCACATATTTAACCATTCACTGACGGAGTGCCTGATGCATCAGTATTTTATAGATCGGTTACTATCTAGAAATAGTGACTTCAGGTAAAGCAGATCACTGTCTAGTCGGGGCTAATTATCATACAATCAGTTCCCAGTCTTAAGAACAAAAACAGGTTTTCAGAGCAGAAGGGGTCCTGGCCTCAGAAATGCTGCTTGAGTTTGCAGCCTGCAGGCCTACCCTATGAGCTTCAGATGTCAGCTGCCACAACAGGGTCAACCTCAAAGTAAATCTCTCAGCATCATATGCACATAAGCCCAGCATGGCGGTGCACACCAGCAGTCTCAGCCCTCAGGAGGCAGAGGCAGGAGGATAACAAACTTGAGGCCAGCCTAGGCTGTCAAGCAAAACTCTGCCTCAAAGCAAATATATGTGCACATGGTTTTGTTCCTTTGGAGGCTCTTGGCTGATACACTACCTTGTGAGATCAGAGTTGTGAAATACTGTCTAATGTTAGCTTCACTATTTAGAGTTTAACAGGAGGCTCACTGTGGCTGATCTCTCCTGTCACCAGAAGGCTCAGCGATAAGGCTTACCTTCACACAGGCACATAGTCTTTACCTCCCTTCCACTCTCTGTAAACTGTTTTTCATAAAAGATTGCAGACTAGTTCTCTCTAATTTACTTTACAGATGGCTCAAGAGTGTAACCACAACACAGCCACAATTATGACATTACAGGTTAGAAGCACACAGCTGGATTTAAAGGTTTGCCTAGAAACTCTCCTTCTCTAATCCCTGGATCCCTCTCTTTGGCTTTCTCAGATATCTTCATTTTCCCCCTTTTCACTTTTTCCGGCATTCCCTCAATCCCCAGCCAAAGTCTGGGTTCTGTCTACTGTGTTTACCCAGGGCTCAGCCATTCTTCATCCAGGCAGGAGGACAGTGGCTACAGTTCATTCTGACCACAGGGCTCAAGGTGCCAACAAATATTCTTGTGACAATCTGAAGCAAGTTGTTTACTACACAGGCCTGGAGCCCTGTGCGAAGTCTCTTGCTGCACCTCAGATTTGGCTGCCTAGTGAAACTTCCCACTATTAGTTTCTAGAGAGGGTGGCCCGAGGCCAGGAGTTGGGAGGGGGCAGTTACATTTGGGAACAGAAGAATAAGAGCCTTCTAGAAGCTAGAGTGTGGATCTCTGCAATTCTCCAAATAGTTCTCCAAATAGTTTGGGAAGGAGGCCCATTGGGGGAAGAATCTGTCTTTGTACTAAGTGTTGACACTGCATTTCACAGCTCATCTCTGTTATTTACCAAGTTATGACATGAGGCCTAGAGAAGGGGTTAAAGCAGCAGACAGATTAGGGCAAAGACCCGGACCAAGGCCAGGTCTCCCAAGGCAAAGTCTACTGCTTCCTTCAACATCTTTCATGTAGCCTTGCACTTCTTAGGTGAGAAAAAGGATTTTAAAATTATGTGTCTTGTGAAATCAGCAACACCCTAGTAGCCTCCACTGACTTCCTACAAAATTCAAAACCCCTGGGATGTGGAGCTCTTTGGGGTAGGAGAAGCAATGGCAGGTGGTATAGGAACTGGGCCACAGACTAGTCTTTGCAGTGAGCATGTTATGCGGGATGGCAAATGACTGTCTCCTCCTGAGGTGATTTCCTCTGAAGAAGGTGTATCCCTAACTCCAAATTCATAGGCCTTCCAAAGTATGAGCAATGAGCTTTAAATTAGAAGCCCCTCTGTCCTCAGCCTCCTCTTCCATGTTGATCACAGTGCTTTCAGTTCTGTCTATCATCTCCGTAGCAGTGTATGTGACCTGCAGACTCACTGTGTTAAACTCACAGAAGGTCAAATCCTGCTAGCCAAGGGCACCTGGACAGGGTATTTCAGAAGATAGCGAAGCCCTTATTGCTGAATAGTGAAGTCTTGAAGGGTGAAGGTCCCATTACTTGTGTGAAAATTTCCAGGTGGCTTTGCTTCAGTCTCTCGAACAGGTGGGAGTGTGAGGTCCACCTGCTTCTCTGTTTGCACAGTGACTAATACATTTATAAACACACAATAAATATTTAACTGTGTCAACTTTCAAAACAGCTCTTTCATGAACAGGACTCAACAGGTTTGAAGTTACTGGGTGACTCTGTAAAGCCACTTCCATAAAGGAGGTGGAGCTGCAGGTCCTGCAAAGTGGGGACTACAGTCCTTCCCAGCAAGATGCAAAGGCTGGAGCTTGTCAGGTTGTCTGACATACTGAGCCGAATACTTCATGCGCATTCCACAGGGAACACAGGATAGGGACTATTTTCAAGAGTCAGAGTCAGCTCTGAATATTATAATCACAGATTCATTTTCTGGAACTGAAAAAAAAACAGGCACAAGAGGATGAAATTAAACTCATACTATACACAAAATCAGCTAAAATTGAGATTAAAGGCTTATTCAAGACCTAAAACCATAATACCCCTCTAGAAGAAAGCATATGGGAAAGACTTTCTCATAGTTCTTGACAGTGAATTCTTGGATGTGGTACCAGCAAGCATGGGCAACAAAGCAGAAATGAACAAATTGGCATCAAACTGAAAAGTTCCTGTACAGCTAGGAAACATGACAGAAAGGCAACCTTCAAGTGGGAGATAATATCTGTCAAGCACAGATGCCTGATACTGTGCCTTGTATAACTGTGTCCAATGGGCCCAAGTGTTAAAGGCTTAGTCACCAGCCTGTGGTGTCCTGGGAAGTGCTGGAACCTTTTAGAAGTAGGGACTATTGGGAAGATGTTAGGTCAACTGGATGTGCCCTTGAAGGGACTCTTGGGAACCCATGTTTTCCATCTTTCTTTGCTTCTTAGTCACTATGATAGGAAAGTGAGGCCCCTCTGTCACATGCGACTGTCACATTGTACTGTGCCATCACAGGCCCAAAACAACAGGGCCAAGCTATCACAATCTACAACCTTCAGGCAAAATAAACCTTGTGCCTTATTAAGCTAGCTACTTGAAGGATTTTGTCATGGTAATACAAAGATGATTAACACATCAGATAAGACTGTTAAGAATTTCTGCCCTCCAACTCCAGGAATACGACAATCAAAATAATAAGATGACCCAGTGGACTGGTTGGAACTGACTGATTTTACCAAAAAAAAAAAAACAAAACCCAAAAACAAACAAAAAAGAAACAAACCCCACAGAGAATCCAAAAACTCAGCTACAAGTTGGTGAAGATGTAAAGAAATGGAAACCTTGTACACTGTTGGTAGGAATGCACAATGATGCAGCCCCTAGCGAAACCAGTGTAGATGTTTCTACGAATATGAGAAACATTGCCATAGCATATTCCAGTTATCCAAAATAACTCATCAGGATCTCGAAGCGATAACTGCCCTGTATGTTCAGCAGCAATTTAAATATCCATGATGGATAATGGACAAAAAAAAAAAAATGTGATACTTGTGCACAATGGAACATCAGTGTATTGGTTACTTTTCTGTTGCTGTGATAAAACACCATGACCAAGGCAACTTATAGAAGGAAGAATTTATTAGTTTACGGTTGTAGAGGGGTAAGAGTCCATCATGGCAGTAGCAGGTGGCCGGAGAGAAAGCTGAGCACTCACGTCTTCAAGCAGGCACAGGAGACAGAGAGAGACAGACTGGAGGTGGGCATGGCTATATACTCTCAAAGCCCACTCCTAGAGATGTGCTTTCTCCCACAAAGCCCCACCTCCTAAGAGTTCCATGACCCTCCCTAAACACTGCCATGAACTATGGGCTGAGTGTCCAAATACTAGGAGCTGCGGGGGGTGGGGCACACACTCATTCAAACCACCACAATCATTTTAATCTTTAAAAGAAGAAAATCCTGCCACAAACAACAGCGTGGGTAAAAGTAGAGAACATTACACTAAACCAGTCACAAAAGAAAAAAATACTGCATGATTTCACTTCCATGAGGTATCTAAAACAAAGTCAGAGAAGCAAAAAGCAGAGGGTCTGGAGAGCTGGTCCGGAGGTTCCAAGTGCTTCCTGCTCATCCAGAGGACCCACGTTCAGTTCCCAGCACCCATGTCTGGTGGCTCACAACCATCTGTAACTTATGCTCCAGAGGATCTGATGGCCTCTTCTGATACCTGCACCCATGTCACACACACACACACACACACACACACACACACACACACACACGCACACACTTAAAAAAGCAAACACCTCTGTGAGAAGCAGAGTAGAATGCTGGTAGCAGAGGCTGGGAGGCAGAAGAAGTGAGGGTGCTGTTCAAAGAGGCTTGAGATATGCAGGAGGAGGACATTCTTGTCTCTGCTGTGCAAGAGAGTATGCATGCTGAACAGTGCGGACTTGCACATTTATATTTTGTCAGGAGGGTACTTCCATGGTTAAGTGGCATCTTCACATGGGGCCGAGGGTGAGGGATGAATGAACATAACCATTTTATGCCACAGAATGTACAACAATTTTTTTTTTTACAATGTATCCGATTGCTTTTTCTTGTCTTCCAAATACCTTGAAGAAAGGAATCAAAAGCTCTGAGAACTAGAAGAGAAAGAACAAATGTGTGTACGCAAGCATCTCTGTCTATAGAACAAATGTGTACACAAGCATCTCTGTCTATAGTTGTTTATGTGTTCCTAGACAAGTGGATAAACATTAGACTTTTGGTATCATGAAAACAATTTCCTAAGTGAATATTGAAAAGGAAAAAAAAAACCCCTGAATTATCATGAAAAGTCACATGGTGCAGAAAATACAGGTGCTACAGTTTCATGTGTCGCTAAAGCAGATTTCAAAACCAATAAAGCATAGAGAGAAACAAAAGCGGTGACTGAGAGTTAGCCTCCTGGGGACTTCTGGATTGGTTTGATGGTTTTGTCACCTAAAAATGTTGGCTAAACAAACTTGCAGATCGGACCCTTCACTCTGCATATGAAGCCAAATGGATTCCCTCCTTAACCCTCTCCGTTTTCTTGTCTGAAGCCTGGGTGCCTGGGCGGATTTGCTGGAATGATTTCTTGAACTTGTGAGATATTCACACATACAGAGAAAGAGTCCTGAAAGTCACCGTGCCTATGCAGGCTGACTTGAATACATATCCTCTCTCTACATACATATTCCATGCATACAAATCAGCTTTGCTGCCAACTTCCCTACACAGGACCACCGGGAAGCCACGACGGCTGCAAGGGTACCAGAACCAGGAATACGCTGATTGTGGCTGCAGTCAGAAGTCCACTCTTTGCCTGAAACTGAGTTGTACTTCACAGAGGGAAACATAAACTTGCAAGGTAAGTGGGAACTCTTTCAAGCCTTCATGTGACCTTCCCAACTCTTTAAACCCATGTGGATAGAAAGAGATGCTCCCGCATCAAAGGGGGCATTCTGGGTATAGTTTCTGAACACTACATGGAGGGAGAGGTACAAGAGGATGGCAGAAAAGTGAGGATTCAGTGTTTTCACCTCCAGAGTCCCCATAAACTGAATGGATGGTATATGTTCAGATGAGGCCTTGAAATTCTTTAACAAGAAGTATAGCCCGGCTGTTTGGGGAACCCCCGTCCCCCCGCTTTTTTCCCAATGAAGTCAGTTGGGTATAACCTTAAATCTTACAGACTATGGTCAGAGATATAGGGCAGAACTGTAAAGGCAAAATTCTTGCACAAATTGCATAACTGAAAAGCTGCTGGAGTGTGTAAAGATACAACACTCAGCTTTACAAAGAAATCTTTTTTATTTTATTTTTTTTGTTTTTTTTGAGGCAGGGTCTCCCTTTAGCCCCAGCTGGCCTAAAACTCACTATGTAGATCAGATTGGACTTGAACTTACAGAGATCTACTTTCTTCTGCCTCCCAAGTGCTGGGATTAAAGGCGTTCACCACCATGCCTGGCTTACAAAGAAATCTTATAGACCATAGCCACTTATAGAGTCTGGTGATCCCCAAAAAGGCTCACTGCCTGAGTAGAAAGCTTTCCTAAGGAATCCCTTATCAAGAAACCCTTGAAAGCTCAAAAACAAGAGCGTTTAGAAATGGGGGTAGTGGGAGGTGAATGAAAAGCATTCATAGTTTAAGGAGGTTTACACACAGGGGCTGACTTCCTGCTAACTACAGCTTGTCCGGTGGGTCCTAAATCCTCAAATCCTCAATTTATAGTCTGAGCATTTACTCTGAGATAGGTGCCTCAGGTCGGTCCTATTAGCGCCCTAGAACTGCCACATGTTGGCAGCCGGGAAACTAGGCACCGTTTATATTAAAGTCCAGGTTCACAACTGCTACCAGATCCATAACATTTATTAGGGCCACTCACTTGCAACTTGTAACAATAATTATATTCCAAACAGACATGACAGGCTTCTTCAAGAAACAATTAAGAAATCTTTGATCCTAGTAGTACACAGCACTAACAGTTAGTGCATATAGAATTGATCAGACTTCCTCCTAGAGTGAGAGGCAAACAGGAGAGGCATCTGGCTGTAGCATCTTTCTAGCTGGTTGTGTGCAAGCAGGACTGCAAGAAAAAGCATGGCATGCTTCTGTGGGTGTTATGACGGGATGGGGACAGAGCATCTGCCGGTGTCAGTGCCAGGCAACTTCAGGAACGTCCCTTCTTGACTTCACGACAGGGCCTCCTTGAAGTGTAGTAATGAAAGCATTTCTCCCCACTTCCTCCCTTCTTTGGCTTGTGGCAGCAAAGAAGAAAAGACTGTATCATGTGTGCGCTGATGAAAACTTGAATCGCTGTACACTGTCACCATATCATTTGGAGGAGAAATGCTAAATGCCCTCAAGAAAGCCCTGGGATGCTATATGTAAATCTGAGGTAAGAAGAGCCAATAAGGTCTGTGACAATATTAAGCCAGTTACCAGCAATGAAGCAATTATATGTGTGACGGAAACAATCTATAATGACAGCTCTCAAAGGCACAGGAGAGAGGGCAGAGACCACTTGGGATAATCTGAACTATCGAGTGTCCCGAGAGATGTGAGACCCATTCTGGAGCTCCAGGGTCAGAAGGACGTGGAATTATAAATGAGAGTGAAGGACTATATCATACAACTTTCTAATTACAAGTGCCTTAGCTCTTAGATGAGCCCAGTAAAGGCAGATCCTACAAAATGACTGATGGCAAGCCACCACACAGCGAGATGCAGAAACACGGGGAAGGGAGGGAAGTAATAGATCGAGTACTAAGTGATGAAATCTAGCTTGGACCAGGGTGCCAAGAAATGGCCATATGCAGACACTACCTGTCTAAGAAGACAGTGCTGAGCCTTCCTGGGAGAGGCGATTTAGTCACATGTATCAGCAGCCTGAAAACTCTGCAGTCCATTGACTTGGTGTATTTATTCTCTAGATTATCCTGAAGAGATATTTATGAATGCAAAGAGTAACTTAATGAAATGTGAGCCATCTGGGGAGATGGCTCAGTCAGTAAAGTGCTTGCATGAGAACCCAGGTTCACATTCCTGATCCACATAAAAATCTGGGTGTGGTGGTGCATGTCTGTAACCGTAGCATTGGGAAAGCAGGCAGGAGGATCCTGGGGCTCTCTGGTCACCAGTCTAGCTAATTGGTGA
The DNA here is from genome assembly GCA_035773235.1 of Eospalax fontanierii. Lineage (NCBI taxonomy): Eukaryota > Metazoa > Chordata > Mammalia > Rodentia > Spalacidae > Eospalax > Eospalax fontanierii. Next base: position 40,962,635 of record CM069526.1, on the reverse strand, counting down.
GTTCTAGATTCAGTAAGAGATCCTGTCTCAAAATATAACGTAGAAAGTGATAGAGGAAAACACCTGATGTCAACCTCTGATCTTCACATTTGCATGCATACACCCACATGTACGCATACACACAGGTACACATACACACAGATACACACACATATACACACACACAAATAAGTAAATAAAAATAACAAATAATCAGTCATGTATGATGGTATACACTTTTAATCACAGCCCTCAGGAGGCAGAGACAGATAGATCTCCATGAGATCAAGGCTACCCCGGTCTACATAGTGAGTACCAGACCGACCAGGGCTATACAGTGAGACCCTGTCTTAAAAAAAACAAATCACCAGGGGCTGGAGAGATGGCTCAGTGTTTAAGAGCACTGACTGCTCTTGCAGAGGATCTGGGTTTGATTCCCATCAGCCACACGGTGGAGAACAACTGCCTGTGTCTCCAGTTCCAAGGGAATCCAACGCCACGGGTGCTGCACAAACATGGGTGCACTTACCACATGCAGGCGATAAATATACGATACAGTAAATATATCAAAATAATCAGAAAACAGAAAACCAAATCAAAACCAAAAAATGAAGTGTTAGTAATAACAACAGCTAATGTTGCCTGGGAACTAGTATTTTAAATAGAAAGAGCTTTTCTGGATGCTTGGTGGAGGCTTCGGTTGGAGAGGCACACAGGAAACACAAGCACTTAAAACACTGTGCAACAGGCAAATGCATGATGTTCTATGACACAACACATTATCTTTCTTTGTAAATTAACTTTGGAGATGAATCCGGAGTCCCAGGACTAGAGAACAGCAAAGAAAGGCCCATGTACAAGCTACTTTGTTCATGCTTGTGTATATGTTAATAGACAGCTGGATAAATGAGTGCTGAGTGTCATGAAAACAGTTCTTTTAACTGAACCTTAAAGGGGAGAAACAGAATTATCATTAAAGTTCACATCATGGTCCAGAAAATACAGGCGCTACAGCGTTCTCTATTTGCGACAGAAGACAGAAATAAGGACTTAGGGTGAGGATGTAGCTTGGCGGTAGAGTGCTTGACTAGCATGTGCAAGAGAGCAGTTAGGTCCCTGGTACCACACAGATGCTGACTGAGGCTAAGGATGTCCATCACGGTGCTGTTTATATTGACTTCCAGAACATCCACTGCAGGTGATTATTAAAATCAACTTTAAGTCCATATAACAGATGCATGGGAGCCTATTAGAATGGGTAGGATCCACCTTTACTGCTATGAAAAACAGCCTCAATATATTCTGAGGTGAAGAACATAAATATTCAATAGTATATACAGCATCTTCTTCTTTAAGGTTTTTGTTGAAAATGTTAATAGCGGTAAAATATGTGAATTTACATTTTTATAATTTTATGTTCCCTTCTGTTTACCTCCCTTCATAAACTTTTATAATTAAGTATATATTATCATAAAATGAAGACAATTTATTTTAAAATGATCCATATTTAAATAAGAAACCCTTATTTAAAAGAGAAAAAATATTCCTTGAGCAAATGTTTGTGGGAATCATAAAGACTATCTGGAGAATAAGGCTCACTGGGAGGCCTGTCCAGGGCAGAGAGTTGAGGTGCCTAATGGTTCACAAAGGAAATCGCTTTTGGAGAAGGAAAGAGTATACATGCGGACCACAGCCTGGATATCTGAAGACAAATTCTCCTTTGTGCCCATGCAAACACTGGAAGGGTGCGCTACCTCCTTCTCTCTGGGGTCACTGCAGATCCTGTGGCACTGAGCTCACAGCTAGGCCTTGTACCCTGCTGATGATGAGGCCCTGAGGCCCCGAGCCCACTGCTGGGCCTGCACTCTGCTCTCCTGAGGCCCTCAGTCTACTTCTGGGCCTGCTCCTTGTGCTGGGTCTTCGAGTGATGGAGTGCTCATTCTGTTCTTAAAGAAAGCCTTGGCAACCCTGAGACTGCTTGGCCACTCCAGCCCTACTCAAAAGAAATGGGTATGTGGGCAATTGCCTTTACTGGGCGTAACAACAACTCCTAATTCATCTTCTCTTGCTCCCAAATAAGAGTCCAAACAAAACACACTCCAGGAAAATTTTCTTGGAGTAGGTTTCTAACTTTTCTGATCCTTTCTGAACTGGGAAATAGGCAATTTCTTTAGTTAGGTTTTTACAATACTTGTGAAACTGTATGTTTTAAGGTATATTAAGAAAAGCTAATTTAAGGTATACTGAGAAACTGAAAAGATATATAAATATAATGTACAATATTTGAAAGCAACCTGGTTCCATGTGAAGACAAAAAACTTACACACAGCATAGAATTAGGAAGCACACTGAATAAGCATTTCCTTCCTCAGATAGCATTAAGTTTCTGCAATTGGGTTGGAGAGATGGGTCAGTGGTTAAGAGCACTGGCTATTCTTGCAGAGGACCAAGGTTCAGTTCCCAGCACACAGATGTCGGCTAACAACCACCTGGAACTGAAGATATGCATCCTCTTCTGGTCTCTGCAGATACTGCACACACAGATGGACTTAAAGATTTTGTAGTTAAAAAATTAAACATAAATTATGTGTATGGGTGTGTATGTGTATACCATGTATGTGCAGGTGACCACAGAGGCCAGAAGAAGGTATCAGATCCCCTGGAGCTAGAGTTACAGATGGTTTTGAATGGCTGAATGTGGGTGCTTGGAAATGAACTCTTGCTCCTCTAGAAGAGCAGTAAGTATCCTAACTACTGAGCCATGTCCCCAGCCCCAAGATTCTGCAGTTTAAATACTTGAAATCTTCTCAAGGAAAAGATCCTATTGACCACAAAGATGATATACTTCTTATGTAAAGAAAGGTACTGTAGGCTTTATGAGGACATGCGGAAGGGTGGAGAAAGATAGCTCTGAGTAGTTTACACATGTTGCTTGTATAAATGCATCCTAAGCTGTGTAGGCATTGAGATTTCTTCACTCGGGTTTTATACAATTTTCCTCAACTTTTCTTTCTTTATTATGTGAAGAAAGAAACCTAGGCAGACAGAGGCCTCATTCAGAAAAAGTGCCTTACAAAGTTTAGAAATTTAAACTTGATCTTCTACAATGAATAGATTGACCCTGATAATATAAAACCAGGAACTCAAGACAACTTTACTGTAAAGTTATCAGTACACTGCCTAATATGTTAGCCACACACTGCATGTCAAAGTTAGTTGCTTAAAGCTTTGGAGGGTACAAGGTATAAGGGAGGAAGGTTTTAATACTCAGTTACCAGTTTTCTAGCTTGCTACGGGATCATTATGTTATCGTTTCACATAATCAGAGGAAAGGCTTAGAGAAGTCTTGGCCTGTAAACAGTATTGTACCTTTACTGTGACAAGCAGCATATGAAAAAAGAACATGCTTTTGCTTACGAAAAAGGCTCAAGAACATGGGAGGTCTCAAGCAGAGTGGATACACAGCCTGAGTCAAGAGTTAACACCATCCTAGCAGGGTGTGGTAGTGTATAGAATCCCAAAACTCAAGAAGCTGAGGCAGGAGGACAGTGAGTTTGAGGCCAGCCTGGGCTACATGGAGAAACCCTGTCTCAAACACCAAAACACAACAAGAACAAACAAATGAGAAAAGAGTTAACACCATGCTGTGTAAACTCATTGAATTATATGGCTAGATGTTTCCTTTATCTTCAACATGCTCACCACTGCAAGTCACACCCTCCCTCCACAGCTAGGCCTCCACCACCTTAACCATTAGCCCCCTATGTAAAATGGAGTGAAAATTCAGGGTGACAAAGCTCTGGTGGCTAGGTGTGAAACGCGTGGTGAGACCGGAACCCCCAGGACCACACAGCGATCATGAAATAACTGACCTATACAAACCGCTAGCACGGGTCACAAATTCATTGTCAGGTTCCAGCCTCTAGCTGTTCTTTGATTGTTCTAAATACTTGACAAACGGAAGCCTTTTCACTTTCTGTTGAAATTGCCTCATCTCCCTGTCAGAGCGCCATGGGGGACTCCATTACTTTTCTGACTTCTCTCCCCTCCTGACAAGTCATTTAGCTGGCTTCTTGTTGTGAAGGCTGTCCATGTCAAATTAGCCAGGGCCCCTATTGTCCTTATTACCACTCGAAAAGCCATCATGAGTAATGCTACGGGGTCCCTCAGTTGTCATCATTTGTCAGAAAGAAAGGGAGTGTGGTTACATATAGCTGACAGGTAATTTCAGTGTCTACAATTACCCCAATTAGTCTTGTCATAAACAATTCGATAAATGCACACCAATACAAACAGATAAACACACCGAGGTCTCTCACTATTAATGCTGTGTAATGGGTGAATCAGTGATATGATGTTATATTTTATTTATTTTTTTTAAAGCTATCCTCAGCTGTGATTTGGCACTTGCTACCTGGTCAGCATAAATTGTACTATCTACTTTCATTAACTCATCAGCACAAGGAAATCTGAAAGGCTGTGACAAAATTCATTTAGAGAGAGAGGGCAAGAGCAGATTGTTAGAACACCTGCTTTAGGCATGGATATGAGAAAGGTTTCCTTTTGTCAGTGCAGAGCAACGACAGGCTTTCGTGTTCACTACTGTGTATTAAGATAGCAACCTACGAAACATGGTGGAAGTGGGGAGTGCAAAATCCTATCCACACTCAAAGGAAGAAGAGGACTGGGAAAAGAAAATGGCCAAACTCACTAGTCAGCAACGAAGTATGAAAAATTTGGTAGGTTCACTTGTAAGATTATTACAGTTGTCTTCAAAGAAGGGTTTCCTCTCTCAAAACAAACAAAATTGCACACACACACACACACATACACACTCACACAGAGGCTGTCATGCTGGACCAGGTCAGAGTTGTGTACCTACTCCAACGTTCACAGGGATCTGGCGAACTGTGCCCTCAGCACAGTGGTGATGCAAATCCAGCAAGTGTGGCTTGCAGGTTGGCTCCCCTATTCCAGGGAACGAGCCTGTGTTAACCTAACACCCGCTAGGAGCACTCTTCGGTTACACACCAATCTATCTGAATGGAGCATCCTTAGGTCTGTTCTTGTGATCCACAGAAATAGATGCTCGAGACTCAACATGTGTAGTGTTCGCTGCACCCCGTCTGTTTGCTGACCACAATCTTAAGTGATGGCTGAAAACCCAACACAAGAATATTGTTGGAGGAAATTGCTCTTGGCAACTATTTGTTCAAGCTCAAGATTTTTTTTTTTTTTTAAACCAACACTAAGAACCCACCAGAAAATAGGCCAGGTCTCCCTAATGAGTAATCTATTTTAGCACAGTCTTGTCTAGGCATGACAGTTTACTGAGAGGCTTGAAAAACTCGTAATTACCAGTGTTACAGGGCAATTAATGTATATTACACTGCACTACACATGGCAGCAACTGTCATTTTCTCAATAAAAATGAGTACTCTTCAGCTAAAGGTGACATTAATTGGGACTTTAATGACTATGCAGAGGAGCTGAAGCCAAATATGAACAAAACAGCGATTCAATGAGCGACTTCAGAAACGAGAAAATTGTACTAAAATGAGATTAATTGCTGTTTAGAAAAAGGAAAGAACCTAAAAAGCTATTAAATTGCAGGGTTTGGGTGCCCGGGTGACGGTTGTGATGTTAATCTTGCATTCTCGCAGCAGGCAAATATTCACTAAATTCAGAGCCTTTTGACAGCGGGAAAAATCATGTATGCTTAACTTCAATCCATCAAAAATATATTTCAGCTTTTATCAGTGTTCTAAATACTTCTGCAATTTCAAAAATTACTGCTCCATTCCTTGGCTGTCATCATGCAAATGTGAACACTGTCAATATTGCTATGAAAAATTTCCCAGCTTCAAAGGCCTACTTCAGTGATAAAGAAAGAAAAACGTGAAGATTAGAATTGCAAAACACACACTACTAATATAACAGAAATCAAACAATAAGAATTTAATGTTTAAGTTGTGGAAACTGCTAAAATAGAAAATGATGGGGTGGGCCTTTTTTTTTGGCAGAAAAAAAACAAAGAAAAATAATTCTGAAATTCTTTCAAGGCTTGCAACTTTGTACTTAATTGATCATCACCAGTAATCAGGAGAGAACTTTACAGTTTGACTTTGGGTGTTCTGTTACTATGGCCCTCCAGTTTCTAAGAGCCTTTATCCTGCCTTCTGGGTCCTTTAAAAAGAATTATGTAATTGCTTTTTAAAACAATAGCCTTTTCAGCTGGGTGTGGTGGCACATGCCTTTAATTCCAGCACTCAGGAGGCAGAGGCAGGCAGATCTCTGTGAGACTGAGACCAGCCTGGTTTACACAGTGAGTTCTAGGTCAGCCTGATCTACACAGTGCATTCTAGACCAGCATGATCTACACGTGTTCAAGGCCAGCTGAAGCTATAGGGAGACCTTGTCTCAAAATACCAAAACTTAAAAAATACATAAAATAAAATAAAAATAGTGTTTTCATATATCACAAGGACTGTAGACACAGAACACAGCACTTGAACTTTGACATATTAGAAGGAAAAACAGATTTGATAACTGGCGTTACAGACTCTGTAATTTCTTCTTTTTTCCTTTTTTTTGTTGTTTGTTTATTTTAAAGAAACAGACCAGCAATTAGTATTTTTGTTAGGAACAGAGTTTTCAGAAAGGTTAATTATGGACAGAAATGAAGCTGTCCATAAGAAAACATGGCCTCCCCAAGGGGTCCTGCTCTCTCTCCCAGTTCAAAAGCAATCTTCTTTGTTTTGCATTTTAATATTTAAAGAATCTTCTCAGCCAACAAAATTCTGACCATACTCAAGAACCACATCCACTAAATGACAGGGGTTGTGCGACAGGATACTTCCAATCTCCAAGTCAATGACAGATCCCTGTCTATTCTAAAAATCCAGAAATACAAACATCTAACCTCTATTAGGACTGGTTACTGGGCACTTGTGTGCCAGATAATACTGACATGGCCACTCTGGGGATGAGGGGACCTGGGGATGGATGGGTCTAGGTCACTAACAGAATGCTCTGCTGAGTTTTATCAGCCAGCTGTTCTAGTCACTATATACATGAGTGAGTTTGGAACCCAAGCCTGAATGTGACCGTCTTTGTGAAACAGGCGGCTCTCCAGTATTACCTGCTCCTCCTCTTCCTCCAATCCCCCTTTCTTTTATCTAGACTTTAATGTTCACAGCACAATTCTTCTTCAAGAGTCTAACAAACGTCCTTTTTAGTCCCTTTTTTGGGGGGTGAAAAGAGGCCTTTGTTATTCATTGTGCCATTTAAAAACCAAGCTTCTCTCTTACCTCAAAAACAGCTTTATTTTAAAGACAAAAAAATCACGGAGCTCCCCCTAAAAATCTTTTCAGGCAGAGTCCTTAGAGAAGACAGGTGCCTTTGGATAAATTATCTCCATTGACAAACCATTCACATAAATTTGCTTTTTTTTTTTTTTTTAAAGAAAAAGTAGATGTCAATAGTTTGATTCCATTTTGTCTATGCAAATACCATTGATAAAAATTTCAATGGAAGTTTTCAGGGAGTGGAAGAGTTCCAAACTAGGTATTGAAATGGGTCTCAGGAATAGGATACTAATTCACCAAACTTGCCAAGAATGATCTAACCCAACAGTCATACAAAGGCAACCGCAAACCATCCACATGATCCTAGATAATCCTTTATACTGTATCTCTAGGATCTCATCCCGGGGCTGCAGTTCACTGTGGAGGCTCCATTTGGGGCTCCAGGTTTCCCATTTGCAAAGTGGGAGCAACTTTGTCATGCTAAATTGGAAGCATGTGAACTAAGTGCTGAGCACTTGGCAGACGCCAGCTCCAGGAATGTTAACGATTGGATTGGAATAACCCTTTCAGGAGCGCTCCTAACGTGAATTTACTTGATACTGTTGTTCACTTGCTGACATTCTTTACCCCTGGCCGTTGCCACACGGCTGCTATGAGAAAAGGTGGCCCTGGGAAGCATGAGAAAGGCTTGCACAAGAGCAAGGAGCAGTGCTTTCTCAGTGAAAGCTGAAACGCCATCTTTAACTTCATTATTAATTTGCACAAATATCATAGGCCTCCCTTCCAAATACTACTTACTCTGCAGTTCAGATTTCTTACTGGGGCCCTTTATAGATTGAAATGTATAACAATGCCCATCAATCTCACAATTGACAGATCATGTTGAAGTAGGGAATAGTGACAAGTTACAGACTTAAAAAAAAAAATTAAATCAATTCCAGGAGATTAGTAAGATGCATTTTTAGATACATACCCTCAGAGCATTATAAACTCAGAGAGGAGCCAAACTGGAATATCTCAAGTTTGGAAGATGAACAATATTTTGATGTGCCAAGGCTAATACATTATATGTTTTGAGTCTTACTATTAAGACCTGTAGCAACTGTTTTAAGAGATGAGTAGAAATGAAACAAATGGTAAATGTTTATTCAGTCATACAGTTCTGAAAGAAAACAACTGTTAATTTGCATTAGCTTGGGATGACTTAGCAGACTGCTTTTCAAGAGCTATCACCCCTCAGCAGCCCATAAAACAGCTTTCCTCCTTCCTCTTCTACCTGCCCAGCACTGGGATGTTTTCATTCATTTTCCCCACTGACCACCACTATTCAGCAAGTTAAAATTCACTTCAAAACAGACTATATCCTTTCTCAGTTAGTTTGTTGAGGAGAGAATCTACGGATACAACATCTGAGGTTTGATGTAGACAGATGTAGCCTCAATGACTCCATTTTGTAATGTAAAAAATTGTAGAATGAGGAGCATTTTGAGTTATTGAATAAATAAAAATTTTATTTAACACCAGTTAGTGCAACCAGGACAGCTATTTTGGATAAATAAAAGTTTGACAGCCTATGTTTAGGGGTATCAGAACCCTAGGCATATAAATGCAAGTAAATCTGATTGTGGAGAGTACCAAATCTCTCACCCTTATATAAGGTGAGAAAGTAAATGGAAAAACAAGGCAAAAAACTGTGCCTCCCAGGTTGGAGTCAAGGGCAACTTCTTGAGAACCCTTGGTCTTTCAATCCAAGAACTGTCAGTATAGGCAGGGCCTCCAGGTGTTCCTATCTTCTCTTCTCATGGTTTTAAGACCCAAACAGAAAAATAGCAGTGAGCATTCTTTGCAGACCATCTAATAATGGGTAAAAGAGAATGAAAGGAAAGTCCTAAAGAAAAGATAATGACTCGATTGAAAAAAGCAGAATAAAATGTGGTGGTTCTGCAAAGAGCAGAACATTCTGGCTCTGAAGTGAGACGGGAGACAGACAGAGCACCATGCTGAGCACCAGTGAGGGTGGGGATCGGAGCACCATGCTGAGCACCAGTGAGGGTGGGGATCGGAGCACCATGCTGAGCACCAATGAGGGTGGGGATCGGAGCACCATGCTGAGCACCATGAGGGTGGTGTGAGACCAGGCTTGTCAGGAGACGATGAGGGAGATGGAAAGGAAAGGCATCACCAGGATTTCCTCTTGGAGGGCCTTTGTTTTCATTAGTCAGTAACGTGACAAGAAACAATCACAGCTCAGTACAGGGAATCTTCAGCAAATCTGATCCGAACAAAACTACTGCAGGAGAAGGACCAGGAGCAGAATCCCCTTTACTGAGCAAATGGACACTTGAGCCTAAAGATAGTTGTAAGCCTAGCTTCCAATTCCAAGCAAAGCCACATATGGCCAAGGCCACCCACACAGTGATTACTGATATACATACATCTCCTTTTCCAAGGCACCGTTTCTCTGGACATATCAAGGCTCCAGAAAATAAATTCCAAATATATTTTTCCTAAAGTCTTTCTCCCTGAGCCACACGTTTCTTTCTAATCGGTTACTTCTAATCGGGAGTAATCGTTACACTGTCTCCTGAAGGAGCAGTTAAGACTAGGAGAATGAACACAGGAAGCTCTTTGGCCTGTATTTCCAAGCTGGAAGAGAAACACAGGTTGAGTATCTTTGATCCCAAAAACTTGAAATAAAGGACTTGAGTGTCAGCAGTTTTAGATTTTGGAATTGATTGGATTGGGGTGGTTCAGCCTGGAAAAAAAAAAAATCTAATAAAAATTCCAACATCTGGCCAGGTGTTGTAGTGCATGGCTTTAGTTCTAGCACTCGGAAGGCAGAGGATCTCTGATAGATCTAGACCAGCCTGGTCTACATGGCAAGTTACAGGCCCAGCTGTGGCTACAGAGATGGCCCAGTGGTTAAGAGCACTGGCTCTTCTTGTAGAGGTCCTGGGTTTGATTCCCAGCACTCACACAGTGGATGACAACTGTCTGTAACTCCAGTTGTAGGGGAATACGGTACCCTCTTCTGACTTCTGTAGGCACTGCATGACCTGGGTGCACTTATATACATGCAGGCAATACACTCATACACATAAAACAAAAGTGATAAATAAAATAAAAAATCTCAAATCCAAAACAAACAAACAACAAAAATAGCAAAACATCATTAATGCTGTTGTTGGTCTCAAGCATTTGGGACAAGAGGCATTCAACCTGAACTTACCTTCTTTCCTTGGGCTTCATATTAGAATCTTAGCTTTAATTGTTACCTCTTGTTTAGAAGAACATCCACCCCTCCTTCTCCATTCTGTATATATACACACACATACTTTCTAGTGAAACTAAACTGCTATATGCAAAAGAATGAAAAGAGGGCACAGGTCAAACTAACTTTAGACCCTCTGCCAGGGTGGCACCAGGTGCTACCTGAAGAACACCGTTTTTAGGGACACCCAAGCTTTCCTGTGGCATTAAGGGATGAGCTAAACTCACTACAACCACATCTGCCTATTTTAAATCTATTAGGAATACGTATGTGTGTGTGTGTGTGTGTGTGTGTGTGTGTGTACTTTTATCAATAAGAGCACAAGAAAGAAGTTTCTTGATAAAAAGCAAATACAAAAAAAAACATGTATTAAGTGTAAAAACTCATCTTGTGGATACTGATCTAAAGTTTAAAATACCACAGTCAGTCAGACTAGGTTGTCCTTATTTTGTACCACATGAATTTATAAGGCTTATTCTAATGTTACAGAAAACAAATCCAAAAAATGAAAGCTTGGATTTAAAAAAATTTTGTTAGCAAAAGTTCTGATGCTTTTCTCATTTTATATGATTTTTTTTTTTTTTTTTTTACTTTTGAGTTGCCTACCCAGCTAGCCCCAGAACCCTAACTACTGGCCTCCAGACTTTTCCTTAATGAGTTTGTAGGTCCCTGTCTTCTGTTTACACTCCGAGTGTGGTCTAGCTTTTAGCCTTGACATGCTTGGAACTGGTGAAGTGCAGTTGCAATGGGAAAAGATGTTTCAACCAGTCAAACGTTCCTTCCTTTTAGGATGGGCAGCGGGGCCAGAACAAGCCCCCAGCTGCTGCAGGCAGAATTCAAGCCCCTGCCCCATATTCCCACTGTGCCCAGCACAGGCAGGGTGCACCGTCATCCCTGGATGCCTAAGACTGGTAGATGCTGGTAAAAGCAACAGTTTTATGGCACAATGAATGAAGGAATCCTGGCTTTGACATGAATGGATTAATCTTAGATCACTTTTTCTCTTGGACTCCTTGCTTTTCTAATCCATTTGAAATACTTTCACTTTCCTAGAGGAATGGTTAGCCTCAAGCAAATTAATGAACATGAAAGTGCTCTACAAATCTAGTAGATTATGACATCTGCTCTCAGTAAACACCATTGGGTTTATACAATGAAACTGATTATTCATTTGAGGCACCTGAGTGCTCATCGTTAGAAACAGGCAAAAATCTAATTTCCTACAAATTCTAACCTATGGGTCTTTGTGGATGTTTTTCCCCTTTCCCGTCTCTTTTCCCCAATTGTAGTCCCCCGACTCCAAGTCAACGCGCAGATTTTCTAGACCCACAACCCTGCTCAGGAGAGGCTCTGGCGAGCAGGGCTCTGGATGGCCACACCTTGAACTACCGTCCTCCTGCAGGAGCTGTTTCCTAATCTTCCAAAAGGCAGGGACTTTGTTGAGGTGACCCTGGGGTGCCTCACTGACATTCCTAGCACCTGTATCCGCCTTCCACATTCTCACCTCTCATCTTATGACCTTCCTTGCCTCAGTGGAATAATAAGAAGACCAAAAATAGAACCCAAATAGGAGAAAAATCAGAGCCAAGAAAGATTGTCTGGATATATAAGCCACCTCTCTAGGGCTGTTTGGAAGCATGACTAGGATGGACCTGACAAAAACACAGTTCTATGTTAAAAACAAACAGAACAAACCATGGGTCAAATATCGATGCAACAGCTTCCCTGATCCTAAGGTTCAGACCCAGTAACAGAGGGAGAATCGAGTTCAGATGCAGTGATTTCAAAGACTTCACGAGACAGCACTTGCCCAGTGTAGGATGAACGATATCCCCAGACAGCTGAATTATTTGAGAATCTACAAGTATGTGAAACAGTGGCCTGTGCCACATTTCCAACCTTGCTGTAAATGACAGAAGGTGCTGCAGGTGAGTCCTGTGCAGGGGTTGTTTTTAAGTCAGTAGAGCAATACGTACACATTGTTTGCTTTTTGTCATCTGGTTTGTCTTAATCACAAACTAAAAATTCATTTATCATGCTGTATACAACATTATGTTTATATGGGTATCGTATGTTGCTTGCTTGAAATCGTATACATTAAAATTAAGAACAGAAATCCAAGTTAATGGTCAAAGACAACCAATAACAAAATGACTAAATTACGGTTGTCAAACATCATTTAATGTGTGTACTTCTGTTCTTTTTTTTGACCAATAATTATTAAAACTAAAGCGATATGAGTTAGTGTTTATGACTTCCTCTGGAAAAGCCCAACTCAGAACAGTTGTTTCAGGCTGAGAAGAATGCTGTGGCCATGTCTATGCGATGGCCTAGTGACTTTACATCCTCCTGTCAAACCTCAGTAGCCTTATTTGTAGTGACACATGCTGGAGGAGGCTGGAGGTTAAAGTTGAGAGGAGGGGCAACAGGAAAATCAACTGCTTTCAGGAGACTGCAGCCTTTAACATATCTGGGTCTGTTGGCAGTTTTTGCAAAGTTCACAATTCTGGTTGCTGATGTTTTTTAAAAACAGATCCTCAAATCAGAGGTCAGATGGATTTGGTAAAAGTTTTCTACTTGGAAATAATTCTGGGTGTTAATGTATCCACAGTTCATTCATAGTTGGATTTAAGGGAAAAAAAGTAAGTCTAAAGCTTAAAAATAAAATTCTTATTTTTCAAATACCTGAGATCAGAGAAAAGTGAAATTACTAAGCCTCAGTTCACTGTGTAGGTCTACTGGGAAGCAGTTGTTGTAGGACAGGGTGGGGAAGAAAAGGAAAATGAAAAGAGAAATTTAAAGTCTGTGTGGGGCAAAGTTTTTATGGGCTGTTGGACAAGGAGACATTTTATTAGAGTGCTGGCTTCGGTCCTCTACGATATCACACTGAACACAGGGATTGTACCCATAGCAGAGAATTATACCAAAGTCACAAGCTAAGATCCATTCATGCCTGTGAAAATATCCCTTTGTAATAAATGCCTACTTTTCTGAACTTGGCACATACTGGTTTACTTATGGTGAGTCTTCATCTCAAATACCTCTGCTTACCTCATACCAAATGTGTATTGTGAGCTTGGTACTATATATAGCTGAACTCACTCATCCTCATAGGAATGGAAATTATACTCGTTTGATAGACACACATACACACACACACATACACACACACACATATAAACACAGGGGAGAAGGAGAGAGGAAGAAGGGAGGAAGGAAAGGAGGGAGGGAAGGAGGGCGGGAAGGAGGGAGGTGGGGAGAGGGAATAGATACTTTTCAAGCTCACATAGAAGGAACTGAAAAAGGATCAAACTTATTTGCTACTAATTATTAAGAATAACATTTAAAGAGTTCTTTCTGTCAAAGTGGTACATAGCAGTTATAAAACATTGTTTATGAAATTAAAACAATTCTTGTTATAAGCATTAACTTACTTCCCCAGGTTTTATCTATTGAACAGAGTAGGGTTCAACACTGAGTGTCTTAAATTTCACTAAAAAAACCCTACATTATAGATATGAACTCTCTTGGCTAGCTATACAAAGTCTGTGTGTCTCTTGATTTTTTTTTTAAAACTCCCTGCTTAATTTTAATGATGAAATGCACAAATCTTTAATGAAATATAGGTAGTCAACCTTATGAATGAAAGGAAGAGGAAAAACATAACTTTCAAAAGAATTCTTATGAGGTGGGGCCTTTGGAGAACTGGTATTATCAAGGGAGAAATGGGGAAAGTGGGGACACTTTAAATGGGCAAGGCACTGAGGGAAGGGCAGACAGGGAGAAACAGAGAGGGGAGATAAATAATGCCTAACTATTCCAGAGGGAATCATATTTCTCTAACAACCTAATGACAGATTCCACATATAATACCTCTATATGAGCCCATACACATAGCTGAAGGCTACATAACAAGAAACGGTGCCAGACAGGAGAAACTTTCCTTTGAGTTGTTGGCCAGGGTCGCCCAAGAGACCCCCAAAATTACACAGGCTATTGACACAGATCTTGATTGCCCCACAGAACTTGAAGGTAAGACCCTATTGCAGAAGATAGGACATACTTCGGAGACTGGATTAGGAGCAAAGGAGTTGGGGCTGACTTGGAAGCCACTTACCCTGAAGGTTAACTCTCATAGCTCTGGATAGCACTATGTATGTAGCTAAGGGAGAACATCAATTGATGGCCCAACAGCAGTTTCATGACCAAATAACCACATTGATGTCTGGCTCATCATTCCACACTGGTGCAGTAGTGGCACTTTTATCTTGGGGCCAATCAATGGCCACCTAATTGGTCTTAAGAGTTCACTCAATGGGAGAAAACTCATGCATGGTAGTGTAATCACAGCCAAATACACATGCCTGAAGAGGTCACAGATCTTAGTGAGATCCCCAAGGGCTGTTACATCCTAGTCTAACACAACTTCTTACTAAATGCAAAATATGTATCCTTATATTTACAGTCAAGTTTCCCAGTCACCACTCGTCAAAGAAGCTTCTTTTGCAGCAGACAGAGACTAATATAGAATACCACAGCTGGTCACACATAGATATTGTCTGAGAATTTCCCATGCCTAAGTGACACATCTACAAGGCAGCCTCTATACTCAAGGTTCACACAATATAGAACAAGGGGTAAAGAACACTAATGAATCTCTGAACTTTCATTAATGAAACTCCCTCATGCAACAAAGGGCACAACTGGCTAAATCATGGAGATTAGGAACCTGAAGGGTGCAGGACCCTGGACAGGACTCTTATATTAAATATCATTCATCCAGGGCTTAGTGACCATTGCAGAAGAGGGGGTGGAAAGATTTTAAGAGCCAGGAAGGAAGTTCATGATCATATGGAAATAGAATCCTACAAGCTCCTGGGATTCTGCTCAAATGAACCTATAGCAATGATCTTGGCATGCTCAAGATCCATGGAAACTCAAGCAGAAAAAAAACCCAGCATGGAACTGGAGAAATGAGTAGCAGATACCAATTTTTGCTGAAGAAATATTGGCAATTGATTACCGTTGGGTGAGGATGAGCTGGTCTTCCTAAAGTGAGGGTCTCTGGGTAGGCTGACCGAACCTAAGTGGATGAACCTGCACTGAGGTCACTTGGGGACACTGACTTGACACAACAGACTTTAACACAGATGAAAGAATGTATGGGTTCCAGTTGTGGGGCTATGAGGGGGGAGCTGGTGGGGAAGAGATATACAGATGATTAAGATCGATTGAGATGTTCTGTATGAAACACACAGTGATTCGATATAAAATATAAAATCAAATAAAAAGAAATAAAGAAGAATCCTTATGAAACAGCATGGATTAAAGGAAAGTTAGCTGAGGCTGTGTAATGCCTGCTGCACTTCTGGAAACTCAGGTAACTACATATAAATGTTTTAAAAATAAACATATTAAGCCACGGAGATGGCTCAGTGTAGGTAGAGTAACTTGATGCATAAGCCTAGAGACCAAAGTTTGATTGTCAGAGGTGGAAGGAGAGAATCAACTTTACAAAGCTGCCTTCTGACTTCTACAGCTGTGCTGGGGGATACTCATGCCTGCACAAACATACACACACACGCACACAAACACACACACACACTCGCACAAATTACTACTATTATTAATAGTAATAAACAAAATATATTTAAGAACCACCTGAAAGGAAAGTTATTTTCTCATCCAGAAATATTGGTCACAAATTTCATGAGAACTCTTTTGTTTAGAGCAGAAACTAAATAGACACATCAAGCTGAAGAAATACGTTTTTTATCTAAAAAACATGTATGACTGCTAAATAACAACAATTGAAGATGTTTCTGCTATTTAAATACATTCCATTAAAAACTCCTGGTGGAAAATGTTTCTGACTTTCTGTGATGCCTTGTTTTCCCCTCACACAGCTTCTTGGCATATGTGGATGTGTGTATATGCAAACACATATTTATATATGCTGGGCAGGTGACAGATAATTTTGGTTTTGTTTGCTTCATTTGACACAGATGAAATGTTAGGAAAAGAACGCAGTACTCCAGAAGTCAGAAGCCTTCAGCAAAAGCAGAGTAAATATGTTAGGTACTGAACAAGGAAAGTGGCCTAAAAGGCACTCTGTGTTCTAAATTTACCTTCTGTTGGGATGAAAGCCTAAGTTTTGAAGCTGGTTTAACAGAGACAAGGACAAGACATGTCCTCAGTGTTCCTGATGCTTCTTTTTTCCATCTTCACTGAACTAACGCTTTTCCTTCTTTATGTCATTTTGAACCTCAGTAGTTTGGAATCCCAGAACCACCCTAAAATGCCAGGTGGGCATGGCTGCCTATAATTTCTCCTTTGGAAAGCAAGAGAGGGACTCCCAGGAGCAAGCTGGCCAGTGACACCAGCCATGTCGATGAGCTTTAGGCTTGACTGAGACTCACTCTGCCTCAGCGAATACGGTGGAAAAACAATCAAGGTTGATTTCCAACATCAACCTCCAGTCTTCACATAAATACACTCGCACAAACATGTGGCTTCCCAAATACACACACATATACATGTACACACATACACATACATGCACACATAGGCATGCACATGAAAATAAAAAAAGGAAAACAAACTCTCTAAGCTCTTAATAAACCTTAAGAGCAAAACTTCAAATGTCTAAACATTGTATAAAAATGTACAAGATTTTTGTTGATGCCTGTCATTTAAGCCAGGGTTTCATTACGCAGCACTGGCTGGCCTGGAACTCCCTAGGTGGACCAGAATAGCCTTGAACTTACAGAGCTCGTCCTGCCTCTGTACACCAAATGCTAGGATTAAAGGCATGCACCATCAGGACCAGCCAGATGTTCTTAAGCACTGCTATGGTTTGAAATTTGTAATGAGCAATATAAATGAGTTAAAACAAGCCAATTTTATACTTAATCCTTAAGAACATGTAAAAAGGATATACTAATAATCATTAATTTTATCTTCTTAAAAATATTTTTACTGAGCTTTTGTATTTAGAAGCATTCTCCCATCCATCTCCCACACCCTCGGACAGGATTCCTATATTAAACCTCACCTACTCACTCAGGGGCCATTTTGGAATTTTATCTTTTTAAGATTTATTTTTATTTAAGTGTGTGTGTATGTGTGTGTGTGTGTGTGTGTATGTGTGTGTGCCCAGAGACCAGAAGCATAGGATTCCTCGGCTGGAGTTACAGTTGTAAGTAACCTGACTTGTGTTCTGGGAACTTGAATCGTGTCCTCTGCAAGAGCAGCAAGTGCTTTTAACTGTTGAGCCATCTCTCCAACCCCAGTATTCATAATTATTAATAGGTGTATAATTGGTGTCAAAGACAGAATAATACAAATGAAGAAATAATCCAAGCTGTATAGCGGTTGTTTTGAGAGTTTCATAGATCTGCACTTTGGAGCAATTTCCAGTGACTCAGCATATCTTCAGAAAGCAATGCTTATTTAACATAACAAAGAGGTTAGAATTGGATTCTTCAGTTTGTAGCCTATATTGACATTAAATAAACTCTTAAGCAAATTTAAAAGAAGACACAATGAGCCCATTCTGGCTAGTGCCTTGTTTTTTAAATTTCAGTACTTATCACAGAGTGGGGTGTTTAATGGAGCACAATGATAAAGTTACTTATCATCTATAGAGTCCTAGCTGAGTGCTGATAATAAATGAAATATGTGAATATTTACAAATATTTTAATGGTGAAAGTGAACTGTTCATGTATTTATGATGCAGTCAGGCTCTAAAGGACACAGATGGGAATATAATCTTATATGTACCCTTTCTGCTAACATATATATATATATATATATATATATATATATATATATATATGAAGTACAATAAAGAATAAGAGGACAGGTAAAGTACTCAGCTGTCTGGAGATATAGGAAGCTAGACAGGACTGCATTCAGGACAACAATCACATACTAAACTTCACACTATAGACATGTCCTACAGTCCAAATCCAACTAACAAGTGGCTTACGGCTAAGCAGAACTATATACAAAGAGGCCATAAGTTTATGGCCATTAGCACCCATCTCAAGTTTTCAAAGTCACCGTGTGGATTTGAAAAGTAGAGAGATCAATTTCAATATGGCAGAATGAAATTCAAATCAAACACTGTGCCTTGTCACAGCACTTCAGATGGGCTTTCCCTGATCTCTTTACCACAGTTTAAGAAAGTGGTTATTTAGTGACTCCTTTACTTTTTGTTTTTCCTATCACACATGAAGTCTTATGGGCAGAGTTCACACTTGCTTATTATCTCATTCTTGGTGCACAGACTGGTGAGCACAATAGGTGCTCAGTTACATACCTGATGAATGAGCAGACACTATCCTAGCCTCCAAAGATGTTCCATTAATTTGGTAATGGGACAGGAGCAGTGGACTATCCTTGCCTAGCCTGAGGAAGAACAAGGCTCCAGGATGCAATCAGGAATACATTCAGGTCCAATAATCCTTGACATCTCAACAACGGAATGGATATGAATGTGCCTAGCTAGAATTTTCTCTCCCCTAAGGTTTAAGTATGACTTGTCTCCTAAAAGGTCATATGCTTAGCACCCGGTAGAGCATGCTGAAAGGCAGTGGTCTCTAAGAAGGAGGACACAGTTAGGTCATGGGATTCTGCCCTTAAGAAAGGATTAATGTTGTTTTCTAGAAGTAGATTAGGAGGGGTGAGGAATGCATTCATTTCTGTCAGAATGGGTATTATAAAAGAATGAGTACAGTCTCCCACCGAGACTCTACCTTCTGTCTCATGTCCCCACTCCCTCTTGCATATGCCCCACATGGCACCACGCACTTGCCTTGTTATGATGCAGTCTTAAGGCTCCACAAGAACAATGAGATTCATGCAGATGTTCTTGATCATCAAAGTTGCAAGCCAGGCTACTTCTTTTTTTTTTTTTTCTGTATAGAATGCCTAAGTTCTGATATTTTCTTTTACACTTATTTATTTATGTGTGTGCATGCATATGCAGGGTGGTCAGATTATAACTTGAGAGGCTTGATGCCTTTTTTCTGTGAGCCATTTTGCCAGCCTTGAGTACTTTGTTATAGCAATGCAGATCACAATGAAACATATCCTTAATAAAGAACCAGAATAACCAAGTGATTTGTGGATCCAGACCAACCAAGCAGGGGTAGCACTAAGCAGTCAGCTGCTGTCTCCATTGACATATACGTCTCTCTTTAAAGCCGGCTAGGAAAGTCTGTCTGCCTCGTTTCATCTCCTCACTGCAGAATTCCTTTTTGTAAATCTCCTATTGGAGTAACAAACTTTGATTGTTCCCACTAAATAGAAGGACATGGACAAAAAAAAGATTCATAAAGCTCCCACTGTCAATCACGTGGTGATAGATTTCATGAAGGTCCAACAAACTACAGAAGAATAGAAAAACAAAATGCTTAGATTTATTTCTAATAAAAAGCCAAAATAGAAAAATTTTCTTAAGAATGAAAATCAAATGCTTAAGGCAGTAAGCTTATAAAAAGTACATGGTTTCCACAACCTTAATTCAGTTAAACCCATGCCCTTCATACGAGGAAAGTGGGACACAGAAAAATAGAGGAAGGTGAAATGAAGCTTATCCATGAGGCAGGAGAGAGCATGGACGGAACCCTTTCTTACAGCTCTGGGGAGAAACCAGTCCTCCTGACCTTGACCTTGATCCCAGAATCCCAGGTTCCAGAACTGAGAAAGAAATTTCGCCTGTTGTTGAGCCCCTTCTCTGCCATGAAACGTTTTGTTAAAACAGCCCTAGCAAACCAATAAACTTGGAGTAGACTGATTTACTTTTTGTGATGGTTCATACTGACAGCTTGATGGGTTCAAGAATCTCCTAGGAGTCAAAGCTCTGGGTATGTCTGTGAGAGAGTTTCTAGATTGAGTTAACTGAGGTTTATGTGGGTGGTATCATTCCTTGGGCTGAATAGGAAAGAGGAAACCATCTGGGCTCATGCCTTTGAACTCTCTGATTTTTGACTGTGGAAGTAATGTGACCTTGAGTTCCAGATGCCATGATGGATTGCATACTCAAACTAAAACAAACAATTCTTTTGTCAGGTATAGTATCACATCAATGAGAACAGTAACTAATCCACTTTTCAATGTTGGTCCCTTGTAAACCTGAAATTATGCTTTACAATAGAAAATTACTATCACCATTATTTTATGAAGGGCAATGAAGTAAAATGGTTTTAAAGATTTTCAGACAAAGATTTACACCTATTTAGAAATTTTCTATGATTAAACATGGAAGTTTGAATAATACTTGAAAAAATTTCCAGCTCATTCAGTGTTCAAGCTTTTTAATTATGAGAAGCATGGTGAATTAAGATGCTCAAATGGATTCATTATCTCAGTTCAGACAGCTCAGAAGTGGTAGCTCAGCCAGTCCTTACCTCATTCACATTCCTCCCCTGATTTTTTTAATACCCCTACCTACCAGTATTTCATACCACAGTTCCCAGCAGGGTATGCCCAAGAATAATACAGTAAAATATACAGTAAAATAATACAGTAAAATACAGTAAAATCTTTAATAAAATAAAATTTAAGAATTATAGGGCTAAGCAAAGATAAACACATTTCCTTCATTTAGAACATCTTTAAAATATTTTATTTATTATTTATATTTTATTATGTGTATGAGTGTATTGTTTGCATGTATGTAAATGCACCCATGTTGTGCAATGTCTGTGGAGGTCAGAAGAGAAAGCTGAATTCTCCTGGAACTGGAGTTATGGATGGTTGTTGACTGCCATGTGGGTGTTGGGAATTCAACCTGGGTCCTCTGCAAGAATAGTCAGTGTTCTAAACCACTGAGCCATCTCTCCAGCCCCCATACAGAACTTCTTAGGCCTTTAGTACTTTAAAGCAGTAGGCAATATTTCCCATAATTACTAGACTTTCTCTGGGAAGCATTTTTTGAACACAGTCATTGCTGACAATCTAATCCAAGCAAGGCCCCCTTTTTTCCATACAAAACAAAATGTTTGCTATAAATCTTTGTAGGAATTTTAACATATTAAATAAGGATTCAAATGGAATTAGATAAGAATAAGATTGCATGGTTTTTCACTTGGAAAGTAAATTTTTCAATATTTATTGGAGTTGAGATGGCTAATACTATGCATCATTTTAAACACATCAGAATAAATTTGTATAATTCTCAATAATCAAAATAGACACCAGGAGAAACATACATATTTCCAGTTGGATCTGAGACACCATCTCCTCCTTTACTTTGTAACATTTGGAATATTTGCACAGTGAAGCTGTGATACTTGCCAGTAATAGTTATGTGTCACAGTAAAGCATATGATAGATTAATCACAATATCATCTTCAAATCTACTAACAGTATATGAAACAATATTAATAGTTTTTTTTTCAAGTATTATTTCTCTTAGAAACTACAGTGAGCTTCCTGAACAAGTATAAAAGCAAAGGGCCAACCTATTTTGTTTTCTGCAAAATGCAAAATTCAAAGGCTGCCGACTGTTCCCATGGCACACACAGTAGATCTGAAAGATTCCTTCTGAGTCTGAGAAACTGTGGCAACATCACAGGTTGAACAACCAATCTGGGCCATGAACATTGGTACATGATCTTTACATTTTAAAAAATGCATTGTTTGTTAAAAGAAAACCTTTCCCTTTATCCCAGACACTGAGGGGTTTATTATCTGCAAGACACTGTTCTAGACTTAGGGATACAGCAGGAAACGAATCAGACAGACGTCTCTACTGTTGTGAAGTTTTGATTCAAGTTGGGCAAATTCAATCAAACACTGTGGATTATGTTAGAGAATGAAAAGTATCATGGAGAAACATCAAATGAGAAAGGAAGATGGAAGCTGTCCAGAAAAGTCAGTGAGCCTAAGAACATGGCATTACACCTGACTTTTCACAGTGATCCATGAACACACTTGGGAAAGATGATTCATGCCAAAAAGACAAAGCCTGTAAAGGACTTGGACAACAGTGAACCTGCCTAACTCTAGGGACAGCAAAGAGACCAGAACAGCTGGTGCAGAGAAAATGATGGGGAGCATGGACCAGTCTGTCACATGTTAACTTCATTTGTCAACTTGATGAACCTGGAATGAGGAAACCACGATTGAGTTTTCTTCATTGGTAATTGATGTGGGTGCTACCATCTCTAGGCAAGTAGGCCTGGGATGTATAAGAAAGGTAGCTGAGGGGGCTGGAGAGATGCCTCAGTGGTTAAGAGCACTGGCTGCTCTTGGTGAGGACCTGGGTTCAGTAGCACCCATATGGCAGTTAACAGCTTTCTTTAACTCCAGTTCTAAGGGATCTGATGTTGTCTTGTGGCATCTGTTGACACTGCACACATAGGTGTACATACATGCAGGCAAGCACTCATACACATTATATTCATATATATATATATATACGTATATTTATACATATATATACGTATATATATACGTGTATATATATATATATACGTATATATATACACGTATATATATATATACGTATATATATATATATATGTATACGTATATATATATAGACACCTGAGCAAGCCAGAAGAACCACCCATTAAGCAGCTTTCCTCCAAGGTCTCTACTTCAGTTCTTGCCTTGTTTGCCTGGTTCTTGCCTTTACTTTCCTCGATGATGGACTATAACCTGCAAGCCAAATAAATCCTTTCCTGCCCGAGTTGCTTTTTTTTCCATGATGGTTATCAGAGCAATACAAACCAAACTAGGACAGTAAAAAACATAGTCAGAACAATGACTGTGGAGAACAGTGCAGAGCATGAAGCCTGATCCTGTCTCCTACTCTGGGCCATCAGGAAACAGGATGAATATAATCTGACATCTATTTGATGATCTGAATGTTATACTGAGAAAAAGTAGAAAGGTGCGAGAGGAAGACATCAGCAGGAGTCACTGCAATAATCTAAGTACCAGGGGACTGTGGCCTAGGCTGAGAGCAACAGAGATCAAGACAAATAGCTGGATTCTAATGTATACTTTCAGGGGGGCGGGGTGAGGGAGTGAATTAGACAGATTCTCATATAGCTTAAGCTGACCTTGAACTCGCTAAGTAGATAAAAATTACCTTGAACTCCTGATCCTCCTGCCTTCATCTTCAAACTCCTGGGATTACAGGCATGTACTACCATGCCTGGCACTGCACATACACATTTTTAGGTAGACTTAATAAGATTTTCAGGAAGTCTAGAAGTACAGAGTGAAGGAAGGAGATAAGAATGAGTCCAAGGTAAATGGTGGCATTCATATTGCCATTAACAGATGGAGTAAAGCATAAGGATACCTGGAATTCAGATTTGGCCATGTTTAATTTGAGATGTTTACACACATCTCAGTAGAGAAGGAGACTGGGCAGTGAGGTACAGGGGTCTGAAGTTTAGCAGCGAGGTCAGGATGGACACATAACTATGGGACATACACACACATAGTAGTTAAAGCCAGCAGACTGGATGAAATCACCAACATAAGAACACAGATAAAGAATCAAGCACTGAGCCCTGGGACACTCTCACAGGAAGAGAACAGGCAGAAAAGGAGGAGGTATGAACAGTCTGAGAAGAAATGATCACTAAGGCTGGAAGAACTCTCAGAAGGTAAGAGTACATGACAAGCGGCCATCAATCAACTCTTCCCAACAGGTCAAGTGAATGAGTTCTGAGCCCTAACTAAATAAATAGCCCTTAATAATTCCTTATGTATTAAGCTTTTGTATTTGGGTTAAATTACTTCATATTCCTGTAAAGTAACCAGATAATTATCATCTGACTTACAAGCAGTCTGAGGTTGCCCGATGGCCTATCAGTGGTCTGATCCCATAACTGCCAAAGAGAAAGAGTCTTTAACTGAAGAGTAACTAGTCTGATTGTAACTAATCGACTCAGGCTATTAGTGGCTCAGGAGAAAAGGATCTAGCAGAAGCTAGGTGCATATAAAAGCCTCTTAATTTCTCATGCAGTATTCCAGGCAGAACCTGCCAGAGCCATGGCACACAAAAGGAAACCAACTGGTCTACTTCCTTATGCTCACATGGTGGTGGCACACTATGGTCAACAACAGATGTGTTAATTTCCAAATGCTGCTAATATACGTTAACCTCAAATGCAAGACTTCCTGGATAAAGTCTAGACTTCATAGGAATCTCATTTGAATACTTTGACAGGAAGGCAGGTAAGATATAACAGGCAAAAAGAGACAATCCAGGCTTTGGAACATGTAGAGCCAAGGGCATGTCAGAGGGCACCATGAGGCATGGTGCAATGGTTAAAGAGTGTGCTTGGCTGGAAGTGCTTCCCAAGGTAACATCACCGAATATGGATGGAATGGGGAAGGTCTGGCTGTGAAGGCCTTCTGTATAAGAAGCCTGGTGAATCTTTACCGGTAATGGTCAACCATGATTAACTAAGATTGTAAAGTGATTCAGTTATGGAATGCTTTTGAACTGCCAATAACAGAGAGCTGCATGGGAGGAATGGGTACCCCCTCACTGAGTGAGCAAAGAATAACTGGGTAAACATGTCCCTTGAGCTGTGGGGCCCAAAGAGAAGGAGCTAGGAGACAGAAGTGGAAGTTTCCTTCTCACCCTGTGACCTGTCGGTGCCTTTAACTGCCTGAACCAACAAGAAGCCATGAAGTAAGAGTCTATCGATATGGCTCAAGTGGGCCAGATTCCCAGTGCAGAAAAGAGTGGAGTAGAGACAGGCAACACAGAGGTGGGAGCTGCCACTTCAGAACCGAGCTTTCAGAAGAGCCGTCTTGAACAGTGTTCAGGAAAAATAAAATAAAACAAGCAGGGAAGGAAGAATGGGAGCCCAGTCCTCTTGTGGTTCCTAAATAGCTCAGCATCCCGGGGACTGCATCAGTAGTCTAGGTGAGTAGGCCTGAGGTCTCCAAGCCTTCCGTCGAAATTAGAGTTGAAGCAGCGGCCCAGGATGCAGGCGGATAATAAACTTATCCAAGTGGTGTTCTATAGACAGGCCTGTGTGTCTGGGACATTAGCAAAGGAGTGTCCACTCACTCAGTATTGCGTAGGTGGGAAGTGGAGGCCACCAGTAGAGGCAGGAAGTGGGGTCCAAGGGGGAGAAGGGAATGAGTCGGCAGGTCTCTGTACAAGCCAAGGTTAGCTTGCAGAGCACAAAATAGTATCGCAGATGGAAACTAAAGTAAGGAAGAAATGAAACAAGCAATCACCATTTGGAACAAGGAAGAGAGAAAGCAAAGCCAGAGAAATGGGTGGCTTAAGGAAGCAATGCATGCCGGGTCTCCATCTTGTCAGAGAAGCACGAAGCAAGAAGGTTAGTGATGGAAATTACAGGACGTGTGCAACACTCTTTCCCTTAGCAAGTTGAGTGGATAAATGTGTAGCAGACTATGCATCCTCCTTAGTATCAAATTCTTTCCAAAATATTTTATTTCACTTTTACTTTTTATTTCGATAAGTATATTGCCTGTATGTATGTAAGTGCACTCGTGTTGCACAATGCCTGTGGAGGTCAGAAAAGCGCATCAGATCCCCTGGAACTGTAGTTATGGATGATTGTTAGCTGCCATATGGGTGCTGGGAACTGAACTCTGATCCTCTGCAAAAGCAGTCAATGCTCTTAACTACTGAGTCATCTCTGTTGCTTTGTAGATATCAAATTTGTAAGAAATGTTGCTACTCTAATTCCAAATATTTCTTGCAAAACCTCATGATATTTAATTTTGTTTCTAAGGAGTAGACTTCTAAAGGATTAAATTGCATAATGACCAAATGATCATTACTTATGAATAACTTAATTTTAGGTGCTGGGAAATTAACCTTAAATACAATTAACTCCAAATGAAGGAAACAATAAATGACAGCTTTTAAGGTATATGGCAAATATATATATAAAAAAATCTAAAATTGATGTGATCAGAACATAAAATGGAATATTCACTTAACATGTCATATTATAGTCTATCAACTGAAAATAGTGCCAGACAAGATGAAAAGATCAGGTTGAAATTTTAAAAGTACAGTTAGATTATATATAGAGTATTTTAAGTTTTAAAGCTGATCATATGCATGTATATGTATATATACATGTCTCTGGTAATTTTAATAATATAGGAAAATTAATCTCAAATAAAAATAATTTAAAATAGTTAAACACTGTGTTCTAAGTATATATTAAGATAAGCATATTTAAAATAATTGATATGATAGAATCATAATATGGAAATCCTTATTTAAAATGTCTTCGCATAGTCTACCAATTAGAAATAATATGTGTATTACTATGCAAAGATCAACGTTAAATTTTAAAAATACAGTAAAACTACGTATCTTCAGTAATTTTAGTGATTAATGCTTTAATTAAGAGATGAGGTACATGCAGACATATGCAATAAACTGACATAATTCATCACACTGGAAAGAACAACATGATGAATGCATATGTATACTGTGAATTATACAGCACACATGCAAATCATACACTCATTATCAACACAGAGGCATTCTTTTTCCTCCAGCCAAAACCTAACAAATCTTCAAGTGCTACCCAATCTACTGCTTGACTTTAAAAACAAAGAAGTTTATGGTATCGTTTGCAGAATAGTAATTTAAAATAAGAAACTCAAGTGAATGGAAATACAGAGCAGACATGTTTAGTGGCCACATCTCTATGTGAGTCAAACTGGAAAGCAGTCCTTGTAGGATGTATGTCTATTGTTCCATAGTGTCATGTTAAATGGAAGTCTCCACACTGGGGATTTTATAAAGCTGCTAGATACAACACCAAATTAACATTAATTAATTAATTAATTAATAATGAATGCACTGATTACTGGCTGTTTGGAAAAACAATACAACTGGCCCAGAAACAGTTTCCCAGTGAAGTATCAATTACTTGAAAACAACAGCTCTCTGAGATTGAGTTGCCTTAGAATGAAATGTCCCAAATGAAGGCAATGTAAACATAGACATATCTGGTGTTTGAACATTGATGTGTGCCTTTGTGGTAGGGGCAGACTGAAGCCCCAAGCCTTGACATAGGCAGAGTAGGCTAAGGAAGATGCAAGCTCTACAGCAAAAAGGATCAGGCCTGGGCTCTCTACAAGCAGCTGCTCATCACATGGTCAACATATCCTTTTATTCGTATGCTTTTCCAGTTTAACTGTTAATTTGGCTTTTAAAGTGAACTCAGAGGAACGAAATGAGGTTTCTTTTTTTTTTTTTTTTTTAAATACTAAACTTACAGTAACTAAAAATGGAGCAAAGTACCTCTGGGATTCTTACACCTGACGAGCATCAGAGTTGCTCTAACAGAGAACAGTGTATATAATGGAGACAAATAGTGAGGAAATGGATTTTTCTGATGATTTGAAAACAATGTTGGTAAAAGTTAAGGATGTTTCTACTTTATAGATACAATTCAATCAATCAGCACATGAATCAGAAAATATTTTAAAACTGCATTGTCAGGCACCGTAATTTCACTCTCAAAGCTACAGAAAATATTTATAGGTTCTATTGTGTGTATCAAATACGAGAGCTTCCTACATGGCTTTTTCTCATCAGAGATAAGACAACAGTCCCCTTAATGATATGCTACAATGAGATTTTATAACATTTTAAAGATTTCGTGGAAACTTGAAACTCAGTTTTACTTTTTGGTTAAAACTGTATCTCAGCAAGGTCTTCAAGGCGCTACAAAGCACCCTGCATTTTCTTACTGCTGACAGTTCTTGAAACCATGCTCGAATGCTTTCTTTATCCTTTGGTGAACGATTGAAAGATCATATGTTAAAAGACTGGTGTTTCTCTTTTTCTTGCTCTCTAATTAAGAATTTACTATATTTTCTTATAGTTGCTACAAGAGCAAATAATTAAGATTCATTGATTGAGACAATTTTGATTGCTATGATTATATAAACAAATAGGATGTGAATATTTTCTAACCATGGATTTGAAAAATCAACGAAACTCCTTCAAATATGATGCTTAATGTCTAGCAGGTTAAATTGAAAGAGGTCTTCTTGTGTTAACTTAACAAACATGATGTATAAAAATAGAAAAAAAATACATTTGGGTAACTATCCTTTGATAACATGTCTGCTAATCAACAAATTCACTGTAAGAAAAAATTTACTCTGAATGTGTACATTTTTAGAATCTGAAATTTTCAGTTTTGTTTATCATTGTTTATCAACACTGTTCAAAAATAAAACCACTTCAATAGTCCAGGAAGTACAGATTTTAAAAATTGTACAAGAATTAAAGATTTCAATTTGAATATGTATATCTATGTATCTATCTATTATCTGTGAAAGACGCATCTAGAAAGAAATACATTTATTTTAATATTTTTTAAGTTATAGACTACATTTGTTACTGAAATGTTTTTGTAAAGAATTATAAAAACCTTCAAATGTTAATATTTATAAATACTTCAAAATTTATTTGCAAAGATGATAAATCTGAAATCACATATTTTAGTCTTTTTAAAGAAACATAAAAGATTTCTCTTCCTATATAGGAATGAGATACTTTCCAGAGCTGAAAGAACTTTGTTCATGTGATTTTTTTGTCATATTTTAATAAATGCTGAGAATTTTTTAGCCGTTTTCTATATAAAAAATACTGAATGTGCTATTGGGTTAATACATTACATATGAATTTTGATGCTTTTTTGAATAAATTTTGGAGAGGTTTTGAAAAACATATTTGGTTATATTATGACTTTAAAACATATTAGAAGTATAAAATATTAAAGGATACAAGGTATAATACTTTTACCTCAAGAACAACACTTTTGAACATGATTAATAATTCAGTCTGTTTTTGGTTTTCAGAGAAAAACTTAAAATATATAAAAAGCAAAAGGTGCCCCTACTTCAAATATCCATCTTGTGACTGCACAGCTCCTTTCAAATCTTCCTCTGAATACACACATTTTGCTGAAATATGTAAAGGAAGTGCCAGGTACCAAGTCACTCATCCCCTACTCATTTTTAAATGTCTCTAAGGTAGAGGGCATGCTTTCTTATATGACATAATTTCATATGTAATTTCTTATATACTTCTACAAGGGCACTGTCATGTCTAACAAAATTAATCATTATTTCAAGAACCATATTGAATGTTCAGTCTCCACAATGTATGTTGTAGTCCATTTGATGGAATCAGGTGCAACAAGGTTGGCTGCTGTTGGTTATGAAGTGTCTGGGCTCTGTCCTAGCATACCCACTCCCTACCCTGGTTAATTTTCACACCTCTGTCTTGCTGGAGACGCTGTTCTGACTTCTTTTAAAAAATGAACCTGGAATATCACTATTGAAGAAAATATATAGGGCTGACAAAGTGTAAAACCTGTCTAACTTTTCATATGTCTTTTTGGTTATGGAGAGGCAAAGAGAAACTCTGAGACATTCTGCCTGTTTCATGACTGAATAATTTCTAAAAGGCATCTCAACAATTTTATCCTATATATTAAAGAATCTAAAACTGTAGTAATCATTCATAGAATTGAGCCTATAAACGTTTTATGTAACAGAGTGAAGATATTTATTCATGAACTAAATGGCTATTTAGTAATTTCAATTCTATAAATACATTTTCTAGAATACATAAAGAAATAATTGAGGATTGTTTTTAAATCATTCTTTGAAAGAAAATTTAGTATATTTCTCCCTCTCCCTCTCCCTCTCCCTCTCCCTCTCTGGATCATTTTAACAAAACAGGCAGGTTTTCATTAGATGTAATTTGTGGGAGGCTTATACACCAAGTTGAGCCACTAGGGCAGTGAAACAATTGATAGCACTATCCTTTGAACTTTTATAAAAGAGATAAATAGAAAATTTAGGGGATTATAAAGTACTTATGAAAGTTACAAGTATTAGAAAACAGGAAATGTAATTTTAATACGTCTTCATGATATTTGTGTTAAATAAGAATGTAAATTAACATAAAATTTGCTTAGTCTTTCTTCAGAACAGCTTTACTTAATAAAACTTCAAAAAGATCAGTGATGTATAATTTTTGAAAATCCCAAACATGAACAACGTTAAGTGGAACCGTATGAAGTGGACAGCAGAAAGGCAATCTCAGCCCAAACTACCAAACTCAAATGAAATAAATTCGAAGTGAAAAGGATGAAGGGCAATTAAGTACCTATTTTGACAATTGGAAGTGGTCAAGTTTTTAAAAGTATGACACCGGAACCTTAACCTATCTATATATGAGTGATAAATGAGGCATTTTGTGTCATTACATTCCCATAAATCACTTTCTTTAACTGCTGACGGCTTTTATCAGATCTAACCTTTTCAAGCTTCTATTAGAGCAGTAACATTTTCAACTTTGACACATGTGCAGTTTACAAATTCTGCAGCTGATTAACTCTGGACAGAAGCTCACTGGCATCATTGTCTTCAAGTTGGGCAAAAGCCTTAGGGTCTCCAAAACTCAGACACTTACATTATAGTACAAAAATCTGAATTAATGCTAGAGGTTGGGTTGTATAGTTGCTAAGTAATTATTTACTGCTGGGAAACAAATATGAACAAGACTTTATTTTTTATGAAACAAGTGATCTAGAAAATACTAAGAAATTAAAAGAAGATTTAGAAAAAGACAGCTTGGATGATGTGAGTTAAATTCTAATGAAGCATTTGTTTTTTTTTCTAAAATTTTTTTGGGGAGGCAGTCAAGAAGTAATTTCTAAAAAGTAGTTGCGAAACTTGAGTTTTGGTGTACTCAAAGCAAAGGAAACGCAAGATAAATACATTTATAGTGTGAAGACTATAACCCCCCTCAAAACATAATTTAATGCTGATGACAACAGTTTGGTGAACTTTATGGGAAAATGCTAAGTGAAACTAAAATATATGGCTTTACTTTCCTGTAAAGTTCCAATACTCTAAGTTAATGATTATTTTGGCTAATCACTCATTTAGTTGAAAAAGCAAAAATAAAAAGTCTTATCCCACCTACACTTGAATCATTTGTTGAAATTATAAAGAGAAAGCATGTAAAAGCAGATATAATTTCTGTTGAAGTGATTAAATTTTAAAAGGTTAAATCTTCACAGAATGCCTTTGGTACATTAAAAGTTAGAATGAACTACTCATCCTTAACATGAAAGATTTCAAATATTTACCAAAATAAACTGCCTAGTAATCATACAGAAAGTAATAAAGTAACTATGTCTAAGCTGAAATCATTTAAATTGAAGACAAGGAAAGATCATGACTTCACAATAGTTTAAATTTTACTGGTCTTCATCTCTTAGTGAAAGAGTCAGAAGACAACTGAACTTGACAGTTGGGGTTGGATGACTACCACTAAGCTGTGCATGTAGGTCAATGTAAGTAACATGTACCTAGATACATCTGAACAGATGTTCTTCAAGGTTGGGAAGGTTAAGCTATCAAAGAAAACCATCTAAAAATGCCACTACCAAAGATACCGAAATAACACTTGGGAGTAAAGAAAGTCATTGACAACACCAGCCAGCATGAGTCTCAATGCTGGTTGCTTGGCCACTGGCTCGTATTTCAAACAGCATTAAGGTTGATAAGAAGCACCAGCTATCAAGCCTAAAATATAAAATCCAAAGTGACAAACCACGGGAAGTAATGTGAAAATGTTCACAGAGAACTTCCTGTGGCAGACTGCTGCTTGCTGATAACTGACAAATCTTAGAAAGATGGCAGGGGAAGGACTTTTTCCAGCACCCCATCCCAGTCTCCTAATGTCACCTATCCATGACAAATTAAAAACTTCTTTATTTCACTAATAATGTCACTCATCACAGGAGTTGGGCAGTTATACTTTGACAATTCAAATGTAAATCCTGGGTTGCCTATGAGTATTCATGACAAAGGCATATTTATCATTTAAAACAAAAGGACATGACTTCTTAGTGTTCATATCAAAGACCAGTGATGGATGAGGCCAAGCTAATCAAAAGACAGGCTAGAAAGAACACAGATGTTTGCTACTTTGATTAAGAAAAGATTCTTCCCTCCCCCAGTACTCTCCAATGTGGACATTTCAAATCATTTTAAAGGTATAATTTCAAACAGATAGCTGGGCCTTTAACAGTCACAGCTCTTATAATAAATGACCAATTTTTATTTTCTGGCACAAATTACAGAAGCAAAAATTCCCTAAATCAATAAAAGATCAAAGTACTAGAGTAACAGCTCCTTAGATGTAACCTACAGAGAGACTCCAGAATTGGTACTATCCTCCTCAATTTCAGTCCAGAAAATGGACATTAAAAAGGTGTCATCATCTGCTACTTTTACGAATAGCTTAACTATTCTATAACTTAGCTTAACTATAGCTGCTGTCAGTCAGTCACACAGAGCAGAAGATCTGAGACACCGTCCATTGTTTGTTTCTGACCACTGTGTCTTTGATTTTCATTTCTACTGCTTTTCAAAATGAAATGGATTTACGAATAATTGTCCATATTTCAAACTTTAAGCACAATTAACTGTAGAGGTTCTTGGCATTCAGCACCATTTTGGACAGTGGGGAACAAAATAAGTGTGTCATTAAGAGAAGGGATTCAGAACAGGGGCTATTGAAAGGCCTTCCTCCCATCCCACCGATGAAGAGCTATCATCAGAGCTGGCTAATAGAAATCCAATTTACAAGGCCCTGCTTATTTGAGGGCCTTTCAAGATGCTCAGGATTGGTAGCCTTGCCATCCTGCAAACAAATGCCTGCTCTTCCAGAGCAAAACTGTTTTCACATTGGCTACAGGGACGTCATCACTGCAAGATTACCTTGGAGAAATGAGGATGATGGGAGAGGCCTGGGGGAGGAAATCCCATTTGGGATTGACCTACTTCGGGCCAATTTTCCTTGTCACGTTTGCAATCCCAATGAAACACACTTGTTGATGTTTTTAATGGGTGCTTGACAAACACAAACCAACGCTCCCCCACCCTCTTCCCGTATGTCATCTAAGGGGGAAACAGCTACTTGTATACTACAAAAAATAATTAGGTAGCTTTGTTTTTCACTTTTTCTAAGGCCAAACTCTTCCACACC
The DNA here is from genome assembly GCA_035773235.1 of Eospalax fontanierii. Classification (NCBI taxonomy): domain Eukaryota; kingdom Metazoa; phylum Chordata; class Mammalia; order Rodentia; family Spalacidae; genus Eospalax; species Eospalax fontanierii. The sequence continues at coordinate 40,929,006 of CM069526.1, read as the reverse complement.
AATACCATCTATCGCTTTGTGAAATGCCTGCCATATTCAATTGACCACTGGTATAGGATACAAACATCAGATCTGGGTCTGTGTGCATTCTATTGTGCATAAATGAGTTCCATCTATAATTTACCAGGGTCTGTTTTTCACTGGCTGTGGTAATTAGCATTTGTCTTATTTATAATAGGTGTACCCTCTTTTTGAAATGCATGCTTCTCATAGAGGAATAACACAATAGAATATTTCAGAGGGTTCGACACTCAATATATAAAGTATTTACCGAATAACAAAAATCTTTCACCTTTTGGTCTCTGTATGAAAAATTTAGTGGATGCCTAATATATTTAATATTCAGTAACTTGAGAGAATAATTTTTATGCAACTCTGATAGTTAGAAAGATAGATAACTCAATTATTAGATCATCTATCAAAATATTCAGATGTAGAAGAGGCTACTAAAAAGATTGATGACTGAGAAAGTCCACTGATTCTCTAGCCAACAGATCCATGCATTTGGCCAGACAACATTTTTCGCTGCCTTCACAAGCAAGCTTCATTACCCATCACTCCACTGAAAAGAGTTTATTATGAGGCTGCCATCTTGGCAGGACTATTATTTAGATGATAAATGCTGAGGGGAAAAGTATGTCTACTTCTCCTTTTTTTTTTTTCTTTTTAAGCAAAAGATGAGCTTTTCTGACATATAAAACAAACAGCATCCACATTTCTAATTAAGTTAAATTTGGCAGATACAAATATAGGTCAGTTAAAGCTAGGATGTTATCTTCTGTCTGAATTTTACCCTTAATTTGTAAAATGTAAATTAACTAATTAGAAGAAAAACAGCATGATTAGTGACAAAATGCTTCTGCTGGGTCTTTGCTTCCTGACATTTATGATCAACTATAATGAATTATTGCTTTTTAAAATAATTGATAAGAATTTTTTTTCCTCACAACAATGAAAAAAAAATCTTACTAAGAATTTATAAAAGCAGGCCAGGAATCTGGCAGTATGACAGAACTTGGGGGTATGTTTTCTGAGGAAGAGAGATAGATCATAGATAGATAGGTCATAGTATTAGAAATAATTGAGCTAAATTTATGCTTGTACCTATGGGTGAATTTGAAGGAAGAGTGTTTAGACATTTAATTATGAATAAATGTAGTTAAAAAGATTATTCCTTTATTAGAAAACATACATCTTAATGAGGGCTCTCCTACAATTGTATGGATTTTCTGAATATTCCAATGATTAGTAAGACTAGAGATGGACATTGGATAATGTTTAGAAAGGAGAAAAGGTTGGTAAATTGAGTTCCTGCAAGAAAACCCGTTATTGCTAAGTAAAATTAATCCGTGTAATAGTTTTCAACTATTCCTATGCAGATAAAGTCTCTACTACGAGACTTACACCTGCAGTGTCAGATCTAAATGTCAATTAAAAAAACATAAAATCCTGAAAGGAAAAGGGTGCTGTGGTGACCTTGTGTCTGCCCGATGGAGGTGTGTGGCCAGGCCCTCAACAGGAGACGAACATGGTTGTCAGTTCTTAGCACACAAACTCAGAGGTCTGATCTGAGCTATCTGATTCCCTGATCTGAGACACCAGGGAAGCATTGTTGTCAGGTGGATGGAAGCTGAACATACCTCAGTGGGGGGTAAGCATTGCTTCCAGAGACATGAAAACATTTGGAATGATGGGAAAAGAAGAAAGAAAAATGGTCCAAACAAAGTAGAGTGCTTCCAGGGTGCTGCTATGTAAAGCAGGAGAATAATGAAAACAACTCGGTATTTCAAACTTTCAGTCCTAATTTTAGTTATTCCATTAAAATACTTACCAGGGACAAAAGCATCTTAATTTCATTTAGCAGACAGTTAACACATTTAGGCAGTAACACATATTGGAGACAATCTTGCTGATAACACTTGAATACATCCCTACCCCCAATATTATGACAAACACATAAAACTTTCTTCACTTTGCAAGGTGTAATCTAAAGGCTTGGCGAACATTACAGCGCTTGTTTTTTATTGACTAGTTGTGGAGACAGGAAAAATATCTCTCAGAATAGCTGCTTTTGATTTAAATGAGGATTTTAATAAAAGGATTTATTACTTTTATGTTTTACAAGTTCATTAATAGTAAACATTTTTCTTCCTGTCTTCGTAGCCCTATGATATTGAAGTAAGAAATAACTTGGGAATCCAATCAAAGGCCCATCTCACAGTATATAAATCTATTGCAGAATATCATATACATACATGACAGAAAAGTCTCTTGACAGAACTTTGGCTTCCACCTTTACTCTTCAACTTTTTAACAGGTGATATCCCTACAAGGCAATTCCTTCAAAAGCTCCCTGAGATTTGCCTCTGTGCACATTAATCTTGCACTTTAGAGGTAGCCCTCAAACTTCTGAGCCCCAATAAATTGGCTTCTACAGCAAAGATAAAGAAACACTGTAAAACTTATTGTGGAACACAGACCTCATGTGTTTAGTTTTTCTCTTGCCTGCTATTAACAATCTCTATTCACATTTGTCATTTTGAAAAACTAATTTAATTTTTTAAATTAAAAACATTAATAGTTCCAAGATAGGTTTTCAGCTTTATGGTAACTGGAAAAATAAAAGAGCAAGAAAAATTTACAAGTAATCATTTATATCCATTTAAATTCAGTACTGTGCAGTACGGAAAGCAACATTTTGTGTGTGAGGAGCGTGTGTTCTTTGAAGGAAACAGAAATGCAGTGAATGTCGGGTGTCCCAAGGAAACCCGAGTCCCCTGGTGTGGCAGGAAGGTCAGCTGCTTTCAGCATTGTAGTGGTGTGTCAAAATACATCAACAAACCATCAAATTGCAGGAGGAAGCGTGACCTTTCGGTGCTTTATGTTTGGTCTGCGATGGAGCTTTGGATGCAGGGTATGCATGACTGGTTTTCCTAGTCGCTTGACAAATCAGCTCCAAGGTTTCTTTCAAGAGTGATTGCTAAAACCTCCAGGTTCTTACCTTTCGGTCCAACTTTCAAAAGCATATAACTCACGGCAGGAAGTGATGTGAAGTTAACTATGCCCAAAGTGAGAATCAGTGGAACTCGATTGAGATTATTTTGTAGATGCTCAAATGTGAGAGATGAAGGTTGGGAGTCAGCAAGTTTAGAAATAATTTTATTTACTGCAAGAGTCATAAAAATTGTTAAACAGTTCTTTAAACTCTACCATTGATGCCATGGTACAGTTATTTCCTTTCTCTCCATGTCCATTAAAAATGTTTCTCTACTGTGAAAAATTACAACTCCTTCCATTGTACATCATCCCTAAATCCACCTGTCTTTGACTCATCTTTCAGACTCCTACCCACAGAGCACTTGCCTCAGGACATCTCTAAGCAGCACAACTTAAATGACTGCTAATGCACATTATTTTCCACTAATTAATTCTTTAATAACACATCATTCTCCCTACCACCTATATTAACCCACCAAATTATCTTTGTCCCATAACCCTCAATGCAACATTTTTATTGATGTTGTACGTAACACTGACAATACTTGTCAAATTCTATAAACTCCCTCTCTGTCGTTTCTCCGGGTTTCCTCTGTCTCCTTCTGTAATTTGAGAACTAATGGACTATTTGGTATGAATGACTGTAAGAACAATAATTCTCCTCTCCTCAAGTTTTCGTTTCTGCCTACTCTAAGCACTGCTGTCTGTATATCTATTCTAAAATTGGGACCTAGTCATGCCACACTTCTATTAAAAAAATCTTATTGAGCTTTCTCTGTGACCTTGACCTGGATGCCTACCCTTCTTCTGCATAACTTTCTTATATAAAATGTGAATTAAAGGCTAGCATGTCCTTCATAGGATGACCATGTTGATCAAACAGATAATTCACATACATGCAAAAACCAGTACATAGCTAGAGCTCAGTGGTAGTTACTTCTGTAATATGTGCATAGGCTTTGTTTTCCTACTAGATTGGATTGAGTTTCTTGAAGGCAGGATTATACTTTGCTCACTTTCGAATGCCCTGAGATGCATAATATGTTGTCTCTATGTAGGAACTTAATGATCATCTACAGTATTTAATCATGCACCTATGCTGCTACTACAAATAGACTTGTTTGCAAGAATGTGTTGAATTAAGAATTTGTAGTGTTGAAAACACTCATTTTACATTAAAACAATGAAAGGACTGATCCAATATTTCAGTCTAGTGTGGAGTACAATATGGTTTTTCATAGTGGCCTCAGTCCACAAGAAATGGTTTCACATTTCTAACCATAATCAATCTGGAGCACTCTTAAGTTATTACAACTGAAGCCATCAAGGAAGACTAAGATAGACTTTTATTTATATTAGCTTATGAATTCTATAAACATTTATAAAAAATCCTCTTTATTAAACAAAGGGATATCACTTTAAATTTTTAAAAACCTAAAGACTTTATTTTTATTTATGTATATGAGTGTATGTCTGAATATGTGTATGTGCCTGCTGGTGATTCAAGGGCCAGAAGAGAATGTCAGGTCTCCTGGAGCTAGAGTGAGAGGTTGTTGTGAACTACCAGACCTGGATTCTGGGGCCCAAATTGGGTCATTTGTGAGAACAGCAAGTGCTCTTAGTCACTGAGCCATCTCTCTAGACCCTACTTTAATTTTAAATTCATAACCACTTGAATGAGATGCTAGGGATGCTCTAGGGCTAAACTTAAAATGTGGATGTGGTGATAGTCAGCTCTAGCAATTCACAGGAAGGAAATAATGAGAAGGAATGCAAGGAAAGAAGGAAGGGGTTAACAAGATGGTAGGCTGCTGGAAGCTACTTGAGAAACATCGCAGTGTCAGGGATTGGGGCAGGAAAGGGAGTGACACAGATGGAATTCATATGACATGCATGAATGTAAGGGAGGTAGTCACAGAAGCACAAACAGACACAGATGACTGTGTCAGTGGATAAAGGTATCTGGAGGACTTTAATTTTCCACCAGTATGGCAATATAGCAAACATTCTATTTATTTTACTTCCTCATTGATTCTGTAAATTACATTCTTCGACAAGTGGGCCACATACAGGTTTCTGTTTTGTAAGGAGAGCATGCACAACTCATGGCTTCCTTGACTCGCTTTACATGACTTGTACATGTGAGGTGTGAATGGGCCTGGAAAACCAGGGCAGCATGGCCGTTCAACAGTTCAACACTCGTCCGCCTAGCCCAAGAGATCCTTCAGTGATGGGGTCCTCAGCAGTAAACGAGAGCTAAAGCATAACTGCAGTGAACAAGGCTCCTCCACCAGAAGATGGTCTGCTTTATTTAGTCCAGGGGGCAGAAGAACTAATTGAGTGTGATCAATAGGTAATCAAAGAAAGCTTCTTTCTAACCACTGCATGTTCATGATTGCTTCCTTGGCTATGGCTATACTAAAAGCTTCCCTCTTTGTGTGTGTGTGTGTGTGTGTGTGTGTGATGACTGAAAAACCCCACTGTAATCCTTAGAAGCCTAAGAGAAGAGATAGAATATATGTCTTCATGTGAGAGAGAGATGGAAACATGGAGGTTGTCATAGTATTTTTCCATAGGTTGTTCCATTCATTGCTGAGGCTTAATAAGTTTATGATAACCACAGAATCTAAAAATTCAAAGTCATAAACAAGACTACAAAGCTAATGATGACTAAAACAGACTGGTTTATAGTCTGTTAAACTGTGTGTTAAAAATTGTATCCAAGAGTGTCCTATTTGGAACCACAATTGGGTATAGGGACTGGATTTGGCCTCCCATGGAAACTATCAAACCCAAAGAAATGAACAAGATAGATTGCATGACCTGAAGTCGTGAAGAATTGTGATCAGTGAATGAAGTGGAACAAAAGAGATGAGTGGCTTTGATTGCCCCAGGTTACTACTTAGAGAGACAATTTCAAAAGAGGACAAAGCCTAGTGAAATGCCTTTAATTTAGGAGCCCCAGCTTGGGGCACAGACAGGTTGAGCCATCTAGAGTTTACAGAGTAGAGAAGCATCAGTAAAGTGATGCTGTGATGGTTAATCTTCACTGTTGACTTGACTGGACTGAGAAGAGGTCAGTAGAGTACATCTCTGGGTCTACAGAAGAGGGGGCTTTTCTACAGCTGGATTACATCATGAGGGCTCCAACTTAATGAATGCACTGATCCACGGATGGGTCAAAGTCTGAGAAGTCTATCGGGAAATGGTGGAAACCACAGAAGGTGGGGCTTGGTTGGAATAAGTAGGTCACTGTGGATGTGTCTTTAAAGTGTATGTCTTGCACTAAGCCCCCCGTGTCTTCTCTTTGCTTCCTGTTGACCATAATATGAGCTCCTCCATCACACCCTCTCTGCATTATGGCCCGAAGCCTCTGAAACTATGGGCGGAAATATGTCCATCTTTCCTTAAGTCGCTTCTGTCAGTTATTTTGTCAAAACAAGAAGAAAAGTAACTAAGAAAGCTGTACCCAAAATGAACTCCAGAGAACTGAAGTGAGTCTTCCTCAGGATACAGCAGAGTACTGACAAATGCACAGATGTAAAGATACATGGTAGCCCCTGTTATCTTTGGGGGATGTGCCCCAGAGGTCCTTGGAACTGAAGAGAGCACTGAAGCCTATATAGACTATGCCTTTATCTTGTACACTACAGCATTACTGCACACACCAAGATTAGCTTGGTCTTTCCTGTTTTTTGCCATGGTGCCCTTTTGCATCATTACTCTTATATTTGGGGATCATTATTCAGCAAAATAAGGGTTATTTGAACATAAAACCCAACATATCACATCAGCCATGCAGACTGCCCAAGATGGCTACTAACTGACTAATGGAAAGGAAGGGTGCACAGAACAAATATGCTGGACAAAGGAGTGGTCCATATCATCAGCAAGGTGGAGAGGATGGAGTGAGATTTCATCATGCTACAAAGAACAGCACACAGTTGAAAACTTATGAATTGGTTATTTCTGGTATTTTCTTTTTCTTACTTTTATATTGTGGATAGTGAAAATTATAGAGACCCAATCCAGATAGGTAAGTCTACCACAAAAAACCAAAACAACATGTATAATCAATTTAACCTAATCTTAAATGCATAAGACGTCACCCAATATCACTCAACAGAGGCAAAATGAATTTTATTTCACAGTGCATACAGAGAAGAGATTACATTAGTCAAGGCAGAAAACCAATTCCAATACATATAAAAGGTTTCAAATTCACAATCTAACCTCAATGGAATTATATTAGAAGCTGACACATGCTTACAGTCTTAGTGCTTATGAAACATAGGAAACTAGACTGAATTTGAGGCTAGCACGGGTGGTAACACACATAGTAAATTCTACAGTACATAAGACTAGACCTCAAAAAATGAAGGAGAAGGAGAAGGAGAAGGAGAAGGAGAAGGAGAAGGAGAAGAAGAAGAAGAAGAAGAAGAAGAAGAAGAAGAAGAAGAAGAAGAGGAGGAGGAGGAGGAGGAGGAGGAGGAGGAAGAAGAAGAAGAAGAAGAAGAAGAAGAAGAAGAAGAAGAGGAGGAGGAGGAGGAGGAGGAGGAGGAGGAGGAGGAGGAGGAGGAGGAGGAGGAGGAGGAAGAAGAAGAAGAAGAAGAAGAAGAAGAAGAAGAAGAAGAGGAGGAGGAGGAAGAGGAAAGTGGAGGAGGAGGATAAAAGTAGAAAGCAAATGGCTTTAAATGAAAATGAAAATGAGGGCGCTGCATGTGGAAAGCAGGACTCAGCCACTGCAGTCTTTAGAGGGGGCTTGTAGCATCAAAATGCTTACAGTAGGAAAACCAAGTTTAAAATGAACATGCTACAAAGCTCTGTACAGCAAAAGAAATAACCACAGAAGGGAAGAGGAAACCCACTGGGTGGGAGGAGATCTTCACCAGATACATATCTGACAGAGGATTAATTTCCAGAATATACAAAGAACTCAACAGATGAAGAAATAAGAAAATAAATGACCCAATTAAAAAATATATAGATGTGAACAGAGAGTTCTCAAATGAAGAAAGAAAGATGGCTAAGAATCACCTTAATACCTTATAAAAGTGCTTAATATCCTTAGCAATTAGAGAAATGCAGATAAATTCACATTAAGATTCCATCTCACCCCAGTCAGACTGGCTAAGATTAAGAGAACGAAAGACACAGAATGCTGGAGAGGGTGTGGAGAAAAAGGAAGGCTCAGTCACTGCTGCTGGGAATGCAAACTGTGCCACCACCATGGAAAGCAGTGTGGAGAACTCTCAAAAACTAAAAATGAATTTGCCTTATGATTCAGTTATACCATTCCTTGGCATATACCCAAAGGACTCATACTATTGTAGATACCTGTACATCCATGTTTATTGCTGCTCTTTTCACAACAGTTAAGAAATGGAAACAACCTAAATGTTCTTCAGTGGACAAATGGATAATGAAAGTGTTATTCATTTACACAATGAAGCATTCAGAAAAGATGAAATAATGAAAATTTCAGGTAAAAGGATGGAACTAAAGAGTGTTATATTAAGTGAAGTAACAGAGACACAGAAAAGCAAGTGACATATGTTCTCCCTCATTTATGGATTGTAGCACCAATACCCTATATGTGAGTATGTATCCTAATGTAATACCAGGGAAAAGATACACAGAGGTAGAGGAAAAAAGAACCCGACAAAGGGTGAGGGTAGGGAGCAGATGCTACCAGATGGGAGAGGGGGAAAGTGGGAGTGTTCAGCAGGGAAGAGAGGAAGGAGAGACATACATGGGGGTCACTCTGGGGGGGTCAGAAGTAGGGGGATGGAGGGAGGCGGGTGTTATTGGAGGTCGGTTGGGGATAATGTGAGTGCTGGGATTGGGAAGGGAGGAGGGAGGTCTGACGGTGGAAAAAGAGCAGAGATAAATGAATCTTAGAGGGCTAGGGAGCCCAGAGGGAAATGTGATGCCACCAAAACCCCTGAGAAATGCACAGCGTGTAAACATTAATGCATTTATATACTCAGGGCCTGTTTGGTAAGGAACATAGTGCCAGACAGAAGGTCTCTCCTGTTGTGTAATTGGTGAGAGTGCTTTAAAAGACTCTCACAATAATACAGGCTATTACCAAAGTTATTGGTCTCCAGATCTAGAAGATAAGCCCCTACGAAAGATAGGACATACTTGGGATACAGGATTCAGAGCAATGGAGCAAGAACTGGCCTGGAAGCCTTCTACCTGAAGTTTAGCTCCTATAATACTAGATGATAACATGCAAAGTGCTAAAGGGGAAAAACAATCAATTAATGGTCCAACCCATCCCTCAGTTCTAATAAGGTGACAAGCAGCTCAGCGCACAACCTCTATTGGTGCAGTAGCAGCGCTTCCACCTGGGGGATCAACAGCTGTCTAATTGGACTGCAAACCCTCTCAACAGGAACAAGCGCATGGCTTGCACTGTAGACTCAGCCAAATACACGGGGATGGAGAGGGCGTAGATCCTAGAGAGTAACCCTTATCTCTGTCCTATCTCTAGAGAAATGAAATTTCTTACCATCTGCTAAATATGGATCCTTATATTTATAGACAAACATACAGTACACCATTCATCAAAGAAGCTTCTTTTTCAACAGATGAAAGCTACAGGAGAACTCCACAACTGGTTAGACACACAGAATACATGACTGCGGGATGGCAAGTACTAGGTGACATACCTACAGTTTGAATTTCTACACATAAGGCTCACGGAACATAGCAAAACAAGGGGTAGAGAGAAAACTAAAGCATCTCTCAACTCTCACCAGTGACGTTTCCTCAAACAACATAACATTATCCACACAGAAGGCCACAACTGGCCATTTATTTTTTGGAATAAAGACTGCATATATATCCCTGGATAGGACTCCTGTATTGAACCTCCCCCATCTATGGCTCAGGGAACATTGCAGATGAGGGGGCAGAAAGATTGTAAAAGCCAGGGCTGGTTCATGAACTCAGAGAAGCTGAGTTTTAGGCTACTGGGGGCTTGCACATGTCAAATTGTGGCAATGATGGCATTGAGCATAGGATCCACACCAACTCAAATTAGACAAGGACCTAGAGTGGGGGGATAGAAATTGGTGGTGGGCCAGACCTAGACTGAGAACTAATGGAGACAATACTACTGGGAGAGGGAGAGTATGCCTTGCTTACGATATCCAGATACCCTGACCAGACCCCAGTGGATGAATTTGCTCTAAAGGACATCTGGGCACTAATATTTGACTGGATAGGACTTAACATGTATGATGGAATACAAGAGGTTTGGTGAGGGCTTGGGGTGATGGACAGGGGAGGGGGTTCTAAATTTGTTTAAGAACTATTGTATGAAATGTATAAAAGTCAATAAAAAAAGAAGGCCAAAAAAAAAAAAAAAGAAAAAGAACAATCTCCTTAGTCCTTTACCTTAGAAAATTCAAGGGGAAAAAAAAATCAAAATTATGGGAAAGAAAGGAAATAATATAGAAGCCATTGAAAGCAAATCAATAAAATCAAAATTTTCATCAAATAAAAGCTAATCTATAAAAACAAATACTCTCTTTTTTTAAAACAAAATTGACACTTTTAGACAGATTAACTTGGAAAAGAAGACATAGTTATCAATAGCATGAATGATAAGAGTGATATTGTAAAATGTTCTACATGTATTAAAATAATGTGTGAGTATTTTCAAAATGTTTATTCTGGCACATACTAGCACTTAGATAAAAAGACAAGTTATATTAAAGACAAGGCACTAAGCACATGTAAGAAATAACAGTAGTAAGTGGAATAACTACGTCTAGTAACAAATTGGCTTCACAGTCATAAAATCTTTCAACATCAACAACAATAACACCTCATGTCCATATGTCTGGGTGATCCTATTTAAAGATTAAAAAAGAAATACTAACAGGTCTATGCAAAGATTTTCTGAAAATCGAAGACAAGGAACGCATATTCGTTCCATAAGACTAATAACACTTTAAATGCCAAAACCAGACAAAGAATTTAGAAAGAAAATCAAGTCACAGCTCAATAGTGTCCATAAATGTTTTTGCAAAATTCTTAACCTTAATTTATCAAATAAAACACAACAAACTATTAGAAGTATTGCTGTCCAACCAAATGTAGTTTATCCCAGAAATGAAGATTGGTATAATATCCAAAAGTCAATTGCTATAATTCACTATGTTATTTCAAACAAATGCATAATCATTTTAATAGACACAGAAAAAGTGTTTGCAAAGAAATTCCACTTCAATCCCCCAAAATAAGGGATAGTAGGGATTTTCCTCAATTTGCAAAATCTGATTAACACTATTCTTAATGGTAGAGAATCTACTGACTTCCCTTTAAAATCAACAGCAAGTAAAAATGTGCATGTCATCACTAATCACTTCTTTGTAGGCGACTCTAGCTAGCTCAATAAAGTAATAAATAAGAATAAAGTCATACAAATTGAAAAAAGAAGCAGCACTATCTATATTCACAAATGACATGATTATGTAGGAAAAGCAGAAAATCCTAATGAATGACTTTTATGATATATTCAGGATATAAAACCAATACACAAAGCTAATTACATACCTTGGTAGTAGCAATAAACAATCAGGAACTGAAATAAAAGTATCACTCCCAATAGTATCAAGAAATATAAAATAACTGACATCAATCTGACAAGAAAATGGGAGACACATTTTCTAAGAAAAATGTCAGAAGATCTAAATAAAGGAAAAGAGAGCACATTAATGTTTCAGGAGACTCTATTGTTAAGGTCACAATTCTCAAATTGATCTTTAAATGTGATATAATCTAAAAAACTCCAGCATGATCTTTTTTTTAAAAGAATTATTACGTCATCTCTAAGATTAATATGGTAATGTTAAGGACCTAGAATAGAAAACAAGAATCTTTGCAAAAGAATAATAAAGTTGAAGGACTCAGACTACTGTTTTTCAAAATTATGTTAAAGTAACCAATACAGTATGGAATTATATAAAGATAGAAAAATTGATCATTGGAGATTTAAAAACCAAGTGCAGAAATAGGTCTTGCATGAATTTTGATTAAATCTGAAATTACAGTTTAAGTTAAAAAGTAAAAGCTTTTTCAATACTGGTGCTGGAGCCTGGATTTCTAGTTGTACAGAAATGAATACTGATCCACAAATCATATACAAAATAACTGACAACAAATGCTAGAATCAAACATTAAATTCAATATAAGAAAACACAGGGGAAATCTGCATTATTTCTTCCAAATATTTTAGATTTCTTGTTCTCTGTGTGTCTGTATGCACTCTCTGGTCCCATCTTTAGATCTTTAAAAAATATTTAGATATAATAACAATGGTATAATCTATAATAGGAAATAAAAAGAAAACCTGAACTGCACAAAAATTAAAAACTTCTGGGGCTGGAGAGATGACTCCATGGTTAAGAGCACTGGCTGCTCTTGCAGTGGACCCAGGTTCAGTTCCCAGCACCCACAAAGCTACATACAACCACCTGTAATCCAGTTCCAGGGGATCCAATGACCTCTTCTGGCCTCCACAGGCAATGTTACAACACAGTGCACTTACGTAGGTAATACACTTATACTTATAAAAAAAAAAGTCTAAAAAAATTTAAAACTTCAGTTCTTTGAGAGACAGTCAAGTGAATTAAGACAAGTCACAAACGCAGAAATTTTTATGAATCACATTTAGTAAAGGACTGGTGTTCAGTATGTTGAAAACAATATAAAGTTACTAAAACTCATTAATAAGAAGGTAAATCAATTTTCAAAAGCTTAAGATTTGAGCAGACACTTTGCCAAAGACAAATTGATAGCAATTAAGCTGATAAAAATTCTAAATATGGAATTACAAACATGCAAATCAATATAATGGTGAGGCACATTATGTAAGAATTAGAAAGCCTTGTTAAAAAGTGACTACAGCAAGTGGCTAGGAAAACAGGAGGTGTTACAACTACTGTGAATTGCTTGTGAGAGTGGAGAAAGAAGGGTTTAGTCACTGGGAAAACAGATTAATCACAAAACAAATATACCTACTGTATGTTCTAAGCATTTAATTTGGAGACATTACTACAAAGTAATGAACCCATACTAAAGGTTTCTTTTCAACTGCTTATGGCACTATTTATTATTTTATTATTAATAGAACTAGAAACAAAATATCCACCCACAGGTGAATGGATAAATGATGGAACAGACAGGCAACTGCCTGTGCTCTAGGAGCTATGACAATTCAACAACAAGAATGCATTTTGAAAAAACTTGGCTGAGTTAAAACAAAGGGGCTTTGAAGTCCCAACATTCAGGGGCTATTGTGTTACCAAATCGTGGGCGCACACATGCAGGCTTTTACACTGATTCTACAGATGTATTTCTAATAATTATTAGATTCTTGAGAGAGTAAGACAGAACATGTGGCCCGTTTTGTCCATCTACATAAAAGTGAGTCCTCAAGCCTCAAGTATTGGAGAGATTTTTAGCTTCACTTAACCAACAAGCAGGCCTCCTGACACATCTCACCAGGACTCATAAAGAGGGGCATGGTGGAGTGAAAGACACAGGTACAGAGTTCACAAGGAGACTGGGCTCAGGTGCCACCTCTGCGAACTACTGCCCGAAGTTACTGACTCACTTGTCAACAGCTCAAGGACAGAGGGGTCATTTCTATCCCTGCACATGGTGCTTCTGGGAACTGAAGTGCCTTAGTAGAGCGGTTAGTTTTCTCATTTAGACTCTATTTGAGAGGCTGGAGAGTTGGCCCAGTGGTTAGGAAGAATTTGCTATTCTTGTATAGGACCAAAATTCAGTTCCCAGCACTAACACTGAGTGGCTCACCATTGCCTATAACTCCAGTTACAGGAGGATCTGATGCCTCTGGTCTCTGAGGACACTGCACTCACATGTCTGTATTCACACAAAGACACACAAACATCATCAAGAAAAGTAACAGATCTAGGATGGGTAAAGAAGTTGAATTCAGTGCTACATGCTGATTAGCCATGACACCTGAAAGTTTCAAAATAAAATAAAATTCCCAGGGTTTCAACACTTTCACACCAATTAAATCAGTTCTTCAAGCATAGACACAATGCTTTCTTTCCACATGATGTGAATATGTGCTACAGTTTGTATCTAATGCAACATGCTTAAAGATACAGACCATACAGATACCTCTCTAAGCTAGAAACTGACCCATGGACATTTCCTAGCAGACCCATTTTCATTCCTTTTAATCTCTTGATTAAATTCACTTGAGTTTCACAACACCATTTCATTGCAAACCTCACTCTAAAGGCCTGTATTGGTGACTTTTCTGTGGCTGTGATAAAACACCACAACCAAGGTCACTTATAGCAGGAAGAGTTTATTTGGAGGGATAAGAATCCATCACGGAGGGGAGGCATGGGGGCAGAGGTCATGGAGCGGAAAGCTGGGAGCTCACATCTTCAAGCAGGAAGCAGAGAGAGAAACTTAAGTGGGCAAGGCTACCTACTCTCAAAGCCCATTCCTAGTGACATGTTTCCTTTAGCATGGCCATATGGCCTAAAGGTTCCACGATCCTCCTCAAACAGCGTCAACACCTGGGGACCAAGTGTCTAAATACTTGGAGCTTATTGGAGACATTCTCATTCTAACCACTAGAAGGTCTAAAACTACATTTCTATTTTTTGTTCATGTATGCTTCTAAAGTCTTCATCGCAAGTCATAAATTACGACACGCACTGCAGATTCTTTGCTGAGAAAAGACTTGTTATTTACATTCCAGGTGCAGATGAAGTGATTTGACTACCTTGAGAAAACATTCTTATGAAGGTACTCCATCCACAGAAAACACGTCCCTCATCTTTATGAAATATTTTGAGGTTGTTCCAGCTAATAACAGTGTCCAGTTTTTGTTGGAACAATGGGATGTCAATATCTCTGAAGCAACTCCACTATCAGAGATGGAAAGGCAAATTCTTATATTTTACCTTGATAGAAGTCCTCTCCAGTGCATTTGCTAATTATTAGTCAACCTGACTCTTGTTGCTGATGACTACTTGTTAGTATACGGCAGCAGCGCCTTCCAAGACTGCCATAATTGAAGGTTTGTGAGAGCTTCTATTGCTGAGGCATATACTCAACTTAAGACAGATGTGATCAGCCTTGTTTTAACAAGACTGAATAACTGGAAATCTGTAATTTGGCTAATTGCAGGCTTCCTGAATGTATCTTAATACGGAAAAAACTTTGGCCATCCTCTGAAAAATGCCTTCCCTAACTCTGGCTGCTTGATGGTCCTGTTCGAAATGCTTCTCACAGATTATCACCAACCAGAGAAAGCAATAGCTAGACCACTGAGTAAATAACTGATCTTTATAAATAAAGTCCTGAAAGGGAAGAAATGAACTCAAATCAATTCCTGTGGCAGAAGGTATTAGCCTAGCATTGCCTGTAGAGGAGTAGACTCTCTGGAGCCAACAGTTCAACAATCTGACAGCTGGAACTCTTACTTTTTAAAATGTGAGCAAGATTATATTTCCTCTGTCCACATATCCTAATAGCAGTGCATAAAAGGGCTGTGGAAGATGCATACATTGCTTCCTTTGACACTATCCCTTAGACTCAGTCAAAAGGGACCCACATCAAGAACATGAGCTTAGAAGATGCTCTGGTCCCACTCTGGCTGCACCCCAATTCACACCTTCAGGATTCCACAGGGCCAAAGGAACCCAATTGCTGTCTCTTAGTCCCTTTAAAGCTATACATTATGTTGCAGAGATATCAAAATGTGCTCAACCAGGACCCTTGATACCTCACGCCCTAGCCGCTTACGTTCATCCACCTGAGGCCCAAGGGCAGTGGTTTGTGAGACTGTGCATAGGGTTTGGTTGTGCAGGTTGGGGTAGGCTTGACCCATGTCTTGGTGAGGTGGAAAGAAGTGGGAGGAGGCTGTGTAGTGGGGCCACCTGTCCCCGTACTGCTACAAACAGTCAGGGACTAAGGAGTATGGGTATTCTTACTGCCAAATGGAACTTTCAAATCCTCACATACAACAGAATGTGTTTTATTTAAGGTCTGTTAACTTCATGTATAATGGAAACATAGACACAAAGGACACAGACTTTTTGTCTCCTGCCTCAAGCCCCATTTTATGCACTTTAAGGAGAGGGCTGATTGTTCTCTACCCTAGGTGTTCAAGGCATTCCCTGTCAAATTTTAAACCAGAAGTGTCTGAACTTTTGGGAAAGCAAATAATCCATACAAAGCTAGGTAGAGGTGCTCACACCTGTAATCATAGCATTTGAGAGGCTGAGGCAGGAGGATTGTCAGGAATTCAAGGCCAGCCTGGGCTAAAGAAAAAGTTTTTGTTTCAACAAAACAAAACAAAATAGACATGACTATAAAATTTATCAGAAATATTTCATAAAATTCACTTGCCATTTGGTTATCATTTATTAAAATTCATATGAAATATTGTTCTGATACCTCTCTAAAATGCAGCTATAAAAACTTATACATCTAAGAAGTCTATAAAAAGTATTTCAAGAAAATGAGCCATTTTCTACACTGTCCTTTAGAATGGCATTCATAAGGAAAAAAAAAAAAGGACCAATTATGGTTTAATGTCACTATGTCTTATATAATCTTTAACAGCTGATTCAACTTACTGTTGCTTGTTAAGCCTGAGTATATTCATCATATAGTCATCCATTCAATAACTATCTACTGATCACCTACTATATGACAGGCATCCTGCCAACGTCTGAGCATTTAAAGATACATAAAACAAGTAGATAGCCTGGAACTCAATATGAACTGGAAGAGGGTGACAAGCAAACACCAATTATAATGTTTGATAACTGCTATGAAATTATCAGCAGAATACAGATGGGAATCTTTAGGAATGCACGAAAGTTTCCCGAAGAGATGTCAGCCAAGCCGAGTGCCGATGTTAGCTGAGGAGTTTATTTGTCAAGGAAGGTGATTAAAAATGTCTAATCAGAATATTTTTAACATCTACCAGACAGAGACACACACACAAAAGAGACAGAGGAAGATGCATATTTGTTGACTGCAGCTGCTGTAAAAGTGCTTCATAGGTATTAAACAACTGATTTTCACTATAGGGCAAAAAAAGTATTAGTAATTCCATTTCATTGAGGAGAAAACAAGTGGTCCTAGAGGACAGACTGGCTGCTCCCAGG
Source organism: Eospalax fontanierii (assembly GCA_035773235.1). Classification (NCBI taxonomy): domain Eukaryota; kingdom Metazoa; phylum Chordata; class Mammalia; order Rodentia; family Spalacidae; genus Eospalax; species Eospalax fontanierii. Next base: position 40,911,820 of record CM069526.1, on the reverse strand, counting down.
CATAAGCCCAGGGAGAAGGACAATCTAGATTCAAGTCCAATACTCTTTCCATAACTTCAGAGTCACTACTTTGGAAAATCAAATCTAAACAAGTAATACTCATTTTTGCCAGTCAATCAGCTTAGAGGGACTTTGAAGGCTTATCTACAAAGTGTAATTTGTTTTTAAATAGATACCACTGATAACGGTGTGTCTGAATATACCAAACAGTAGACGGGCTGAACCTGCAGTGTGACTGTTTGTTCTTGGTCAGTCGTTGTTGGACACTGACCATCTACATTATAGCATGTGGCTCTCTCTGTCACTCAGGTTCTTCAATCTCCCAATGCTTTGACAGGCAGTACTTTAGAACCCGTGCATGGAATCTAGCCTTAGACTGCAGAATTGCTTTCCTCTTCCATCACTTATCTATGTATATTAAAGTATACTTAGAAATGCAGGACAAATTATCAAAGAACTCACTTTAGGATTATGAGAGAAAGAGAAGGCTTCTGTGTGTTGGTTTCACAAGGGACTGTTTTCTGGCAGCCTATACAGTTTGGGGCTGTGCTATGGTCCAAATACTGCTTCTTAGAGGTAGTCTATGTAACTCTACAGAAATAGAGACTGAAATATATTGAGGAATTAGTCATGGTTCATACTTAGGATGGGGGTCTGCTTATAGAAAGGCAGCTTATGTTCTTTGGTTGACATGCCTTATTTTGGAAAGCTGACTTCATTGCAGAATTCAAATTTTTCAAGATGAGTTAAGCCAGAACAAATTTCTGAAATTTTGATAACAAAGCAATGAGAGACATTTTACATATAGCAATTCAAAATTCCAGTATAAAACATAAAGTGCTTTTGAGGAGTTTCATAGAACATTTCCAACTACAGTCCATTCGTTCATTCATTTGTTCATTCACGAGTTCAGTTGAAGGCCTACTGAGAAGACACAAATGACTGCTGGTTTTACACTTTAGATTAGATGGTCAAGGACATCCTTCCAAGGAGAGGAAATATAAGCCTAGCTCTAACTGTCATACAAAGAAAGTAGAGAACCAAGTAAAGAAACTTCCACACAGAAGAATGAACCAGAGTAGGGATTTTAACATGGAAACAAGGAACAAGATTCAAGGAAAACCAAGAAAGTGAGTGTAATAAAAGGTATAAAGAGGTGCTCTTACGTGAGGGGAGAGGTGTCTAGGACTGAGCTGGATGGGAGGGCAGATCATTGTAGAGGGCCACAGCAGAGTAGGGAGTTTATTCCAAACGTGACATTGAACGATTGAAAAGTTTTGAGCAGGGAAGTGACCAGATATAATTTATGTTTGCGAGGACTGGAATATGAAAAGCTGACCACAGGTCTGTAACAGTGACCTGAGGAGACCAGTTTGAAAGCTGGAGTAATTGCCCCAGAGATGCTAACTTGTTCTGAGACAATGGCAGGTGAGATTGTAATAAATATACAGTTTGAGACATGGTGAAGACAGAGCTAGGAGAGCTTGCTGGATCTGGAGTAATATTCAGGATCTTGAATTGAGTACCAGGGCAAACTGTGGCACCATTAGTCTTGTGAATGTTAAATCCGAGGTACGTATTAGATGCCAAGAAGAACAGACAAATGTATCTCAGGGTAAATATTAGGGACGGGAGCCAAAATTAACAGACATCAACATAGAGGTGCCATAGGATACCATACAACTCAATGAACAGTCCCATGGAATGGATGTACATGGTAAGAGGATGGGGCGGGCCCAATTCCAGGGCCTGTCTGCCTGGAATCTTGGAAGAGGAAGAACCAGTGGGAGAGACCAAAGAAGTTGTTGCCATTTTGGGAAGGAACATGAATAGGGATTGCAGAAGACCAGAAAATCTAACGTTCTAATAAAAAGGGAGTAACTCCCCGCTGAAAAGATAAGTAAAAATATCACCGTATTATGAAAGAAAATTCTGATGCGAAGCCAGGCTGAAAACTCAGGTTCTCTACTTACATGTGTGTGTGTGTGTGTGTGTGTGTGTGTGTGTGTGTGTGTGTTGGGGGAATATCAAACAAAAAACAGGTTTATATGACAAGATTGCCATATAATTATTAATTAAACTCTTTTATGGGAAAACCCATTACCCCGAAAACAGTGACAATTAAGACCAACATTTGTTTTCTTGTAACCAGTCTTATTCCTGCTCCCCACCCCCCAAATTTAGCCCAAACACCTGTCTCATGGAAAGGCTACATGTGAGAAAATTTCTTCTACTTCTAAAGAACTTTATCATCTATTCTGTAAGCTGTGTCCCTAAAATAGGAAAACAGTAACTCTCCTACTTGGCTAAATATTGTCTTTGGTTGAAATGCCCCTTCACTGGTAAATTTGTTTTAATCATTATATTATTACAACCCCGGCTTTATAAAAAGTAAATGCATCAGTGTTCCATTTGGAACTTGGGTAATGGAATTTGCTGTTGCTGTTGGTACCTGCAGACATTTAGTAACATTGGTGAGTTCATGTAGGAGATTTACTCCCTGAATGATATGTACCATGTAGAACCAAGGCTGACCATTCCTTATTACACAGCTCCTACATAAATGATACCCACTTCACCAATGCACATTCAAAAACTATATTCATGTACGTAAATCAACAGTACTCTGCATAAAATATTAGAATGGAAAAGTACCAATGTGACAACATAATATTAAAAACCCAAATGACAGGAAACTATATTATCTAACTACCACTCAGACTCCCTTCAGCCCTGTCAGTCACCCACAGGTTTATCACAGAGGTGACTAGATTCTTTAATATGTTCCTACATGGTGAGTGTTAGGTGAATTGTAGGCAGTCAATAGTTGAATACATGCTTTTAGAATTTTTAAGTGAGCTCTATTATTTGGAAGTCAATTTATATTTGCTCATCAGAAAAGACTTGATCAGTACCAAAGAGGGGAAAACAGTCTCAAGGCACACTGATTTACTCAATCAATTGTTTTTAATCTTTTAATAACCTAAACTTATTTGATTTGATTTTCTTGTCATTGCTTTCCCTACACTATCAAAAATGATGCTTTCTTTACTATTTCAAACCCATCATGAAGTTGCTAAAAATCTAAAATTCAATTTGCCACATTACTGCTAATTTGAATAATGGCTGAATAAAACACAGGAAACGCTGAAGCAGCATTGATTTCTAAAACATTTTGCACTTTCCTCCTCCATCCCTGTAAAGTAAAGCTCGGCTGCTACGCACAATTACACAAGAAAATCAAGAATGCCGTTACATTCAGCATTTTGTCATGATCACTGTTACCATGGCAAAGAGTAGGCATACTTTACCACAGCTGTCACGGGCGAGGTCCACTGGCCTTTGTAAAGCTTAGTAACAATATAAGGCCAGATTCTCGATAACCCTCCACCCCCACCCCACGCTGTTGTCCACAGATGCTATGTCTCCTTCCTTAATGATCTGGGCCAGTGTAATCTCATGACTATTCTTACTGTTAGTCAATGACGGAGGAGCACAGTTAATCTAGAAAGGCTACCACCTGATACCCCTCTTGTTCTAAGAGGGAAAACACACAGTGTGAAAGAAGGAATGCAATAATATAAAAACCAAGTCTCAACAGTTGCATCAGAGATGACGATGGCATTGCGTTGGAATTGGCATGGATGGGAAAAGAAGTTAACGCAGTCCCATAGTAAGTCTCTCTCATTGAGCATCACTATAGTCATCTACAGAAAGGAGATAAAAGTAATTTCCTGGGCTGGGGAGATGGCTCACTCGATAAAGTGCTTGCTGCAAAAGCGTGAGGACAGGAATTCGAATCCTCAGCTCTTAGGAAAAAGCTAGGCAGGCATAACTGCTGCCTGTAATCCCAGCACCTGGGAGGCAGAGACAGAGGATCCCCAGGGCAAGCTGGCTAACTATACTAGCTGGAATTAGTAAGCTCCAATTTCAGAGAGAGACCCTGCCTCAATAAATAAAGCGGTGAGCAAGTGACACTTGATGTCCACTCCAGACCTCCATACACACATCCACATGCATGCATGAGTATTTGCACCCACATGGACATCCATAGCTGTGACACACATACATACATACATGTATACACACACATGTGCAAATAACTAGTAACATTCCTGTAAAGATTAACTAAAACAACTTTCAGATGTAGGCACCTGGCAGGTATTTGATACATCTGCCCCTACTTGCACCCTTTTAATTGCTGAGATTTCCATCTCATCAGAAAAGTTACAGAGGTTGATAAGTGAACCGTTTGCTTGTATTGTAAGGTGTAAGGTAAATCATTTTCATTTTTCAGATGGTTTAGATATTGTATTCAGAGAACTGAGAATAAATTAAATTTTATGGTCTCAAAAGAAGCATAAATTTCACATCAAAAGGACAAAAATCCAGTGTCTATATGATATGCGCCACATCTTGTTACCCATACTTTAAGTGACACTAATATAATCACTGTAAAGTAGGAAACAGACTGTACCAATTTTGACCTTATGTGGAGATTTTTAGTTTTAAAAAAATGAAGCAACATCATGAAAGCAGAAGTTTAAATGATCAGAAACAAACATGCTAATCAGACTGTATATTTACTAGGAAGAAAAGGCTCCTAGCATTTTCACCACCTAAACAAAATATTTTTCCTAATGAGATTTCAGCTGAATATCGTTTATCTTAAAAGAAAAATAATGGGACCTTACCTATTCCAGTAGCTCCAGAACTGGCCATGCAGGTAGGCGTGGTGGCTACATTCATCACCAAATGAGGCTTTGCTTTCAATCCAGTGAATTATGTGCCCTTCCACAGCTAAGGGACAAAGCATTACTAATACACGGTGAAGGAGAGGGAAGATTGAAAATCTTGAACTATGCACTGGCCTCTCTCCGCTTCACATTGATGAGCAGAGGTTTAGCCTTTGCCATTCACTATGGGTGTAATTATAAAACAACATATTGTGAGAGTTCATCACAAGAAACACTTGTGCTACAACCTCTTCCTGTCATGTCTATCCAGTTCTTCAAAACTCCCTTTTCTAGTTCTGAGATGCTGTTCTGCAGCTTGACAAGTGGCGTGTCAAGCAGACCGAAGTGTGCCTGGCTGATCGACAAAACTGTCTTAAAAATTCAAAATTTAGAGAAATTAGTTGAAAATGGTGACTCAAAATACCTTTAGAAAACATATGCATTCCTCAAATACATGGAGAAGTTTTAAAGCCAAGGCATAGATTTCTTCTGAACCAATTATGAGATAATTTAAGATAATATTTTCCAATGATTTTACCCATTTAGACACAATATTATAAAAATAGCCTACTCTGATAACATTTACTAGTAGTAACACACAGGAGAAAAATCCCTTTTCTATAAACAAATGAGTTTAGGGGCTTACCAACTGGTACTTGTAAAATGAAGTCTGGTGTTTTGTCATAGCCTTTTGCACGGAGCTGATCTTCATCTGGAGGAAGAACAAATACCATTACTTATAACAGTACTCCATTAACAAGACAGCAATATAATTGCTTTTCTTTCTTAAATATGTGTAAAAATTACTAATGCACTCATATGTATCTTTCTTATGCGTGCAATGCTGTGTCAGAATAAAATGAATTTTCTTCTCAAACCTGAAGCAGAAATACAAAAATGGTTCTTTGTCCTGTTTGCATTTTTATGTCTTTATTATAAACATCATTAATCCAATCTGTCAGAGCTATCCATTTCTGTTGTAATTGAAAAAAATCTCAAAATAAAGAACTATATTTATTGATGGAAAGGAAAGGAATTCACTACAGTGAAAATCACTAGTGCTGTCAGTCAATAGCAACAATTTACAGTATGACAGAAGCAGAGGTGCTTCTGCACCATGAAACAACCACGTTCATTAGCACAATCACAAGTTGAGCTTCAATTAGCAAAACTATTTCTACACACAAGAAAAGGAAAGGGGAAATGAGACTAGCAGAAGGAATTGGTCATCTTGCTTAACTCCTTATGTGTTCAACGGTTTTCGGCACATACGAGAGTTTTTCAGATAACAATACAGCTAATTCTAAAAAGCAAGCAGGCTTCAAGATTTTTTTCCCCATGTCTTTGATTTCCCATCCGCTGTAAAGATCAATGTCTTCTTGTTTTGCTTTTTTTTTTTAAGAAGGAAAGGAAGCAGAGAAACAGGAATGCTGACAAAGTTGGAAAAACTAGCAAGGTGCTTGATTCAAAAAAAAAAAAAAAAAAAGAAATCCTCCAATATTTTCTAAATGCTGTCCTTGACTTCGAATGGCATCACAGTGTGATTTCTGAAATGGAGAGTTCTCCATTAGATTTTGGAGTGACCTGGTCATTCAATTCCAGGCATGGCTTTCTGTCTTCACCCAACCTCAACTAATGGCCCAACCAAGTAACAAGGAAGGCCGAGTGGTCTCTTAACACCTACTGGGCTGTTGACATTGTCATGCATCCCGTTCGCCTTCCTGCATCACCTTTGATTAAAATTAATGGCCCATTCCAAGTGTTGGGTAGCTTATTTCCAATCCATTTGTCAGCCCTGGACAGTGTTTTCACCGGCAGTGTGGAGAAACTGTTTTAGGACATTCCTGAATATATCCAGAAAAGCCAGCATTTTAAACATAAATAACAATTTAATGAGAAGACACACATTAACTAATGTAGATATTTAAGTTGAAATTTGTTAAAAGTTGGCATCTATATCCAAATTTTGAAAGATCTGATGCTAAAATTATAATAATATTCCTTCTTTGAAATAAAAAAAAATTCAACCTGTTAACTTAAGGAAATACAAATCAAAGCAACGTAAACTTAAAAACAAAGAGAATTTAGAAACTGGACCATAGGAATAGATTGGAAAAATTTCTGCCCTTTAACTGTATTCTGACTGGGATTTTTAATGGAAAAGGCATTTATTAAAATCAACTCTAATGCCTTGAACTGATGTTTTGGATAGGTGGTGAGCAGGCTTTAAAAGCCAGGTTGACATTAAAATGATAGATTAATATTTTATTAAAACTATCCTAGCTTGATGAACCCTTGTAGATGTTAAAATCTGTTTCAGAAAGAAAAACGATTATGTTTCTGACAGCAGCTCAAAACAAAATTTCAAAGGTCACCAAGCAATCCAAATTGCACAGTCAAAAGCTGATGTACACTCCTGCTCACTACACCAAAATCAGCAATATAATACTGCAATTTAAAATGCATGACTTTCTTAATGTGAAAATTAAAAACACAAGCCCCAAACCCCACCAGAAAACATCAGGTGAGCTACAGAATTTTCCTGTCTTTTTGTGAAGAACTTCAAAGTACCAAACATGTATTAGAATAACTATTGGTCAGTTTGCCTGAGTTACCCACCTTCTCTCTCTCCTACTTTTTAGGTCACTGTGAAGTCAGTCTTATAGTAATTGTGCTCACAGCATAACACCTTAAAGTCTGAGCCCTTACCAGTGTTTCTTCTAAGACATTATTCCAAACATCTGAAATGGTCTTTCCTTTATGTACTAAACTCTCACTGCCTTATTTTAAAGAATATTCATGTTTTCTATAAAGTCTACTTAGATGGGCAATAATTTTCTTCCTGATTTAACTTCCTGGTCATAGACAAAGCACAAAGGCACAAAGGCACAAAGTGGGCCCAAAGTTCTTGCTGTTATTTTTCGTCTTTGATCCCAAATGTCTTAACCCTAACTTGGCTCCTTGAATGTTAAGTACTGAACTGACCTTTTTGCTTTGGACCTTTCTATTCCATCACTAGTGTTTTAAGTAACACTGAACTTATCTGGTCCTTAGAGTTTGGGTGGAATTCCACCACAAATGCTGTACTTGGGACTATGGCATTTTTGTGAAGTTTTGGTCATGCTTTATATTTCTTCCATGACTACTGATCTGTCCAGATTTTTCCCTCTTTTTTTTTTTTAAAAAAAAATTGCATTCATTATTTTTATTTTGTGTGCATGAATGTATTGCTTGCATGAATGTAAGTGCACCCATATTGTGCAGTGGGTACAGAGGTCAGAAGAGGGCGTTGGATCCCTGGAACTGGAGTTATGGACAGGAATTGAATCAGAGTCCTCTGCAAAAGCAGCCAGTGCTCTTCACTGCTGAGCCATCTCTCCAGCCCTGATTTTTCCCTCTTCTATGGACAGGTTTGTAGGTCTATTATTTTCCTTGAGAAATACTGCATTTCATATAGGCTCTTAAAATCAGCACATACTTTAGTTAACAAGTTACTTAGGGCTGTCTGAATCTCCCTAATTGAAACTAGATGTTTGAACCATCTGTTGTCTTCTTCAAAAACGAGATCAGAAAATAGTAAGAAATAATATTAGAGAGTAGGGGGAAAGTAAGGACAATGACATGGAATAGCATTTTTGGTATACTGCCCTGATCATCCTCTAGATCCCGAGTACTCATCTTACTTACTGAACACAGCATATAGGAAGGAAGCAAGCCTCTTCTAGTTTAAGGTGCATACATAACCCCTAATATATTTCACAACCATTAAATTCATTAATCTCATGGTTCAAGCTTTGTTATCAAAATAAACATAAGATATCATGAGACTATCATCACTTAAAAGTAAACTTATTGCCTTCCCACCCACAAAAATGAAGACATTTAGATAACTTGTAAAACACAGTATTTCTGAGTTAAAGTCTCAGTAACTACAAGTTTCACATTCTTATTTATATATACTAAGGTAGCCTAGAAACATTAAGTTATCCATCAAGACCTGGACTTCTCAAATAGTAAAGATACTAGACAAGAGCCCTTGTCAGCCAAGGTCCATTTTATTCCCACAGGCAGTTCACCACTCCTAATTATGGCACTAATTAAATTGGATCATGTGAGGAATTCTTATTTCCCTCTTGAGTGATTAGTGGATGGCTATCTATCAGATATGAATTAGAAGAACCAGATAATCCTGATTTCTAGAACTTCAGATGATCTCTCCTCAACAGATATTTCAAAAACTTCATAGAACTGTACCCAGAGATAAAATGCTGGGAAAAATATTCTAATTTAAACATTATTTCAATTGTACAAAACCAAATTGGGTCCTTGTTTATTTTTACATTGTCATGCCTGTCTTTAGATTTTTTTTTAAAGGGAACGATACATGTGTAAAGAACATTGTGAACATTTAATTTCTGTGGACTTTGACTTGCTCTTTCCTTAAAATACATGAAATATCCAAAGCAATTAGTTACCAATTATATAATTCTTTTTTAAATAAAGGGCTGATTTTGAGTTAGAGAATAGGACGCATCTGAAAGGAGTTAGCATATACTTAAGAATCATATTTAAGGCTACTTAGAAAATGCTTTCTTTAATTTGTCTTGTTTTATTAAAATCTTTAAATTGAAGAACTGCCATTATTTCCAAAGAAATTGTGCAAAATTCCAGTTTGTAACATATGAATATCAAATGTAACATTCTGAAGGGACCCATGAATTTGTCAACTGACTTCTAAAGTACTAGACAAAATATATTAAATGATTTTTAAAAATTCTTTTAACATCTTGTGCATCTTTACTAAGTTGAAAGAAGCAAATGTTCTATATGGGCTACAGTTTAATGTAGGGCTACAATATACCTTTTCAATTCTGGTTCCTCTGTTATTTTTTTACTGAATCACTCTTATTCAATACTCAGAGCTATGACTTTCGTTTTCTCTCTGTTGCCTAAGAGTGAGTTTCACAATCTTTTCTACTGAAGACGTTGGTAGAGCTCCAGTAATAACTGTTACTATGGTATGCAGACGGTGGAAAGGTACACAGAATACACACACATTGAATGGGGGGGGGGTATCTCACGTGGAAATGACATCTTTATAGAACCCAAAGTTTCATTATAGCCATTAGTTTCAACCTCTTTCCTCAAAGCCTCTTATCAAAGCCACTAATAAGGGCTGCAACTGACTGCTCTGACCCTGTCCTTTGCTTATGTCTTTAGGGAACAATACCAGGAAAAACTGAAGTGCCCTAAAGATAGGAAACAAATGTGAGGTCAAGAAGCTGGAGCAGTGAGAAGAGAAAGCTAGGTAGGCCAGATCTGGCTGCAGGGTGGCTGCAGAGACAGGGGATTGAAATTTCAACAACAAACCAAACTTGAAACCCTTTTGGCTTCATGCTACAAAGAGACAGTTCAGCATGGTGGACCAAAAAAAAAAAAAAAAAAAAAAAAGAGAGAGACTGGTCAGAACAGGTTGCTGGGAAGCCACTAAACTGTGATGCAAAGCCTGAGGCCAATTTCTTCTTTAAAAAAAATCAAGGGGATTAGGCAGTCAATAGAGCCACTCCAGATTCCGAAATTCCGAGTAGTTGACTATTAGGTTGTCTTCCCAGCTCTATTTCTCCCTGAATTGATAGCTATGGAGAGAGCCTGTCTGCTGTTAAGAGTATAAAAAGGAGCCCCCATTCGGACAGATGCACACCCACAGAGACAAGTGTGTGCAAACACTCACAGACCAAAGACTCAGTCAGGCAGTAACAGTAACTGATTTGACTATGGTGCATTTTGGCTATGGTGAGTAAAGCAAGATCCTGAGGTTAATTTCCCATAGGAGACACTGTTTCATTTGGCCGTCCTGCAGGCCATTCTGCTTGCATGGCTCCCCTACTTTACAATGTGATTCTGTTCAGTAGCCTATCCCCCAACTGCCCACCTGTGAGGAGTGGACACTCTCCCCAGACTGGCTGTTCACATGTAGACTTTTCTATAACTTTTTAGGAGGTGACAGAGGGCAACCCTTGCTGGGATTACACACTGTAAGGAATAAACTAGCAACTGCCAGTGACCATCTCTGCTTTGTAAAAATGAAACCAGTACTGAAAAGAACAGATCCCAAGGGCAGAGGAGAGATGGGTGACGCTGCTTTGTCCTCTGAACTCCAGACACCAGAAACAAATTTCTTTCTTTTGTACTTTCTGGGTATGTATTAGAACCAATCAATTTCTTGTGTGTGCATGCACAGGAGTTTGGATTTCTGCCACTAACAACAAAAATCATTCCCATTCACTGTTAGCGGTCAGGAAAGCTGAAGATGAGCAGACATGTTATCTAACCACAGCAAGGGCAAGGGAAAAGCTGCAGGTCAGAAGCAGGCAGAGCCCCACCTTGAGTACTTGCAGAGAGCATGGATGTTCCAGGAGCACAGAGGCACCTATGGCTCCTCTCTTTCTTCTAGAGGGAGGTGTGCACAAGCATATTGGATGACAGTCTCTCACCATGCAGTGTCTTCAGGGAGAACAGAACTGCAGTTCCCCATGTCCCCAATACCACATTCCTGTTATTCTAAAACCTGCATCTCTTTAAAAAAACTTCTGATAGACATTTAAATGGCTGATTCCTTGTGAAAAACTAAATATCTCAGTTCCCTGTAGCCTACATAACCATCTTTTATTTCTAGCCTCTTACTGCTGCTAACATCTGCATGTAAACAATCGTACATTCTAAATCTCACCTGCTCCTGCTTCCTATTACTCACCTGAAGCCATAATCCTCCGTCCATCAAGATCACTTCCCCAGCACAGCACAGTTGCTTTAGGTGGGGAATAACGCAGCAGGAACAGATGAGCTCTTAGAAACAAAGATCCTAATTTCTTATAGCAAGAGACATCCTTCACTAAGCTCGTTTGGCTTTATACATTATACCCTCTTGGAGTCCCACAGACTCATACACAAATACTATCAATGCGCCCATGTAACATATGCTGTTTCATCCAAACACGAGGGAAGGGGTGAGGCAGGGATAAAGCAAATGCCTCTCAGGTGTCACTCAGAGTTTGTGTTGTTAGTGTCTACTAACAGGGTAACATTTGCTAAAAAGAGTAAAATATCTCCAGAGCCATCCTTATTAAGCCAAACTTAACAAGAATTTGCAGCAGGCAGTGGCTGCAGGAGTCACTAATGAAAGTGACTCCCTCGACCTGGAGACATGCCAGCCCACGAGGATGAGTGGTTCATCGTCTGTCCCTGAGATGAGCTCTTCCGTGTTGTTCCTAGCAGTGCAGACAGTCCCGTCGTCTTCTCACTGTCACTATGCGCTTCTCTTCCCTTCCCCTTTCCATCAAAAGCTCTCACAAAAGCCCAAACCAAAGAAAAGGAAAACTGAAGATATGATCCAGCAAAGTACGGTCTCGCGAAGTGCTCGAGTGACCATCCAAGTCTCCCTCATCAGATGACACATTTCCTATTTTGTTTTTTATTAGAAACAGAGTAAACTCTCAACAGAGGCTAAGAGGAGGATAACAAGGCTTTCTGGTCAATTTTAAGTTGAAAAAGAGTTTTTCCTTCATTTGAACTTATATGTGAGTGGCAGTTCCTGATGTTTTGAGACTTTGAAGTTGACCAGTCGACAATGATTCTAAACAAGTTACTTGTGGAAAGAGCTGCAAACACACACTGAAACTCATTTTAAAAAATTTCTTGATATTTTCATGTGAGAGTCAATTAAACAACAACAACAACAACAACAACAACAACATTTTTTAAGCTGGATGTGCTGGCATATGTCTTTAAAAGAAGCGTTTGTGAGGCAGAGGTAGGAGGAGCTCTGTAAGATCAAGGCTAGCCTCGTCTACAGGGAGACCCTATCGCAAAAATAAATAAATAAAATAATTTCAACAGGGTCTTCTATAATATGTACTTAAAAGATTGATGAATTGAACAGCAAAAGAGCCAAACTTATGACTCAAACTAGCCATCCTGGATGCACAGAGAGGCAGCAAGACCTGGTACTGAAGAAGGAGAGCTGATGAATCTATAAAACTCTACAGCCATTTCAGTAAAAACAGTTCAGGATGCAGAAACATTATTTCCTAACCTCTAAAATGTACCTACCAATTTTTAGAATAAAATTGTATATGTATACTCTTATTTGTTTTTAGTATAAAAAGTTCTGGAGGCTGGAGAGATGGCTCATTGGTAAAGAGACATCTAACAGAGGAACTGGGTTAGGATCTCAGCACCCATGCCATGGTGGCTCACAACCACCACCTGTAACTTCAGCTCTTTACCTGTGACCTCTATGGGCGTCTGTATATGTGTATGCACACACATGTGCACACACATACACACACACACTAAAAAATAAAATGAATCTTTAAAAACAACCCTCAGTGTATTTTTAAGTGGGTACCTGCTATAAGTAAGGTGCACTAGACAGACGCACACACTTCCTGGGACAGGGCAGGCTACACTGTCATGCTATGAGCATCTGGGCATAGGGAGCTGAATTAGTTACCTTCGTGTAGTTGTGCCCAAAATACCTGAGAGCACATCTTTGAGAAGGAAAGACTGACTTTGGATTGTGGCTTCAAAGGATTCAGTACATGGCCTCGTGTGCTTGAGCAGAATATTATCATGGCAGGATGTGGTATTGAAAGGTGCTTCACCTCATGCTGTTCAGGAAGCAGGGGCAGAGGCTGGAACCAGGGACCAGTTACAGAACGCAAAGTCATACCCTCAGTGTCCCAGATCCTCCAGGTGAAGCCCTATCCGCAGCGTTTCTACGACTTCCTCAAACAAATGGGAGTTAAACATAGATACATGAACTTATTGGGATATTTTCTATGCAGATCATGAGAGGTGATTATAATGGTCCACATTCAGATAACTTTTATATTTCCTGGCATGTAGAGTCTACACCAGAAGTGTAGCTAAAAAGAATAGAGGGGCTGGAGAGATGGCTCAGCAGTTGAGAATGCTGATTGCTCTTGCAGAGGACCCAGGTTGGATTCCCACCACCCACATGGTGCCTGAAAACTGTCCATAACTCCAGTTCCAGGGGATCCAATGCTCTTCCCTGACCTCTGTGAGCACTGCATGACAAGAGTGCACCTACACACATACAGGCAATACATTCAAACACGTAAAGTAAAATTAATAAAGAGAAGGAAAAAAAAGAACAAATAGAGATGGCTATCAGAGAGATGGTTCAGCAGTTAAGAGCACTGGGTGCTCTTGCAGAGGACCTGAGTTCAGTTCCCAGCACCTACACAGAGGCTCACAACCATCTGTAACTCTAATTCCAGAAGCTTCGACACCCTCTTCTGACCTCTGCTGGCACTGCACAACACATGTGCACTTACATACATGCAGTCATAACACTCATACACATAAAATAAAAATAAATAAATAAATCAAAACTTAAAAAAGAAAGGAATTAATAATTAATGAAATAACTACAAGGGCTGTCAGAAATCAAAGGTGATTATACATTCTCAGTTGTATACTTTTCTGCACAGTGCACCATAGCTCCATGAAAGCAGGGATTTTGACTGGCTTATGGACAGCTCAATAAGTCACCTGTGGAATAAATACTTCTTAGTTGGAGAAGTTCAAACTGTTTATTCAACTTTCAACTGTCTTATTTTGAACAGTTATTGCTCTAAGTATAAAATGAGTGAGCTTATAAGCCATGATAAGTCCATATGAATACATGCATATTTTCAATATCAATATTCTTTTTGTCCCTATTCCTACAGTGCCTGGCTAATTTCTATGTCAGTCAACTGCTTAGCTAGTAGCTATGAAACAAGGAAATTCAAGACAGAATGAAGTATAGAAAAATTGTGCTCTGTTGTCTTTTTCATTGGTAAGAGAGAAAGAGGTTGTATAAAATACAATGAGTCAAAATTTTACACTGGAACAAAATGTTTTAGGAAAAGTCATAACCTTTAAATTGTAAATAATATATAAATAATAAGCAATAAGATAATTGTTTTTAAGAAAGAAGTTCATGGGGCTGGAGAGATGGCTCAGTGGTTATGAACACTGGCTGCTCTTGCAGAGGACCCGAGTCTGGTTCCCAGAGCCCATATGGTGGCTAACAATGGTCCTAACTCCAGTTCCAGGGGATCCAGCACTCTCTTCTGACCTCCAAGGGCATCCTGTGACATGAGTGCACTTACATGAATACAGGCAATACACTGATACAATAAAAATAACAAATAAAACTTTTTAAAAAGCCCAGATTGGAGGTAAAGAGAGAGAAGAGGGAGGGGAAAGAATTATTCTGTGCATTGAAGAATCCAAAGGAAAAAAAAAACACGGGCAATGGTTACAAGAAAATTCAAGGTATATACCCGTAAGTGAGAAACAACATGATTAGATCAGCAATCAATTTACATAGCAGTATTTTCCCTCAGTTGGGTTTAAAATGATCTATTTACAGTCACTGGCACAATACTTTAGAGCTAATTAATCACTGTGAAGAGGTATTTAAAAGATAAAAGAACAATTCTATAATAATATTTCACATAAGACTTTGGATTATCATCTTTTAACCATAAATAAACATGTGTTAAGTTTAGTGCTACATTAGAACACTTAGTATGCATAGAATAAATTAACAACTTTTTGTATTCTGATGAGGAAATACTTCAAAATAGAATTGAGGCTGTTTTATGAAGTTGGCTAAATTTACTAGTACTCATTTATTTTTGAGATCAGTTAAGTATCATCTTAGAGTACTGTTGGATAGCTATTGCTTTTGAACTGAGACATTCCCTCCTGCAGGGATGAGCTCAGAAAGTTGCAAGCCCTGTAAAGCAGCTCCTCTCATTTATGAAAACAGTATAAACAAGTGCCTAGGTCATGAGACTCCCTTTGGTAGAACAGACTGCAGGTTGTAAGCTCTAGGAAGCAGCTTTTGTGAGTGAGCATGCATCTGGCAGAGTGAGCTTTTCTGTGAAGCAGCTGTCTTGGAGTCACAAATGTTCCTATGCATAGCTCCAGCGAACTCCCTGGTTCTCCCAGCATGACTTGGGTGGGAGTCTGTGTCACTGATGCCTTACTGAGGTTGATGAATGTTTATTCCTGTCTCTCTAAGACAAGTCACTCAAAATAACTGCTGTCCAAACAGGGACCAAGAGACTTAAAGATGATTCAGGCAGGACAGTGACACAACCTCTGTGATAAGTGACAAAAACTGCAACCCAGGCTCTTCTGTGTGAGGATGGAGCATTCTTGGAGGCAATCCCCATATGGATGCCTTCCTTGTGGGGTATGGGATGTTGTGTTTTCTTGCTGTGGTGGGAGTTCCATGCTGTCTGTAATGGATGACAAAACATACAAAAATATCTAAGGCATTGGAGGGTGGAGAGTCCCTAGGGAGTCCTATGGTGTCTTTTCCTCTGTGTTGTATGGGGTGGCATGCCTCCTTGATGAATGAGGTCTACCACATGAGAATGAAGATACCCCAAAATGCCTGATTAACTTAAGTTAACTTAAAAGTGCACGACAGTCCCTGAAAGTGGCACACATGGGACAGGGTCATAAGCTGTGGTAGCTGACACATGGCTTTTGCTTTAGATGATGTGCCAGAGAGATAGCTTCAGGTGTCAACTTGACACACCTGGATGGAAGGGTCCTTAATTGGGGCATTTCTTCTATCTGATAGGCCTGTGGCCATCTGTGAAGGGTTTTCTTGATTGGTGAATAATGCAACTAAAAGTGATGCTCCCTCCGCCCCAAGCAGGTGGTCCTGTGTTGTATGACAAAGGAGGCTGAGCATGGGCCAGAGGAGCAAGCCCATAAGCAGTGATTCTCCATGGTCTCTGCTTTATTTTAGTACCTGCCCTCCAGGTTCCTGCCCTGATTAAGTTCCTGATTTGACTTTCCTCAGTGATGGACTATCACTTGGAAGAATAAGATGAAACAAACTCTTTCCTTCCCAAGTTGTTTTATCAGAGCAATAGAAAGTAACTAGGACAGGCGATAAGTCACGCAATTGAGTCTGAGCTGTTTGCCCAGAAAAAAACTTGCCCATATAAGAGAATTACAAGAAAAAGACATATGACTATTCCAGCATTAGTCTCTGATTTGGCAGGAAAAGTGGAAAAAAAGGAAGATGAGATAGAAGTGCTGGCTTATAAGGATATAGTTGGCAGGATACAAGGGAAGAAGAGTAAAAATTAGAAAGAGCCATTCCTGAGATCCAAAGACTTGGAACCCATAGTAAAAGTCAGGTAGGAAGCAGTGGCCCAGTGAAAAAAGAGAGATAGGAGTGATAGGAGATGCCTTCCAGGTCCAGCCCTTAACAAAGGGAATACACAATTTGGCATGTAGAAGGTCCAGGAAACTACGCAACCAGGAATATTCTCCTCAACTGATTGAACTGGATAAAGCTTTTAAACAAAGTAGAAGAGACATTCACAATCTGGCTCATGACGATGGGACATGGGATTGGATGCCATCAGCCTGTGTGACATGGAAGCAGAGGAAGTGAGTAACATGACTCCCATCCCTTGTGAAGACTAAAGCTGCATAACCTAAGGCAACATGAAAAAGTCCCTGTGGATTGCCTCATATGGTGCATTAGACATACTTGGTTGCCGCCATCTGGGGTCTCCAGGGGGTACCAGGAACTGGAGGACAACAAAGGAAGGATAGGTATTACTGAGGGAACTTGGTTTGAGAGAGGCACTGTTTGATGCATTGAGCCAGATAAGACTATGTTCACGGGAAGTAAAAAAAGTGCTTGATTCATTGGGGTCCTCAGGCCTGGTATAAAGCTTTAGTGCTTTGCTGTGCTCCATAGTGGGACATAATCCTTAGGAAGTACAAGAAGCTCTTCTATCTGAATGACTTAGGCCTAGATTAGCCTGACAGTTGGGTTTGTAAAGTGATAAAGCAAACAAAAGAAAATGGGAGAAGAGCAGAGCAGCCCTTGGGGCCTGTCCAGGTCACCTAAAGGCAAATGTGGCAAGGTTTCTGTTGGGCCAGGGTACTTAAGAGAAAAAGAAAATGAATAGAATGCCAAATGCTGTGCTAGTGAGATTCTGGAAGACTTGAAAGCCTGAGCAACAGTTCATGGAAGACATAAATGATGAACT
The DNA here is from genome assembly GCA_035773235.1 of Eospalax fontanierii. NCBI lineage: Eukaryota > Metazoa > Chordata > Mammalia > Rodentia > Spalacidae > Eospalax > Eospalax fontanierii. Next base: position 40,893,978 of record CM069526.1, on the reverse strand, counting down.
AACTGCGCAGGTGTAAAAGATTAAGTTTGTTTTAGGGCCAGTGGTCCAGGGCCCTTTCCACAGCCTGATGGAAAGACAAAGGCTGTGGTGCTGGCCAAATTCTGGGAAAAGGAAACTCCCTTCCATGGTGCTGACCAAAGACTGTAGAGGAAGCTTCCAGATGAAGCTTTTATGAGTGTCTTCCATGATGGCATTTCTGTTTTTAGTCACCCACACTCTTGTAAGTAACCCTGGTAAACTCACTTGTTCACCAGGTATGACTTGGGTAGACTGTTTGGTCTACAGTTACTGTCCTACCTGGAGCAAAGAGACATTTGCTCCCATTTCATCAGGAAAACTCACACGAAACAATTACCTCTACACCCCACAGCACAAAGTACATGACACACATCGATTTCAATTCTAATCTCCTTTCTTACATTCATGCATCCGGAAGCAACTCTTTGACCATATTCTTGCACTGATTTTGTTGGCTGAGGCAAGTCTAGTCTAACAAACCCAGTTCTGGTTATCTGAAGGTATAGACCTCAATTTAGACCTAAGCTCTCTGTTTTTTCTACTTGGAGTCTTCTAGTCCTGGTGGGGGAGGCACGGAAAGAGAAGTTAGGCTAGCCAAGGCCTGACCAGTTGCAGACCGATGGTGCCCGACAGTAATACCAGCCAGCTCTGAGCCAGTTTATTTGGGGATGTAAAATAACAGAAGTAGATTTGGTTGTGCTCATACTGAATAACTGCTGTGATTAGGTGCTTTATGATTTACCAGATTTCGACAGGTCTGAAACATCCTATGGTGCCTCATGGGTACCCATTACAACTGGCACTATCACCCTTTTTATTTAGAATGAGATTTTTAAAAAGGCAATTTATGGGGGCCAAAGAGATGGTTCAGGGGTTAAGAGCACTGGCTGCTCTCACAAAAGATCCAGGTTCTTATCCCAGCACTTACATGGTGGCTAACAACCATTTGTAACTCCAGTTCCAAGGAATCCTGCACGACACAGGTGCACTTACACATAAGCAGACAACACACTTATACACACAAAATAAAAAATAAAAATGAAATTTAAAAAGGACAATTTAGTACCACTTTGCCTTACTTCTATACACTCAATAATACAACTGTCCCTTTGTTGCTTCTGGTATTTAATTTAGTAACTGGGGACCATTTCCCAATTTGTCAACTTTCTTTAACCCTAACTACTGAATATTTATGATCCTTCTCAGCTTCAAAGAAGTGATAATCTAACAACATCTAATCCACTCTCCAGTTTATTAATAAAAGTAATGAACAGTAAGAAGAGATTTATTGTGCAACTTATATTAAATAAACATCCTTTCGTAGCTTGACACAAGACCACAGATTTGACTTTCTTGGACCAATATATTGTCTATTTTGGAATAAAATTATATAATGGAATATTTCCCTTTTTTTTTTGTCCTTAAAGTTTCTACAGATTCTTCAACGTCTGCATGAATCTCCTTTCTAACACGATTTGTGTGGATCCTTTGCCAATTACCACAGTAACAATGAAGAAGAGGAATTAATGTGTCATTGAGTGCTTTATGGTTTCCATGCTCCATTATGACATGTACGTCCTTTGAGGCTTTATTTCTAAAGCTGAAGAGATGTTGAAAGAAATAACAATACACAATGAGGTTCTCTACTAGCACATGTACAAATTCAGACATATGGGGATTTTGAAAAATCAAACTAAATCTATGATAATTAATATTGGGCATAGAAATAAAAGTTCACTATTTTGCTTTCCACTAAAAGGATTACCCTATTCCAAACATGAGGCAAATAGTAACATGAAGTTTTCTAACTGTTGTTTTTAATATATAAAGCATTTTATAGACAATATTTCTTTGTTTCTTTCTCTCATAAGGCTTAGATTATGGCTAATATCTCATGACACCAAAAGTAATACTGCAACAGATATTAAAGCATTTTTTCAGCCACTTATTCTATAAAATATTAATTGCAAGCCTGTGCATGTGCTATATATATAGGAGATTAGGTAACAGAGTTCCTGCTCAGTTCTAAATCAATAAAAGATATCATGCAGAGCATCAATCATCATTCTCTCTTCCTTCAGTACACAGTAGCTGCAGGTAGATTTTTTTAAATGTAGCTTCACACACTCATGGTGACATTACAAGCCAGAGAATGGAGCAACACTTACCCAGGAAGGACAGGTTTTTCTCCAGAAGCAGACCTCTCAGCAGGACTTCATGCTCATAACCAATAGCGCTGTGGGTTTTAGTTAAGGAGGTAGCACAGGAAAGTCTGCACTCTCAGGGAAATTTAACACCAGGTCTATACATTGAGATGAAATGGAGAATTATGGTACTTATACACGAATCTTTGTAGTTCCAGCCTACACCTCTGACGAATAAGGTTTCTAGGCACATTCTTCCTCGCATTTTAATGAGTTGATGCAACTTTTCTGTACTGCTTATATTTTGGCAAACAAGAGTTTATAAATCATCATGATATTAATTTCATTTAAAAATAGAGGGGTTACTTAAAATATCTATTAATGTTCATTAAAAAAAAAACCTCCAATTCAATCTGGTACATATTAGTGAAACACTAAATACAAGAAAGAATACTTACTAGCCTTTCCCCTAACAGAGTTTCCAGTCTCATGAGTTCTGGAAACCTGTGAGATCCACTTGTCAGTGAGCAGCTTCTGTTTCACTTCTGCAGTCCAGAGGCTATTGAGTCTTATGTGTGTATTTATATGTATCTATACATACATATATATATATATATATATATATATATATATATATTTACAAATATATATGCGTGCGAAGAGATACACACAAACACGTTTCACTGCTTCCTCTATGGCAGACACCATCTTAAGTGATATGTTTTAGATTTATTTTTAATTTATATGAATGTGTGGATGCCTGCATGAGTTTATGTGTACCACATATATGCAGGAGCCTTCAGGGGCTAGAAGAGGGGGGTTGGCTCCCCTGAAACTGGAGTTACAGGCAGTTGTGAGCTGCCACCTGGATGCTGGAAAGTGAACCTGGGTCTTTTGCAAGAGCAGAAAGTGCTTAAGACCACTGAGCTATCTCTCCAGTCTTGGTATTAAGTGATTTCAGCATGTAGCTTCATCCTCACACTTCTAATAAGCTTTGTTTTACAGATGATGAAACAGAAGAACCTGAACAAAGCCAGGTAATGTATGGCAGAGCCAAGGCTGAAGAGGGGCGGGGCTTGCAGGGCAGTGGTAGCGTTTGCCTTGCATTCTCCATGCCCTGGGTTCCATCTCCAGCACAGATAGGGAAAACAAAACAAAACAAAAAACAGCAATGAAATAAGTCAAGAATGAGCTCTCTGCAAGCCTGTTTATGACCTCCATACAGTTTCTCCAAAAGCATTAGATTTACATATTGAGAATAGTCAATGTTTCTTAAGTACTACATAGGAAGCTTTTAATCATAAGTACTCTGAGATTTTATTGAATCTTCACAACAACCTTGAGAATAGATATTCCAAGTCTAGTTTTCTAGGTTATGAAAAGTTCAGAAAGGCTAAGGATCCTATTGAAGGTCTTATGGCTCATAAATAATGAAGCCAAGAGTAGTATTTAGAAGTTTGATCTGTTTTCTGAAGGAATGAGATGATAAAAAAAATCCCTCAATGTGTGTTATCCTATTCTGATCCTTTAATCCCACTGAAAGCATTGGGTAGTAACACTCTGGATCATCACCTTCATTCTCCATTCCCCTAGTAATGTCAACCTGGGGACAACACTATTTGGCTCACCAGGAACTGGGAGTCTGATCACGCACTCAAGATTTCAGCCTAAATCAAATTCAACTAATATCACTTGCAGAAGAATTCTTACAGGAGCTGGAGAGATGGCTCAGTGCTTAAAAGCTGGCTGCTCTTGAAGAGGACCTGGGTTTGGTTCCCAGCACTCATATGGTGGCTAACATCCATCTATAACTCTAGTTTCAGAGGATCTGGGACAGTCTTCTGGCCTCCATGGACAGTGCACACTCGCTGTAGACATACATAGAAACAAGCAAACCCTTGCATACATAAAAATAAATAAAAATTTAAAAAAGAAAACACTTCTTAGAAAATTATCCTGCTCTGCATAAATGGGTTGCAGGTGAATTTAATTTGAATCCTTTAAGTGAAGAAATACAGTGATGTTCACATTCAGAACAAGGCCAAAGTCATTATTACTGCTTTTCCTCCTGTTATTTTCTCCCCTCTTCCAATGCACATGCCAGCATTTATTTAATTCCTAACTGGAAATAAAAGAAGCAAAACATTCGAAGTCACCAAAATTCACACATTTTCTAAGACCATTGAAGACATCTGATGAATAAGCCTCAGTAGTCTCACGTTACCAGGGACATCCCACGTTTTCAAACTAAATTATTTACTTCTCTTTCACATAAACGTGCTCTCGCTTTTATTGTTGTAAATTATTTACATCTAAAATGTTGAATGATGAAACTGAGGTTACTGATGGCACAGAGATGTAGCCCACAGCCCGTGATGCTTCCTGTATCACCCTCTGTCCTCCCTTCTCTGTTCAGACCTCTGTCTAACAGCTGCATCCTGGAATCATACTTTGGAAACTTGAAGGACTGCTCTCTCACATGTTTCTGCTTGGTGAGTATGAGCTGCGAAGGGAAAGGCAGAGATAGGCATGCCCATACAAGAAGAAATACAGCAGGCACCCAAACAAAATGAGTGCACACGAAAGTGACATCCTCGTTGTCACTGTGATTTGTGTGATGTCATCTTAGTAAGTGACCCATTTACTTTGTTCTCTGAACACAAATGCCTCCATGTAACGTTTTCATAATGGAGAAAGAAGGTTTTGCACCTATTTCATTTACCAAATGTGTGCTTTCTTCTTTGGAAAATGATGTACTTTGGGGTGGGTTAGCAATGTAAACAGTACCAACACAAAGACCATTCTTCACTCACAAAGAAAACCAGTCGTTTTTATTGAGTGTGAAATAAAGTAATTACTGTTGATCATTCTAGGAAATACCTTCACAAGCATATATACATTATATGAAACTGCTACCACTTCAGTGCAAAGATACAGTTGGTCTCTTTATAAACTTCCCACCCTGTTTTATTTTGCATAGTAAATGCAATTACCACTCTAAAATTTTGAAAAGATATACTTCTTAATTATGCTTTGTTTAATATGAATAAACATAAAATGCAGGGTCTAGACAATAAAGCTTATAAAAGCAGTGATTTTTACTGGTAATAAGTATGATGGAAATACAAAAATTATAATCTACTTGGTGAATACAATTTATGCACATATATCATTTATCTTTATCAATTGAAATCATGTACTATGTTAGATTCTACTGACAATACAAAGTCAAAAGGGGAAAGTGAATGATGGCAAAAAATATAAGGAAAATGCTCCAGACAGAATTTATAATGCTCCATAAGCAGAAACACTTAGACATTGTCTATAAGAATACCTATTATTGATGTATGGCAGTGACCATGGGGCAAAACTTGTAAATAACCTCACAATCCATTTTCTTCGCCAGCAATATAGCAATCTAGTTTCCCGTAAGCATCTCAACTATTACTGAAAAAAAGCCTTCTGGCATTTACAAAGCAGTTGACTTCATACTTTAGTTCATGCATATATAATTAGGTAGTTATATTTAAAATCAATATGCAATCCTTCAAAAGACATTATGCTTTTAAAACCTTAACTTTAAATTGATTTTTAACTATTTTATGTGCTTTAAAATTAACATGTAATTCAGCCCCAGATACTCTGAGATGGTGTCAGTTGTTATATAAATGTGCTAAAGTTTATCACTGCACCAACATGAGGTTGGCACTCTTACAATTTTTAACACTACCATTAATTTTACACTGAAAATAGAAGCATAGTTACACTTCAGTTTAATAAAAGCCAATTTCTGACAATACTGTTCATTTTAGCTAGGGGAGCAGACCAAATGTGTGTGTGTATGTGTGTGTGTGTGTGTGCACGCACGAGGGCTCTGTTAAAAGACTATGCTCAATTTCTTTTTTAAGGAAAGAAAGTAAAAATTAGGGATGGCTAATTTAGTGCAGCCTTTACAAGGTGTTCCAAATACTAAGGAGATGGAGGCAGGAGGATTCCAAGTTTAGGGCCATCTTGGACTACATAGTAAGATCAAGTCTCAATAAAACTCTCTTCTAACTGACTCTAAGCCTTTGTGAAAAACTAGGGACATAATTAAGTATACACAGGAACAGACATACATATACATGTGTGGATGTGTATATATGTACATTCGGCTTCCAAGAGCATCCAACAAAAACTCTGACTGATAATCACCAAGTCACACCTGGCCTCAGTGCCATTCCTGTTAACAGAATCTAGCCCAGGAAGACTGTGCTTATATGAAGCAGTGTGTGACTTGTGGACTCAGTGACCAAAAGTGGTGATTACTGTTTAAGTGGTCTTTTTCCTTAAGGGTTATCAAAATTCTGATAATCTCTACTGAAATAGCTACCATCCACCCTGTTTTATTTTAAGAAGTAAACATTAACTCCTTAGGAATCTCAACAGTTTTAATGACAAATGACCAGACATCTGCTTCCACATTCTTAAAGTCAGTTCCAGAGGGAAAAATTAGCACAAATTCTCTAAAAATGTTTATTAGTGATCCAAATGACAGTGCAGATTGCAATCAGTACTTAAGCAATAAGAATCTACTGCCCTTTAAAATGTGATGGTCTCCGGCAGCATTTTAATAACATCATCCTTTAACTCTAAGCGCAAAATTTATTCTAGAACACTCAACTGAATTTGGCTCATTTTAAATGGAATTTTGTTATATTTTAAAAAATGGCCACTGGGATGGTTAGATACATTCCAAGACAGTATGTTACCTGCCTAATGACTCTGTGCCTTTAAACTCATTGAAAACCAAGCTGTTTGAAATAAGCACACGAATGTGCGACTACTGAACTGACATCTTCCTGTGGCTTAGCTGATTTTTCGTAAGGATGGTCTGCAGTGACCCTCCAGATGATTGAATGTAAAATAGAAGAGTATGAAATGTGTTTTGTGAAGCAGAACTTTATGTCAGGTTAAAGCTAGACACATCTCCTCCACTGAGTCTAAGCTCGTCAATTGTGCACCTAAAATTTTATGGCAAAGGATACTGTTTGATGCAGTCCACCAGTGGTCCATAACAGCAGTCGTTCACAATGCACTGCAGACGAATAAGAGACAGGATCCGGGCTGGGGTGACTACGGAATCTACAGTAGTAAACATTCTAAAAGCAGTCATTACTTGTCTCTCCCTCCTACCAACCCAAAAAAAGCTATCAAAAAGCTATTCAGATTTAATCACAGAAAACAAAAATTGCATGCTTTTTATTTACTATAAAAGCAAGCTATTAAAAAGTGAAATGCTGGTCTCTCAAATATTGCATTGCCATTTATGGTGCACCCCGACCTCACTGATAGTTTATGATGACAGTAATTAAATGAGGTTTAAAACCCTTTACTCGGCTAGGCAGATAACAGCATCGCCACTGAAAACAGACAGCTGTGATTAATACCTGATAGACCTGATTTGCTAGAACTCCATCTGGAATCTGAGAAGGGTCCCGTAGCATACTATTTATAACAGACTTGGAGGCTGTGGAAGGAAAGAGATGAAGTATTAGAGACAGTCAATATGCTTTTAATACAATATGAGAAGTGACACATACCTACATACAGGCAGCCCATGAAAACAAAAACAGGACTGATACTAATCATTTCCCCTAGCTTTTCATCCATGAGGAGCTTTTAATTAGACCATTTTGCCAAGTTTATAAGTCACATTGCCAGATTCGATGGTGACCTAATTTTTCCAAGGTAAATTAACAAGTGCAGACCTAAAACATATGTCTATTGCAGATAAATTAACTTTTGAAAAAACAACTTGAGAAAAGAAAAACATAACAGAAGCAATCAGAAGAGATTTACCTTTTATAGGTAGGTAATTTATAACATCTTAGCAACGGTAGATTAGACTTACAGACTTCAATAACGTCAATTAAAAAAAGAAAAAACCTCTCAGCTATGTCTGAATACTAAGTCTTTCCAAAATAATCGTCATCAAGTGCTGGAAATTGCTATGTCCATTTCACAGATGAGGAATGAAGGTTAGACTGTTGATAATTGAGGGAATCTGAAATGAGAAAAAAAGGCATGTGTGTGTGAGTGTGTGTGTGTGTGTGTGTGTGTGTGTGTGAATATGCTGTTGTATCCTTTTATTTACTACCTCCAGGACCTCTGATGGACATCATATTTCTTGGATGTTCTATTCCTTTATATGAAACACCACAGTATTTGTATTAACCTACCCAACACACTGACATATACTTTATCTCCTGATATATACTTTCTCTCCAGACTACTTACATCTAACACAACATAAATGCTATAGAAAACATGGTTGCACTATATCTTTAATAAAAAAGAATAAAAAGTCTGCTTATTTTGAACACAGACACAATTTTTTATTACATGCATTTTTCTATTGGTTGTTTGAATTCATGCCTGTGGAATATGTCATATGGAGGGTCCACTGGGTGTGTTTGGCAGGGGTAAGGAGATACATTTTATATATAAATAAATTTTCCACCCAAAGTATGCTTCATCCACTTTCAAATTGTACTGAAGCCCCAGGACAATCTGTGTTAGAAGAGAGGCACAAGGAAGGTGTCCAGGAAAGAATGTCTGGAAGATGACATTCTTTGAAAAGCTAGGTAGGACATCCTCCCCTCACTTTGCTCATGGTGGAAATCCTTCCAAAATAGATAGCAAAAGGCTGAGGGAATGATCCATGCAAACACAACTGAATGCATACTGTACACCCAAACAGTTAAGAAAGATCACAGATATGTGTCACTTTAGTACTGAGATGACTTTTGGGTTAACTTTTATTATTATTATTATTACTATTATTATTATTTTTTCTTTTCATCAAGTTCAGTGAGATAACAACATCAACAGGTATGATAAATGTTACACTGTGGAAAAAAAAGAAGACCAAATCTTAAGATAGTACTGATTCTATAAAAATAATTATTTTAATTATTGCCCACATGAATCATATGCCTGCACGCTTATGACAACATCTGCACATTTACAAGAGAAAGTCATGGAGAAGTCATATGGAATCCCCAAAGAGTATCACCCCACTGTCCCATCCCCTCCCGTCTGGCAGTCGGCTCTGTAACTCCAGCAAACATGGAAGCCTCTCAACTTCAGCGACCTCATTTGTAGGAAGTGATGATATTATTTGCACTGACTACTCTAAAGTGTTGTCATGTGAGTCTCTAGAGAAAACAGCTGTTACAGCCTTAAAGTTCAGGTAGTAGTAAGAATCAAACAACACTTATACACTTGGTACATTTTACAAACTTGGGCCCAATTATTTCTGACAGAAATTACCATGGCTATCTGGCATGAGTACTGAGGATATGAGTATATGAGTAATATGAGTACTGAGTATATGAGTATATGTGTACTCAGTATATGAGCACTGAGGATATGAGTATATAAGTAATATGAGTATTGAGTATATGAGTATATGAGTACTCAGTATATGAGTACTGAGGATATGAGGCAGTAAACCATCACCTGAGACAGGAGCAGATGATAGTTGGAACAGGAATAGGAGACAATAATGTGCCTGGTAGATCTGCCCACTTTCCCCAGCCTAATTCTAAGGCCTGGAGAGATGGTAGATCAAAGAAGCTGTTCACACAGGTAACCTTCTCTTAAGATACTTCCTTTGGTCAGCCATTCATTCACAGATGCTGGTGGCCACATGTCCTTCTATGTTACCCACACCACCAGCAACATCTCAAGGAAACAGCAGCCTTTTCTGTGCATACCTGGTCACAATGTGCTAGGGTGTTACAAATCCAACTCGAGCTTGCATGAAGGAAAGATTATTTATATGCAAGTGTGACTCAAAGTGCTAGCCAGCAGAAAATTAATGTCTTTTTACCAAATTATATGCAAATCTGCTGTTCAAATAATTTTAAAAGACTTTTTCAATAAGAGAGTCAATACTCTAAGACCTGAGAAAAGTAAATACTGTTTTTTGAAGGAATAAAAAGAATATCAAAAGAAAAAGGAAGTGTTGGTATAATTTTCCTGCTTAATATAAACATTAGAACAGAGTGCTTCTTAGGATTAAGTGTCATAGTCAATAACCGTTTAAAAAAGTAATTTATGGGCTGGGGAGATGGATTGGTGGTCAAAACACTTGCTATAAGAGGCATGAGGACCAGAGTTTGGATCCTCAGAACCCATGCAAATGTCAGGCAGGTATGGCAATCTACTGTAATTCCAGAGCTTCGAAGGTGGAGATAGAGCAAACGGGATAGCAAGACTGGTAAGCTCTGCTTTTTACTGAGAGACTCTGTCCCATGAACAATGTGGAAGAGTAACTGAGGATGATTCCCCAAATCAACCTCAGTCTTCCATATACATGCGGTACACACACATACTACTTGCATACCACACACATACATGAAAATAGAAAAGAGAAAAAAGTCATCAAATAGTCTGAAGACAACATTATTCAGTTGTTTGAAATGGAATAGTAAAAACTGCAATATTGAATCCCTGCTGACTCAGCTCAAACAGTCTTTTCACTTCGTGAAATCTGCCATCTTTTAGAGTAGGACAGAAAGCTCTAACATGAATCCAGGCCGCCACTGCAGATCCAGGAAGTTTCTTTCCGATATATATGGCTCTTTTTGAGACTGAGGGGGTTCTCAGATCATGCTGGAGTCAGACCTACTTGGGCAGGTATTCTGAGGCTAAGGAGCTGCCATCTCAAAGAGACAAACAATAACATCGAGCAGACAATGGGGAAATCTTGAGGTGGCCGGCATAGGGGGTGTCAGGGAAGCTGCAGCTTTCACGGAAGCTTGCCCCTCTGCTATAGAAGAGGCACAAAACAGGAACCCGAGTCACTTGGAACCACTGTCACATGGACAATGAGGAAAGGCACTGGATAAAAAGCCTGTCATAGGAGATAGCAGGAATGCCTCGATGAAGGTAGAGTGCTGAAGACTATAACATGTTCATTATTAAGTCCTTGTACCATAAAGAACACGTGAAGTTGTATAATAAACACATATGGAGCCATCGCCCAGTTTAACTTCTGGATCTATAATTCTTTTACCTTGCAGAGTTCAGTAGTCATTCTGTAAACTCTCTTTTTTGTTCTTACACTGGATCTAGCTCTACTCTCTTAGTTTCCATGTTCTGCCCCCATTCTCTTTCTTCCTTTTTCTCTCTTTCTAGTCAATCAAGTTTTATTTGTTCTTCCTTTGAAAGCAACAGATTTTACATCTACTTCTTCAGTCATCCCCTTTAACAGTTTTTAAACCGAGTATGCAATCTTTGGTATTCTGCATGCAAGAGATGAAGAAGACACCATCATTCTGCCCATCATCTTCACACCAGTGTGTTTGGTATTTCATTCAACTCCTTTTCCCAATTAATCTCGATGATGGTTAATTCTGTGTCAATCTGACCCTCAATTGAAGATGTCTGATTGAACAATATGTGGGCTCTATCCATGAGGGTGTTTCTACATATTAGTATCACCGTTAACATTTGAAATGGTGGACCTGAGTAAAGCCAGTTGCAACCGGTTGCTCTTATGGGTTTCTAGCTAGCAAAGTACAGGTTTTGAGGTTATCAGCCTCCTTAACTACATAAGCCAATTTGTTATAATGTCTTTTTATATCTCAGACACACAGAAGTGTGTGTGGGCACGGGCACACCCACACACTCACACACAAGTTCTGTTTCTTTGCATGACTGTAACAGTTTTCCATCCTTTAGGGAAGCGCTCTACCACCAAGCTACATCCCCATTTGCTGCTTTTTAAACACTGACTGCCATTTAGATTTATCAGCCATTTGCCAATCTGTTTTTCAGCTTCTTGAATCTTCTTGTCCACTCTTGGGATCAATACCCTGAGTTACTCAAGCATCTCATTTGTTAGTGCTTTCAGCTGGGATTACTGAGTAGTAAAATCCTTTAGCCTTGTTCGTCTGAGAGTATCTTTGAATTATAATACTAGCCCAGGAATACAATTATAGGTTATGGGTTGGCAAAATTAGTCTCTGCTGACTCATGGCACCCAGCATTGCTGGTGAGAACTCCACCAACAGTCTATCAGAACTTCTCGAAGACACAATTTGCCTTTTGCTTCCAGTTTCTTGTATTCAGTGGTGTCATCTCTGTGAATCTCTGCAGGGTGATTTGTATTTGGATTGTTTAGATTGGCCGTGTTTTAGGAATTGAGGTGTGCAGGCCTTTTACCTATCTGAACTCTTCTGAGACACTGCAGCTTGGGCCTCCCAGTGTCTTGGCTAGAACTCTGCTTACACAAGGGATCTGGTAATCGGCCTATTTTGTCCATGTTGTCTCTGATCCCATACAGCGCTTACATTCTCCCTTCCCATCCTTCAGATTGAAGGTGCTTTCCTTGGATTCACCCCCAACCTCAATAAATTTTATTATCTAATTATTCTGATTTTCTTCCAGTCTTTGTCTACTCTAAAACAGTCTGTCCTCCACATCTGTGTCTTCTACTTTCACACATTCAACCAAGTGTGGCTTGAGAATCCTTTTTAAAATCGCTTCCGTTCAGTTTTTCCTTGTCACCACTCCCTGATCAATACAGTACAAGGAGTGTTCACACTCTATTAGTACCATAAATAATTTAGAGATGATTAACATAATGTAGAGGGGATGTAAAGGCACAGAATACATTTTATGTGAGAGTTTATCTGTGGATTTGGGCAGCCAAAGTCCTGCAACCAATCCATCACAAACAGATGTACAACTGTACTTCCTTCATCAATAGGCTGTGGACTATAATATCCCTTACTTAATGTCTAATTTCTAAAGATAGATATGCTTTCTTAATAGCATTCTACTACCTATCAAGTTGGACTCCTGTATTTATTCAAGCAGTATACATATATGATTTTTGAACATGATTTATGCTTTGTCGTGTAGATTTAATTGATGGTGTTTTCATTTTCTTTTCTCTACCCCATGGTCATGGTGTTTCTCTACCTATTTATCCATCCATTATATATCAATCTACCCACCTAGGAACTGATCATCTACCTGGAAGTTGGAATAAAAATCTGTACCATGTGCTTATTGTTAGCAAGAGCTCTTTGACCCACACTATGAAAGCAATGACAAAGTGATTTTGTGTTAACCTATTCAGAGACCAGGTTCACAGTTAGTTTCTTAGCTTGGGACCTCTACAGTAAACAGAAACATTAATTTGTACCCAGACCCACCAATGGTGCTGGCCTCTTTCTAATTTCTCTTTTCCTAATACTCTACAGTCTAAGGCTGAATATAGTCAGCAAACTTTTCTTTAAGATTTTCCTAGTCCTTCTCTTTTTCATGATTCCATCTATACCGACAGGCTCAGTTCCAGCTCTTGGTTGCCTAGCGCCTGGTACCTCCAGGGCATTAAGGCCCTCTCCTGTTCCCTCACGTTTACATGTGAAGGTAACAATCCCTAATGCTATTCTGGGTGGGCATATATTCTCTCTCAAATTTTTTGTTTTGAGACAGCATCTGGTCTGAACTCAGTACGTCAATGAGAGTAGCCTGAAACTCTCCTGAAACTCTGCCTCCGCCTCCTGGGTGCTGGGATTAGAGGCCTGTGCCACCATGTGTGGCCTCCTTCAATTTTTGACACCCAAGAATTTAACTTATTTTTTTCACTCTTGGCTATATTTTAAAAATATTTTTTGGTTTATCATTTTTGTTTTTCTGTAATAGAAATGCACCAACAGATGCTTGTTTAGCTATGCTGCCAAAATTTACCTTTTAATAACGAATTCAGGGGAAGTGCCCGGAAAGATGCCTGTGCAGTCAAAGAGAACTTATTGCTCTTCCAAAGGACCTGAGTTCAGTTCCCAGCACCAATGTCAGGCAGCTCACAAGTGTTCACAACATCAGATTCTGGGGGGAATCTGACACCTCTGGCCTCCATGTGCACCTGCACTCACATGCATATACTGACATGCTCACACACACACACACACACACACACACACACACACACAATTAAAAATAATAAAAATAAATTTGAAAAAAAAAGTTCAGGAAAGCTTGTTTCCTTTTTTTTGTTTGTTTGTTTTGGTCTTTTTGAGACAGAGTCTCCCTATAGCCCCAGCTGGCCTGAAACTCCCTACGTACAGAAATTCGCCTGCCTCTGCCTCCAGAGTACTGGGATTAAAGACATGCACAACCAAAGCTGAGCTAATTTTTTTTTTAATTCTATTATGCAACAGTGTCATGTAGTACTCAGGAGGTCAGAAGAGGTCATCAGATACTTTGGAACTAGAGTTACAAACAACTGTTAGCCACCATTTGGGTGCTGGGAAGCGAACCCAGGTCCTCTTCAAGAGCAAACAGTGCACTTAGCCAATAATCCCTTTCTCCAGCCCCCTCGTTTCCTTTTTGTTGTTGTTTGCAGGCATCAACAGCAGGAAAGAACAAACCAAGGAACTGCTAAGCCCAACGATAGGCTATTTTGGGGGCGAGAGGGAGAGCTCATCAGTTTTGAGCATCAACTGCTTTTGCAGAGGACCAAGGTTCAGTTCCTAGTACTCACATGGTGGCTAACAACTATCTGTAACTCCAGTTCCAAGGGATCTAAAGCTGTCTTCTGAACTCTGCAGGCATTGTGTGCATGTGGTACATGGACACTGACATACATACAGCAAAACACATAAAATAAAAATGAATGAACGAATGAAACAGCCAGGAATGGTGGATCTCCTAGCCTCAGGAGGCAGAGGCAGGTGGATCTCTCTACAAGAACTGGCCTACACAGTGAATTCCAGGCCACCTGGGGTTACAGAGAGACCCAGTCTCCAAAAAGATGAAGGAATGAAAGAATGAAACAGAAAAAGAGAGAGAGAAAGGGAAGAGAGAAAGAAAGAAATGTAAATGAAATTTAAAAATTAAAAGGTAGATTATTTGAAAAATACACAGTTGGAGGAGGAAAAAAAAGAATGAAGAGAAATAAAAGCGGAAGGGAGTTCACAGAGCTCTGGGACAGCGTTCACAAAGCAAATATTTGGGTTACTGGAGTTTGAGGGTGGATTTGAGTGCTAAAAGGTAGAAAGCTTGTTTCAAGAAATAACAGATTATTTCCCAAATCTAGAGTTGGGTGTGAATGCCCTGGTACGGGAAGTTGAAAGGTCACTAGTCAGACCTGACTGAAACAAGTCTACCCAGACATCTCACAGACAAAAATCAAGAGATGTTCAAGTTTACAAAAGAAAAGAATCAATACATAGGATGCATCAGTTCGCCTGACTGCAGACTTCTCAGCAGAGTCTTATGTGCTCCAAGTGATGCTCGAGATTTCCACAGTACTAAGGGGCCACAGTACTAAACGGCCACCCAAGAATATCACGTTCAGAAAAGTCATCTTTTAGACACAAGGGAGACATAAAGACATTCCCAGGTTTGGAAGAAAAACAATGATGACAAAGAAGAAAACATAAGGTATAATAAAATACATTAATAAGAATAATTATACAAACAAATTAAGAATATTCCATTATTATAAACATGGTACATAAACCATTTATAGCTTAAGTATGAAGACAAAAAATAAATTCAACACTACCTTAGGGGTGGATAGAGGGCTCAGTGGTTAAGAGCACTGGCTGTTCTTGCAGAGGACCTCAGTTTGTTTCCCAGCAACCACATGGCGGCTAACAACTATTTGTAACATAACTCTAGTTCCAGGGGATCTGGCTCCCTCTTTTGACTTCCAAAGGCATTGCATAACACGGATCCACTTACATACATGCTGGCAATACACTCAAACACATAAGAATAAAAATAATAAAATATTTTAAAAACTGTTAAGATACTGACCATATAGAAGGATCTAAGTTGGGATATCAAAAACTCAACACGTGGGGAGGAACGGGACACCAGGGTAGTAGAGTTTTCTCATTGGTATTTTTGTTGTTGTTTCTGTTCTTTATCATCATGCTGAGTAGCCATCATTTCAAAATAGTTTGTTAAATATAATCAAAAGATA
Source organism: Eospalax fontanierii (assembly GCA_035773235.1). Lineage (NCBI taxonomy): Eukaryota > Metazoa > Chordata > Mammalia > Rodentia > Spalacidae > Eospalax > Eospalax fontanierii. Next base: position 40,877,823 of record CM069526.1, on the reverse strand, counting down.
CGTTTTGTAGGTCTCATGGTAACCACAAAGCAAAAATCTATAACAGACAATCCAAAAATAATAAGCAAGGAATCAAAACACAATATTAGAGTAAATCATTTACCCACAAACGAAGACTGTAAGAGAGTATTAGTTTAACTGTTTTGAAACCAGAGTTGTAAAGATATATAATGAAAAGGTCCTCCAGAGAAGTTGAGTCCCAAACATCATGAGAAGGGTAGGTAGCAGGTATGAGAACAGGGGTGGGAGTACAGTCACCGTAACAAAATGTAAAGACTTCTGTGCTCTAAGGCCTCTGGACAGGCCACATGCAAGGAAGAAAGATTATTACGACTAGAAAATAATTACCCTGATTCCTCCAAAGCTACCATGGCATCTCAGGCCAATGTACTGTGCTAATAATCATCTGGAAATCAAACAATTTGTTCCTATGGTTTTAAGATCAATTTCACTGGATTCTCAATGTCAGCTTCGTTTTCCTGGAGACATGACTTAAACAACTATTTCAGTGAAGCTCTTCTGAAATAAGGGAAGGCTGTGAATACAGCGAAAGGAGTAGGCCCTTTTCTGATGGGTCCCATTCTATGCATCATTTGCATGCTCATATAACCAGCCAATCACGACACACTTGCTCCTATATTACAGGGTGCACAGGTTCTCTATCTGCAGACTCATCTAATTTTTTCTCAGCATATTAGGAAGACTGCTGTTGAGACTTGCTGGCCTCAGAAGGTAACTCTTTCAGGCCTCCATGCTCCAGCCTCCAAAGCTCAACAGGCTGCTGCGACAGGCAGGGGGGCCATTTCCTCCTCAACTCTTAGGACTCCCCTCTCTGGCTGCAGATGGAAATTCAGTCCTGCTATTGTTTCCTGCTCTCTAAGACTCAACGCGCCTGAGATCTCTTGCTCCAAGGACCTGCAACGCCAGTTACTGAGAGCTGCTGTTCCAGTCCCTGACCAATGGAAACGCTATCACTTACTGGGGCTGTAAGACTCTAACACTTGCTGGTTAGCATCCTGCTGCTACCAAGAGTTCAAATTTCTCACTGTTCCCTTTGAGTTGTCACTCTTATGTGGTAACCTTGTTTTCCCATTTGAATTGTTAGTCTTGGGTTAAATAAAGTTTTCCATGTGCGTTCGCCCTTTGTCTCCGCACTTGATTCTTGGTGAGGGCTTTAAGGCAAGGACCTGTCGACAGGAAAATCAACTACCTAATATGTTATCTGCCTTTGGAGCTGTGATGTGGGTGCTAGAAGAGCCACCTGCTTGCTAACTCACTCATGTTTGGCACCAATGGCTCTGGGAGTAAGGGGTGGGGGTCTTGGGCATCTTGTAGGATCTGAATGACTTCTTGAAATGGTGGACTGGTTCCAAGAACAAGGAATCCAAGTGAACCAGACAGATGTGGAGGAATGACTTCTGCAATATGGATATAGTCTGGATAATAACTTTTATCTAACCTTGCAACCTAAAAGTTCATCTAACAGCTTGTTTATAATGCAAACAGGCTCACTAAACCAAATGCTCCTCTTGTGTCCTGGTCACATGGCCTTAATCCCTTAGGATTTTCCCTTGCCTTCCACTCAAGATTCTATATGAATGAGCCTTTGCACGTTTTACAAATCAGAGCATCAATATGCCGCAAACATTGCTTTTCTCATTGGAAATAACGAGAGAAATGGAGAATCATCTGTTTGTAGTTGTATGTGTGGTATTCTAGGTCTAGGAATCAAAGGGCAAAATTTTCTGATGAGGGTAGAACTGATTTACTTCCCCATTTCACACTGGAGGTTGTTCTAATAAGGAAGAAACAAAGCCCTTGTTCACGAGCACAGTTCTGATTGAAATCTGAAGGAACAGGTTCTCAGCACTCTTGACTTGAAAACTGATGCCAAGAGTCAGGCTGACTTTTTAAAGCCTCGCTGCACAGATCCCTCTTGATATAGTCTCAGAAGTCATATAATAAGGTCAAAATTTTTTTTACTTCTGCCTCAAAAGAGGAAACGTGAGGTTTCCAAAAAAGAAGCTGAACTTGGAAAGCTAGGCAGTCTGATGATTTGAATATAGACGCAGTATGGGGCAGTGTTACGAACAGAGTCCAGAGCTAGAAAAGACTCAGTTTGAGGCCTGGCTCCTATAGGTTGCCCTCTTCCCACAAGTTAATTCCTGCCTGTGACCTTCAGTTCTCCTGTATGTGAAAGAGAGTAACAAGGGTGCTTACCTTGCAAGACAGTTGTGAAAATGAAATAAAATAACTTTGGCTTTTATAGTGTTTACATAATGGGTCACTGTCATTAGATGGCATGACCTCCCTTCTACCTCTCAATGATGCATGGTCAACAAGCACAGTATCACTGTCTACTGTCCAAAAGTAAAAAAAGAAAGACTTGATGGGGTCCACAGGAAGTCAGCAGTCTGATTCTAAAGTAGGTTCACGACACCACAGACTCAAGCAAGTGAGTCTGTTTAAAAGGCCAAACTTGGCAATGGGAGATTATCCCTTCAACACACAGACACAGACACAGATATACACAGCCCACACAATACACATAAACACAGCACATACTACACACACACACACACACACACACACACACTTTTGTGGCCTCAGTGCATAGCTTCCTGTCAAGTCTCTTTTCAGAAAAGAACTTGTGCTCTGGGTTCCGGGGGTGTTAACTGAAGGCTTGTCTACAGGCATATGAGGAAAGGATTCTTTCCCCTAGCTAAAGGCATTTCAAGCACAAGCAATCAAGCAAGGTGATCTTACCAAGAATCCCTGACATCACGTCCACGTCAGCAATGCTTCTTTTCCTTGGTGAAAAACAAGCTTATGAGCAACTGAAACTGTCGTATTTGAACTTCTTTGCCTTCTCTGAGGAATGATAGTTCTGATAAGACTCCCAGTATGCATCTTGCTTTCTTCTCTTGTGAGGGAGCAGTGGAGGCTGAGCTCCAAACCAACAAAACCTAAAAACCAGCCAACATTTAATCTTTTCTTCAAACGCTGGCTTAAGGCCTTTGGACATCAAGGTTGGGAAGGTCTTAAGCTATATCTCATTAGGATCAACCTGTCTCTCCTGGACAACTGTAATTTTGCCAGTGGTTTTTGCAGCCAGTACTATGCCTCGGAGGTGCAGGCACTAGTCCATCAGCTCCCTCACTGCTTTCAAGGGAGCCTAAAGCAGGTAGATCCCACCGGATGACCAGAATCCTACAAGGACAAATCCTTAAATTTTGCTTACAACCTGGCACATACATAAGAAACAAAGGTATTATAAAAGGACAAGAGGAAGACACCTCCAAAGCATGAATACTGGCACTGATCAGAACCTAGTCTTGGGCAACTTGCACCTTCAGTGTCAATATACCATCAGCTGGAATCCACCAAACATGCCAATGGATATTCTTTAAGCATCTGGCTAAGCCATGATCTTATATAATCCTTTCTGGAGCTCCTACAAACAGTCTTCAAACTATTTTTTCTTCTTATCTTTCACTTAGCTCAAACCTCGCCTCCTCTGTTTAAGCCATTCTCCATTTTCTAATCTACATGCTTTCTTCATATTTTTTGTTTGTTTGCTCATTTGTTTTGAGCCATGATCTCCCTGTAGCCCCAACTGGCCTGGAACTCACTATGTAGATCAGCCTCAACTCAAGACTCAATCTCACAGAGATTGCCTATACCTCCCAAAGGTGTATGCAACCTTGCACAGCTCATTCTTCAATCTTAAAATGGAAAGAACTCCTATTGGCAATTGAGCAAATATTACTTTGTCATTTGCTGACAAGAGATTGATCAGGATGTTAAAATTAGAAAGTGTGTCACGTCTTTTTAAAAATTAAGGAAAAAGGAATGTAGTAGATTAATATGGTCTTTAAAATTTTTAATTTATTTTTATGCATATGAATGTCTTGTCTGCACACATGTAGGTGCAACGCATGCATGCAATGCCCACAGAAGCCAGAAGAGAGGGATCAGATACCCTAGAACTGGAATTACAGAATATTTTTAGTTGTCCTGTGGGTCCTGAGAACCAATTCTGGCTCCTCTTAATAGAAGACCATGCTCTTAACCACTGAGCCATCTCTCTGGCCCTGAATGTAGACTGATAACTGGTGGTGGTTAATGGTCTACATATCTGGCGATGGTTAATAGCATCAACTTGACATGATCTAGAATCACCTAGGAATCAAATCTTTATATATGTGTGTAGAGAGTTTCTACACAGGTTAACTGAGGTAGGAAAACCCATCCTAAATGTGGATGGCACAATCATATGTGCTGGAATCACATACTGAATAAAAAGAAGGAAATTAGCTCAGTTGTGTTCTCTCTGGTTCATGACTACAGATGCAATGTGACCAGCTGTCTCATATCCCTATTGCCATGACTTCTCCACCATGATGAACTATATCCTTGAAAATCAACCCTTCCTTCTTTTAAGCTTTGCTTTTGTCAAGTATTGTAACAATCAGAAAAATAACTAATAAAAGACTTTAACATATAGCAACTGTCATCATAGGTGCCCAAGAAGATATGGAGACGTCTTACAAGTTTATTACTACTTGTTTTATTTTCTTGTTTGTTTTGGGTTTTTGAGACAGGGTCTCCCTGGAGCCCCCATTTGCTGGAACTCACTATGTAGACCAGGCTGACTTGGAACTCACAAAGATCTGTCTGCTTCTGCCTCCCAAGCGCTGAGATTAAAGGCATGTGAAGCTGTAAGTTTTCAGATTTTAAGCTAAACATTAAGTAGTCCTGAATTCCTGAATATGATCTATGAAAGAAAAAAATATGTTTGGTGCTGGAGAGACGACTCAGTGGTCAAAAGCACTGGCTGCTCTTGCAGAGGACCAGGGTTCAGTTCTAGTGGCTAACAAAGGTCTGTAATTCCAGTTCCAGGCATCTGACCTCTGCAGGTATTGCATGAAACAGGTGCACTTACATACATGCAGGCATTGCATTCCTACAGATAAAAATAAATATTTTTAAACTGTGTTTAATTTGTTCTTTGGCAATTTCATACATGTATATCATAGAGTCTAACTGCTGTCCCCTCTCACCCTCTCCAGCTCCCTTCTATCCCTATCAATTCCCCCCATACACAGCAGTCCCTTTCCCAGATTCATGACTTTCATTTTGTTTGTGTGACTAATTTGGTTTAACCAGGGCAATCTGTGTGACCACTGGATTGGAACTATCCAATCCATTGGAGCCTGGTGAGGTCAATAGTATATATGCAACTGAAGGCATGAGGCCTCCTCTCTGGAAATGGATCAGGAGAAAGTGGTTCTGAAATTTAGTGTATGGGCCCTTCTGGGCCCCTCCTAAACCCACACCTAACTGTTAAGGGGCCCTGTGCAGACCCAGTGCAGGCACCTCAGCTGCTGTGTTTGTGACTGCAATGGCAGCATCCTGCCCAGAAGACAGCATGTTGTAGCCTTTCTCTCTGACTCCCAGTGCCGCTTCCTCATCCTCAGTGTTCTCTGAGCCTTAGAGGGGATGGTATAAATGTCTATTTAGCCTGAGCACCGTTCTGTCACTTAGTCTCAGCACCTTGTGCAGCCATGAGTCTCACCACTGTTCACCTAAAAGAGAGGCTTCTCTGATTAAGGCTGAGAGCAGCATTTATCAAGGGGTATAACATATTTAGAAGGCATTCTGACATTATGTCAATTTAGCTAAATAACAGTATTCAATCCAGCCCTCAGGCCTTTGACCTCCCCCTGCCATGTTTTGTCTTGTTTTGTTAAACCAGGTTTATAGTTCTAGGCATGGATTCCCTCCTGTTGAGTGGGTCTCAGATCCGATCAGAGAGCAGTTGGTTACCCCACCTCCATACCAGTAGTGCCACTACTGCACAAGTGGGCACATCTTACTCAGCAGGGTGGTCTTATATGAACTATAAGACCACCCTGCTGAGTAAGCATAGTTCACAGCTGGCTAAGAACGTTGATATCTTTCTTCCTCCAGCGGCTGCAAAGCACCTTCTGAGGCTATGAATGCTAGTCCTGAATTCTGGAATGTTTTCCTCTCTCCCTCTCCTTCTCCTTCTCCACCCACCCCCCCAGCCAACCCACTTCAGCCTTCTACAGAGGGTCTCACTCTAGTTCAGGCTGGCCTGGAACTTACTATGTACCTCAGAGTGGTTTAGAACTTGCAGTGATTTTCTTGCCCCATTCCCCTCAAGTGCTGAGAACATAGGTGAGTCACCATGGCTACCTATGTAAATATTCAGTTCTTAGCACCCGAATGATGGCTCACACCATCTCAAACTCCAGTTCCCAGAGATCTGACATCCTTTTCTGACCTCCTCATGCAATAGACAGGCATAAGATGCACATAATACATGGAGGCAAAACATTCATACACACAAATAAAAAGAAACTTAAAAACTAATAAAAATGTCTTTATTACATTTAGCCATTTAGTGTGTCTGGGGAGGGACACAGGTGACACAGCTTGTGTGTTATCAGAGAACAACTTGCAGGTGTCAGTTTGCTCCTTCTAACATATGGGTCCTATGGATCAAATTCAAGTCATTAGGCTTGGTGGGAAGCTCCTTTACACATGAGCCATCTTGCCAGACCTCTTAACTTTTTTTTAATGGCCCACCTAAGAATAACTTTAGAATTTTTTTCAATTGCTCTGCTCCCTCACATCACTTATGAAATTTTAATGGCACAGATATGTGCATCTATTATACAATATTGCTTGGAAGAAGGCATGAGTCACACGGCAGACTAAGGAGTTGTTTGTATCAGAGTATTTGACATGCTCCTTAAAAACAGAAATATTTCTCTCAGGTACTGTGTACAAGATAGCTATTCAATCATTTACCGAATGAAGGAATAAACATACTGCCATGTGAAAAAGAACGCAGCACAAAAGTCCAGGTTCTAGTGTATTCCCTCTTACTGAGATGACTTTTAATAGCATTTAACTTCATTTGTGGATTCCTTATTATGACCAAATAGTAGGCTTTATAAAAAACATTTTGGGGAAATTTAGACCAAGAGGAAATCTAATACAGTCCATCTTAGGTAACTGGTAAAAACATCTAGCCATGTGTCATGGTTGGCTTTGGTTGTCAACTTGACACACTTGGGAGAGGGAACGTGAATTAGGAGATTGGGATTGGCCTGTGGGCATATCTGTGAGGCATTTTCTTGACTGTTGAGTGACACGGAAGGGAAAAGTCCAGTGCGGGTGGTGCCAGCAGTGAGCAGGTAGTCCTGGGTTGTAGAAAGTAGGCTGGGCACAGGTAAGGAGAGTAAGCCAGTAAGCAGTGTTCGTCCATGGTATGCTCTTCAATTCCTCCCTCCAGGTTCCTCCCCTAAGTTCCTGTACTGAATTCCCTCAATGATGGACTGTTACTTGGTAAAACTTATTTCTGTTTGTGTGTGTGTGTTCATGTGTATGAGGGTGCCTATGCATGTGTGCATTTAAGCATGTGGTGGTCAGAGGACAGCCTTGGCCTGTGGGCATGTCTGTGAGATATTTTCTTCATTGTTGAGTGATGTCTTTTGAGACAGGGTCTTTTTCTGGCCTACATTAGGCTAGAGTGGTTGGCCAGTAAGCCCGAGAGATCCCCCTTTCTCCGCCTCCACAGGGCACACCACGATGCCTGTCTTCTTTGCTTATTCTGGGGATGGAACTTAGGTTCTTGTGCTGCTTGGCAAGTAGTTTGCCAAATGGGTCCCACCAGTTTCCATTTCTAAAGATAGAAACTGAACGAGTACTAGCAAGCATTTACTTACAGTGTGCCAGGGCCCACACTACCCACTTCTGCTTGGGCTAGGGTGCAGCTTAGTAGCAGACAG